>JALIGW010000001.1:266806980-268014480 GCA_023053685.1 Diadophis punctatus similis | reverse complement strand
CATCCTTCCATCCTTCGGTAAAATGAGGACCGAGATTGTTGGGGGCAATATGCTGACTCTGTAAATTGCTGTAGGGCACTGTGAAGTGGTATATAAGTCTAAGAGCTATAGCTATTGCTATTGCTATAAATGAATGTTCTCCTCATCCAACATATATACAGGTAGTCCTTAACTTATGAATGTAATTGAGCCTGGAATGATGGTCGTAAGTAGTGACAGTTGTTAGGTGAGCCACCATGTGACCTTCCCCAATTTGATGACCTTTTCTGAAGTGGTTGTTAAGTGAGTGCCACAGTTGTTAAGTAAACCAGTTTTCTTCAATTTTCCAGAAAATGGAACTACTGAAAAATGACAAAAACCACTGAAAAATGCAGATACCAATAGGGAGGGGAGGGGAGGTGCTATAGCTGCCAGAATTTTGGAACTGGGTAGTAATTAGTTCTGGGGACATCTGTCATAACTTCAAATGGTCACATTTCTAAATGAAATATTTAGAAATGTAATATTTCTAAATGAAATTTAGAAGTAATAACATCAGTAGAAATCAGAAGCACATATATATGTGAGATATATATATCTCACATATAACAGCTACTGCTGTTGCACCAGTCATAAATAGTACTATCAAGTTTAATTTATATATAAATGGAAACGTATCAAACAGAAACTTTACTGTCAGAAATGAGCAGACTGAGCAAATGAGTAAAGGGAAAATTGAAATTAAAAATTAAGAGACTAAAATTCTCATAATACACCTGGAAATTATATTTTAAAAATAAGGTGAGATTTATAGCTTAGCCCAGGAAAAACCTCAAAGTCAAATAGATTCGATATGCAATGTCAAGGAAGCTATTAAGAAAAAGAAATCTTCCTCAGAATTTAGGTCTTTTTGAATGAGACTACAAAGAAGCACAGACTTGCACCCCAAAAAATGAAAGGAAACCATAAGAGGCACACAAAAGTATTTTGAAACATTTTTAACATGAGGGTCAACAATTGCAAATGCAGTGAAGAAACCAGAAAATGATGCAGGTGGCAAAGGAGTTAAACAAACTTAATGAAATTGCAAAGATACAAAATGAATTATTTATATTTTCCTATCTAAGGAGAACCTAGGACATCTACCTGAATTGAACTGCTATTTTAAGATAGCATTATGAGCAATTATAAAATATGAAGTTTTTGACCTAACTGCTAAGAGTGAAACAAACAAGTCACTTGGCCTTCATGACATATTTTAAGAGTTTTAAAAAGAATTCAGGGAAGAAATTGCTGATGGAATACAACCAATTAGACCATTTTGACAAAACATATTTCTTGCCTCGGGAATGTCTTAAGCTGTATTTTGTTCTTTAAAAGCTACCTGCTAAACTTTTTTGAAGCAAAATATGAACCAAAAATTTACTAGTTGACATGTGACATGGATGGCATGGTAGATCTTTGCTTTTCTTCATGTTTTTATTTATTTATTTAAGAAATTTATATGGCTACCCAACTCACAGTGACTTTGGGCACCTTCCAGGAATAAAACTATATAAAATATAAAATTCAATACTACCCATCCACCTGGTGATAACATTCACCCCAATCACTTGATGGGCTCCATATCAACCTGGAATCCCCAGGACCACTGGTAAAACCACATCTTCAGGGCCTTTTGGAAGAGTATCAAGGTGGGGATCAGTCTTATCCCACAGGGATGATGTTTCATAGGGAGGGAGCCATTACAGAAAAGAACCTTCTTCTTGCTCCCACTAGGTGGACTGTCTTGAAAGAGGGAACCCATAACATACCTTCCTCCCTAATCTAATAGTTTGGGTGGATGTAGTTATAGTGTACTTTTTTTTTTAAGGAATAAGACTCCTCAACAATACTGAACTAAGACTTATGAAAGTCTGCTTTAGGCTATCAATTTGCAAATCTACTAGGCTATAGGATCTGCTCATCTCAGGTTCACTATCTTAACCCCAGTTTTTCCTTTGAGAAACCAAACACAACACAATTCTGTGACAAGTTGGAAAAATCTTAGGATATGCTAATATCTCATCAACTATCACAACCAAGTTCTGTATTCAATGATGGTCTGAAAACAGAAAGAGATCTAATTATTTTACCTATATTATTTTGCACTCCCCACTCCAGAGTAAAGATCCTATCACTGTATTTTCATAGTTGGTATAAGCAATTAGGGAGTACAGAACACCCAGCAATCTATGAGGTGCATTTCTGCTTATTAGCCGGGTCTATCTAATGTAGTGTTAATTAAATAAATTGCTCTATTTCCTTCTCATTAATAGCCTCAGTGAGACTTTTGTGGACAATTTCCTTATTAGTTATTCAGGGCAGATGGCCACTTGGCACTGTGATACTTTATATGCTAGAGAAGTGGCATAAGTTAACGGTGAACTGGAACGCAAAACTTTTTGCTTGAAAGTTCTACAAATTCTGTCAACTGGCACATTTACATTACCAAGAGCTTTTCTTTCTAGCAAACTAGTAAGAATATTCATTTATTCTGTCTTGAGAGAAGAGAATGCTCATGTATTGACAGCATAGACTAATAAATATAATTAGGTGAAATGCATGAAATCTGTCACTTTATGTTCACTTTTAGTAGACTTCCTCTCTACTAAATCAGATAATATATGGATGGGTATACAGATCATCATTGCAAATCACACACATTTTATTGTCTTCATTTGGCTTAACCTTTCATCTAGTTCACAAGTCACAAGTATTTCACATCAGGGTAACAAATACATGACATACTATACATTATATATATATACAACCAATTAAACTGAACATTCCCTTGCACATTTAACAGCAATTTCCCATATTGCAAACTGATGACTGTGTTTATCAAACACATCAGAGGTGGGTTCCTGCCAGAGCTGCCCGGTACGCAGCTCCGGTAGGGAGCGGCCGATTGCGTAATTTGCGCGCGACCACTCCGGAGCCCTCTCTGCCGGTCCACCGCGTGCAGCACCATTTTTTCGTTAATTTTTGGCTGATTTTGCTTCTGCGCATGCGCGGAAGCAAAATCGAGCCAAAATATCATGAGGGGACGTGCGCAAGAGAGAGATTTTGGCGAGATTTTGCTTCCGCGCATGCGTGGAAGCAAAACCACACCAAATCTCGCATGCGCACATCCCCTCGTGAGATTTTGGCACAATTTTGCTTCGCACATGCGCATGCGGAGAAGCAAAAGCGTGCAAGGGGGCACGCGCACGTGGTGAGTGCGCACATGCTCGAAGCATGGAGATGCGTGCGCAGCACACCGGCACCGGTAAGGGAGCAACCCGCTGCTGAAACACATCTCTGATATTTCTTTTCTGGAAGAAATGGAGTGTTCTTATTGAGAAAATTCAAATATCCAAAATACTTGCGCAGGGTTAAATTTAAACCATCTTTCTCTTTTACTGATGCCATATATGTCTATGTGGGTATCTTTATTATAGGTACAAGAATTCAGGAATATTACACCGTCTACCTTCTATTTATTTTTAACACAGAGATATATTGTGATGTTCCGACAACTAGATGGCCTTGACAATTATACAATTGTTTTCTGAACCAGAACTGCTTTCCCATCAAAGGAAACTCAGTATATCTGAATATCCCTTTTATTCCACCACATTTGTGTAAGCTCATTTGCAGGCAAGCACAGTTCTGTTTCTCGGAAAATGTAACTTGGGACCTGACCCTTAAGAGAAGGAGAATAACAAGTTGGGACTGCATGTCAGTGAGCTGAAACAGCAACAAACCACGGGGGGGGGGGGGGGGGGGGGAGCCCACAGAAGCAAAAGTGGAAGAGAGATCTTGTTAAGCCTTAGCAAAGATGAGAAGAAAACAGAAGGAAAAGCCAGGAAACTTCTTGGCATTGCCAGAAGGATCTTTCAATCAAGAACAGATGGCCACAGTTCAGATTGCTGATTGCTGTGGCACTTTTCAAAAAACGCCATACAAGATCTATGCAAAATGAGCTTGTTGGAGTGCATTGTTGAAGAGTTTCTGTGTTGTATTTTGGTAGGGAGATATTCAAAATTCAAGCCAGTGCAAAATGGGTGTTGAGAAACTCATTATAGTTTTAATGGGTTTTTCAACTAAATATGATTTGCATTTTTATTTCATTGTTACCAATTATATCTTCCTTTTTCCTCTTGTGATTCAAGGTCATGGATGGGCAGAACTCTCTCCTACAACACCCTAATGACTGGCAAGGACTGGGAATGAACTTGATTCTAATCCTTGTCCAAGTCCTTATTCATGATACCACACTGTTTTTCATAAACCACTTTAAATACTGTTTGAAAAGAAAGATGGAACCACATCAGCAATAGAAGGATCAATTGTTAGCAAATCTATTCTCTTGAAAACAGAACCAAATGGGGGAAATTTCCCTATTGGTCTTTTTGTTGATAAAACTCTAGCCTATAAATTTGGCCATTAAAAAAGTCACTCTAGCAGTTGCTATCACTGGGTAGCTAAACTCTCCTTCTGATGTAGCTCAGTGGTTAAGACACTAAGCTCTTTGGCTGTAAAGCCGGCAGTCCAGGTTTGAGACCTGAGTGGCGTGTGATGGGGTGAGCTCCCACCCTCACCCCAGCTCCTGACAACCTAGCAGTTCAAAAGCATTCAAATGCGAGTAGATAAATAGGTACCACTTTGGCCTTGAAATAGAGATGGGCACTGCCCCTTACAGTCAGCAATGACTAGTGGAGTAAAATCCATACCTATACATGAAAAGATCTAGGGCTTTTTGATCACTGGTGAAAACTGCTATCATCCCTAATGATTGGAAATTTACCTGGAGCTGGAATGAAGTGGGATGAACAGGATCTGGAAGGGCTGAACTTATTATGTGATACAAGAAATGCTAATGGTTTAACAAGACAAGCTTCATCTGTACTACTGGTATTTTCAAAACAATTTTTGCAAGTAACCCTTCTGATCTTTTTCATCTTTTACATTTTTGGGGAAAATGTACTGTGACTTCAGAAACCCTTTCTTTTGATCCCTCCTATATACTGTACATGATGTCAATCTTATTCTTTTATCTTTCAGTTTCATGAAGTGAAGCACCTCTTATTTCTAAATTGTGTGAAATTTCATTTGTTAGGCACCAAACATTCCATTTTCAGAAATTGGATCTGGAGATGGTACAAAGAAGAAACGGTGAGCAAGATGCTGTCAAGAACTGTCATAGAGGAAATTGTAATGGGCATTTTTGAGAGAAAGGTGACTGCTCCCTAAGAAAGCATCTCCTTAAAGATGGTTCATAAAGAACCTCTAAAGGATTCATGGATGGTCTTTAAGATGATTTATAACTGTAATGGGAGGAAGGGAATAAGGGGAAGGATAGAAAACGTTCCTACAATTTGTTTTAACAGATTTCAAATTACAACATATTATTGTCCTTTCAAATTACAACTGCATTCAAAAATCTTGGGATAAAACATTTTGAGGTTGACATTCTTAGGTTTATATACCATCTTTTCTCCAGGATCTCCATGCATCTTACATGAGGTTACCTGTCTTTATTTTATCTCACAACTTCAATCTTTTTAGATAGACTGGTCAGAAAGTGATTAGTCCACTATGAATGGAAGATTGTTGATTTAAAAAAAATCTATCTACACCTTGTCCATTATTTTTCTGCTGCAGTTCCACATGCGTCATTGTACATGGAAGCCTTCATTGGTTGCCAGTTCAATTCAAGGTACTGGCTTTTGGCTTCAGCACCCTAAATGTCACAGTGCCAGGATACCAAAGAAAATTCTTGGCTGCTGATAAGTATGTCTGTATGCAAAATATTACAGGAAAACCCTTCTAAGGGTACCTCACTTGCCAATAATTTTTCCGTGCTAGCCTGAATATTCATGGAGGTTCATTAGCTCTTGAGAAGCAGCTTATAGGGACTCTTAGAATGGCAAACTGTTTACTCTGTGTCAAACTCTTGAAATGAAGCTTTCCCAAACATCCATGTGTGTCTGTCTGTGTATCTGTGTGTAGGCTGGGTAGATTACAGAAAAACATTCCAGTGGATCCAGTGGTCCACAAGCTGATTCCTACAATGGTCTATTCAAAAGAGAGAACTTTGTGTAGGTTTGGACACATTTATTCATGAGATATATTACACAATGAGCAGGCCTTAGAGGTTTAGCACATTTTCCTTTTCTGTGTTTGCCAAAGAACTTCTCATCCATTGCCACTTCCCATACTTTAAGTTAGAGTTCTAAAACTGAATTGCCAAAGAACCCAGGTTTAGTGCCACTTGTAAATTTAACAGAAAGCAACAGCCAATCCAGACAAGCCTTTAGGTCCTGGAGTTCATTTATTTATTTATTTAGTGAGATTTATATACCGCCTCACAGTGCAAGCACTCTCTAAGTGGTTTACACCATTAAGCAATGTATATTTACATTGCCCCCAACAATCTGAGTCATCATTTCACCTACCTCGGAAGGATGGAAGGCTGAGTCAACCTTGAGCCGATGAGATTTGAACCACTGACCTGCGGATTAGTGTCAGCTAAAGTGGCCTGCAGTACCTGCCTCTAACCGCTGTGCCACCTCAGCTCAGCTCATTTCCCTGAGAGCACCTGCTGTTATTGTTTCTGCTTCACCAGAAACTGTGGGTGGGCAACCTTGGGTGGCTGAAGGCTATACTTCCTTTTTGAAGGGGTGTGTTTGTGTGGATGTGTGAACAGTGTGTCCATTTTACACAGTAGGGTTTTAGGACGAATTTGGTGGAGGTTCTTTTCAAATTTTAGAGTTGACATAACAGTTTTCAATTGTCTTGCCAACTAAAAAAAAAAGGCAAAAATGTTGCCATCAGTTTCTATCATCATGACCAGAGAGTCCAGGGACAAGAAAGAGGGGCCTCCAGTGCTGCATGCAACCTGGGCCCAAAAGTTGCTGTCTTCTGCCATCGACCACCTCAAATTTTCTTCATTAAATTTACTCCGTTGCATTTCATTCTCCTGAGGATTGGGCTAAACCCTCTTTCTATGATGCCTTAAAATGCCACAGAGACATCTCTCTTCTGAAATGAATAAAGCAGAAACTGGACAAGCAAATTTATATAATAGGTCCAATTCTGAAAAATCTCTTTTACAAGATTGCTTCTACACAGCTTTTAAAGGTGGCAATATATCAACAAACAGAAAGAGCAAATACACAACAAAGCAAAATGCATGCTCGCACACACACGATGGGTATTAAACTAAAATGCATTTCTGCCAAAAAAAATCAGGAATATAATCTTGAAGCTTAGAGTAAGCTGGAATTATTCCTCTGCTTTATTATTCATCAGAGACTAATCCTGTTTCTGATAACTCTATAATTCATCAGGTGATTTAAGAGACTTAAAATGAAATACGCTTACCCCACGTCCTCTGTTTTACAAAACCCATAATAAAACTCTTTATTTCACAGCAAAATTTTCATAAAGATACAGATACAAATATGCATTCCTATTTTTTTTTGGCTTTGTTTCCAAAACAACAATGTTCAAATCAAAGGAAGTTTAATACTCTTAGGTAAAATGTACCTTTACAATAATGATTCAAAAGAAAGAATTAAAATACTACGGAAATAGAATTCAGCTGGATCTGATGAATACATTTGGAATGTTGGCACATAATTGTGCAACCTTTTATAAGACAACTGCAGTAAGCCTTGTAAAATGTATGTGCCAATTTAGGATAACAAACTCCAGATTAAGTGTGATTGTTCTAGGGAAAACAGTAGTAAAACAATATATAATATATTGTAAAACAATATATTATTTGATGCTCTCTGTATCAGATTCAAACTACGGAGGATATACCATCATATTGTGAATGTTTTACTCAAGTATTCAAGAGATTTGTTGTACTTACTAACTTTCCATTACAAAACCTGAGTGTTCCTGGCATTTTAATGAACGGAGAAGAAATGCTAGCCCAGGGCCCTGAGTGCATCCTGATTATCTTCATTTTCCAACCTTCTTTAAATAAACAGCAATTCCACTGGCAGGATGGGTTCAAAATACATAACTCCTCAATTAGCAATATGCAGTTTGACATTGGTTGGTTGCAATTGACCATTTTCCCACTTGGACAACCAAACTATCCTGGACCAAAAATCATCATCTCGGGGGAGAGTGTCTGAGCTCTTTAACATCTGTATTCTATTGAACCAAAGTTTGCAAAGCCAAGTCATAAACAAATCTACCATATTTTTTGGAGTATAAGACGCACCTTTTTCCTCCCTAAAAGTGGCTGAAAATTTGGGTGCGTCTTATACTTCGAATGTAGCTTTTTTTTTCCAGCCCTAACTAGGTGCTAACAGATCTTCCCAGCTCTTACCTTGCAGGCTCTTTCATTGTTACTCTCTCCAAAGAATGTTTTTCCAGCCCTAAGTCTTTGCAGAATTTCTTTTCATTGCTCTACTTGCTCCGAATAAGTTTTTCTCTAGCCCTAACCAGGTGCTAACGATCTTCCCAGCTCTTACCGGCTTGCAGGCTCTTTCATTGTTATTCTCTCAGAAGAAGGTTTTTTTAAGTCCTAACCAGGGGATAAAATAATGTGCTGAAGCTGACCAGACTAAGGATGCTAGCCAGATGAATACCTGGTAGGCAGATTGTTTTCCCCTATTTTCCTCCCCAAAATCTAAGGTGCGTCTTATACTCCGGTGTGTCTTATACTCCGAAAAATACGGTACTTCCTGACTGACAAGCAAGAGCTACTTTTAAGTATTCCTATCAGTAATGGGACACATCCAGTTGTCTTCTGGGTTTTTTTTTTGAGGCTTCTGGGTTTTTTTTCTGTCCATCCATAATAGACCTAATACTGTAAGTGGTGATGTTCATACATTTCATATATCACCACTTATTAGGTATATTACTATAGTAGCATTCCATCAAATTCCAAGTTCTCTTGTCATATCCATTGTATGTTTGTTCCAGTAGCCCACCTAAATTTTCCTGGTTCACCAGCATCTGGCATAGCCCTTCCAAATTCAAGCAGCATCTGAGCCAGCATTAACAGAATAACAGATTTGGAAGGGATCTTGGACATCTTCTAGTCCAATCCTCTGCTCAAGCAGGACACCCTATACCATTTCAGACAAATGGCTGTCTAATCTCTTCTTAAAAACCTCTAGCAATGGAGCCCCCACAACTTCTGGAGACAAGCCATTCCACTTGTTAATTCTTCTCATGGTCAGGAAAATTCTCCTTAGGTTGGATCTCTTTTTAATAAGTTTCCATCTGTTGCTTCTTGTTCTTCTTTCAATGTTTTGGAGAATAGGTTGAATTCCTCTTCTTTGTGACAGCCCCTTGGAAGACTGCTATCATGTCACCCCAAGTCATTTTCTTCATTAGAGTAGACATACCCAATTCCTGCAACCATTCTTCATATGTTTTAGCCTCCAATCCCTTAATCATCTTTGTTGCTCTAGACCAGGGGTGGGCAAACTATGGTTCTTTGAGGACCTGTGGACTTCAACTCCCAGAATTCCTGAGCCAGCCATGCATGCATGGCTGGCTCAGGAATTCTGGGAGTTGAAGTCCACAGGTCTTCAAAGAGCCATAGTTTGCCCACCCCTGCTTTAGACTCTCAACATCTTTTTTGTATCATTGTGACCAAAACTGGATGCACTATCCAAGTGTGGTCTCGCCAGTGCAGTATAAAGCACCATTAACACTTTACATGATCTTGTTATTATCCCTCTGTTGATGCAGACCAGGACTGCATTGGCTTTTTTTTTGGCAACTGCAGCACACTCCTGGCTCATATTTACTGTAACTGGTTGTCCACCAGGACTCCTGGATTCCTCTCACAGTTACTGCTGTTGAGCCAAGTACCACCTATTCTATATCTGTGCATTTAGATTTTACAAGTGTAAAACCTTGCTTTTCTCAAACCTAAATTGCGTTTTGTTGGATAGGGCCCAGTATTCACGTGTGTCAAGATCCTTCTGGATCTTGATCCTCTCTTCTAAAATGTTGGCTATTCCGCTCAGCTTAGTGTCATCTGAAAATTAGATGAGTTCCCCTTCTATCGCCTGATTTAAATCATTTTAAAAAATATTGAAGAGTACTGGATCTAAGACAGAACCTTAGGGTACCCCACTGCATGCTTCTCTCACGACTATCTCAATTCATGTGTGTGTGTGTGTCTGTGTGCATGTATGTGTGTACACAAAGGTGTGTATAGGCTGCAGTTCATCATCTTTAAAAAGTAAAGTGACTAAAAGAAAAAGAAAAGATAAAAAATAATAATTCAGGAATATAGATCTGATGAAACCAAAGGTTGGATCTCAAAACAAAACAGGATTATTCAAAATCAAATTATTATTTACCTGAGGTGAAGCAAAATTTGAATCTGCTCCCTTGTGATTTAAAGTCTTCAAATAGTTTCGGCCTGAACAATTTCTCTGAAACTTGCATACTGAAAGGACATCCATGAGTACAGGGAACAGAACAAACTCAATGATACCTAGTACTTCAAATTTGGATAGACTCAAATCAGATTGGGCCATAGTCCTATTTGGACAATCTCTGTATACCCTTGAAATAAAGGCCAAGGCCATTTGATTTTCCAAGAAACCTGTCAGCAAATTTCAGTTTCATAAACAACATTGGAAAATATGGATTCCTCTCCCATATTGGTGGCAACTAAGAACAAGTTGCGCAAAGTATAAATGTCCCTGTAATGGATTTTTCCCCAAAAGGCGGCAATTTTATAAATGGGGAAAAGGCATACTAAACATACTGTTCTTTATATTTTTAGGAAACCTGTGTGGGATTGTAGCATAACAGCTATTTTAGTCTTCCAGATGTACAGTATTAGAACATCTAAATTCCCTATCAGGATGGCCAAATAGTGGTGATTTTTTTTTAAATAGAGCCTTCACATATCTGAGAGGCATCAGCTGGAGAAAGCTCAGCCACTGCACCGAAAAGAAAAGAAGTTTCCTTCCATATTGAAAGTAATATAATTACCCTTCAGGGTAAAAATTCCTTCTTGCTCTGCGGGGATTAATTTCAGTGTATTTCAAGTTAACTGCCTGCTTTAATGATTTTGAGCACATGTAGTTAATGAGGCATAGGAATGAAAAATCTTGGGCTCTTTGAATCATAATCTGAGGAAGCTAACACACATGCCCCTTGTGCCCAAACACACACATATAAAGGCAGCCACACTCTAATTTAAGAATGATGATAAAAACACGGGCAAGGAAAGTGATGTTATTACTCACAGAAGTTTATTTTTTCAATTGATCTGTGTGGTAAACTGACCACTAGCATAATCAGTAATTAGGGCACCTCTGCCAGTTATCATGACAGATGTTACTTTAAATCTTAAATTATGGAACAATCAATAATAATCATTTTGTGTAATTTAACATGCTTTCAGATCTAAAAGCTAGATTATCAACTTGCTGAGCGACTTTCTGACAGCAATATCTGATTCTCTCCATCCAACTGAATAAAGCATATTCAATTTCTCAAAGCTTCAGGTAGCAGAAAGTATGGTGGCAGGATAAGATTTGGGTTGATTACTAATAACTGCCAAATGGTAATCAATTGTTTTGTTTCTTTTTTCCACAGCTTCTCAAGTAACCTTCCTGCTACAGTTTGCTTTGGATTCTGATCTCTTTATCCAGCACCAACTATAAAGAATAGTTCAAATCTCAGCTTAATTGGAAAGACCACTGTGGACAGGAAAGGAGGTGAAAACCACAACTTTGGCAGAGAGTAAATGAAGAAATGATTTAATAGATCAGTTGTGTTGCAAAATAGAGCAGGTGTCTTAACTTGAAAATGCCCATGCTTTTTTGGCTTTTGAGAGAATATCTAGTGTGCGCCTTGATTCTTCAACTGTTTTGAAAACAAAACAAAAGACAAAACTCAGAGTAAGAAGGATGAGTGGTTGCCCAAAAAAGAATTCTTAACTATATCTAGGTTGAAGAATATCAAATATTTTAGTGCTATTCAATCAGTTAATTATTTAAAAACCTGCAATGACAACTACAGAAAAAAAGGCTGTCATGCTTCTAGACTTGACATCCTCTCAGTCAAATCCCCCCATTTAAAAAATCTTTATTGAAGGATATCTAATTTTGTCACGATGTGAATATTGCCAGTTGAGCCACCTCTACTGTATTTCTAGATTTACTGTATTTTCTAATCGAGCAGACATGTGACATGTATTACTGCGCATGTGTGCATTCCAGAAGTCTCCTCCTTTCCTTCTTCTCCTGTGAGCCTCGCCCGAGGCAGACGTGAATTCTTAGCTGGAACAAAGTAGCTTATTTAAGGTTTATATTTGTTACTTTTATATTGAAATAAATATTTTGTTAATTAGAATTAAATCTCGGTTTTATTTTCTAAGTAAAAATGACTTCAAGGAAGCAAGATCTATATCGCCTCTGATAGGAATAAATTCCTATCCTGTCAAATTTGTACAAGATTTCCAATTTATGGTGCAGATGCCCATGGCTTCTGCAGATATTCCCATTGGTGACATCACTTCACACAACAACTATATACAGGTGGGATATGCATCCTTCAATGCATGGGTATAACATAAACCACATATTATGCAGAAATGCCTGCTACCTCAAACATCATCACTAAACTATCCTCTGGACCCCAGCTCTCTAATATGAAAATAAATGTCTTATTAAACCATTTGCTATTGTTTTTCCTCCTATCATTATCAGGTATTATATTGCTTTAATGTGGATAAATATTCACTGCTTGGATTGCATGCCCCTCCTGAGTTGTTCAGACTGGAGTAGTACACAAGTACTACCAAATAAAGAATAAATCATACTGTAAGCAGCATGTGGTCTACCTGCTCTCGCCCTGCAAGCAAGCAGAGTCAGGCTGGGTTAGTATCTAAATAGGAAATCCTAATGTTGAAAAACATCCTAGGAAAGGCATCAGGAAACCACTTCTGTATTGTAGCCAAGTAAATTACAGGGATGTGTCCACAAAGTCACCCAGGAGTCAAGCTCAATTCAAAGCAGACTTCTGCCCTTAACACCTGTGTTTCAGGACTGATATATAAGGCTGATAGAGATCACACATAAAGGAACTCTGAACTTTAACTCACAATAGAGTTGCTAATGGTATTCTAAGTAGCTTTTTAAAAAGCATATTAAAATTGTGAAATAATTTAGTTGCTTTTCTAGCCAGCAGTAGAGTCTTATCTTCATGGAACAGTTTGACATGAAAACCTGAGAAATACTTCTTTCCCATGGTAGATGAAAATAGCTGTATTCTAGAATGTGTTCTTTGAAGAAAAATAGCTGCTGGATGATAAATGTCCTCTCCAATTTTGAATGGAGAAACCTTACTTCTGGAAGTATGTTTGCTGCTTGCATCTACCATTGCTCCCACCTTAAGCTAAGCATGTGCAAACATGTCTGCCACCTGCTTCTTCCAAAGGATATTTAGATAATGCATCATTGAGCCTCGGTGGTGCAGTGGTTAGAGTGCAGTACTGCAGGCTACTTCTGCTGACTGTTGGCTGCCTGCAATTTGGCAGTTTGAATCTCACCAGGCTCAAGGTTGACTCAGCCTTCCATCCTTCTGAGGTTGGTAAAATGAGGACCCCGATTGTTGGGGGCAATATGCTGACTCTGTAAACTGCTTACAGAGGGCTGTAAAAGCACCATGAAGCAGTATATAAGTCTAAGTGCTATCGCTATTGCTAATATATTAAATTACATATTGCAAAGAGAACTTTGCTGAATGTGAAGGAAACTGTTATTGAATTCCCACTAAAGCAAGGTCATCTTACTGGATATTTAGCTACTCAAAGGATATCCAGTAATGAAAGAACTCCATCACCGGCAAGAACAATTCATTTATGCAGACCAACTTGTACAGAACACAACATGAGACAGGCTTCATTCATAATATGTGAGTCACTCTCGCTTTTGCATTTAGCAGTTAGAATTTAAACGCTTCTGAATATAATAGTTTGGGCTGGTAAAGATTATATTCCACAAAGTGCTAGGCAATGCTTACGTTTCTGAAAGGTAAGGATAAACAGTTCCAGAGCTCTGTTTGATTAGCCAGTGCAGTTACTATATCTTTATGTCTCCAGGAACATCCAACTGACGCATTTCCACTGACAAACAGATAAGCAATTACGTTTGCAACTGCTGACAGTATTGTTTATTTTGATTCATCACACTTAAGAGGCCTTCTAAATGGTGGTTGAAAACCAAATCCTCCTTTGAACCCCAGCATTGGATTCTGCATCTAGTTTGCATCATAGCAGTGGGGAGAAAGATATCCTGCGATTGTGAAGCTATAGAAATTACAGCTAAAGAATGCCCAAAGGGGGAAAAAAGGTAGCCAAATCAATTTCAGCAAAGATGAACTAGTTACTAACCATGAGAAAAACTAAGGTTTAAAAATCCACTTTGTTAGATTTGTACAAGAATGCAATGGACAAATATCTCCCCCCCCCCAAAAAAAAATGTTTTACCAGTCATTACAGGATGGGAATGTAATAAGATTTGGTCCAAAGCAAATCTTTTTGTGATTCAGCAGTTTCTTATGTTTGATATTCAGTCAGTAAAGAGGAGCCCATAATTTCTCCTACACTCTGCATGCTGAAGTGAATGCATGATGAGAAGTAAATGGCTCGTATCTAAAACATAAAGAAACGGCATCAAAGACGTCAAGATTCAAAGTAAAATCCATGTTTGTTTTTCTCACTGATAGAAGGCACTGGTAGAAGCTAACAAAGACCATGTTCACGGAGTCTTTCTCCTTTGTAGACAACTCTGTCTACTCACATTTAATCCAGACAGGTGTGGATTTTGCCATGGAGATGACAGATGACACTATTTATCTCTCTCTTCTATTCTTTTCTATCTTGATACTTATGCATGGATCATGGACAAAATGAAACGACTGCAAACCTATCAGTAGAATAAATAAAACTATAAAGAATAATTTTACTGTGCTATTAAAATCATTATTACAGATCAATACTCACTCTGAACAAAGGATCTAAATCTAAAGCACATCATGAATGGTGAATTCATATTTTTAAACGTAAGCAATATATAGGAAACCATATGTTATGTCTACCTTTGAAAAACAGATTCAAAAGGTGAGCCAGTTTTGTTGAATTTAATATCTATGTTGGAAAGTGCAGCTAAAGAAGGAATGGAGGAAAATACCTCCACAATACCTTGGAGTACTTGAGGTACTCATATCTAATGACCTAAGTGCCAGAGCCCATTGTAACAACATTGCCAAAAAGGCACTAAGAGTTATTAACCTAATCTTGCGTAGCTTCTTCTCTGGCAATATTACACCGCTAACCAGAGCATAAAAAACATTTGCCAGACCAATGCTCGAATACAGCTCACCTGTCTGGAACCCGCACTGCATATCGGACATTAATACAATTGAGAGAGTCCAGAAATACTTCACAAGAAGAGTCCTCAACTCCTCTGCTCGCAACAGAATACCTTATTCCACCAGACTTGAAATTTTGGGCTTAGAAAACTTAGAGCTACGTCGCCTTCAATCTGATCTAAATGTAGTTCATAAAATCATCTGCCACAATGTCCTACCTGTCAATGATTACTTCAGCTTCAACCTCAAAAACACACAAGCACACAATAGATTCAAACTTAATGTAAACCGCTCCAAACTCGACTGCAGAAAATACAACTTCAGCAACAGAGTAATCAATGCCTGGAATACACTACCTGACTGTGTGGTTTCTTCCCCAGACCCCAAAAACTTTAACCTTAGACTGTCTACAGTCAACCTCACCCCATTCCTAAGAGGTCTGTAAGGGCATAAGCGCACCATCGTGTCCTACTGTCCTATTGTCCAAATTTACCTATACCTACTTTGCTTTCGTTTATGTTTATACCATACCTGTTATCTTGTACACATTTTGACAAATAAAATAAAAAAACAAAAAAACCAACAACAAAAAACAATACCTTTGTGGTTTCCTAGGGAAGAGGCATCACATTCCAGAGAGGGGCCCAAAACAAGAGACTGCACAGTCTTGACCCGGACAATGGAGGGAGGAAAGGTTCAGGGTAGCCATACCCTGGAATCTCCCAGGTTATATCTCTTAGATTAGAAAGTTAATAGCTCTAGTCTGGAAAGATTCTGCCTATTATATGTAAGCAAAAATAAAGAACTGGACTTAATTGGATCTTATTTTATTGTCTTTGGGCTTATGCCTGACAATTTCTGGTTTATAGTGGGGGTTTCTATATTATTTTATAGCAGTTTGGAATTCACTGATCTGTTTTGGAGTAGGTATGAAACTCTCTGTCTACCAATCAATTACTACCTTCCTTTTGTTTCTATTCCCTCCTCATCCACTTACTAACCCCTCTCCATATAATGTAGCATTAGCTCTGGGAAGCTCCACATAGTGAGGAGTAATCTAATTATGTGACATATCAAAGCACTTTTTGAAACAGAGACCACAAATATCTCATATTTAATAATTCTGAAGTATCTTAAAACATGACTGAAAACAAATTACAGTATTTTGTCATGATGTGACTACCAAATATTTACCTAGGATACTTGTTCTGAGGAATTCTCTATTTTTTTAAAATGGGTAGACAAATTGTATTTTTTTTTACAACTCATAGAAGCTCTTGTTTTGTACATGGTACTCCGTGTCTCTGTCTTTCCAGATCTTTAAGTTTAACTGAAGTATTCTTAACTCAATTAAATTGTTTTAAACATAATCCAGAACACGATCATGACACCATAGATTAGTGGCCTACCACATGATTGTGCCAGTAGAAACTTTGTCTGGAGCTGAAAAAAGGAAGTGAGTTTTCCAGCTTTGCCTTTAACTTCTTCTAAGCAACAGCGAACAGCACTAACTAATAAGGTTAAAGGAGACACACTAGAAAGGACCCAAAATGTGTGGCTGAAGGAAATCAACTGACTTGTACAAAAATAATTTATTTGTGATTATGATTTAAGTTAAGGTGCTTGATAACACAACCAAGTCAAGCTTTACACAAAATTGATCAACTCATATCCAAAATAAGCATGTCCACACAAGCACCCACTCACATACCAGCATTATACATGATACTTATTTAGATGTCAGGTAAAGAAAAAGAAAATGTTCAAAATATCCAGTTAAGAAAGAGACCTGTAACTCTAACACATTGAGGCCATTTATTTAGCTATTAAATATATATGTTTCAAGAGCAAGTATTTGAAAAAAATAAGCAAGATAAAACATCTTTCACAAGATCGTTAAGATCAATATCGCTAGACTCAATTTGCAATTACTCTGATAATCCTGATAATAGATAAGGTACTGTTCTAAGATGAAGCTGATAGAAGATTGTACTCTTCCTTACATAACTGAAATAAGAATGCTGCTATCTTTAGAATAGTATATACCAGTGATGGCGAACCTTTTTTTCCTCAGGTGCCAAAATAGTGCGCGCACGCGCTATTGCACGCACGTGTGTGCCCACACTCATAATTCAAAGCCCCCACTTGCCCCACCCCCCTGTGCATGTGTGCATGACCCCCACTCCCCCGTTTCTTGACTTCCAGTGGGCCCGGTAAGCCCATTTTTCGCCCTCCCCAGGCTCCAGAGGCTTTCTTGGAGCTTGGGGAGTGCAAAAACACTCCCCCCCACCACCCCAGAGGCCCTCTGGAGGCCGAAATCGTCCTCCCAGAGCCTATGTGCAAGCCAAAAATCAGCTGGCGGGCACGCACATGCGCGCTGGAGCTGAGCTAGGGCAACGGCTCGCGTGCCAGCAGATATGGCTCCGCGTGCCACCTGTGGCACCCGTGCCATAGGTTCGCCATCACTGGTATATACTATATACAGTCCACCATCCTTTTCTTAAGCAATCGGACAGATTGCTATGAATGTTCTGTCATTTCCTCATTTTGTCATTCTAAAGATAGCCTTTGCATATCCCTTCCTGAAACACTGCTGAGCACCAGGACTTTGCTAATGTATCAAGCTAAAGTACTATATGTAATCAACTAAAATGGAATGGTCTATGAGTCCAATTTCCAGACGAGGCCTTGATCTGTGGCTATGCACACCTGATGAGTTCCAGCTGGGAGGGACACACACCAGATGTATCCTGCTGCCAGATGATCAGTGTGTGTTTTACACACACACACACACACACACACACACACACACACACACACACACACACTAATTGAAGCTAGGAGATTTTATTCTAAAACTTGATTTTAAACCAGTATTATTGCTTTTTATTTTTTATTTATGAAAATGTGTTACCAGTGTAAATCAAGAATGATTGTAATTGTATTGGGTATCAGATTTCATACCTGTATTACAAAAGGAACAATCTCAGACACAAAATTAAAGTTCAAGATGGCCAATACTGCAGGAAAACAAATGGGAGATAGAGTTCTATACAAAAAGAGTGAATCGCTGTAATTTTCACTATAAAATTTGACTTCCAGTGGTCAGAACTGCAGATATGTATATTCTACTTAAGCCTCCTTGTAAAACAATAACCAGAGATGAAGATAGCCATAGGGACAAAATTTGCTTTACTGTGTTTATCGCTCTAAGAACAAGCTGATTACATCAAAAACTACAGTACAACAAACTGAAGTAAGCTGTAATACCGTCTTATCCAAGGCAGTACTTTCAATAATATTCTTTGGTGTAATTATGACATATTTATCTCACAGGGATTTAACAAAAAGGAAGAAAGGAAAGTACTTCTAACTGCAGTACACAGATCCAAAACCAAAGCTGTTCCTCTGCCTCACTCATTTTTTAAAAATTATTAATAATAATCATCTAATTATGGAAATGTTTTGTCAAACAGCCCAACACGGAATACCCTGCAGCTAATGCTGGCGTTATCGAGTAGTTGAGTGGGATTCAGCAACTCAGCTTGCCAAATAGCTTCATAGCATGTCAAACTACAAAAGCAGCATTTGATAAATCAGAGGCCAGTGGCAGAAGGTGAACCACAGATCAAGGAAGTGCGCCACTGTATTGCATGCTCTCAGAACAAGATCCAAAATTGGTTCTCAGCTGCTGACCGGCCATCAAGGAAACCTGTTGGAGCTATTTCATTTCTTCATGACAGTTTACACTCAGCCAACCTCAGCTATTCTCAGTAATTTAACTACACATTTCAGGAATTTAATAAATGTCCAGACCAGAAAAATCATCCTGATTGTCTTTGACATCAGTGATTCAGACAATGTCTGAGAGTAAGCAAAACTTTCTGTAATAGCCAGAGCTAATTAGTCTACTATCCTGAAAGACTCCTGAAAAAAAAGAGAGTTCTTAGACATCAATTTAAAATTCCCAAGCTCCCTGTAATAGAAAAGTAAACTGGAGGATAGGGAAGAAGGAAAAGGAAGAAGATATTTGATTCTCTAATGATAGTATAGATCCTCATACAGATGTAATCATCAGGATATTCCCCTTTAGGAAAAGCAATATTTATGGAAAGTACAGAAAAAGCAAATATAATTGCTTGGATGAGCCCCTACACTTTTCTTGGCAAGATTTTTGAAACAGTTTCTACTATCTTCTTCCTAGGGCTAAGAGTGATTGGACGAAGGTTACCCAGAAAGCTAGTCAATCCTAGCCTTAGAAATTAGTAATGGCAGGTGTTCAGTAATCACAGTAGAGGTAATTTATACCTCCACAATTATTTGAAGAGTTGGTACCTTCCTTCCTTGTTAACGGCAACTGCTACACTCTATTCAACCTATAAGTAAGATACATCTTTTGTCATAAATATGTTTTGTCTTCATTCTCACAGGTGATTGCAATATCTAAATGTCTCCATTCCAAGGCACACTTTTCAGGTACCTTAGGATTTTGTTATGATAATAAAGCATCAAAGAACAGATTGTAACAGACTAATGAACATCAACATCATATTTGCAGTTCAGTGATAATTTGTGAACCATATAAAGATGAGTAATCCAATATGATTAGTGTGTTCATATCAGCCTCATTGACCTCTATGTTCATTTAATTATTTTCCAAAGTAATTCAGAGTAGTTGATGAAGGAAAATCTTGATTACCAATGGAAAATATTATTTAGAAGTGCCTTTATAGTAGCACTCGTTCAGGTGACCAAACAGTAAAAGACTGATTTTATTAAACGAGAAGGATATGTCATTAAGGCCCAAGGGAAGGTTGACAATTACCAATCTCAAGCAAAAAGAATTTGTTTCTCAAAGAGATTCCCCTAAGATTAGCTGTTAACACTCTTTGGTACCCTCAAGCAATGAAACAGTGTGAATAATTTGTTAGAAGATTGTCATGGCTTTCTGCCATGTTTACATAAACTGGGGTGCAAAATTCAATAATGGTAACAAAAGAGATCTAGGGAGTGGAGGCAAATAAAAAAATATGCAACATGATTTGTGTATTGGGGTTATACTTGGGATACAAGTATATAAGGTTAGTATATGATGTTGCAGCACAGTTTATTTAAAACAATTGTGTGCAGGGATCCTATAAGGGCAAGAAGATGGAATAATATAGGATATTTGTCCCAACTTTCAGAAAAACATCATTTTAATAAACCAGCAGCTCTACTTGACCCTTCATTTCAGAGGGCAATGTATGGCCATGCCTTACAAATTCTTAATATGGTATTTCTAATCCCTTGGAAAAAGATTTTACAGTTTACCTAGGTTTTCAGAGATAAGGAGAAGAGTTACTGTAAGATCATGCCCCATTCTGGAACGCCATATCTTTTTGCAGATGCTCATGCCACAGTTGGAGTCTAGATCTCTTGGGAAATTGTGTGCAAGTTTTCTGGTCTCTTCTGCCAGCTGATCTCCAGGGTTCCAAACAGAGGCTTTTCCCTTGACTGGAACAGCCAGAAAATGCAAGCATGTGTTTTATAAATGAACTACAATTCTTTCATAATTAAAACAAAAATTGTTTCTCTTCAGTCAGTTCATATTATCCAAATTAATTCTTCAATCAGAGAGTAGGGCAAGTGCTTTCCCCCAGACCTTCATTAGGATTAGGAATGGATCTTTTTTTATCATGCGGGCAAACCAGAGGTGGGATCCTGCCTCTGATTGCCGGTGCGGCTAATAGCTGTTCTTCGGCGCAGAGCCGAAGACGCTGCTGCCGTTCAATGAGCCACAGCCTTTCCCAGGCGCTTTCCCTGCCCGTATGGATGCCGCCAATTGCGTTCTTTTGCCCTCTGCGCATGCGCAAAGCATTCCGCATGCGCAGAGGGCAAAAGAACGCCCTCTGGAAAGCGCCCGGGGAAGGCTGGGCTCATCGAACGGCAGCAGCGTCTTCGGCTCTGCTCCGAAGAACAGCTATTAGCCGCACCGGCAATCAGAGGCAGGAACCCACCTCTGGGGCAAACCCCAAAGCAAACACAAGTAAAATGGAAAGGTTGGGATATATGGATGAGATGGATCCCTTTCTTGTCCTCTGTACAAGTTTCTTCTTATATCAATAATGCATTTACTGCAACTCTGCTCATACAGTTATCGGCATTTTATGGACTAACTGGACTATTAACTTTGCAGCCAATTTCCTTCTTTATTTTTTTGGTCTGTTTTCATAGAACACAGAGTTTGCATGTACATCATATCCTCAAAAGTCCTTTTGATTTGCTTTACAAATACTGTCTATATTAATTGCCAGATTAGATATTTATTTGCTCTTCATATTCTTAAGAGAATGTTTTGTAACTTTGTGTGAAATAAATTTCAAGTTAGATACACTTTTTGGCCACATGTTCATTCTGTAAATAAAATTGCCAACCCTTGAGTTGAATTTTTACAACGAGTTTCTCCGGATAGTTTAAGATGGCAAGAGATGTGCAGGCTGTCAAGTCTACTTTCAAAAGTGAACATAAGTAATCAGCACTAATTAGCATCCTCTTTCATTAACTAGAAATCTTCTTGATGCTTAAAGTTCCTTTGACTGCACTTGTTTAATTTTAAATATTTGTTCAGTTATAAAAATATAATTACATCTCCATTTATTGAAGGCAATGGGGTTAGCCTTTCTTTCGGTACATTTCAAAGCCATCATTTTTAAACCTTTGTAGTGATGTCTGCTCAATGTTTCAGATTTTCTGGTAAAACAAACAACACAGAGGATTTTCAGAGTTTTATGGGAAGGCCATTTTTATTTTTCAGAGAAACCCATCTTCAGCTGGGATACAGAAAGGTGATGTTCCATCAGATCTCAGCAAAGAAAGAGGACTGTATAAAAGGATCGTTATCTGAGGTGTCCTGGATCTAAGGGCTTAAAGTGTCATCTCCAACACTTCAAACTGTGAATCTTTGCAATGTCATTGTAATCTAGCCCTATCAACTTTCTCATACCTGCATCCTTTGCTAGTTCTATCTTCTGAAAATTCTTTAAAGGTAGTTCTAAACAGGATACATTCCAATCAACAAAACTGAGTACAATTAGACATGTCCCTCCATCCCTCAAGAGTGACAGGAGATGTTCTTGGTAGGGATGAGGGAGGAACACCTGGAGAGTACACCAAATTTATATAATCCCAGCAGGGTCACATAACGCATGCTGTAGCAGCTGCCAATTTTTTAAAAAGGCATCTATATTGGACAGTAATGATATGAAACAAAGCTGGATGCAGTGGAAACAGCAAAGGAATCATTTCATACTACGCAGGAAAGGCAATGGTAAACCACTTCTATATTATACCAAGAAAACCACATGAGTAGAAAATATAAAATGACTGAAAAGAAGAAACACCTGCTTGTCATCTGCACATTGACAACACAATCCAAACCTATTTCATGATCTCTCCTACTAGTTTCACCTGAAAGACCAGGTTAGGGACATATCATCATGGAGAAAATGACTATATCTGAGTATTTGCTAGGAGTCAGAATTCAATGGCATATAATCAATTAACTAATTTCACATATTGAATACATTTACTTCAAAATTCAATGTTACTTTTTAAATGCAATGGGGAACATGATTGAACAGAGGTCCCTCAGCATTATCTTCCATGACTGACTACAAAGAATTACTGAACCTATTATGAAATGGTATCTCCCAAGCCTATTTCTGCCAAATAATCCAAAAGGATGCTATAATTAGAATCAAAACCGTTGGGAGGTCGAGAATAACACATTGGGTATACTTCCTCTCTTTATCTCCCAATGCAGATAATCTACCAGGGCAACCAAAACTATTTCGATCTTAAACTTTGGTCTATGGCTAAACTGAATGGGGCCTATTTGCTGTGTCTAAGAATACCTGAAGCTGAGATACATGCTATATCCTGAAGCATCTTTCTCAAGAATGGCAAACTGGAAATGGAACTGTAATTATCCAACATGGTAGGTTTAATTTTCTTTAGTAGAGATTTCACAACGGTTTTATTACAATTGGATAAAGGGAAACATTTATCATTCTATGTATTCCCTTATCAGATCTCCCTTTGTTGCCTTATAAAGCTATAAGTGTGAATAGGATTGGTATTATTCTTCCAAGAATTTTGTGCACAAATTGAGTGAGTTCAAAAAAGAATGATGAATCACAACTACACATAGCATTTAGAATTTCTATAACCAAGAAATCCACAAAGGATGAAATGTAAATGTTTTTAGAGGCAACCCAGCTATGGAATTCCCTCTCTGTGCAACTGTGTCTGGCAGCGGCTCAAAAGACATCTGTTTACCCAAGCTTTTAATTAAATCTATGTTGCTGGGTCTCGTGCCTTCCTGTTACCGAATTTAATATGCTTTTATTATTTTATTATTATGTTGTACTTCAGCATGCTGCAATTCCATGGCTTTATTCTGTTGCTGTGATGCTATACTTTTAAACTCTTGCAGGTTATGCAGATAATGAAAATCAGGTAACCCTCTGTAATTAAATTTTAAAAAGCCATTCTCTTTGAGGCAACCAGGCAACGATCCCTAACATCTGTTTCAGACTTGTTCACATCAGAAGGTAGGTTTGAATGATGCAACAGGAGATGAGAAATTGCTATTATTTTTCATAAGAAATTGCAAAACTTGGGAAATTATACAACTGGGATTTTTAAAAGGTGATGTCAGAAGCTGCTGGCCCAATTATTCTGTTGACTAATTCCACAGTAAAAGGGATAGTTGGCTTGATTTGCTCACATAAACAGAAGCAGCAGCATCTGGCTTGTCTGTCTATGCTCATCTGTAGAGCAGGCTTGCTGGTGCTAACAGTCCAGTGAAAATTTTGCTCTACCTTGCCACAGATCTCTTAAGTCAAAGAGTCTGCATTTTGTCTTCCATCCTATGACATATTCTTGCCTTTTTCTCTCTTTCTCTGCCTTTGCTTTACCCCATCTCCCATTGCCCTATTCCCCACACAACTGGGAATGAAGAATATTCCATATGAACTAAAAAAAATGCCAGTTTAGAATGCATACATATAATTACATACCTAGCAATTTAATCCCTGACTGGTCTGCATTGTTTTTGTAAAAAAAAATATTGCTGTTGCATAACCTTTACACTGAAGTGAAGGTTGAACTGAGTATTCAAAGGATGAGATTTAATAATGTGATAATTTTAAGTAAAAAAATGAAATTGCGTAAAAACATTCAAAAAAACCATTCAGACCCCATTTTTGTTCTTTTTCTTCCTCATTTCCCCCCTCTAACTGCTAACTGCTATTTAAATATTTTTGTACTGTGCTTTTACCCTTTTGCAATTCTTCTGTTTAAAAATTCTAATCCTTTTTAAACAGTTTCTCTTTTTCTTCCAAAATTCACGTTCCAAGTCTCAACTTGCATTGTTGTGTGATATGTTGTATATATGGGAGTAATTCCTACTTGAGTTTAGTGTGACCGATGTGAATGTATATAGTCCATTTTTCCACTGTCACATATTCTCTAATTTTGGTCAAATAATTCTGTGTTGTCAGCAAGGCTTCTCTTTTATAAAATACAAGTTGATTTTTAACCAGCAGAAGAATCCACAGAAAATGAACCCACGTACAATGTCAAAGGAAAGAGAGGACATAACTGATCTGTAGTTCACTGAACACATACAAGCTGTTCTTTTAGAAACACTGGTTTTTCTTATCCCAAGCATTGAATTTTTCTTATCTTAAGCATTTGTAAGCCATTGCTCCTAGGAAGGTATTGTAAAAAGCATAATTAAGGATCTCTGGTTACTCTGGGTACCAAAAATTAAACAGTGATTTATTAAAAGCCAATACAAATATTCATTCATATCAAGAGTTAATAGACCCATGATGGCGAATCTATGGCACGTGTGCTGGAAGTGGCACCTCTCTGGGCATGCGAGCCATCACCTGTTGCTCTTCCAGGTTCCAGCGTGCTGGCCAGTTGGTCTTCACATGTGCATGCGCACCAGGCAGCTGACCAGGTGGCCAGTGCGCATGCGCGTGCCAGAAACCGGAAGAGCAGCCACCCAGCACGCGCATGGGCATGAGGCAGCTGCCCTTCCGGTTTCCGGCACATGCGCATGCATGCTCCCGTTTCGGCACTCGGTGCCGAAAAGGTTTGCCAACACTGTAATAGACTAATGAGGAAACTAATTTTCTGAGAAAAGAGAACTTCCCTTCTTGATGCAAATGGAGGGAGCTAGCATGGAAATGCTGACATCACCTAAGGCATTGCAATATCTTTCTCCAGCTGGGTTCTTTCCATAAATACTTCTTGGTAGGGAAAAAAAAGGATTCTTTCCCTTTCAGATGTTATGGATTTTTATGCATCCTTGCCACTGAAAGTTATCAGAGCTTCACGTAAATTGTACCAATGCATAAACAAAATATGAGTAAATAAACAACACTGAAGTCTGAATGTTGCTTGTTTCATTTATTCCATAAACATCGAACAAATTAATGTGAATAAGTAACTGCTGTCCATTTAGATCAGGGGTGTCAAACTCATGTCACAGCATCGTCACGTGACGTATCGGGACTTTTTCCTCCTTCGCTAAACCGGGCGAGGTTTGCGGGCCGGGAGTTTGACAGGCCTGCTTTAGATGCAGTAACTGGTTGCACAACCTTTAGTTGCAAAGAGTGGTCTTCTGTAATTTTTGATCAATCTCTCACATCACTATGTAGTAATTCTGGTCTATTCCTCTATGCAAATTCCTTCAACTTTTATCTATCACAAGCTGAACAGATCCCACCACATCATTTGAACCTTGGGTTAGCCATTTTAAAACACTAAGTTGTTCCTCTTTGTCCAGTGTCTTGTAGACTTGCTTTTATGTTTGGGGTTGTCTTGCTGGATATCCCTGCTATTCAGGATTCAAGTGTGAAATACTTGATATTCTCCTGTAGAATTCTCTGTCACAGAACAGAATTCATGCTTATTTCAATTAGCAAAGCATCTCCCAGCCGTGACACTCATACCGCCATGCCTGACAGCCAGCATACCGTTCTTATTGTGAAATGTAGTGTTTGATTTCTACAAACATAATGACCCCTATGTAGTATTATATCTTCAATTTTTATTTTTAACTCCAGAAAAATTGATGCACAAAATATGTGGTAAGACCCCCACTGTGATGAAGGGAAACAACATTTGTGAGATTATATATTGGACAGGTAACCCACAGCAGCACTTTTTTTTAATGTACTCACATAATTATGGTATTTATTTATTTATTTATTTTGTGAGATTTATATACCGCCTCACAGTGCAAGCACTCTCTAAGCGGTTTACACCAGTAAGCAATGTATATTTATATTGCCCCCAACAATCTGGGTCCTCATTTTACCTACCTCGGAAGGATGGAAGGCTGAGTCAACCTTGAGCCGATGAGATTTGAACCACTGACCTGCGGATCAGAGTCAGCTAAAGTGGCCTGCAGTACCTGCCTCTAACCGCGCCACCTCGGCTCATATGTCTCTGTTTATAAAACACCTTCTCCTATGTATTTTTTTTCCAAATAAGTTTTATTTTTTTTAGTCTTTTAACATCTCATGTCGTGAGCATTTGCTTTAATACATCCATTTAATACATCCAACAAAAATATTGTTTTTAAAATAATTACAATCCATTATCATTTCATTTTCAATACATCTCTCACATTTCTTTTCTTCTTAATATCTGTCTTTAGTCATTTCCCCCTCTTATTTTATCCCTATTTTAATTCCAGCAATCAAAGATGTGGTCATTTCCCAATTTATATATTTCTAATATTGATATATTTTACTTCACTTATTTCCTACACATTAATCAAAAATCATCTTATAATTTCTTTATCCTCTTTTCCACATCATACTTTTCCCATACAAAATATATTTCAAAATTACATATTTCAATCTTCATCTTTTCTTATATTATTCTATAACTTCATTTCTGCACGTTATTCATACATCTATTTTATCCTTATTACAATAAACAATTTACTTATGCTTAAATAATGCTAGTAAGTTAATTAAACATACACATTAACACTAATTTTTGTCTCTTAAATCCCAACACATATAATTTCCTTTATACATGTTTCTTCTATCCTCAAACTTATAATCAAAGATATTACTTTCCTTTTTTTCCATACAAAGCATATTTAAAAATTACACATTTTCAACCTTCATATTTTCTATCATCAGACTTATATTCAAAAATATATTACACATTTCAATCTTTCTATTTTCTTATATTTTTCAATCTTCATCTTCATTTTATAACTTCATTTCTACATGTTATTCGTACATATATTTTATCCTTATTACAGTGAACAATTTATTCATATCCCATTCATTTCTACATGTTTCTTCTATCATCAAACCTATATGCAAAAATATTACTTTACTTTTTTTCTCATATAAAACATATTTAAAATTTAATCTTCATATTTTCTATTATCAAACTTATATTCAAACATATTTACTAATTAAACATACACATTTTTATTTTCCTTTTATCCCTTCTCTTTTACCCTGCTCCAAAGTTTTAATCCTCTTTTCATTTTCTTTTTTGGTTGCCTCCCCCATATTTCTTTTAACTCTCACATTTCGATCTTTAACTTCTTCTTTTTGCTATAATCTCTTTCTCTCCTCTCTTTTTCCCTTTTTGTTGTCTAATATTGTTTTCCTTATTTCTAGTCTTCTCTTTCTTTCCCCTTCTAGCTTTCTTTTCCTTGCTTATCTTTCTCTTATCAGAGATTTTCTCCTTCTGCTTTACTACCCTTTTCTTCCTCTCTGTTTCAATAATCCCTTTGTTGTGTTTTCTTTCTTGTTGCTTGTTTCTTGGTTCCTCTATTTCTTTCACTCTTCCAAAGTTCTCCATATTTTCCTCATTTGTCTGAACAGCATTTGTTATTTTTTTCATTATATTTTCCAGTTTTAGTTCTATACGATCCATAACTTGAAGTATTTCTTTCGTTCCCACATGCTGTTTATCAAAAGTCTTAATATCCTGGGGTATGCTTTCCACATCTTTATTTCCAAATGGTGTCATTTTAACAACAATCCACGTTATTTGTCCAACAAAGGGAAAAGTTCCGAGAGTTACACCCTTTTTCCTCCCCAAAATGGCGCTCGTACTTCAAATCAGAAATTCCTCTTCATTATTCTGTGCTCAATTTCATTATTTTAAGTTTATAAATCCAGTATATGTAATAGTCAATTTATAGTAAGGCAGAGACAGCTTCCAGATCAAATATCAAAGTTTTTCCCCTTTAAAATAAGGTATCATTCCAAAACCACATCTTCTCTTAAATCTTCCAAGAAAAACTTGTTTTCCTCCTAGTTCCCAAACGTTTTTCTTCACTATTTTAGTATGCTTGACCTGCTGCTATTCTTTAGCTTCCTTATTCCTCCCCCTTGTATTTTTGGGGATATTTAAAAAGCAAACAGTTTTTTTCAACTCAGGTTGCAAATAACTCAATTTTCCTCCTGCTCAATCTTGTTGATTCTGGCTCTCCTTTGGCTTCGTGGCAGCCATGTTTACTGCCGCAGCTCTGTACCGTCGGCTAGGGACTTGCCAGCTCAGAGAGGGGAGATCTGGAAGGCCCATTTTTTTTGCTCTCCCCAAGCTGTTTCCCGATTCCCAGTGGGCCCAGAAGGCCCAAAAATCAGCTGGCCGGCGCGCGTATGCACGCCGGACCTGAGCTTGCGGACCCACTGATATGGCTCTGTGTGCCACTTGTGGCACGTGTGCCATAGGTTCGCCATCACGGGCATAGGACCTAGTTTTGTGTGGTAATGCCTACCTCCAGTTGTTCCTCCCCACCCCTTCAAGCAAAGTTTATTCTCCTCAAATGAATGTTATCATTTTGAGGAACTAGAGAAATATGCTTTCTTTTCCAGAGAGCTCCTGCTCTCTGGAATAACATCCTCTGGAGATATATACAGTTTCCATTCTCCAAGGGTTCTGGACATACCCCAATATCCTGGCCTCCTCACAGGCCTAGGTAATGGGTACTTGTCATTTTTTAATTTTCTTGTTGTGTTTGGACAGTTACTTTGCTTATATTAGATTTTTAACTGTATTTTAATTTTGTAAGCCACCTGGGCTTTTGGAAGTTGAGTGGCTTTAACAAATCAATAAATAAAGTACTTACAAGCTGGCTTATGACATAACAATGGCATAACAACATTGTTTTTATTTTCCAGCATACGTCCATGCAACACTTCATACATATGGTTTAATTAATTTATTATCATATAATAAAATGAATAAAATATCTGAATTTCAAGTTCAAGACACTGTAAGTCATATGAGAGTAGTAAGGCACTAGTATACCAATCTATAGCATGATATATCAGCTTTGTATCTTGATTCAAAATTGAAAGAGTTTGAATTGCTACTACAATTCATATTCTGAGCAAGTAAGGAATGAATAGTACAATATCTTGATGTGGTCTAATCTCAGTTTAAATCAAAAGCTAACCATGAAGTCTATACTTACCTTTAGTACCCAAAACAAAAAAATCTTAGTTTAAAAAAGTAATCTACTTGCTTAATAAATTATACTGCATATGGGCGAAAGTACTCAAAATGACTGAGCTTCAGGAGGCAATCAATCAAAATTCTAAAACAACAAGGGAATTAACACATGTATATTTATCTTTAATCTTCATTGTACATACCATTAAAGAATGTAATTTTCTGCAGAAATATAGAGATATGGAAAACTAGATCTTCAAGAGCAGAAAATACATAATTCATAAGCACTTACATTAAATGAGACCTTTCTAGTTCAGTTTCTGAGACTGAAGACAGCACAGTAAAAGGGAGAATTTTTTTCCCTCTGCCTTCAATGTGCATGGGATTTTGGTTTGTGTGTGGGAGACTCTACTGATTATAGTTTTACACACATGCACATCCTAGGACACAAGTGTCAAACTCACGCCGTCACGTTGCAGTCACATGACATTTTGTGATGTTTTCCCTCTTCGCGGAGCTGGGGTGGGCCTGGCCTGCGCTTGATGCATCCAGCCCGTGGGCCACCAGTTTGACAACTCTGCCCTAGGACTATAAAAATGGATTTATACTTGGATTATGGAAAAAAAATACAGCTCCCTATTTCATGTGGTCCTAATCAAGATTAGTCTTGATCAGGGGTGTCAAACTCGCGGCCCGCGGGCCTGATATGTCATGCACTGGCCATGCTCACCCCTGGCTTAGTGAAGGGGAAAAAGCCATGATACCTCACATGAAGACATGACGCGGTGAGTTTGACACCCCTGGTATTGATTATATGCTTTTTAAAATTAAAAAACATCAAAACCTAAAGCAAGATGACATGCCACTTATGTTTTGTCTAGTTTTGTCTTTAGTAGACTGCTTCAGTGTCTCTCAAGACACAATGTAAATGTGGAGCTCAGGATCAAGTAGCAGAATAAACCCAAGTATTGATGATGCCAATATTTTGGAGTTATCTTCAAGATGCCTTTCAAGCAATAAAAAGCAGAAGACCCAAACCCCAATAAACTCAAGAGATTAATTTTCACATTTTTCATATTCAGTCTATGCTTCTCCCACAAGTTCTTTAATTACCTTGCCTTAATCAAATCTCTGAAACATTAGCAACAGTAGATGCTTATAACCTTTCATGTGTAATTACATCAAGCTAACCAAATCTCAAAGTCAACTCAGTTCTGGAAAATGTAATTACCTTCCCCTCCCTGTTCACACACACCAAATTCACTTTAAAATTAAATACATCTCTCAGCTCTTTCACACAACTCTGGTTCTTCTCCTGTAACTGAAACAGAATATTGTACTCTTGTCCTTAGTGAACATACCAAGAGTACTCTCATTTTTGGGATGGAGCACCGCAATGCACAATATTTCACCAACTCTTTTATTGTTAAAGAGGACAAATTAGATTCCAATATGGAAATATTTTACTGAAGAAGGACAGACATTAAGAGAAACTGAAGTTCAAAAAATGAGGTCTGATGTTACATCACTTCTGAGATTTATTACAATCTATTCCAGGTGTACTTTTTCTGCATAGCCTGGATATCTATAAGGCAAGTTTATAAAACGGCAAATGGAAAGACTAGTATGCATTATACTATCGATCAGATTGGCAAGGGCTTTAGGGCAATCCGATTAGTTTTACTAAGCTTCTTTGCTTGGAAGAATGCATTGTAAGAATATATTGATTTCACCTTTTTTAAATTGAAACTAAGAGCAGCAATCAATTAGTCAATCAAGCCCAAATGTAGGGGCCAAATAACACTTAGCAATACAATTTAGACTTATATACTGCTTCGCAGTGCTTTACAGCCCTCTCTAACTGGTTTACAGAGTCAGCCTATTGCCCACAACAGTCTGGGTCCTCATTTTATCGACCTCGGAAGGATGGAAGGCTGAGTCAACCTTGAGCCGGTCAGGATCAAACTGCTGGCAGTTGGCAAAATTAGCCTACAATACTGCATTCTAACCACTGCGCCACCATGGCTCAATGAGGAGGGTGCACCAGCTGTGAAATGACCTTCCTGGGCATTTCCTTGGCATCTATTGTATTTTGAGTCTTTTCCCTGCCAAAAACCATGCTTTTATTTTATGTTTCCATTTAAAAATGAATATCTTGCTACTTTTTAATCTATGGGAACACCTTTTTATGGGTTTTATTTTCACTCTGGTGCTTTTTAACTTATGTTTAATTTTACTTTTCAATGTTACAGGTGAACAGAAAATCTACTATCGATGGGCAAAATCGAAATAAAAATGCTGCACTTGAATAAATTCAATTGTAAGTGATCCTTCTGAAGTAATTGAACAAACACACTCTGAAAGTATACTACTGACAAAGGAATAAACGAAAATACACACAATTATAATTATTCCAGGAAACATTCTACATAAAAATATTTATTTATTTTATTTATTTGTCACATTTTGAGGCAACCTGGCTCCCAGATGATTCTGGGCTGCTTTCAATTTAAAAAAAAAAACCACATATAAAATATCAGCACATATCAGAAGAGCAAAACTATAAACTATAAACCTACCAGAAGAAAATCAAAACACAACAAAAGAAGACACAGCAATCATCCTGTCCTCAAGGCTGTGGAGAACAATTTAATGGGAAGCTAAACCGGATGGTTTTAAACTTCCATTTGAAGTATTCTCAAAACTTTACATTAAAAACAGAAAGTTTACCTTTAATATTTGGACTACTATAATGCGCTCTACATGGGGCTACCCTTGACAAGTATTCGGAGACTGCAATTGGTGCAAAATGCGGCTGCGCAAGCTGTGGTGGGTGTCTCCAGATACACCCATGTAACACCCATTCTCCGCCAGCTGCACTGGTTGCCCATCGGTCTCCGGGTGCAATTCAAGGTGTTGATTATCATCTTTAAAGCCCTACATGGCTTAGAACCAGGCTATCTCCATGACCGCATCCTACCTCATACATCCCTAAGACCAGTTAGGTCCCACAGAGTCGGTCTCCTCCAGGTCCCTTCAGCCAAACAATGTCGGTTGGTGGGAACAAGAGGGAGAGCCTTCTCTGTGGGGGCTCCGGTTCTCTGGAACCAACTACTCACAGAGATCCAATCTATCCGCACCTTGCTGGACTTCCGGAAAGCTATTAAGACATGGCTCTTCCTGCAGGTGGGGTGATGTGACCGCTGAACATCTTAGGTCTCCCCCAGGTATGAATGTGTTGTTTGGTTTTTTAAAATTTTTTAATTATTAATGTTTTAAATATCTTTTGCTACTGTTTTTATATTGTTCTTATATTCTGTTGTATGCCGCCCTGAGTCCCTAGGGCAGTGATGGCGAACCTTTTTCCCCTCGGGTGCCGAAAGCGCATGCGCGCACGCTATCACGCAATTGCGAGTGCCCACACCCATAATTTGATGCCTGGGGAGGATGAAAACGGCCTCCCCGCCCCCACAGAGGCCCTCTGGAGGCTGGAAATGGCCCATTTCCTGACTTCCGGTGGGCCTGGTAGGCCTGTTTTTCTCCCTCCTCAGGCTCCAGAGGCTTCCCTGGAGCCTGGGGAGGGCGAAAACGCCCCCCACCCCGCTGGAGGCCCTCCGGAAACCTAAAATGCCCTCCCAGAGCCTCCGCACAAGCCAAAAATCAGCTGGCTAGTGTGCACATGCGTGCTGGAGCTGAGCTAGGGCAACGGCTCGCGTGCCGGCAGATATGGCTCCTTGTGCCACCTGTGGCACGCGTGCCATAGGTTCGCCATCACTGCCCTAGGGAGTAGGGCGGCATATAAGAACAGCAAAATAAAATAAATAAATAAAATCAGGAATAGGAAAAGTAAAACCACCATACTTAGCTTATAATGAAATCCTGCTGGCATGTCAGGTTCAGAAATAATTGTGTGCTGTACAATTTTCTTTGTGTGTGTGTTTCTCAACGTTAGAAACTTGAAGATGTGCAGTATTCAACTCCCAGAATTCCCCAGCCTGAAGACTAGTTGGGACAATCTGAGCGTTGGAGTCCATACAAGTTTAAACTGACAAGGTTGAAAAACACTGTTGTGCAGGATCAAATACAACTGCTGCCACCAGTATTGCATTCATAAACTAGAATATTAACTTCGTTTAAAGTGAAATATTCCTGAAAAGTCTTGCTTTGGCACAGAACTTAATAATTACAGATGATCCATCAAAATCCAACTTTTTAATGAGTTTCCACTACAGGAAAACAGATAAAAAGTCTTCATCTAACTTCTGGAACTCTTCCTTAGTAATCTGAGCAGTGTACCATTTTTCTTCTCAAATATGATAGATGGTTTAATAAAGCATTTTAATAGATGCAGCTATAGCTTCGTTATGGCAGGGTAAATAACTTCGTGAGATTGAAGTATAATTGCATGAAGAAATGAAATATTCTATCCTTACTCCAAACTCTTGGATTTTGATGCTAATTTATTTGCTCAGATTCCAAATGACTGCTCCATTCCTCCTGTTTGGTGGCCTTTGAATGGAAGAAACCAATCACCTTAGTGAAATATGAAATCGTGTTTTAGGAGCCTTTCAAGTGTGGAAAACATGTTTAATCATTGAGCTGCAGCCTGTTTAAGAACCTTACTTCATTTTCTCCTGACATCTTGTTCAGAATAATAGATCATTCAGAAAATCATGGAAGGCAAAAAAAAAAGCCTTGCCTCTATGATAGGCATTCCCAGATAGTTCCACATATTTATTATTATATTTCTTTCTTCAGAACTCCTCTGTTCTGAATTCTCTGAGACGAAAAGTATATAATTTTCCATCTAGGTCCCAAATCAGGACAACATTTTTCAGTGGCTTTTGTAATATACAGCATACTGGAACATATTAAACATATATATATATATATTTAAAAAATAAAGAAATCCCATTTATCAACCATTCAATAGGAACAACAAAGGTTTAAGAAAGAGCAAAAGAGCCCTGAGCACATTTTACACAGAAAAGCCTGAGATGGCACATAATCACTAGCCCTAAGGGCCAGACACTAGCCTAAGGGCCAGACAATAGTATTTCAATCAAGAGGAGGAGGAGGAGGAGGAGGAGGAGGAGGAGGAGGAGGAGGAGGAGGAGGAGGAGGAGGAGGAGGAGGAGGAGAAAGGGGAAGGGGGAGGAGGGGGAGGAGAAGGAGGAGAAGGAGGAGAAGGAGGGGGAGGAGGAGGAGGAGAAAGAGAGAGGGGGAGGGGGAGGGGGAGGGGGGAGGAGGGGAGAGAAGGAGGAGGAGGAAAAAGGGGAAGGGGGAGGGGGAGGGGCAGGAGGAGGGGGAGGGGGGAGGAGGAGGAGAAGGAGGAGGAGGAGGAGGAGGAGGAGGAGGAAGAGAAGAAGAAGAAGAAGAAGAAGAAGAAGAAGAAGAAGAAGAAGAAGAAGAAGAAGAAGAAGAAGAAGAAGAAGAAGAAGAAGAAGAAGAAGAAGAAGAAGAAGCCATATCCCAAATCAACACATTCTACTCAAACGCACACAAAACTGGTAGGACAACCTGCTATATAAAAACAGATAATCATCCTTGTTTCCCCATATTAGAGCACTGATGATGATATCTAGTCTGGTAATGAAATGCCTACAAGAATAAAGTCAAGTTCAGAGAGCTCAGCACGGCTAAACTATTGTCTATTGACTATTAAATCAGCAATGGTGCCTCTTCACTCTGTTGGAGAGAAACTGTATCAGTAAAATGAGTGTGATGACCCAGAAAATTATAAAAACTCTTCTCTCAAGTTTCTGTGCCAACTATTCCTCTGCCATGCTATTTGGTACCATCTTTTATATAATACCGAGGCATGTTTGATGCAAGCTCCTTTCATTTACCAAACAGTTAAAAGTAAGCTAAAGGTCTGGGCTTCTATTGTTAACTCTTGCAAGCAGCAGACAGGGGAGCAATTTTATATATGGAAACCCATAAAGAAAAGAAAAGTTCAAATTGTATTTTTCAATAGATTCTGCTGCAGTTCCCAAATCACTGTCTTTCATTAAATACCCATGCAGCAGAGTAGTTGCATGCCATATGCATCTAAAAGAAGTCTCCAAATTAAAACTGCAACCATTTAGCAAACAAACAAAAAACTTACTGGCACAAAGACCATTTACTTGTATTGATTCTACTGAGGCAGTGCCAGAGATTTACTAATTTGAAGGCATAATGGAAAAGAAAGTGCATTCTGTTGGTTACATATTAATTCCGTATCTCCTTCAGTTTAAAGATCTGCATTAATAAACCTCCAGAAAACTCAAGTAATTAAGATACAGAAAGTAAATGCTGGGTATAATCACAATCCTTCTCATGTTATCTTTACTCTGTGGAAAATTTTGTGGAACATGGACAGGTCCTTTGACTACATGAAGACTGGACACAGATGGGGAAGGGATCCCCCCACTTTGCCAACATATCACTTTCATAATTTGGGGGGCAGCGCTAGCATTAGAAGGATGGGCAATTCTAGGATCTCAATTTCTGAACAGAATACTTTCAGACTACAAAAACAAACAAGCAAAGGATTAAAATGGTATCAAATACTGATGCGTAAAGTATTTTGAATTTAAACTATTCAATTTCAGATACGAAATCAGCCATTCAAATCACCCATCAGCCATTTGAAATAGGCTGTTCTGATCGTTTCAAAAGTGCTCTGAGATTGAAACAATATTCTCACTCAACTATGTTGTATCTTCCTAGTACAAGTTTCAGGACACTGTTTCTTAAATCGCACACATATATTATGTAATTAACTAATGTAGCCATTAATATCTTTTTGCCAAGTTCTCTTCTTTGCTGTGATTGGAATGGAGGAACTATTTAACATTTCAAGAAGCATTTGCACAATGTCGTAATAGATCAGTGTTGGGTTGCTATCAGTTCGCCCCAGTTCGGGCAAACCGGTAGCGGCGGTGGTGGGAGGCTCCGCCCACCCACCCAGACATCATCACAGATTATCTGCGCATGCGCAGAAGGTTCTGCGCATGCGCAAAACACACATTTACAGTTCCAAACTGGTAGGGAAGGTAAGTGAAACCCACTACTGTAATAGATGCTTTCTTCATCACTGCTGAGAACAATAACATTAAATGCACCATTTATCAGATATATTAATTGATTTTCAAGGTACAGTTGCATTCTAAATTAAAAGATACATTTTGACAAACTGCCTTCATATTTGTTTAAAATTTTTATGAGTCTTTCCCTAACTCATTTTTAACTTGCACACATTAATGATCCTTTTAATATGTGGACTGAAAACAGTAAATGTATCTAATTTCTAATATTTCCCAAGCATTCTTCCCCGCCCCTGCCCCCCCCCCTCTCTCACACACACACACAGAAATGCCCAAATACACCACCACACTGTTTTTGGATAGAATTTGTCTCATACACACAGATACTCAAATATACTACCCACTGTTTTTGGATAGAATTGGTGAATAAATGATAGAGAACATTCAACATTCAACTAGGTTTTGAGCCCATAATAAAAATAACAGTGGAGTATGCTACCTCTCCTAGCCATTTGACAAACTCCATATTAATTACAGTTCAAACAAAAGAGCCAACATCTATTCTGAGTAAGATGTTTGATAACTGCAATCAAGCAGTTTGACACTTCTGGAAGAGTCCAGCTGCAAAGGAATACACTGAAACTGTTAAGAAAAAATGAAAAGCAAAGTACAACTAATGTAGAATGACACACAAATAACAGTGATTTAAGAATTACTGAGCTCACTCAAATGGCTGGTAACAATACCCCAGATACACACCATTAATCTCAACTATTTCTACTTAAACCCTGCAATCTCCTTAGTCAATGTTTCCATAATTCATGCACGCCTTTTGCAGTATAAACATAATAGACTCTTCTCCTCTACTTATATACTTATAAATAATCAGAATTAGAAAGGCCTGCAGGTCATACTTTTAAAAAAATCATTAAAACAGAATCAGTCTTTTAAAAAGAGAAGAAAGCAAAAAGAATGGGGGATAACAATGGCACAGAAAGAATAGCAAAGTTATGGTCCTGAACAGTGGTGGATTGCTACCGGTTTGCCCCGGATTGGGTGAACCGGTAGTAGCGGTGGCGGAAGGCTCCGCCCACCCGCTTGGATGTCTCTGCACATTTGCAGAAGCTTCTGCGCATGCGCAGAAGCGCGCGCTCCCAATAGCGAACCGGTAGCGAAGGTAATTGAAACCCACTACTGGTCCTGAAACATCTAAGCCCCCTCCCTAGTCCACAGTTGTTCCTCTTCATTTGATAGCAAAACTTTATTGAAAGGTTTTCAGAAATTATTGAATATTAAGGAAGAAAATTAATACTTAGGGATTCAAATGTTAATTATTTTTTTCCTTATTTCCATTTGCACTTTTTCCGCTGAAATCTTCTTTTTGAGGACAAACTAATGTGGCAGACAAAAAACAATTGAAGATAAACGTTTGTCTATCCATATGATGGGCAGTGGTGGCTATCCTTACTTATGCAGTTCTAAATATTACCGGTCATTTGATTAACCAGTTTACAGAAATTTTGCAAAGTCAATACAATTCAGTCAATACACTTCCATATAATAAACTAAATCCAGTTGCATCAATAATGGGAAACAAAAACATGACAGGGAGTTGGAAGACAAAAGATATACTGTATTTTTCGGAGTATAAGACAAACTTTTTTACCCCAAAAAAGAGAGTGAAAATTTGGGTGCATCTTATACACTGAATGTAGCCCTACCCACCTGCCAGCTCCCACCCTTCGGAGGTTTTTGGCCTCCGTGCGTCACATTTTCGGCCGGTTCCAGCCATTGCTGGCCACCGCCACCGCAGCCGTTGCTGCCTGGAGCCGCTGCTGCCGTTGCCGGCCGTTGCTGCCACCGCCCGCCCCCACCGCCACCGCCACTGCCCACGCCACTGCCACTGCTACTGCCCCCACCACTGCCACTACCACCGCCGCTGCCACTGCCGCCGCTGTTGAAATCCCCCCTGCCGCTGTTCCTGCCCAAAGCCTGCCGCCTGAGGAGCTGCTGCTGCCGTTGCTGGCCGCTGCTGCTGCCGCTGCACCCACCGCTGCACCTGCTGCCGCCACCAAAATCCCTCCTGCCGCTGTTCCTGCCCGAAGCCTGCCGCCTGAGGAGCCGTTGCTGCCGTTGCTGGCCGCCGCTGCCGCCACTGCTACCCGAAGTGAGCCGCCACCGCCGCTACTGCCCAAACCTCCCACACACTGCCTGAAGCCTGCTCCCGAGGCATCTGAGGAGCCACCGCTGCTGTTGCTGTCAAAAAGAGCCAACAGGTTAGAACTTTTTTTAAAAATGGTTTTTTTAAAAGGTTTTTTTTTAAGGTTGCCAAGTGGAGGAGAAATTCTGGGAGTTGAAGTCTACAAGTTTGAAGACCCTTGCACCCCCTTGGCAAGTTTAAGACTTGTGGACTTCAACTCCCATTCCTGAGCTAGCATGACTGGAGGAGGAATTCTGGGAGTTGAAGTCCACAAGTCTTAAAGCTGTCAAGTTTGAAGTTTGTAAAAAGTGTACATGGTTGTAAAAAGTATTCTGCTACACTGGTATTTTATTAAATAATATATTACTACACCATTTGGTTCAGAATACTTTTTTCCTTGTTTTCCTCCTCTAAAATCTAGGTGCATCCTATATTCCGGTGCGTCCTATACTCAGAAAAATATGGTAACCATTACACGCTAGAATTGATTTTGGCTTATTTCAACAGTGCCCTTTTCCTGCATTGCAAATATAGGTAGGAATCCCATTATTTCAGTGTGCCTCAGTGTTAATTGAGGTAACAGTAGCTTGTTACTGATGTTCTTGAATCTTAAACTTATATTGCTAATGCTACAATAAGTAGTAATTATTTTATCCTCTGTTAGGCTTAAACCTATTCAAGGTTTAAATCTGCACCTGAACTCTCAATTCAATTTAAGAATGAAATATTTGGCTATCAGAGGAATAAAACTAAATTATGGAATCTTTTTCCTAGTACCATTATATTATATTATTTTATTTTATTGAGTTTTTCCACTGAGTCTGAAACTTTGATGGTGTTGGTGAGCCTGTTTCTTGATTAAGCTGAGATGCTTATCGGGGTTGTTGAGAGTTGGTTTCTTGGGCGCTATTTATTTTGTTTATAATTTTGTTTAATTCCCATTTTAATTGTTAGCCTCCCAGGGTCATGCACTTGGGATGGGCAGTCTTATAAATGTAATAAATACTTGATTATGTTATTTTGTGAGACCACCTGGTCCCACAAAAGCAATATTCCCAGCCAGTGAGACCAATGAAAATTGTAATTTTCATCGCACCTAGAGAGCATGTGGTTGTGAAAAAACATTAGTAGGTATACAAGATACCATTTTCATTTTCCAACCTAATAATCATTGTGAGTTCATACCCTGGTTCTCAACTCTTAAAGATGCAACCTAACTGATCATAGAACCATTTGTCTAAATAAAGATGACACTAGACACTAGTCTACCAACCTAGATCTCAGATAGCAATAGAAGAGATATAATCCTGCATAAACTATTTACAGTCACTAAGAGAGTGTTTGTCATTCAGTGGAATCCAGCATCTGCAGCAACATTCAAAGGTTAGGCAACAAAGCATTGTTATAATATTAGGAGAGGTTAAGTTAGCTGGGGAGTCAGAGAAATGGGGCAAAACTCACTTAACAAATGTCTCACTTAACAACAGAAATTTTGGGCTCAATTGTGGTCATAAGACGAGGACTACCTGTACAGAAGGTTTCTCAAATTTATGTACTATGTGTGTGTCACACTGTTGTGCATGCTTCTGACTTTCATAAAGAACTCCTAATCTACCATAGTTATAATTCTTTGTCAAGCGGTATTGAAAATAACTTTTAGGAAACACCATTGAGGGTTGAATGACACATGCCTTACAAAATGAGGGAGAAAATGGAAGCTATAATTGTCTCATGGCAGAATCTTGCAGCTTGAACAGCTGATCCCAAATTGATACAGCTGATCCCAAATATGAGTCTTATAGTCTCAAGGCACATGGCAGCTACTGCATGAACACTACAGGGAATATATCTGCTGAACAAACCTCCGCATTGGCAACAGGAAGGGCATCCGGCCATTAAAATACTCTGCTAGCTCTATTCAGTTGCCCAGACTCCACCCCGCAAGGGATTATGAGGTCATAAAAAGATGACGATGATAATAATTAGTTCTCAGAGTTTTTAAGCATTGTTTTAATAACTCTTCAGTTTTTTTAATAAATTTATATATATATATATATATCGCCTGGGTAATATGTATCAAGAAACACTATACATTCCTACAAACAAATTGAGAAAAGATAGAAGGCTGGGAAAGGACCTTATATGCAAATCCAGGTTATCGTACTTCCAATATTAAATTAGACCAGTCTAACCAGTCTAATTTAATATGAATCCATTTGCTATGGTTCATCTCTTGCTTAGTTTTAGGAATTGTGCTTGACATACTTCAGTGGAGAGGCTAACCAGTGGTTCTCTCACTTAAACTGCTCTCCAGATAAAGAAAAAGACAGAACTCAAGCAAATATCTGCAGGTCAGGGGTTCAAATCTCACCGGCTCAAGGTTGACTCAGCCTTCCATCCTTCCGAGGTAGGTAAAATGAGGACCCAGATTGTTGGGGGCAATATAAATTAAGGTGACCAGACATCCCGCTTTTGGCGGGACAGACACGCTTTTCAAGCGTGTGTCCCGCGTCCCGCATTCTTTTCAAAAAGTCCCACTTTTTTTAAAAGAATGCCGAAACAGCGGGACGTCTGGTCACCTTAAAAGGGGAAGCAAAAGAGAGGTACCGGAAGCAAGTCGGGCGGAATTCCAGCGAGGCGGCTGCCTGCGGGGGGAGGGGGAAGGGAGGCTGCTCCTCCTCTCCTTCCCCCGCCCCATCCCTAGCCCCGCCCTCGGAGGCGCCGCTGCTGTTGGGAGGGGTGAGGGACGAGGAGCCGTCGCCGCTTTGAGCTCACGAGCGGCCCCTCCGGCGGCGCAAACAGCCCTTCCTCGTCCCCCTCCCCTTTCTTCCCCCGTCGCCTCACTGCCGCCGTTGCCCTGGGGCCGGGCGGGCGACCGGGAGACCGCAGCGCTTGGATGCCTGGAGCAGGTAAGCTGCCGGCTGCCTCCTTTCCCCGTCTCCCGCCTCCCGTTCATTGCTTGCCAGCCCAGCCAAAGGGAAGGCGGAAGGCGAGGAAAGGCCTCCCAACGGGGAGGCGGGCTCCCGAAGGGCTGCCGGCTCCCGAAGGGGAGGCGGGAGGCCTTTCCTCGCCTCCTGCCTCCCCTTCGGGAGCCGGCAGCCCTTCGGGAGCCCACCTCCCCTTCGGGAGGCCTTTCCTCGCCTCCCACCTCCCCTTCGGCCGGGCTGGCAAGCAATGAACGGGAGGCGGGAGACGGGGAAAGGAGGCAGCCGGCAGCTTACCTGTCACGAGCTCCAGGCATCCAAGCGCCCTCCCGCCTCCCCCCCCCCACCTGGACGCCGACATTTGCTGTTTTGCCCTCTGCGCATGCGCAGTGTTCTGCGCATGCGCAGAGGGCAAAACAAATGGCGGCGCCCAGGCTGGCCCGCCCCCCCGTCCCGCTTAAAAATAAATAAATCTGGTCACTTTAATATAAATATACATTGCTTACTGGTGTAAACCGCTTAGAGAGTGCTTGCACTGTGAGGCGGTATATAAATCTCACAAATAAATAAATAAAATAAAATAAAAAATATATAAATATCTTATAAAGCACGGCAACACTCAATAATTAATTTTCCCCCCAACAAGAAGTAATTTTTATTTTGACAAAGCTTGGTACAATACTTTTTTAAAAATCTGCTTTATCCTTGACTTGGCCCCAAAATTTAAAACAGGAAATGGAAATGCGAACCTTTATTTTTAAAAAATGTTATTTCAAGTAACAATATAGCATGTAAAGGAACCAGCCTCTTCTTTTAAATAAAAATTTAATTCCAGACATTTTTTGTCATCTCCTCTTCTTCTCTCAGAGACTTTATAGTTGGCATTTAATAAGATTGTCCTCTTTAGTCTTTGCGTTAAATGGACACTGTACCTAGGCTGCACAATCCATGAGTTCATCAGGTGTGAGTTCTTTATTTCATTCATTCCTAACTCTTCTAAATCTCCTGGACTTCAACTCCCATAATTCCTAGTGAGTACAACAGATTGGGCAAATAAAAAATCACAATTACATGAGGAGGTCAAAACAACCCCTTCCTCTCTTCTGTCTAAATCTTATTCTCATACTTTTTATTATTTAGAAATTCACCAAACAATAAAAACAAGCCATTTCCAACAGTTACAATACTCAACAGGCTTATAAAAAATAATAAGATAAATACTTAATACTCAGTAGTAAAACTCCAAAGGATCAAGGAAGTTCATTAAAAGAGCAGACTTTGTGTTTTAAGTACTACATATTCCCTACTTTACTATCTGGAATATTGAATAGCTTTGAATCATTGTGTCTAGATGGAAAAAAATCAGAACAAATTACAGTATAACAAATAATTCTTGTTTTACATATAGAAACCAGCCCAAGGTATATAGTAATTAGATGGGATATTTATTTATATGCTCACACTCTAAGAGTCAATATTGAATTATTATATGCCATCACTTTGCTGTTGACTCTTAGTGAACATATAGATAAAGTTTCTCAATGATTATCCATTCCTAATCTTACAATGGTGGACTCATTGCTGCTCTGCCTTGCAGCTGGTCATCCTTTTCCATTCTTTCCTTCTACTATTCCCAGCATTAAAGTCTTCTCCAGGGATCTAGGTCTTGATGTGACTGACACAATCAAAGGCCTTTCTATAATTCAATAAAGCTCATGACGACTCTTGGGGGGTTGTTTTTTGGTTTTTTTTTTGCTTTCTTACAATAGATTATCACTAGTTTGGTTCAACCTCCTGACCAGAGGTGGGATTTAGCAGGTTCTGACCAGTTCTGGAGAACCGGTAGCGGAAATTTTGAGTAGTTTGGAGAACCGGTAAATACCACCTCTGACTGGCCCCGCCCCCATCTATTCTCTGCCTCCCGAGTCACAGCTGATCGGGAGGAAATGGGGATTATGCATTATTAAGCTACACCCACTGAACAGGTAGTAAAAAAATTTGAAACCCACCACTGCTCCTGACGCATCTGTGTAGCTGACGCTTTTAGATTTTCTATTAAAGTTCTCCCTTCTCTCCAGCTCTATGAAATAAACAATTTTTTTTTTTTGCATCTCCCTGCCTAAAATCCACAACTTAACAAACCGCATTCTGAAGCAGAAATCCAGGACCATAATGAGTACTATGTAATTGTGAGGTCTTGCATGCGGGGAAGACTTGAATGAAAAATTCCCTTTTTAAAGTCCAATCTCAGAAAGAAATTTGGGGGGGAGGCAGGAAAATTCAAGAAAATAAAAGGAAGGAATGCAGATCTTTTCAAATAAAATTAGAACAGTCAGTCGGCCTAGCTTATTTAATTACATATTACTTATTTGAACAGCTCATGATTTTTTTGCACACAACGGAAGGAGATAATGTGGGCCTACCACTTGGTTGCTGTTAGCCAGGTTCTCATTGCAGCTGCTGCTTCCTTTTATTCTTCTTCCTTTCTTGTTAAAAGGCACCCTTAGTTCTATAGAAAGTTGAGGATGACTGAAAGCTAGCATCTTTGGGAAGATTGACTGCTGCTTTGCTAATCAAGCAAAATACTCTACTGCTGATATGTCAACAACTCAGAAAATTATCTATAAGCTGAATCGAATATCATATACATTGTCAGGCCGAAGCCATTTTATTTGGAGTCTTTGGCCTGCCACACTTTATACTAATAATAATAATTTATTGTCATTGTACGTATATACACAGTACACCCATACAACGAAATTCACATAACTCTTCAAGACCAGTCCCAACGCTTCAAGACCAGTCCCAACACACACCACCTGCCACGAATTCCCCACCCTGAACCACTCAAAACATCCTTACAACAGACCAAGTAATACTATCCAACAGCTCACGGATGGTGACGCTTCAATTCATTATTAAGTGCAATTATAGCTCTAGGATAAAAACTATTCAGAAAGCGTGTGGTCCGAGTTTTGATTGTTCTGTATCTTCTGCCAGAAGGCAACAGTTCAAAAAGATTGTAAGCAGGATGAGAAGAATCTCTGAGAATATTGTGCAACTTCCTAGAACAGCAAGATGCAGAGATATCGTCCAGGGCTGGTAGCTGGAGCCAAATGATATTCTGGACAGTTGTAATTATTCTCTGTAGAGCTTTTTTGTCTGCTGCAGAGCTGCTTCCATGCCATGCTAGAATACCATATGTCAGGACACTCTCAATGGTGCTGTGATAGTAGGACAACAGTAGATGCTGAGATAGATTTATCTTCCTGAGCATTCTCAGGAAGTACAGCCTCTTCTGAGCCTTCTTCACGAGCATGTTTACATTCATAGTCCATGAGAGGTCCTCTGAGATATAAATACCCAGAAATTTAAAACTACTAACCCTCTCCACCTCCTCGCCATCTGTGTGCAATGGTAAATGATAAATGGTAAATACTAGTCTATTATGCATTTTCTATTGGGGGAAAATGGGAGGGGGGGATGGTATGAGGTTGTTAGTTTGTAGCCATAACAAATTTCTTTCTAGAAAGCCAAGGTCATCCTTTGTCTCTGCGCCTCTGCACCTGCACGGAAGGAGATGGGTGGACTCTGCCAGCATGGCACTTGAGGATTGGAGAACGTGATGGATTTGTAGGTGTGGGGACAAGGACTTGAACTTTCCACTGGATGGTGAAACCCGGGGCACTTCAGATTTGGGTTTCACCCAGCTGTACCAACATGGCTCTAATAATAAATTGGGATTTTGAGGAATACTTTGACTGGGACTCTGATTTAGTTTTGGATGCTATTTGGAACCCTGACATACATATTTTTATGTGCTGTACTGGTATAACTGGTGAAACTAGCTAATACCACTGTCATTACTACATTAAAAATATACAATGGAAGATATTTTTTTAAATTGGATTTTAATTCATTCAGGGATCTCAACACCTTATTAGGGGACGGTGCAGTGTTATTCAGAAAAGTAGAGACTTGTCATAGAACTGGTTTGGCTAATCCAAATAAAGGATTTAAAATGGTACATTTATTGCACAGTTCTCCCCTTATTTGAGATATGAGCCGAGGAGCCGAGGTGGCGCAGCGGTTAGAGTGGGGTACTGCAGGCCACTTTAGCTGACTGTGATCCGCAGGTCAACGGTTCAAATCTCACCGGCTCAAGGTTGACTCAGCCTTCCATCCTTCCGAGGTAGGTAAAATGAGGACCCAGATTGTTGGGGGAAATATAAATATACATTGCTTACTGGTGTAAACCGCTTAGAGAGTGCTTGCACTGTGAGGCGGTATATAAATGTCACTAATAAAATAAAATAAAATAAATAAATAAATATGAGGTGTTTTTTTCCACCTCACTAAGATTTAGGTAGAGGCCCTTTCAAAAATCTGACCTTCTTGAAGTCTCATTCCTTAAAGGCATTGATCTCATGCTAGGAAAATACAATAAGTGAGAAGAGATTCTTTCTTCATGTGAAGGCAGGTACAGAATGAATTGGTTTGAGTTAAAATCTGGATCTTTCAGTACGGGTGAGGTTCTGGGAAGGACCTGAAAAGGAGGGAAATATCAATAAATGCCCTCCTCCCGTGAGGTGCCCTTGGAGGCAATTTGCTCATTTAAACCATTAGGCAAAACATTAATTTGAGCCTCTTCATATCAGGTATCTTAGTTTTCTTTTAGAGAGTTCATCTTGAAAAACACAAGAACAAAATGCTCATTGATTTTTATTTAACATCAGTTTTCTCAGCAGTAATTTGAGATTTATATACAGAATGCTGAGCTAAACTAAAAGGCACTACTTTGGACTGCATCCCAGGATTAATTAGAATATGTAATGACAGAGAAAAGAGCTATTCCTAGGAAAAAGATGTTTCAAACCATAGGTTAATCAAATGGCCTTAGTCATTCATCGTTGGCTTCCACAGCAAAGCTCCCTGCTTAGTCTCCTCTCCCCACAACTATTTAGGAATTATTAGCCCAAAGTCATAAAACTTGTGTCCAGGAAATCTTAAACCTTGAAATCTTAAACCAGGGGTCCCCAAACTTGGCAACTTTAAGACTTGTGGACTTCAATTCCACAAGTCTTAAAGTTGCCAAGTTTGAAGACCTCTGTCTTAAACCCTTTCAAAAATATCAGCAGTGTTTTGAACACAAGATCATTTTCTCTGAAAGTTTTGCTACTATTATGCAAGTTGGAAGATCTAATTCACGCTCAAGGTCTGTAGTGCAGTGTAAACTTATCCAAGTCAGCATGATCAACTTCCGAATGAGATCACATCAATATGAAAAGATGTTGTGTTCCTTGCATCCTAATCATATATTTCTGATATTTTTCCTTCTGGCTAAAAGATCAGTTCAATCTGAAATAGGTTGATTTTCAAAGCGCTTTTGATTTATTTGCTTTTTAGTATAAATTAACATAAAGTGCAGAACACAATTTATAGATGAGACTATTTATGAACATGATCATACAATTTCCTAATGAGTAATGATTTTCCACATATTCTCATAGTTATGCCTCACTCCAAAGTCGGTGCCATTTTCCTGTCTCATATTCCATCTTGATATACCCAAAGTGTTTTTGAAGACTTTGTGGAAATGACCAGACATATGTCTTCTTCCATCATGACATTTTTCCTATCCTGTGCAGAGAAGACTGTCAACTTTTATTTCATTCTGCTAACAGCTGAAGACATGATCATTCACTTGTGCTGTTTATTATGGAATAGCTGAATTGACTGTATGATGATATAATTTATTTTGCTGCAGCATGCTGAATTTTTTATGCTGTTCTGTTTTTTCTATAATTCCAACTGAAGTTTTATTCTTGTTGTGTCCTGCTCTTATAGCTCCATTAATCAGCAGACTAAAAATATTTTGAAATAAAAATGGGCCAGGATAGAATTCAGAACAATGTCATATTGAGAGTTTGGTAGAAGCATAAAAATAATGCATTCAATGTACTGCTGACTTTGACCTTCTCCTTAGTGTTCTTCAGATATCTTTATTTTTTTAAAATAGTTTTTATTAAACAATTTTGTCTTTAAAAACAACATAAAAACAACCACAAATACAGAAAAAAAAAACAAAAAAAAATGTAACAAAACAATACATACCATTTAAGATTATTTTACAGCTTTCCGTATCAGCATATGTAATTTGCTTTTGTAATTCTTTATTCTATATCAGTGTTTCCCAACCTTGGCAACTTGAAGATGTCTGGACTTCAACTCCCAGAATTCCCCAGCCAGAGAATGCTGGCTGGGGAATTCTGGGAGTTGAAGTCCAGACATCTTCAAGTTGTCAAGGTTGAGAAACAATGTTCTATATTACCTTCCTGTCCATTTATTTCTCAGTAGTAGTATAGTAACATTATAATAATATATATTTTAACAATTATAATGGTACTAGTTGTTCCTATCTACAATTTATGTACATTTATATTTACATCTCTAGGTTTAATACTATTTAATTACTCCAGTTTAAGTTTCGTCAATACTAATTTAAGCATTTCCTATTTGGATTTCTATTTTCAAGCCAACTGTACACTTTATTCCATACTTCATAATAGTCCAAATCGTCTCTCTCTTTTAACTCCTGTTCTTCAGATATCTTTAATCAACAAATCTGAGAATTTCCAATCATGCTGGTTGGAAATCCTGAAGGCTAGATTGCTTTAAGCAGTATCATCCAATTATCATTTAACTCAAATTCCTTTTCATTATATTATCTATTAGAAGGATTATAAATGAAGTGATAAACTTTCTTTTTATTACAAAGCTTCTTGTGGAGAGATGACAGAGCTTCCAAAGCTCTGATACTGTATTTTTAAAAAAAACCAAAGGAAAGTCACTCTCCAAACACACTTAACTTCTTAGCAATACAGAAATACTTTGCTATTGCCTTGTTCTCAGAATTTTTCTCCCTTAATTTCCAAGTCTAGCCATAGTTCTGGGATTCCAAATCCTAGCCAGCTTTTTCAGTTCAGCCAGAGTTCAACAGGTGCAGTCATCTGCTATAATTTGCAGCTCCTTACCCCTAAAGTTGTAAAAATTCTAGAAATTTTAAGGCCAGATCTTTTTTTTCCTAAACAAATTGAGGGAAACTAAAATAGTATAACATTTATTTTGCATTCTTCTTTGATCTAAGTTGACTTTGCTACTTTTAAGAACACAAATTCCAATGTGTATACTTGATTTACTAATAGGCTATGATGGCTGTTACCCTTATTAAATGTTCAAGTATAATTTATTCAGATAAATTTCTTTACTAAATGAATCGATCTTTAAAATATTTTAATATATTGCTTCCCACAGATGGTAACAGAACTTCTGATTTTTTTCCCATAAATACAGAGTTATGTGTTCCCTGTGGCTCAGGAGAGGTGGAGACTGTGGGACACATGCTCCTTAGATGCTCCTTTTATACAGACATTAGGAAAACAACATATTCTGCCAATAATTGCAAGGTCTCCTGGCCGTTCCGACACTACCTATCTGGTAGTGGCTGCTTAAGGATGAATGGGCCATAACTACAGCACAGGTGGGCAGATTCTGCGCAGCAGTAGTGGGGATTCGCCGCAAATATGAGTCTTCCTCACTATAGCGTCATATATTTTAACTGTGGCTAACTTTTAAGTGTCATTTTATAACTTTTAATTGCATTTTTATTGAGTGTTTTTATTCGCTCTAGTCTCTGGTCTATGACCGTATTAAACTAATTGAATTGAATTGAGTTATGTGTTCTGGCCTTCCAGGGTAATTTTTTTTAAATAATTAAGAAAACAAGATGGGGATAATATTTATTACAGGTACAGTATGTTTCAATTACAAACTCTTTTAGGATTTTTTTTAAAGAAAATTAATGCCTCCATCAACAAATTCTGTCTTTCTGCATCTGAAACTTTATGTTCATCTCATTGATAGGCTTTGGATTGTGAAAATTGTTTGCTCAAATTAAGATGAGATTTTCTATTCTTACAGTCAATAGTCCTAAGTATGGAAGGCATATAAAGAAAATATACTGAAATATATGAGCACCCTGTGTCATTCTAAAAGAAAATAATTAATTAAAGTTTTCATCCTCTTTCCCTCTTTTTCATTTTCCCATTTTTTTTTTAAAAAAAAAACCAAACTAAAATAGCTGCAGGGGGAAAAAGTCAAGAATTTTTTTTCATTGCATCTCCCTGAGCACTTACTCTAATTCCCCTTCAGCTGCCTATTTCCAACAATAATTGTTGGGTAGCACAAGCCAAAACGTACATACATAGTTGTAAATAATTATTTCCTTAATACAATCCTATGTTTCCTGCTCAGTTGCCCAGGGATGTGATTTACAATCAAAGTAGTTAGAAGAACAAAATTAAAATTAAAACAATAGAATTTACATTTATTTAAACGCTCTTAAACGCTCCATTTGTTTAAAACATGGGAGGGAAGATGGAAGGAAGAAAAATGAAACAGAATCATTCATCCAGTTTATCCAGAGAAAACTTGGGGGAAATTTCAGGAGGACCCCAAAGATGCAATTATAGGTATCTCGTGAATTTTAAGGAAGGTATGCTGTGCTATCTGATTTCCTATGCCTCTTTAACAGAGACTACCTCTTTTCTGTTGAATTCAGTGAGATCTATTTATAGGTGGACCTTCACGTTGGATCCATAGTAATATCCTGTTCTCTTTCAATATTTCAGGCAAGACGTCAAATGCAAAATCTAGTTATACCAGTATCTCTACTTACAGCCTTTATAACAACGCCATTTCCATTATTTTTGCTTGTTGGGGCTCATTTCAGATCATATGGAAAAATCCATAGATACTTCAAGGAGTATTGCTTGCCTGCCTTATAAAGTATTCAGTGAATGTTGTAGGGCAGGGGGAAGGATTTAAAATGGAATAAATAATGGGGGGGGGGAGACATACTCTGTACTTCCTTCATTTTCCACTCAGAAAACACTCCTGCTTAAAATCCCTTGGGGACACTCATCAACCGAATGCATCTCAATTTAAGCTTATTTTACAGGTCAGTGGCTTTTACTCGGCATGTCTGTTTTTAGAACTCCCAGAAAAGGAACAGCAATACCCACCCAAGGCAACTCAGTGTCCCAGGAACTAAGACCATATTCTGACACGTTAAAAGGACAAATTCTGACCCAGCTGATACCTAGGATTAATTTCTTGCTAGAATTTTGACGGTGCTAAAGCCAAGTTATTGCACCCGACCGCATAACTGACTGATTCCTTAACCTGTTATTTCTAAGATCTCATTGTGAACGTCCCAACATTTTCTATTCTCATTGTTTGCAATCTACTTTACCTAGGTCAACCTTTTTTTCAGTGTGGTGCTCACAGGCTAGTCAATAAGACTTGTAAAGGTGATGTGGGTACCGGAGAGAAGGTCCTTTCAATTGTGGCATACACCTTTATAATTCCTTGAACAGGAAGACATCTCCATGGATAGACAATAAATGAACGTTGAGGATGATTTTATTCCATTCAGCTTAGGGGGAGGTATAGTTTAACCAAACGTGCAACAAACTTCTGTTATTGTAGCCAGTCTCAATAAAAATAGTTTTAGCCTTTTTACAGAATTGATTTTCTGGTCTAGTCCAGAGGTGGGTTCCTCCTGGTTTGGACCGGTTCTAAAGAACCGGTAGTAACTTGGCGGTCTGGGTCGCTGCCGGTTCCAGCCTGCTATGCCCCCGAGCCGGTTCTCTCGGTGGCGCCATAGGCGACGCCATCTTGTTTTTTGCTTCTGCGCATGTGCAGAAGCTTTTTTAAAGTACTGCGCATGTGTGCACGTGCATGGCACGTCCCTGAGTGAACCGGCAGTGGGAGAAACCAGAACCCACCCCTGGTCTAGTCTACCTAGTGGAGCTAAGATCATAATCAAATGTGATATGATAGTGTTTGTAGTGCTGTAGTAAGCTCTGTGCTGCTGTTTTCACTTCTATTAGAAAGTAATATTTTAATAATATTGAGGTTAGTGATCTTTATGTATATTATCTTACTTTACAGGATTCAGCTTTAAAGGGGCTTTTAAAAAGTAGCAAATAAGAAAATAAAGCAAAACAATTATACTGTATATTGTTGCCTTCAAAACAACGTACTCTAATCATCCTCCCTCTGCTAAGGACAAGTTAAAATTTGTTCCAAAACAGCATATGTTTTGAAAGAGAGAGAAGCACACAACTAGAGCAGAATAAATAGCCAAGCACAATGCATAATTTATTATCCTGAAAGTTTACTAATATATTGTCTGACAACAATTCAACAACTTTATGGAATTCAACAACTTTATGGAATCAATAATTCTAGAGGTAAACTCAAAGTTAAATATATGAATGTAACCCAAATGTTCAGCTTTTGAGGTTGCCTGATATTAATTACTGGTATGTACAATAAACCTCTGTTTATCTTGTATCCTACCAGTGAAACACCTTGACTGACTGGATCATCCTTCTTCTACCTGTTCCCTTCCAGGTGTACTAGATTTCAATTCAAATCATTGATGAAATCCAGCATGGCATTTCATGGTTGCTGGAATATATAAGAGATTTGTCTTTCATAGATGGCCAGCATGTCTGAAATGTTTACTTACTGTTCCCAAAATGATTACTATGGGTGTGTAGGCAGAAAGTAAACATACAGTATGTTGTTGTGCCTAGCAGCTATGACAGCCTTTGGCAATACTCACCCACCCCAGTTTATCTACAACTTTTCTTAGGTAGGTAATCATATAAACAGAGCCTGTGATATCAGCCATTAATCATTTTTTTATTTTCTAAGAACAACTATGAGGCACAGATATAAGCAAGGATTTTAAATGCTAGGGCATAGGACCTAACAAATACCAAACAGGCTCTCTAGGAGTCACTTTGGGAATGCAAAGTTTAACATACATGAAGGCCTTTAAGAGTTGATCAAGACATTCGTCTCTACAGGGAGGGCAAATGTGGGGCAGATAAAGAAGAAAAGGGACTAAAGAATCCCCATACTGTTCCTGATGCTTTTTTTTTTTTAACAAAACAAGGTTTGTTACAGTAATCTATAGCGGTTATGATTAATTCATTTTTCAAGGTAAGGTGGAACCAATTATTTAAATATGGAATCTGCTGTATTTTAAGTAAATACCATTTGAATCAATTTTAAGTAAATAACATTTGAATCCAATAACCGAAGACTAGTGAAACTCAGCAGTGCTTCCCCAATGTAAATGGGACTGAATACTGATTGGATTCAAGTACAATTTCCATTTGCAACCATTTGGATCAGCATGCACTGAAGAAGCATAATTTGTTCTATTGGCTTGCTTGTTTATTTATTTATTAGATTTTTAATTCCACTTTTATTACTTTATAAGTAACTCAAAGCATCGAAAAAATATAATACTCCTTCCTCCTCTTATTTTCCACATAACTACAACCCTGTAAGTGGGTTGAGCTAAGAAAGATTGACTGACCCAAAATCACCCAGCTGGCTTTTATGCCTAAGGCAGGACTAGAACTCACAGCCTCCTGGTTTCTAGCCCAGCCTCTTAACCACTATACTAGACTGGTTCTCTTCGTTCCCTATTCCCAAATTCCATTTTTCATAGCTGACAACATTATTGAAGAGATCAGTGTACTGGCTTCCAGGGAACCAATGATGGACTGGAGACAATCTTAGTAGAATGAGGAGCTGCTGAATGGATTGTTGCTTTGGAATTCCTCTCTAGGAGAGGACCAGGACTGCCCCCAAGTGCTCCATACAGTGGCTCCCCCTGAGAAGACTGTAAGACAGTGGTCTCCATTTGGTTTTAGATTGCTGGGAATCTGGGAAAAGTCATCTTTTCCGAAGCTGCAGTATGGAGTTTTTATGGAGACAAGGTTTACATACTTCCTTTCTTACTCACTACCCACTTGAAAACGGAACAAGGGACTGTTGTTGCTGGTGTATTTTTTTATGGGTTAAATGTTGGTGGTCTACTTTAACTTTCTGACAAATCCTTTAGTTGACTAAATAAAGATTGGTCAATAAACCAAAGCAAAGTACAGATGTACTCCAGCCATTCATTCAGCGACTGCTTAAAATTATGATGGCACTCAACAAAAGAACTTACAACCAGTCCTTAAATTTTTGGCCAATGCAGCAACCCCTGGGTCATATGATTGCTTCTCCATCAGCTTCCCACAAGCAGAGTCAATGAGGACACTAATAGGGTAGGTCAGTAGATGCTTGAGTAAGTGTCCCCATGGTCTTTCCTCATTTACATGCATTTACCCAACAGTGTCTTCCTCAGTCTCCCTGGGCTAACATACTAGCAGGAACCCACCAGCACCATCCTTCCCTGGGCCTTCCTGCACTCACACTCACAATCACACTCACACTCACACAGACCAGGACCCTCCTTTCCCAGCCTCCTTGCGTATGTGCCTCACTGTAGCACACACCCCCAACTCATGCACAGCCTGTACCAGGCCTCACAGGACTTTCCCCACCCCTCTACCCCATGCTCCATATATGGAACATCCTCTACTTTCTGCTTAATGACACATGTGTCTTGGGGTTACAACAACAACAACTGGGACTATCTTGACTGCCGTTGCATCGCCCTTTACGACTGCACCACTTTGCAACAGCAATCTCAGACCCAATTGTTGTCATAATTTGAGGGCTACATGTATTAACGTACAGGTTTTTAAAAAGTTAATGGTTCCTTAATCGTCTAGTTCAGAAGCTAGCATAGAAGTTACAAATGGCGCTTGAATTTCTTACCTTTCGGTAAACAATCATATTTGGAGAATCCTCTTGCTCCGCAGTATCCATGTCACTGGATCCTTGGGCCATGATGAACACAACTTTTCTCAACCAGGCTGCAAAGGCGAGAATAGTACGCAATAGTAAAATATAAGAAAAGCAGCCTATAGAATGAATCCCAAAACCAAATACACAGATATAGCAGGCTCTTCAAAATAAAATGTGCTCACCTGCCTTATTCCTGAAATAAATGTGCTCTGTCAACATATTCTATTATATGATGCCTGAAAGGAATTGATTGCTCTGATTGACAACCCAGTTGTAATCATTTTGTTATATGCTACCCAAGCAATAATAAGTTTGTGGGCTCTGTTACAGTATAGAGTTCTTTTCTTTTGCTTTTTTAAAACTCTTGGTCATCTTTTAGTGACAAGAACATCAAGTCCACATCCACATTGCGTTTCCTGGGATTTTTCATAAGAATTCTGCTGTTGTGGACGCTACCAGATCTCTGTGAAGATCAATGGACATCTTGGTGGAAGAAGCAAAAAAAGAAATTTACTCAGTGGCAACTTGTGCAGATATTCTAGGTTACTCTCTTGCTCTGGAGGTGAGCAAACACCCATAATGGCAGACTAAGCAAGCTTGATGTGGTCAACAGCGAAAGTTGTGGAAGTAGTCAAAACCCCACCACATCTTTGTATCCCACGGTCAACTACAAATCAAAGCAATAGAAAGAACAGAAAGTGCAAGAATGGCAAAATTTGGTCACAGTGGGGGCTCATGACTGTCAACTTTTTGGAAGGAGAAGACACTTAACCTGAACTTTCTTTTTAGCATTTATTTTATTCTCCAAGATAAAATCAAAGAAGAAAGAGCTGACTAGTGATAAGGGGAAGCTCTCTAGAAAGCAGAAAAAACCCAAGAACTTCTCTTTTCCTTATATGTAGCCTGCTATTTTCTTGTACCTTACGAATATTTAACCATTTTGGCCAGAAGTCTATGGTTTCCCCCTCTAGTCTTCCAGGAAGCACAGAGGTGGGAGCATGGTGACATGATATCAAGGGTGAGGGTGCCATGTCACCAGCTCAAGTTTTATGACTGATTTTTCAATTTTATACCATAGTTCAGAAAAAGTATCACCAAGTCTAAGAGGCCATCCAGAGATTGACAGGCAGAATCCAAAAATGAAGATGTCCTTCAGAAAATAGAAGTTTTCCCCCCAGAAAAAAAGAACATGAATGTAGGAGCACTAAACTGTATTAAACTTACAGTGAAACAATGAGACACCAAAAAGAATTTTTGTCCCAGACTGCATCACTAATAGCGACGAATCCAATAATAAAAATATTTAAATATGCCAGGTGATTACATTCATGTATTACAAATAAAATAAATAAAGAAGTATTGAAGAAAAATTAAGAAAGTTAATAACAATTTGCATCTGCCTTCATAATCAATGAGACACCAATCTTTTAAAAGAGATCCAGAAAATTAAAACGTGATACCTTTAATGTGTACTGTGGATAATTGGGCCGAAGATACTATCTTAGTTGCAATCAAGCATATAGGGCAGTGTGCCACTCAATAATGAAGAAATGTAGCCTCTACTATTCCAATCAATAAGAGCTCTAATATCTTAACAGTGAATCTATACTTCATCTCTTAGCACACTGAACTCACAATTATTTCATGTTATCATGCAGTCAGGCAATAAAATGGGGAGGGGGGAAAACATTTCAGAAGGAGGCATTGTGGAGGTTGCTGTGTGCCAGCGCTTCCCAGGCTTGGCTAAATTACCCAAAATAGGGTAAAAGTGGTTTCTCTTTGGGTAACAACACATGAACCCATTAATGGTTTTGCAGAGCACATGACTGAGCTTAGGTCACGCAGTCGGTGCAGAATGTTATTTGAAGAAAAGAAGATTTGACGTCTTTACTGTTAACAATTCACAATGAATGTCCTGTAGTAGCTGGGAGGCCATGATGCAATTATTGCTATTTCAAAGTTCCTGCACAGTGTGTGAAGTAGGATTTTTCACTCTTGCCTTCGTAACAAAATTTGACTGCTGAACTCCAAAAATGGTTTGAGGTAACCAAGGAAAAAGGTTGAAAAGTACTGCCATATGCCCTGTATTTAACCAAATATCAGTGACAGTACAAAATGCTCGAATATATTGGTCGCTGCTGAAAAAGATGGAAAGCAGGTTTTTCTTTTCAAGGAAAAATCTTGCAAAAGTGACTCTACTAGCCGTGCTCACAGTGAGCCATTTCTATTACATTACTGCTTAGGCAGAAATAGGTCCTCTTTGAATTATATAGAGAAGAAGCACAAAACAAAAATGCCCAATTAAATATTTAACAATAGATGTTAATTCCCATGCAATATAAAACCAACAAATTACTTCTATTCCAGAAATAATATCAGAATACAACATGTATTAAACTCTGTCATGACTGCATGCATGCCTAATTAGAGGAAGGGGGGAAGGTAAAAGGGAACATTTATTATTTTTGCTAAAAAGCAAAACCTTAGAAAAAGAAATCAGTCCATAACCAATAATTGTTGCATCATTGAGCTAGAAGATGCAAAAAATGAGATCTATTATTTTATGTCTGAAGATAAGGATGTTTAAATAAACCAGAGTACTTTTTCATGCAATCTTATTTATGAGACAGTTCCACTGTGTTCAATGGAACTTTCTCATAGCTTAGTAGTGTATCTAATTAATGAACTCGGTAAGACTTAATTTTGAGTAGACATAGAATTGTACTTGGTTATTTTTAACACCCAGAAAACTATCACTGGGCAGTGATTTAGATTCAAAAGGCAAAAAGAGATTTGAAGTGGACATTGGCCATACATGTACTGTTGGAAAGAGGTTAAAGCAAGTCTGTCCTCATCTAGGGTTTTGCAAATGGTAGACAATCCTGCAGAAAATATGCATTTGTCTTAAGGCCGTGATGGCGAACCTGTGGCACACGTGCCACAGGTGGCACGCAGAGCCCTCTCTGCGGGCACACGAGCCATCGCCCAGCTCAGCTCCACCACACATACACGTGTGCCTCCCGCCAGCCGATTTTTGGTTACCTGCCATGCATGTGCAGAGGGTAGGACGCATGTGGGAGACGTGCACGCATGCACGGGGCAGGGAGAGCACGGTGGGGGTGTGGCATCCCCCCACGCAGCCCATTTTTGGTCCCAGGAGGCTGCAGGGAGGCCAGCTAGCCCCAACACGGGGTGTGGTGGTGCGGGGCCCCCATGCGGCCCGTTTTTGGTCCCAGGAGGCAGCAGGGAGGCCTGCTAGGCCCAAAACGGGGCAGGGGGGTCATGCATAAAGTGACCAGATTTTTTTTAAGGCGGGACGGGGGGGCGGGCCCGCCTGGGCGCCACCATTTGTTTTGCCCTCTGCGCATGCGCAGAACGCTGCGCATGCACAGAGGGCAAAACAGCAAATGTCAGCGTCCAGGTTGGGGGGGGAGGTGGGAGGGCGCTTGGATGCCTGCAGCTCGTGACCTTCGGGAGACCTTTCCTCGCCTCCCGCCTCCCCTTCAGCCGGGCTGGCAAGCAACGAACGGGAGGCGGGAGACGGGGAAAGGAGGCAGCCGGCAGCTTACCTGTCACGAGCTGCAGGCATCCAAGCGCCGCAGTCTCCCGGTCTCCTGCCCGGCCCCAGGGCAACGGCGGCAGCGAGGCGACGGGGGGAAGGAAGGGGAGGGGGACGAGGAAGGGCTGTTTGCGCCACCGGCTCCTCGTCCCTCCCCCCGCATCCCAACAGCAGCGGCACCTCTGAGGGCGGGGCTAGGGATGGGGCGGGGGAAGGAGAGGAGGAGCAGCCCCCCTTCCCCCTCTCCCCAGCAGGCAGACGGCTCTCTGAAATTCCGCCCGACTTACCCGACCTCTCTTTTGCTTCCCCTTATTAAGGTGACCAGACGTCCCGCTGTTTCCGCATTCTTTTCAAAAAAGCGGGACTTTTTGAAAAGAATGCGGGACGCGGGACACACGCTTGAAAAGCGTGTCTGTCCCGCCAAAAGCGGGACGTCTGGTCACCTTAGTCATGCATGCATATGTAGGGGGAGTGTGGAGGGTCACACACGTATGCATGGGGGGGCGTGGGGGCATGGGGGGGGCACACGCGCATGCTGGGGGCAGGGCGTGGGGAGGTGTCACACCTGCATTGCATTATGGGTGCCGGCACACGCGCACTTTCAGTACGCGATGAGAAAAAGGTTAGCCATCACTGTCTTAAGGTGTTACCAACAGGCACTATATGTACACCCAGACATGCTCCAAACTTCATTAAGTCCTTCAAATTCAGATCTCAGCACAACCCTATGAAGCACTTTAATTAAAAAACAGGACATAAAAATGAGCTTGCAAATGAAGATAGAAACTTATCTTCAAATTCAACTGCCCTAACTATAGCAACTCATAACAAATTGCATGCTGAACTCTGTAAACCGCTTAGAGAGGGCTGTAAAGCACTATGAAGCGGTATATAAGTCTAAGTGCTATTGCTATTAAGAACTGGATGGAATTATGCAGAAAGATGCACATCTGATACAATATAAGTAGACTGCATTTATTATAATATAGTCGATCAGGTAAAATATGCTTCTATCCATGGAAATATGGACTAAGGTGAAAAAGTAGAGTGGCTTAGAATATGCTAAAAACACATGCTAAATTGACAGGAGAGTTGGGGCAATTTGATAAAATATTTTCCTCCCGAAGAGATTCCCTGCTTGAGCAACAGGTCTTGGAAACTGGGACTAAAGCTCCATTTCTATTATTAACATTCTATATGGACCCTTTCTGTAATATGAAGATTATTCAAACCTGTCCAAATAAAAGAAGTGTTATAGATCAGAAACAGCAGAACAAATAAATGATTATTCCAGCTCAAATTTCTCTACCATTTTGTTTTGTGGAAGCAGACTGGAATTACCATAAGCCATCATTAAACAATACATGGGTAAAAGCTGCTTCAAATGTTGTTTTCCCCAAGCTACTATTTTTGTATGTTTGGATGACAATTCTTGTCATCTTCACCTAGCAACCTGGAGAATGAGGAAAACTACACTGGTCCTGTAGAAGAGTATACGGATCCAGATGACAAAAACCCTGCTAGTTTCTCATAAGGGACTGAAGAGTTGGTTTTCTCCTGGGTATGAGCCAATAGGTTAGGTCAACCCTAAATATACGTGCTGTCCCAGGCAAATATGTTTTAATTTTTGTTGGTTATTTGTTGCTGTATTACTCACCAGTGTTGCATAGCCACTGGTGATACAATTGAATAAATGAATATACACATTTGTGCCAAACAGATTGGGAAGGATTGCTTTAATCTTTCACCTTTGCAAAGTTCACCTTCACATTCAAAGGACTACTATTAAAAGCAATATTTTATGGGGAAATCTTCTTTACCTGCTATGGTAGGTATCATAGAATCATACAGCTGGAAGGAACATCGGAGGTCTTGTTGTATTGTGGTGACCAGAACTGGATGTAGTATTCCAAATGTGGCCTCACCAGTGCAGTATAGAACAGTGCTAGCTTGATGTTATCCCTCTGTTGATGCAGCCTAGGACTATGTTGGCTTTTTTGGCAGCTGCAGCACATTGCTGACTCTTACTTAAGAAATATCCACCAGAACTCCTAGATCCATCTCACAACTTTGAGCTAGGTACTGCTTATCCTGTACCTGTGCATCTGATTTTTCCTTCCATAAATGTAGGTCCTTGCTTTTCTCGTCATTGAACTACATCATGTTGGATATTTTCCTCCAGCCAGAAACGTACTCAAGTTTATTCACTGGATGAATGCCATGCTTTGGGTACTAAAAAATATTATCCTAAAGGATATTATCAACAATTCAAGATATATCCCAATGGCCCCAATTTGAAATGGCAATGCACACCCTACTTCAATCCTCATCAGGTCTAAAAACAAAAATCAGCAACAGTGAAGCCCCTTTTTATCGCTAGTGATCTCAAATGAACTTATCAATACAGCTTAGGATGACTGGATTTATAGTTCTACACAACTCACCTGGAGAACCTAAGCAAGAGAGATTAGAATGCTTCCAATTGATCTTACGAAGGTCTAACTACCAAGGATTCTAACAGGGAACTTAATCCTTGGGGAATGATTATTCCAATTTGTCTGAATAACATCTTAAGCCATCTCTGAAGGACAAGAGGGAAATGACAATTATTTATAAGGGATATATTTCAGAAAGAATGGCTGGTCAGGTGATATTAACTAGGATATATAATTGCGTCCAATGGGACTCTATGGGATTGATTTCACCTACTTGTTTTTTCTGCAGCTATTCTGTCTTCCCATGTTTTATCTCCAAGTCAGAGCATTGGTCCATCTATCTATCTTAGTCCTGCTTAAGGTAAACCCATTAGGGCTTCAATTAGGATATTTCTCTGCATTTACCTGAATTATTAAAATAGTTATTTAAACCAACTGTGCTTCAATAGAATGCTAAAAAAAATTAAAGACTAATAAAGAGACCTCAAAATAAATAGAAGAGCAAAAACCTCAAAATTATACAAGAGCAAATATAACCTAATTTGTGAGCATATAAACACTAATTTGTAAACTTTGGGAAACAGGTGAGATTTCAAGTGTCCATCTTTAATATTTGTCTCCAAATGGTCATTTTCATTTACTCCAATAGGAATTATTTTATTAACATATCTAAGACTGGAGACCATAAGTAAAACACTACTTCATGAAAGGCTTCTTTGTTTAGTGTGTTAATTTTTCAGCCAATTCTATTTCCAATACTTTTCAGTTCCATTTATCCAAACGAATATGTATTTTAATTTTGATTATTCTAATTTTATGCTGGAACTTTGTGAAATCTAACAAATAACCAGATTTAAATTAAGCACTTGTGTTCTCTAACAGAAAAGAAACCTCTTTCTCTCTTTTATACAGCTAAAGAATTGCTATGTCACTATATTGCTTCATCTCTAGTCAATTCTGCATTAAACCTATGGTTTATTTGTCATCTTATTCATTAATCTTCTATTTATGACTTCAAATACTGTTGCTAAGGTGATGTTTACGCAGAGCATTGGGTAACAAGAGAAATGCCTAGCTTTTGTGTATTTACTATTATCTGTATGCTTCAAAATTATCTAACATATATACATATACAGTAGTCAGAAGCAAAGTTGTTTCCCAAAACTAAGCTTGATCATCAGTTACAAAACCAACTGCTAGAATGCTTATTCTTAACTGAATAAAATAAAATATTCAGTTGGAAAGGAACTTACCTAACTCCCAAGCCTGGCTACAGATTTTATTTGACATGACAACTTGTCATTTCAAAATAGAACTTGAAGATTGGCTGATGTTGTGATTCTGACATTTGTAAGAAAACAGGACTGAGAATATTAGCTTTCCTGTACTCTATCCAGATTTTCAGTATCAGTTTGTAGCCTAATAAAACTGCAGTTCCTTATTTCTTGTGTGCAATCATCTTCCCTTGAGGAATCACTCCTGTTTCAGAAAATGAACTGATTTATCAATAGATATATGCTGTTGGTAAATTGTGATAGCCTTTTCTCCACCATTTGAAATAAGGCATACTAATAAGACTATTATAGTATGCCTTATTTTAACTGTGATGCATCTGACATGAATAAACAAACAAACCATTTGAAATCTGAAATCAACCCAATCTTGACCTGATATGTAAAAACTGGGATTTGGTGGGGCAGTGTTCCACAAAATTAAGATCAAATCCATGGAGAACAGGTTAATATTTGGAATATATAAAGGAATCTCAAAGTTGAGATGCAAAATATTTTGAAATATAAAGTCAGTGCTTCTTCAGACAAAGCTTTCATTTAATATATTCATTAGAGATAAATCCATTAAATGACCTATAATTTTAATGCCCTAACCATAATAAAGTGACACCACACAAAGAACTTGATCAACACTCACGACACAGCAGTACATATATCAGCAATTTTATTGATCCTTGTATTTTTTTTCTATGCACGGAAAGCAAAAGACTCTTGTGAAATTTTCTGCCACCACATCAAAGTATCTTCTAAATAGCTAAATTCTGAATAGCTAACCTGAAGCTATTCAGTGCTCTATAAAAGAGCAAAATCACCTTCATTTGAAAATACTTCCTATCATTTTCATTAATCTTTAACATTAGTATTCATAAGGAGAAAAAGTATCTCTATCTCCTCTTTTTAACCTTTCATGTATTTATAAAACTGGTATGATCAAAGAGAAAGAGAATGTGTTCTTTTTGTAGTCCAGCCACACCGGATATTTACCCAATACTTTATTACACTTGCTATTTTTGGCTGTTGGGAGAGACAAGAAAGAAACATTAGCGGGATTTTGCTATGCGTGTCCAGGTAGAATCTGGAGACAAGAACAGAATATCTTTGACAAGAGGTAAAATTGTTGGTAGAACTCTGGAGGTTGTAGCAATATCAGAGGCAAACCACCTATATAAAACTACAGCTTTACAACGCAAACATCAAAATCTGAACTTATCTTCCTGAGGCATTGCTGAACCAGCATTTAATTATTTTAAAGCAGTTGACCTGATTTGCCCTCAAATTATCTTCCAGATGAATCTGGTGTATCTGAGGTGAAATGTAATCTGCATTTTCCCATTTTGAAATGTTACTGAGAAAGTAGCTGTCCACATGTCAACGATCTTTTGCCAACAGTTTCCACAAAATAACCAACTCAGCTATTACACTTCTCCTTTTCCTACTGCTAGACATCCAATATCTGATTCTTTAGTACCACAAGGAGGCTTGAAGCTAACTAATCTCTAGGGTTGTGGAAAAGCCCTTTCTCAGTTCCAAGCAGAGTGACTTGTTTACATTCTCCTGCCTTTTCCCCAAGGAGTTTAAGGCAGAATATACGGCTCTATCATGTCCTCCTTGTTGTCATTGTATCCTCAGAGAAATCCTGTGGGGTAGTTTAGCTTATTAATGCAACATCACCTACTGAATATCATAAACTTGGGGATCTCTATTCTTAATCCAGAAGTAAGCAGCCTCATTTGTGTGGGGTTTGTTTGTTTGTTTTTGTTCCTAAAAATATTGTGAGAAATTGGTATGCTGCAAAGAAAGAGGCAGCCTCAAATGTATTGGCGTAGCCTCTTAAGATATAAAAAAAATGATGGAAGGTTGCAGCCCAGAGCTTTACTCATTAATGTTTCTATCTGTTCAAAAAAAAGTAGAGCAATGAAAATTTCCTGAACATTTAAGAGTAAAGGAGACTTCCATCAATTTGCTTCTAGTAAACGAGAATTTTATAACCAGACATAACATTCATAGCACCTACTTCTTAAAGAGGCAAGACTCTCCTGGCTGCCTTTTTAAGAGACTACCCATCCACATGATCTCAGAAATTCACCTAGCCACCCCCCTCCCCATTCTTGTCTCAGCCTTATTTCAAAATTCAACCACATTGGGTCACTTTGAAAGCCTGAATGCCTTCACACGCAAGACTTAAATGATCTAGGTGTGCTGCGTGATACTTTTGAACACAGCATAACAAATGGGTTGGTTTGAAGCCCTCTAATCCAAATAAAATAACATTCTTTTATTTTTCAAAATAAAGCAATATGCACCTGAAATGTTGGACTTGCTTTAAATGATATTATTTAAAGGTAACTTTCTGGCAAACTGATAAATATCTAAACCTCACCCAAGTTTTCCATAAAAACAAAACACTAGACTGAGAGAGAGGCTATATTTCTATCATTCCAGCTGTTCATCAACCCCAATGTTTCTAAAAGTAACGCAGGAATAAGATATTGGATGATATGACAATGTTTTCCACATAGCAGTACCTCAGTACTCATCATTAATTGGGGGGAGGGCACGAGTACCAAACAAATTTCTCCCATAAGGAATAATGTAAATAAATGTAATGCGTTCCCAAACCAAAGACAAGCACATTTTTAAAGCAATACATAAAAAGATAGGGTTGTATATCATTACTTTACATGAGAAATAAACCTAAAAATTAATAAATCCTTAGATTAAATGAAATAAAAACTTCACTGTGCCTGTACTGATAAGATAAAAAGCACAAAAATACACAAAATGGTCACAAAAGCTTAGACAAAACTGCAAGGGGATATGCACAGGGCAAGAGTTACCACGTGTCTAACATGTGATCCTTTGATTCGGCTGGAAAGGATAACAAGTCATGAGGTAACCAACACCAAAAAGTCCTATCTTGTGCATTGAGTATTGGGACAAAGTTTTCTTGTCAAAATGCATCAAGTACCAAATTCGATGAGTTTCAAAGCAGTACCAAAGTGTGACTGTACTGTTGCAAATTGCACTTCTTAAGAACAGGCAATGGTTTTAAAAAGGTGATTGGTTGGACTCTTTATTTCAATATTGGACCAGGTTTCCAAGTATCTATGCCTGGTTTGGAAAGCTTGTGAAGTACAAAATGTTTCAATCAAGGATGGACAATATGTAACCATCCAGGTATTATTGTACACTAACTTCTACCAAACATTGACCACTTGTGAAGATGAAGAGACCAGCGGTCTTCTCTAATCAAGACTATTATGCTCCAAATCTTACTTATTCTTCCTGGTTTTCAGTCTGAAGTGACAGTATCTCCATTCCATTCTGGGCATGTAATTATTAGATGTCAAAGTAAGACCTGGAAGACAGTGATTCAATTCCCCATCTAACCATGGAACTCTACTGCTTTTGGACTATTATAGAGTTGCTTTGTAGACTGATGGGATATAAATTTAATAAAAAAATACTACACTTCAAACAATTTCTTAATCAAGTCCGCCTCACAGGAGTGTTGTGAAGATAAAATTGAGGGGGAAATTCTGTCTTAAGCTTCTAGAAGAAAGCCTAGATCTAAATAAAACAAACAAACAATCGTATTTATTTTAAATTCAGGGTAAAATCGTTTAGCAATAGCAGATTTATATACTATTTCACAGTGCTTTACAGCCCTCTCTAAGCGGTTTACAGAGTCAGCATATTGCCCCCAACAATCTGGGTCCTCATATTTGCTCATTGAGAATGTAATGGTGGTGTGCCTTTCAACATTTTCGCCATACGCTAAATAAATAAATAAGTCAGAGTGAAATTTTTGTAGGCCTAGGTGTCTCTATGGAATAGTACTGGGCATCTATATTCCTTGCTGTGATTGTGCATCTTGTGTTGGTGATTTTATGCTCAGCCACAGCATAATGATGGGCCAAGAGTTATTTTAACATACCCATCAAATTAGAATAATGGATCATCTACTCCATCAAGAATGATGCCTCCTGCTGCTCCCAGAACAGTTTGTAAAAGGAAAAAGGCATAGTTGGCAAAAATCAGTCTACCACACTTACAGAAAAACCAAAACAGAGGTACCCAGCATGAAATTGCTTGCACTTATATGAAAAGCTTTCCGCATCGAATAATAAATAAATAAATAAATAAATAAATAAATAAATAAATAAATAAATAAATAAATAAATAAATAAATAAACAAACAAACAAACAAACAAACAAATAAATAAATAAATAAATAAATAAATAAATAAATAAATAAAGTCTCATCCATCCAAAGGGTTCAGCTAGAGATCAGGTTTTTGCATTGCAATCAGCAGAGGGATCCAACAGATCCAGTGGGTTGTTCCATAAGAGACAAAAGAGAAGTGGGTGAGTGGTAGCCCTTGCAGGGCAGAAGTCCTGAAGAGGACTCATCTCAAATGGTTTTCTTTTTCTGTGTTCGCATTACCGCTGCACACTTGTTATTTTTTCACATGGAAGAAAAGCAAGGGGGGAAATATTTTTTTTTAAAAAAAGAAAAGTTGATTTTAGTGAAAATACCATTTAATTCAAAAAAATTAACTGAGCATTCTGTAGAAATTGCGGGGTGGTGGTGGTGGTGGTCCAGTGTCATTTCAAATATTATGCTGACCTACTGAGTTCAATAGGTAAAGGGATGCAGGTGAATAGAAACACTGAAGAGAGGCTCTCAGGTTCCTAGGTGTCTTCCCAACTGAACCCTTTCTGTTTCAGCTCTCCCCGTCTCTTAGACACTGAAACCAGTATTTCCCAGTCTTCGTAACAAGGCTGTTAAGAAGCAGAGACTATTCTCCTCAACTATTCTGCTCCACCTCACCCATCAATTCCCTGTAAATTAGATCAATCATTTCCCCAGTTCTCAGGATTCTGAGAGAAATTCAACAGAGAGAAGGTCATAACTCCTTGACATTAAGTATGATTACTTTTTTATTTGTTCCTTCAACATATATGGCTGCCCAACTTACAGTGACTCTGGGTGGTAAATTAAAATCCAAAACCACCATAAAAACAATACATATCTAAACAAAACCAAGCAAAACCTGGCAAGCTAGGTGATCGATTCATACACTTCTATTCCTTCTAGAGTGGAGATGAAAATATGCAAAGACAACACTGAAGCTGCAATCCAAACAACACTTGTGCGATAAATATATTGGAAACAGAGATTTCAAGTGCCCTTGTTTAATTTCAGATGGCATTCACCAGACTGAAGAGGGTCTACACAGCAACCATGTATTTGTGGTTCACCAATAAACCTGTAACAACCCTTCCGCTTTTTGCATTTTATTCAAGAAGCAGAAACAACTCCACCCGTCAACCATAGCCAGGGCTTGGTGTCACCCTGATAAGTGACAAAGGCTTATTCTGAATAAATGAGTTCAGGAAGAATCAATGTAGCTATTATCAAAAGCGAGCATCTCGGAAGGGCTGTAACAAAATTCCAGACAGTTGAACGAACTGTCTAAAAAGCAACAATTAAAACAACTTGTTCTTCCCTTTCCAATTCTAGTTCCTACTGTTTTAACACTTGTACCTCCCATAGTTCAGAGATTTGAGGTATCTGAAATTGCTCTGAACCTGCTTTTATGGACTGACAGAATCTTTCATCAGTTAATCACACATTACTACAAGAAAGAACACTTTCTTCACGTCTAGTTGTAGATATGCACACAAGGAAATGAACAAAACCTATGCATTCAAGCTTCTTTTCCAACTCACGGGCTCCTTTGTGAGCACATAATCTACAGCTAAATAAGAGGCAACTTAATCCACAGCCCTGTGGCTTGCATTTAAGCAAATATGGATCCTGTTTTTACGCACACATTTCTCTCCTTTTTTGACTGCTTGTTGAAATTCTGCACAACATTGCCAAGATCTTCTTAGAAGACATTTGTGAAAACATTATTACTGTGAAATATTACAGCAGAAGTGTTCTGTTGGTTTTAGAGGGACATGGTTGGAAGTGTGTTTCTTAGTGTAGTCTAAGTCAGAGAGATGATTAGCTTGCATCTATTTCTAATAAAGTATAATAATAATATATTAATAATAATTATTATTTCCTTTTGTTTCCTGGCCCCATGCTGTTGATTGACCCAGCCCTGTTCCAACATTGGGCTACGGAAAATCCCAATGTGCCACTGAGCCAGTTCCCAATTGCTTTTCGTTGTGTTCTCCTTCTGGCTGCGAAGCTAGTTGAAAATCAAGCCAGTGCTCCGGCTCTACACAAAAGGTTCTTGCACTGCCCACCCCGCTTTCGAAAAGCCACGATGATTAACAACCGTGGACTAAACCCCCGCAGTAACGTCCTCCATCCGAACGAACCGTCGCCCGTCAACTTCGACCGATCCAACTCTTTTAATCAACCGCACGACTGGCACGGCAACGAGGGAGGATCATAACCCCGCCACCCGGCAACGTTGCTCTCGCCCTTCGCCCGACCGGTTGCTTAGCGATTGTCCTACGGAGCTCGCCGCCACCCTCGCCTCGCAGCGCCCGGTTTTTCCCGGCAAGCCCCGAAGGCGTTTCTCCACCAGACCCGGGAACAAACTCTCTCCGCCGTTTCGGCTGCAGCCACCCCCCACCCCACATCCCCCGGCAGGCAGGCAGGCAGGGCTGCTGCCGCCCCCCTCAGCCGAGCTCATGAAGCCAGGTAGGCACTTTTGCCTTCCCTCCTTAGGATTCCTATGAATAGGGCAAAACAGGAAGGCGGGCGCAGGGACCCGCGGCGGACCACCCTTTATTATTTTATTTTATTTTATTTTATTCTATTGGAGCGCCTTCTCCTTCCCCATCTTTTCCGAAAGGAATTTGCACCCCCGGGAACGACGGTGGGCTCAGAAGACAGGCCAGACCGTCTCATCGGATCTCCAGAAAGGAGGAAGAAAGCGCAAAAGACAGGAGGGAGAGAGAGAGAGAATGAGGGAGAGAGGGAGAGGGAGAGAGAGACCATGCAATATCGAGGCATGCCGTTGCAGGGCAACTGCGATTACCTTAGCAACCGAGGCTCGGCGATGGGTCCCCTTCTGCTTTTAGATTTCGGCTGGGCGGCAGAGTCCAGCCTGGCGCATGGCCGGGAGGGCTGGGGTGGGCTGGGGGGAACCGGAGCGGAGAAAGCGGGCGGAATGCAAAGAGCCTCCTCGTAGCTTCTGCGGGGATCTCTATCGCTCCCCCCGCTGCCGCCGCCGCCCCGCGCCGCCTCTTCAAGACACGCTCGGTCTGCTTGGACGCGCCTACCGGCGGACAAACGAGGTAAGTCAGGGATGCGGCGGGGGGCTCCGTGGCTCCAAGGTGGACCCTGAAGGATTGGAGAAACCCAGAAGAACATGCTCCGGGGGTCACGGCTTTCCGCTGCCCGCCGTCTCTCCCCATGTGCACTCCGACCCCGTACACATAACTCTCCCGTCGCTTCGGGGAGCCGCAAGGAAGCACTCGGGGCTCCGGGCGGACTGAGAGGCGGACACCGAAGGCGAAGCAAAGTCCGAGATTTCTCCCTGGCGAAGCAGCTTGAACTGCAGTAGCAGCAGCTCCCTCTGCAGGCCGCGGGGGGCATTGCGCCGCTGTTTGCTTCCACCTGGAGACGGACGGGGCGAGCGGCTCGGCGGGCGAGCGCTTTGGCCTTATAAGGAACCGCCTACCCAGCGATTCCTCCGGTAGTCGCGTCCTTGGTTAATTTAGATTTCCGCAGCTTGCTTGTATGGAAGAAGCCGATGGTCTCGCATTCTGCAAATGACTGGGAGGAGGCTGAAGCTCTCACCAGTGGCTGCACTAAGTACAGGCCTCACAACTTGTGAGCTGGGAGTTAGTCTAAAGATGCTTGGAGGAGGTGAAGTTGGGGAAGATGCAAAGATGGCAGCCATTGAACTTCCCTCAGAGCAAGCCAGGCTTACTAATCAGTGTGGAAAGTTCAATATTTAATCCTCCTATATTTACCTCAACAACAAGCCTGTAAGGTAGGTTGGGCTGAGAGAGAGAGAGAGAGTGACTGGCCCAAAGTCACCCAATTGGCTTTCATGCCTAAGGTAGGACTAGCACTTCCAGTGTCCCGGTTTCTAGCCTGGTGCCTTAACCACTAGACCCCACTGGCTCCGTAGGCCATGATCTATCAATCCACTGATCCGAATGAAGCCAAATGTGGCTTTTTCATGATTAAGCAAATCTGTTAAGTGGAAAAGATGGAACTGCTTTCGATTGTGCTAAGAGTCTTGATGGTAAAAGCACTGTGGGGGCTGTCCTTACTTGAGGGCCATTTAATGTCCTCTACTTGAAAGAATTTACAGAAGAAATACATTTCCTTGAAGAAATCCTGCAGGCAAAGCTGGCAGTTTGTTTCACTGGTATCGTGAATGGGCTGTCTTGAAGATTGACAGTCATCTTTGTTTTAGAGAAGTAGATTCAAGGTGATTGAAGAGTGGATCTGTCTTTAGGGCAGATCTGTCCGAGGAAGAAAAACACTCAAGCCTGGGAAGTGAAGAGAGATATTTTAGAAGGACATTAAGGTTCTTCTTGGTAGATGCTAAAGTTATGTTAGCTTAAAGCAGTGCTTCTCAATTATTTTCTGTTACGCCCCACCTAGGAAGTAGTAAACATTTTGTGTCCCCCCCCAACTCTCCGATCTGGGCCCCAATGGAATTTTAGTGTTCATATTTATTATTTTACTTATTATAAGCTGCAAGCAAACTATTGGCTGTGGAAGGCTGCTCTACCCACTTACCTGGAAGTAAGTCACACTGAACTCAGTGGAGCCTGTTTTCGGTTAGTCAGACATAGGCTACCGTGGTTAGGGCCCTCTTTTGACATGGGACCAGGCCAGCTTAATCAAGCCGATGTTTTGGGGTCGCTGGCCTGACCCATAAGCTCCGCTTCTGCCGGGCACTCACAGCGAATGGTATGGAAGGAGGCTTTAGGGTGCCATTCAAAGCTTTCACCCAGCTGCAGAGGATGCTCCTCCTTGTCCAGCAGCAGGTTCACCATGCCGTTCATGGCCCACCGAGAACAAGAAGGACCCATGCAGCCGCCCCGCCCCGCCTGGCCACCTTCTCTTCCGGGCTCAGAGCAGCGTGCAACTGGGAAAACACTCCCCGTCTGTGGGAATCGATCGAAAGGGACCACGCATGTTCCCCGGGGTCACACCACCCCCCTGGCATCGCTCCATGCCCCCCTCAGGGAGGTGCGCCCCACTATTTGAGAAACACTGGCTTAAAGAAATTATTCACAATCTAAAAGCCAGGAATGAATTACAGGTAATCCTCATTTTACGACCTCAGTTGGGACCAGAATTTCCATTGCTAAGCAAGGTGGTTGTTACGTGAGTTATTCCCAATTTTACAACCAACTGTTGTTAAGCGAACCAATGCAGTTGTTAAGTGAATCTGACTTCCCCCGTTGATTTCGGTCGTCGCAAATGGCAATCACATGACTCTGGGATGCTGCAACCCTTGTAGATGCCTGTTGGTTGCCAATTTTGCTGATTTTGACCCCATGATCATGGGAATGTTGTGACGATTGAAGGGGTGGGGACTTGTAGGCCACTTTTTGCAATGTTGTTGTAACTTTGAATGGTCACTAAACAAATAGTTGTAAGTAGAGGACTACTTGTGTGATTTCTACATGGGGAGAAACATAAGTCACAGGAATCAGACCTTGCAGTGGCTTTAAACTCCGTTTTGCAATCTGTACTAAAACCTGTACTTTCAGATGGACTGCCCAGAAACAAGCTCACTCAAAATGCTCCATGCAGTTATTCATTTGCAAGGACACTGAAGTCTGTTGGACAAAAGTACGCATTCTTACTATCCTATATTCATACTTGAGCAAACATATGTTTTACATTTGAGTTAGATTCATAAATTTGAAAAGGATTTGCTAAAATACCTTCGACGGGTTATTCAGCCTCTTTTGAAGAACTCTAATGGAGGAGAACATACTACTGCATAAACATCCTTTCCCACTGGTTAACCATGAAAATTACAATTAGTAATAATTTATCTAAGCTGAAATCTGTACTTTTGACCAATTTATTCTCGTCTTGTTCCCCCAAGATTACAGAGAATAACTTCTCTGTGATACTACTTTAGATATCTAAAAACTGATAGTATACCTTTCTGCAGGCTTCTATATACAACATACCTAAATGTTGTAACTTTCTTATAGGACTTGGTTTCCAATCCCTTCAACATCTTAGTAGTCGTCCTCTGAACATGATCCAGTTTGTTAATATCTTGTGTTCATCAGAACTGAACACAATATTGAAGGGAAAGCGACCAAGGCAGACTAAAATGATAAATCCTTTACATCATCCCATCAAATATTCTTCCAACCTAGGCTTTTCCAACAGAATACAAATACTCTAAAGTGGGCATTAGACAGCAATCTGAGAATCTTTTTTTTAACTTTAGATCTATTATTTATTTATTTAGAAAATTTATATGCCTGCTCATTTTAAGTACATAACTCTGGGCAACAAGACGATATAAAACCATAATACATTACAAGGAAGAAAATGTAAAGCATTATTGGATGATAAAGATTTTTTTTACCAATTCCCATGTTAAAGGATGGCAATAACAATAGCACTTAGATTTACGGTATATACTGCTTCATAGTGCTTTACAGCCCTCTCTAGGCAGTTTACACAGTCAGCATATTGCCCCTGGCACTCTGGGTCCTCATTTTACCAACCTCGGAAGGATGGACGGCTGAGTCAACCTTGAGCCAGTCAGGATCGAACTGCTGGCAATTGGCAAAGGTTGCCTGCAATACTGCATTCTAACCACTGTGCCACTACAACTCAGGATAGATACCATCTGTCTATTGCTACCCACTGGGAATTTACAACATCTGGTTACATCTCAATCTGTATTAGTGACATTTTGAGCACCAAAGATACATAAGTTATTAGAAGCGATCACTGTATCGAATAGATGAAAAACCCACCACAGTTAGTCTTTATAAATATTTGTAATTGTTAAATCAGTTTGACATAAATAATTTAAAAATGAAGCAGAACAAGGATTTAGATATCTCCATTTTTCTATCCAATGAGAAATTGTCTTAAACATCTATATCAAACATTTCCATAGATCTTAGATTTCAGCTTAGCCAACAAAAACATTTTGAACCATTGGCTAAATCGTGCTTGATACAATGAGATACAATGAGAATAATACTATGGATTCTTGGTGCTCTCTGGGCTCGACTGTTTTCTTGCAATCAAACCCAATTCAACCATGAACTACAAATATTCTCTTCTGTCGTTAATACTTCATTAAAACATGTTTTTTCTGATATCCTAAAGTTTTTCATTTACACATATTAATTTCATTTTAAGACAGGGTTTAATGTATATGAACACTCATATCCTACATGCCTACTACATGGAAATTTACTGCTGGGTGATATAAATTCTCTATATGCTTCTTTCTCCTAGGAGACATGGTGCTTCAATGTTGTGACAATAAATTTATGGACCAGTTAATTGTTTGAAGATCTAGTGTTACTAGTGAGGATAAAGATGTTCCTTACAGATATACATTAGGTATAAACTGCAACAAGATATGGTCATTCCAAAAGTTGTACAAAGCATTTGTCAACTTCGAAATGAACCTGGCCTCAGACATCTTTCTGTTCCTCAGTTGCTACACAGAAAGAGAAGGGGGGAAGGAGGTTGGAATGCATTACTGGACACAACGAAGAACTTTCTGATGAGAACCAAGGTCATATCTACTGGCAATAGTTAAGGTTGGGGAAGGAGTGCCTGAAGAGCCCGCCAATTAACCCAATTGGCCAAGGTGACCTGCGACACTTGGGGAGGGGGTTATTTCCTAGTTTAATTATACTGAAACTGCCGGAAAGATTTAGATTTGGTTTTCCAATGAAGCTGTGCTGATATAATGTACTCATTAAAGAAGATCTTTGACAAGAAGCCAAGTCTCAGAGTTCTGATTTGCTTGGGTTCGTTAGTCGGAGCCTTGGCAGCATTATTGACATGTCATACCTATATGGGAAGCCTATATGGGAAGCCACACAGAGAGATAGGCAGCAAAAATTTTTAACAAATAAATATCTATATTGTTGTTTTGCTTTTTTATTTTTCAATTCTGTTTGAATAAAAAAAAAAAGGAAACATACACACAGAAGCAGAGAACTCCCTGAACTGATGAACAAGAAAGAATCACTTAAGCACAAGCCTTAAGGCTTAAGGCTCCAGTCACTCCAAAATTCCAGGAAGTGACAAATTTCTTCGGTTCTTGGGAAATTCACCAGGTAATCTCTGAAAATCAAAAGACTGTGTTAGACTCCTGCAGAGCTTCAATCAAATAGATCCATGCCCCATGCTGTAGTAGAGGGCTGTTCCATAGGTGTCATAAACTGCCCTGACTATAATAAAGGAAAGTCTTTAATGTTCCCCAGCTTCAGACTGCATCTACCCCAAGACAAAAATTACTTCTTACCCGTGGCTAATTGCTAGCCTTATTCCGTACAATTCCCCACCTGTCCCTTATAGTACCGTTAAGCTCCCAGGAAAGAGCTTTAGAAACCCATTTGCTGAGACGTATTTTAATCTGATTTTTAAAAGACTATTAATTTATTAAGTCCCTTTGCAATATTGGGAAAGTCACATCAGTACCTCTAGACTAATACAGAAATAGGAGTGAGCTGTATGTGTTTCAAAATAATAGTACATAATAAATCCATCCTGTATTAAAACCCGGCAGAATTTTTATATTATTTCAAGCTGTAGTGGCTTTATTGCTCAGATATAATAGCAAAAAAAACTCCCACCTTCTCATCTTTCCATCATACAGCAAGATAATGTGTCACATTAGTTCTGGCAGTATTCCAGTTTGATTTATTTTTCTTGAAAATTTTAATGTCATATACGGTATATTATTTTTTTTAAAAAAAATTGGTAAGTTACCTGCAAAAGGAGGCAATATCTTCTTTCTAAAAAAACTTGTACAGGCTCAAAACACGTTTAGCATCACATGTTTCTGAGCCTTGCAGTCATGCATCCAATTTTATTTCCTGCTTTTCTGCACATATCCTGGAGATTTCAGAGAAGGACTGTAAAGGAGAAAAGGCTATAAAATGCAAAGATGGAAATACAATTTGTTGAAAGAAGGGCCTGAATTAATTTGTCCTACCGTTTTCTGACAGGGCCTGAATTAATTTGTCCTATTAAAGCCAGCAGGACCAGCCAGTTGGTAGAGCCTGGGCGGGACCAAGCCAGGGATAACTTGGACTTGGGTGGGTCCCTTCTTAACAACTGGGGGATTTGGTTAATGACAGCAACCAACAGTGTCAATATTGTTGTCACTAAATGATGTAATCTTGTGTCATCATACTTTACAACCATATCACTTAGTGATAGACATTCCAATCCTGATTACCGGCATAACTCAAAGACTATCTGTATATGCAAAGCCTTTCATACTTAACTGCCTTTGTTTTGCATTAAATCATTTTATAGTATTCAGTGTCTATATCAAAAGAATTTGCATGAATAGGACTGTTTGACAAGTTGGATGATGATTTGTTGCTGATCCAAAGTATAATTTAGGAAATATAGGATGCTTGTGGGAATATAAATTTGTTTGCTTATTCGCTTGCTTCCTTGCTTGAAAAAATCCCTCACATTTAGCATTCTCAATATTTGTTTCCTGTGACTAAAACTACATTTCACTGGCCAAGGAAAAGATGCTGTTGAAAGTGATAGAAATAAGGTTACAGGTATATACCGGTATTTTTAATTCCATCAAGTATATTTAGAGCATTTAATGACCAGATACCATATCATCTTTTGTATTTACAGTATGTAGAGAATTTTTTTAAAAGCGTTTTATATAACATTGTCAATTGCATTTAAATGTCAGTTCAGATAACACAGGACTTGTTATTGTGCTATAAATTTAGAACCTCAAATGCCTCAACCTCTTTGCAGAAGGTCTGCTTATTTTGTAAATATTTAATACCTCTACTTAGGCAATGAATTGATTGGTAAGGATGAAAACTTTACAAGCAGAATAAAGATTGTTCTTACACAATGCAGAGTCAAATGCCATTTGGAGAAATACCGACAATGTTTTCTATACATTTTCTATATATAAAGAGTGCTGTGAAAATATTTACTGACCCCTCGCATCCTATAATTTGCTTCAACTCCTACCCTCAAAACGTCGCTATAAAGCACTGCACACCAAGACAACTAGACACAAGAACAGTTTTTTCCCGAACGCCATCACTCTGCTAAACAAATAATTCCCTCACCACTGTCAAACTATTCACTAGGCTGCATTACTATTACTATTAGTTTTTCTCATCGTTCCTATCACCCATCTCCTCCCACTTATGACTGTATGACTGTAACTTGTTGCTTGTATCTTTATGATTTATATTAATATTGATTGTTTCCTGATTGCTTACTTGAACCCTATGACAACCATTCTTGACAAATGTATCTTTTCTTTTATGTACACTGAGAACATATGCACCAAAGACAAATTCCTTGTGTGTCCAATCACACTTGGCCAATAAAGAATTCTATTCTATTCTATTCTATACCATTTTGTTCTCTTTTTCTGCTTAGGTTTTAGCATATTAGCACAACCATTCTTGACAAATGTATCTTTTCTTTGAAATTTCATGATACAGGTAGCCCTCGACAATTGGGACCAGAATTCTTAGCAAGGTAGTTGCTAAGTGAATCATGACTTGATTTTAGGACTTTTTTTAACCATAGTTGTTTTAAGCAAATCATTGCAGTTGTTAAGTGAATCATGGGGTTGTGAAGCAAATTCAGCTGGTTGCCATGTGATAACATTTTGGTCACATGATCATGGGGATGCGGCAACAATTGTAAGTTTGACGGCTGATTGTAAGTCATTTTCAGTGCCATTGTAACTTCAAACAGTCACTAAACAAATGGTTGTAAGTTGAGGACTACCTGTACTCTGGTACCATATGCTGTACTCAAACATATGGTTCATACTGTGCCCCACACACCATTCATAGCAGTGATAGAAAAAGATTTACATATATAGATATGGTAAAATAGCCCTACCAAACCTTGAGCCAAATGAAACATGGGCATTTAAATGTATGGTTATATTTAACCTATAAATAACTGTATTTATTTACACTTAAGTCAAGATTAGTGTGTGTTCAAACGATGCAATATTTGATTTATCCAAATTGTAAATTGATAGCAGATCACGTTAATATGAACCAAAATTCAGTTAATGTAAGGCTAACGCAGTGCTTCTCAAATAGTGGGGCGGGCCCCTCTGGGGGGGCGCGGAGCAATGCCAGGGGGGGCGCGTGATCCCAGGGAATGTGCTTTTTTTTGCCGCAGGGAGTAGGGGTTTTTTGCACCGAACAATAGCACACAGCACAGAGCACGAGATATGAAATGCAGATAACAAACCCTTAAGAGACACATGGAAAAATATTTAGCAGGGATGAAAAGAAAGAAGGAAAGAGACGGAGATAATGAGACAAATGTAAGTCTCCTGAAAGCTAAGATGAGGAAATAGGATGAAGCAAATGTAGCGCTTGGCTTCACTGTGACTACAGTGGGAGACGAGGAAAGACCGGTATGTTTACTGTGTCTAAAAATGTTGGCAGCGGACAGCATGAAGCCAAATAAATTAAGGCGTCACTTAAACACATTACACCCCAATCACGCTGATAAGCCGCTTGAGTTTTTTTCAGCAAAAATGTGCCGAATATTGCAAGCAATCGTCCGGGTGGAGAGTTGGGGGGGGGCGCAAAATGTTTACTTATTCCTAGGGGGGCGTAACAGAAAATAATTGAGAAACACTGGGCTAACGCATGTGCAATTGCCATTGAGGTTTTAGATGCTGCTAATTTTCATGTGTGCAAAATGGAAAAAAGAAAAATTCCTTCACAGGAAAACAGCAATATGCAAGCGAAGGAGTTCCCTCTTAAGGAATTTGAAGATATCTTGTGAGCCGTAAAAGTCATGAAGCAGACATTATGGCCTCAACTGAAGCATGCAAATTCACCAGGATGTAGATAAAACACTCTGCATCTACCTGCATATGTATGAAGATTTAAAGAAGGAGAAAACCATTCTCCTGTGCCACCATCCAATCTGTGCCACTGATTTTTTTTCCAATACGTTTTATTTATTTTTTGGTCTTTCAATATGTCATGTCGTGAGCATTTGCTTTCTGAGTTTCATACATCCATACAATAGTCTTAACAATACATAATTTTTTAAATGGTTACATTCATTATCTTTTCATTTTTGATACATCTCTCATATTTCTTCTCATCTTAATATCTATCTTTTAATCTTTTTCCCCTTTTATTTTATTTCTATTTTAATCCTCTTTTCTTTCCCCTTTTTCCTACCCTTCTCCTTCCTTTCTAATGATCAAAGATGTGGTCTTTTCCCACTTTGTAAATTTCTAATATACCAGTACATGCATACATTTCTAACTTTCAAATATTTTACTTTTTATCTTTTATGTCCCATACAAAACACATTTCAATTACCAATTTTCAATTTTCATATTTTCTAATGTTATTTTATAGTTTCATTTCTGCATACTAGTTCATATATGTGTTTAATACAAGTTATTTTTTCCACATTATGACTCTTCTATATTCATATCTTATATTCAAAAGTGATATTATTTTTATTATCACCACAAAAAACAATTTATTCAAAATTATTTAATTCTATTATACTAATTTCACATACACATTCTTATTCTTTTTTATCCCTTATCTTTTACCCTGTTCTATATTTTAAATCCTCTTTTCTTTCTCTTTTTGGGTTGCCTCCCCCAAATTTCTTTCAACTCTTTCATTTCTATTCTTAACTCCATTTTTTTGCTATACTCGCTATCTTTCTCTCCTCTCTTTTCCCCCCTTTGTTGTTTTATTTTGTTTTCATCTTTTCTCCCCCTTTTCTTTTCCCTGCCATCTATGATCTAGTGCTAGAAGATGAAGTTAGATCAACACTCTAGCCATTACCAAGTCAGAAGGCTACAGATGGAATACCCACTGAAATATGGCAAGCAACAAGAAGAATAATGGCTGTGAGCCACTGCTACCTGAAGATGTTTCCGCGGTCATTTTATTTATTTATTTATTTATTACGGTTTTCTTATATGCCGCCCAACTCCCGAAGGACTCAGGGCGGCGTACAACAGCAAAAAGATACAAGAAACACCAATAATAAACAATTAGATTAAAAACAAGTATAAAAATTAAAATTCATATTAAAAAAACATCCAGCAATCAGACATACCCGGGGGAGAGCACAGATGGATTAGGCTCCTCCCCCAGCCTCCAGGAAGAGCCATGTCTTAACGGCTTTTCGGAAGGCCAGCAGGGTGGGGATAGTTCGGGTCTCTGGAGGCAGTTGGTTCCAGAGCGCCGGGCCTGCCACAGAGAAGGCCCTCCCCCTAGGGCCCGCCGGCCGGCATTGCTTGGCCGACGGGACCCGGAGGAGGCCAACTCTGTGGGCCATAACCGGTCGGAGGGAAGTATGAGGCAGAATATGGTCCCGGAGATAACCTGGTCCTAAGCCATGAAGGGCTTTAAAGATGATGATCAACACCTTGAATTGGACCCGGAGACCAATGGGCATGTGGCCAGCATGACATCGTGGAGCATTGTTTCCTACCTACCGCTATAAAGTGGTACCTATTTATCTACTTGTGTTTGCATGCTTTCAAACTGCTAGGTGGGCAGAGCTAGGTGAAGATGGGTGCTCACCCTGTTACCCAATGTTCGGTTTCGAACTCGGGCTGTCACATTTCTAGCCAAGCGTCTTAACCATTGAGTCATCACATCACCTGCCTGTACCTAAAATGATCAGAATTGTATAAGCAACGGTATTCCCTTTCACACTCTATGGAACTGAAAGTTAGACTTTCAGCAATATAGGAAGAGTGTTGATGCTTTTGAACTTTGCTGTTGGAGAAAATTGCTGAGAATGCCAAGAAAATAAACCAATGGAACATCAAACAAATCAACTTAGAGTTCTCATCTGATGCACAACTGACCAGGCTCACATTATCCTACTTTGGACACATAATGAGTAGACCTGACTCTCTGGAGAAGGCTCTAATGCTGGGAAAGGTGGAAAAAAATCTGCATAGGCTACTACAGTTCCTATTTATACTGTATAATAAAAATGCAGAAATAAGTTTTGCCCATTATAAACTCTGTCCAAAGTTCAGGGCTGTAGCTAATTAAAAACATGCATATTCTTGTGGAACCATTTCCAAAGTGCCTCCGGGGAGATGGAATTACGGTAGTACATCAGTTGATATCTGTAGGGTTAACCGTCTATTATCCGCAATGAGTATATTCTTTTATCTGATAATTTTGCAGACGAAAAAGAACTGAATAAACACAAGTTTCTTTCTTTCTTTTGAAGCAGATGTGCCATTTGGCAAGAAAGCAAAATATGATAGGAGGTTATGGGCAATGGAAAAACAACCCACATTCAAATTAGTTCCAAATGAAATTCCATGTATGTAGGGGAATGTTTGTTCAGGACTTGAATTAGCCTTCTGCAGAGAAAAATGCTATTTTGGTTCTCGGAGGTCATGGGAATGTCCTGATGTCTCAATGGCCTACTCTATCCCATCCTTAGGGACTAGCAAAAAGCAAAATAAAACAGTACTTCAGCACCTAAATGCTCCATGAGTTTTAAATATGAATCACTAAAGAGGATTCTTATCATTCTACATAGATTAATATGCCAATATTTAGTACGGCATTCTTCAACATAGTATTTCCAGCCAGAATGGCTAATAGCAGAGAGTTGCAGTCACAACTTATCTGGAAGTTAGGGAAGGATCAACTCCCAAGTACCTGTACTATACTGTGCATGTTCTGTGCAATTGGTATGTACAGCAGAGGCTGCTAGAATTCAGTTACTTTCTCTTGATGGGACTTATCAAAGGATGTCCTTTATCACAATCTTTTAAAATATAATTATTAAAAACAAACCATTGCAACATCTTCATGAAACTGGTTACACTGCTAGCAAACTGTTCTGTTTACTGCAGATAATCCCAGCCAATAGAGAGGTACAGTATCTATGATTTGGGAAAGGCCATGATATGGATATCATTTGCCAAAGCAATGCAAAATATGAAGCAGTGCATTTAGATCCATATTTTGAAACTGCTCATGCACCTGATGACAAACAAGGCATCATTCTTTGCAAATATTCAAAAATAAGATTTCTTTCAATTGCAAAGTGGACTTCTTTGCATTTAAGATGTCTCAATGTTTTTTGCAGTTCAGAGGCGGGATCATCATTGTACAACAAACAGAAAACCTAAAGGTATCCTTTTGCTTGTGCAACTAACATCACAATAACAAGGACAGTTTGTTATGTGACACAATGTATGTGTCATTGCCAATCCTTCTCCCTCTGCTTCTCTCTTCTATATTTTGAATGGTTTCTGGCTATACTGAATTGGCACAACTCTTCTGTCTGATTTTGGTTTATCTTCACCCATGTAATAAACAACATCCTTATAAATTTTGGCGAAATGGAATTTGAAGCTTTGAGAGTTGTGAGCAAAATTTTGATGGATTAATGAACCCAGTCTTAATCTTCTTAAATTTCTTCTCCATTAATCCAATCTAATAGAATCTGCTAATGAAAACTGATCTAGAACACTTCCTTTTAGATATATAACTCTACTTTTGATCATAATTGCTCCTCATCCAGATTAGGACTACAATCACCAATGAGCAATTATATTCAGACTGAATTGTTTTTAAAATAATCATTGCATATTCAGGTTCTACTCTTATCAAACAGGATAGATATCTTTCTACGTAACCAGATTGAGGAGATCTATTCAGCAATTAAACATTTATGTAACTGATTGAAATAAAGTATTTTACATCCCAGATACTTATCTCTGTTATAATGTCTGTATTTATATTCATGATCACAATCTATTCTGCCATTAAGAAACCATTTTTCCCTTTCCAAATGGCTTTCAGGTACACACATACCAACTTCCCTGTATCTCAGACAGTTTTCTCTGTTGTATATTCAGACACTGAGGATGACATGATACACCATCCAGATGTTCCTCCACTTAACTTGGAAAACAAGTTGAAGTGATGTAAACCTGTCCCAAGCAAAAGCTGAGGGCTGCCTTTTCATGATCGATATTCTTGGAGAAGTACAGAGATTTATACTTTTGTATTCATGTCGTGGTTTATAAATACGTTGCTGATTTTCTTAAAACAATATGAAAATAGTGAAAGATTTGCATTGTGGCTGATGGTCACTAAACAATAGACATTACAGTTCTTCTCCTACCATTCTACTTGACCAGACGTGTTGGAATCTGTTCTTTCAAGCCTGCAGCACAAGCTGCTTTGAAAAGATTTGTTTAGACAATGAATAGCTCCATCTGGTTAAAATCAATTGATAAAGGTACATATATTGCTTCAAAGTGAGACTATTGAGGCCAACACTCCTATTAAAAGTAAAATACTTTCCATTTAAAAGAAACCTCATCATGAGCATACAACCAACATTTCTTCATCTATATTTTTGATTTTTCTACTTCAGCACATATTTCTTTTTGTTTATTAATATTTATTTTGTGTCCTTTTTGTCTTCTCCTCTGGCCTCAAACTATTTAACATAAACTTTGTTTTCCTCACTTGTGAGGGTTTTCAAAATTATCTGCAATGCTCTTTGTTTCAATCAAACATCATCACTAACAATGTATATAATCCATAGACTAGAAAATAAATTTTTGAGAAAGTCTGAGCAAAGAAAGCTTGATTAGTTTGGTGTGAAGTGTTGGGGTTATTTACAGTACAGAATTTAGAGGCTGTAGGTGTCTGTAAACTAAAGAAGAGGAAAACACTTAATCCAGACAACTGACATTCTCTAGCGCTGATAACAGAGGGGCAAAATAGGGTGGGAGAAGTGATCTCTAGAGCTGCGAGAGACAGTCACTGCCACATAACCCAGCATAGTAATGTTAGCCCTGGGACACTAGCCAAGCCTGCAATTAGCTGGAGACTTGCAAAACCTATAAAAGCCTCAGCCAAATTAGAAATGTCAACCTCTACCGCCTGCCCAAGCATAAGGGATATCTTTCTCCAACTGGCAGTTTGACATAATGCTGGAATGCTCAGAAATTTTGGGTTCAACTCTCTTCATCCCCCATGATCCACTTCCAAAAGTTTAAGTGATTCAAGATATTAATATCTGTCACAGCAGTGATGCATAATGTCTGGTTAGAGAGCACAGTTCACAAGAGGATCATAATTTAAAAAAAATGAAATGATAGGTTATGCATAAATGAGCCGAGGTGGCGCAGTGGTTAAAAGCAGCACTGCAACCTTCAGCTGATTGCTAGTTCAGCAGTTCAGCTGTTCAAATCTCACCAGGCTCAAGGTTGACTCAGCCTTCCATCCTTCCGAGGTGGGTAAAATGAGGACCCAGATTGTTGGGGGCAATATGCTGAACTCTGTAAACCACTTAGAGAGGGCTGTAAAGCACTATGAAGCGGTATATAAGTCTAAGTGCTATTGCTATAAATGCATAGTATGAAGTCCCCTATTTTTAATCCTGATTACAAAAACAACAAAGGTGAGACCTTTCTTTCATCAGGTGGAGAGACTTGCTTTTTGGCTTACAATGTTCGCTTTTTATTAAAGGTACAAGCAACGGCTATCATAGAAATTAAGAACAATTTCTGGAGGAAAAGGTTAATTTCTCTTCCCCATACACCTAACATTTATTTGTTTCTTGTAGATACTTTCAAACTCATATAATTCATGGTGGTTTACATTAGTAATGGGTTTCACTTACCTTTGCTACCGGTTCGGAGATGTGCGCGCGCATGCGCAGAAGCTTCTGCGCATATGCAGATCATCTGTGATGACGTCCGGGTGGGTGGGCGGAGCCTCCTGCCGCCACCGCTACCGGTACGCCCAAACCGGGGCGAACTGGTAGCAACCCACCACTGGTTTACATTCATAAAAACATTAAAAACATAACAACTTAAACATGAACATAATCTAAAATTATCACAGTAATGTCAAAAGCAACATCATAGCACACATCTAACAGCATGTTACCTTGATCTAATTTAGCTATTAGATTAAGAAGAAAATAATGCCTGTAGGTCTGCTCAACTGTGGAGATGTATATGAACTTGAACATCGATAGGCACCATTTCTGCAGTCAAAGATCCCCACTTTTTTAGGTTTTATTTTGGTAGTCAAGAAAGCATTTCAGGAGGTATGGCCGGAACAACCCACATGCAAGCATGAGCAATTCTTCAGAGTTCTGGTTTCCAGGATTTGGGACAGGGAGGGATTGATGTATGTTAATTCTTAGAGTACCTTCTTTCTTTTGTTTGGCCCAGAAACCAGCAGCAAACAATGACACCACTTTTTAGTGACTGACTGATGAAGGTTATCAGTAAAATCTTGAAGAGCTAAGGTTTTACTACCTTTGGCCCTATATCATTGAATCCATGGGGGTGGAAAGACCATATCGTTGGATTTTTTTTCCACATCACACATCAAAATATGCTTGGTCTAACATCACTGGTTTGGAGGGGATGGTTCTTTCAAAATTAAAGCAATTATTTTATTTAAGATATTTACCTAGACTAGGCTCTTTTAACAGCAATTCTGAAGTTCAGGCTTTCTTTACTAAACTTCCTAGAGCTTTCAATCTGATTTTTGCCAAAGTTATTTATTTCTTGTTAGGAAACCAAGCACAACAAAATCAATCTGAACTCAATCTTCATGTCTCAGCATCCTTCATGTCCCTATTATTTACTTCTTTGTTGCACCAACTCAGGACTTTCACTTTCTTGTAGAAGCTTTGAAGTCATCTTAGCTTTGGTCCTCCTAGCAATCCAGTTTGAAGTAAATAATTAAAAATCATCAAACTTCTTTAATTTAAAAAAATGACTTTTAACTGCTCGACTGAAAAAAAATTGCATAGCATGTAGAAAAGCAGACTTAGAATAATTGTTGAGAGTGCTCTCCTATTGCAGTGACTCAGCTTTCTAAAGAATTGTGCATGTCTCTCTCTAAAGAACAAATCTAAGAAAGAAATTTCATCCTAGAAGAGATGACGGCAAAGTTTATTCTTCTTTCAGTCACTGTCTTTTTAGTAAAATTTCCCTCCAAAGGTAGAGTTTAAGATATTACCAAACAGATGTGGGGGGAGCCACTGCTGGATAAGAAACAGTAAAATCATGAAAAGGTACATATAAGATGCCTGATTTTTTATAAAGTTTTGAAATGAGGATAGAGGTTAGAATGAACCACATTGACTTTGAGAGCATGTATTTTACTGGGTTGCCTTTTTGGCCTAGTAAATGTGTGAAATATTAAACGTTTCATACTTGGACGTCCTATTTTTGACGTTCTATAGATTTCCTGGACATTCTATAAAATGCCTAATTTCACACATTTGACACTAACATATATAATGATGGGATAAAGTGAGAAGATACCAACAGACATCAAACGCTACCTCTGCAAAGAAGGTGAAGAAAAAAGTGGTCTACCCAGTTAGCTGCTGCAAGAAGACTCTGCATACTGACTACAAGCAACGGCATGATAAACTAGAAACAATGGTACATTGGAAGATCTGCAAGAAAAACCATTTGCCTGCCAGCAAGAACTGGTGGGACTACAAACTAGACAAAATAGTATAAAATGAACAAGCTAAAGTGCTTTGGAACTTTAGAATTCAAACACCTGCCAGAAAACACTTAACAATTGTCAATGACAAAACACTCTGGATAGTAAACGTGGCAGTATCTGGAAACAGCAGAAGAGAAAGAACTAGAAAATCACAAAATCAGAGTCTTGCTAATAGAAATAGAACGACTGTGACAAAAGAAAGCAAAGTTAGTACCAAGAGTAATAGGTGCCTTGGATGCTATGCCAAAACATCTGGAGCACCACTCAAACATGATCAGCATGGAAAACTCACCATCAGTCAACTGCAAAAAGCAGCTTTACTTGGAACAACTTACCTTCTGTGATAATACCTTTAACATTATGAAATAACAACATTGCCTATCCTAGGTCCTTGTGAAGAACTCGATAGGTGGATAAAAATGCCAAATCCAGTCTAAACATCTGGCTGACTTTGCAATAAATCATCATCATCATCATCATCATCATCATCATCATCATCATCATCATCATCATCAATCATCTCAAAATAGCAAGATTTCAAGACAAGCAAAGGAATTCCTGATGTTGCTATGTTTAGTTACCAAAGATCCATCATTTAATCACACATACACACATATTACAAAGAGTCATTGATAAAAGTTTGGTTTTCTTTACCATGGTTTACTATATTGATTTTACTTCCTGGGTCCACATTGCACATTCAATCACAATTAAGACCACGAACTATGCTTATACTGGATTAAAATTTGGCTGGCTGGCTTCTGGCTGAGCTTCTTATAACCAATCTCTTACGAATAACTACAGTATATGAAGTCTACAAAACAGGATGAGGGAAAAAATCATTAATCATTCAACAGTTGCATCCTTGATCCATGGATTCAACCATGGTCTGAGCACACAAACTGCCTCTACCTTTTTCTGTGTTTTTTGTTAATAGCAGCTTTAGCCGATCAGAGTAGAGCAGAAAAACTGATCTTAGGTGAACATAACGGGATGGTAACAAAGACGAGTTACTGGAGTCACAAAAAGAGACATATTATGCACTTATCTTGACAGCAGTGAACTATGCTACTTCCAGATTTGATTTAAAGCTCTTCAGAAATCCTTCATGGTCCCTTATAAATGTTTGGAGAATTAGGTTGCTGTCATTACCTTTATATAGAAAGGAAGGGAAGCTGAATCATTGTGGCAGAAACAAATGAAGGGTAGGACATTATCTTCCACACAGGGGTGGGTTCCACGTACCTTCCCTACCAGTTCGCATTGCGATGAAAGTGCACATTTTGCGCGCACATGCTCGCTTGGCTCGTGCGTGCGCCCCGTCACATTGTGCAAATGACCCTCTGCGCATGCTCAGAAGGTTCTTTGCTAGCTATGGCGACCGGAGAACTGGTTCGAGGGCGTGGAAAGCCGGCCATTGCTGCCGGTTTGGCGAGCGGGTGGAAATTTCCACCACTGATACGTGCGAACCGGTCCGAACTGGCAATAACCCACCACTGCTTCACAGGCCAGACTTCTATGGTTATCACCACTTTTGATTAAAACAGCCTGTATGTTTAGGCTTTGTCATTTTTGACTTTGAAAGTCCTCTGGAGCAATCTCTGTGACTGCTCTCCTCAAGCAATGTTTCTCAACTTTGGCAATCTGAAGATATGTGAACTCCATCTCCCAGTATTCCTTCTGGCTGGAAACTTCTGGAAGTAGAAGTCCATACATCTTCAAGTTGCCACGGTTGAGAAAAACACTGTCCCAATTTTTTATGCATAACTTAGCAGGGGTGGGCTTCAAAAATTTTAGCAAGGGGTTCTCTGCCTGGTTGCTGGGTGGGCGTGGCCATGGCAGGCATGGACTAGTTGGCCTCCTGCACCATGGCGGGGGGGCATTTTTGCCCTCCCCGGGCTCTGGAGGCTTTCCTCGAATCTCTGGGAGGGCAAAAACGGTCTCCCCAGGCTCCGGAGGCCCTCTGGAGGCCAGAAATGGGCCTGTTTCCGGCCTTCCCAAACTTCCGGTAGCCTGTTTTTCACCCTCCCCGAGCCTCCGTGTGCGCCCTGCACTTACCTGCATCCAAAACGGGCCACCTGGGGACTCCTGGGTGGGGTGGGGGTAGGTGGGGCCAGCCAGGAGTGGGATTTGGGGGTTCTCCAAACTGCACAGAATCTTAGCTAGAGGTTCTTCCGAACCCCCAGCAGCCCACCCTGTAACCTTAGGAAGCCACTGACTTTGCAGGCTCCAAAGATTTCTCATTCTCTTTCCTTTTTTAACACCATCAATTATTATATATTCATTTCCAGCATTTAGCAGGAGGGACCTCTTTCAAACCTCTGTGTATGCCTGCAGGGGAAGGGAAATCTCCAAAACTGACTGGATAGAGATATGCCATTTTTGTTTTCACCTGTAACATCACTTGAGCAAAGCTTTCAATATCGCTGATTATCTACCCCTGTTTCTTTCCCCCCTCGTTACAATGATAAGAGGACTGCTTAAGAATACAACAAATTCTGCTTTGCAATTTATTACACTTTGGCCAATACCCAAGTCTGTGGGTAAGAGAGGGACAAAGAGAATACACCTGCCATCTGATGCTTTCATGCTTGTGATGAAATGGGCTCCAGTCATTAAAGCATGTGCAATTGTGAATGTGTTCGTTTCTCAGATGTCACGAAACTCACTTTTTGCCTCTAAGATTTAGCACTATGTGAATCAATAAAAACCAATAAATATCAAATCAAACCAGGAGGAAATTGCAGGTGATGAAATTGCTGCCAAGAAGATGAATAATCTGGGACTAAATCTTGCTCAAGAGAATTTACTTCTGAGTAGACATTATGACTTCATTACTTGATATATGACCACATAGCACCTGTTCAAAGTTTACACAGAGGCACTTCTCTGTAGCCTGCAGCTGTCCAGTTCTACGCAATGGCTTTAATAAAGACAATGACAAACTGGAAAATGTCCAAAGAAGGGCCACCCAGATGATACAGGGCCTGGAACTAATGCAAAATATTGGAAATGCTGAGTATGTTTAGTCTGAAACATACTGCAAGATATTCGATTTATTACAGCCATAGACCAGAGACCAGAACAAATAAAAACACTCAGTAAATATACAATTAAAAATGCTAGTATAAAATAATAAATAACAGCTAAAATCTATGATAAAATCCAGTCTGTCAATTATACATGGTCTAACTATACTAAAATTACAATCCATAAACTGTGTGGCCCGTCGTCAGTTTCATACTAAAAGAGAAAGGAATAAGCAGGTTCAACGGGTTGCCACATTTGTTGTATAAAATAGCTATGGTGGATTAGACACATGTTTTCAATGAATCCCCAGTGTTTCTGAGCAGAATCTAGCCTCCTGCGCTGTAGTTATGGACTGTTCGTCCTTAAGCAGCCACTGGAGATAAGCAATGTTGGAACGGCCAGGATACCTAGCAATTATTGGAAGAATATGGTTTTTTTTCTCGAATCTCTCTGTAAAAGGAACATCGAAGGAGTATGTGACAAACAAAATGAAATTAAATGGTGAAAAAAGTAAGGTTCTACATTTAGGCAAGAAAAACAAAATGCACAGGTACAATATATGTGGTATCTTGCTCAATAGTAGTAACTGTGAGAGGGATCTTGGAGTCCTAGAGGACAACCATTTAAATATGAGCCAGCAGTGTGCAGCAGCTGCCAAAAAAGCCAACACAGTTCTAGGCTGCATAAACAGAGGGATAGAATCAAGATCACGTGAAGTGTTAATACCACTTTATAATGCCTTGGTAAGGCCACACTTGGAATACTGCATTCAGTTTTGGTCGCCACAATGTAGAAAGGATATTGAGACTCTGGAAAGAGTGCAGAGAAGAGCAACAAAGATGATTAGGGGACTGGAGGCTAAAACATATGAAGAACGGTTGCAGGAACTGGGTATGTCTAGCTTAATGAAAAGAGGGACCAGAGGAGACATGATAGCAGTGTTCCAATATCTCAGGGGTTGCCACAAAGAAGGGGGAGTGAAGCTATTCTCCAAAGCACCTGAGGGTAGAACAAGACGCAATGGGTGGAAACTAAATAAGGAGAGAAGCAACTTAGAACTAAGGAGACATTTCCTTAGAACAATTAATCAGTGGAACAGCTTGCCTCCAGAAGTTGTGAATGCGCCAACACTGGAAGTTTTTAAGAAGATGTTGGATAACCATTTGTCTGAAGTGGTGTATGGTTTCCTGCCTAAGCAGGAGGTTGGACTAGAAGACCTCCAAGGTCCCTTCCAACTCTGTTATTCTATTCTTTCAGTCAATGGTATATTTTTATACTTGCCATACAGGACGGCCGATGGAAGAGCATGGCCCCGTGCGAGCAAAAATGCTTTCCGATGGTTTGCTGACTCCAGCTGGCTAAGATAGCTGACAGGAGTAACATACTACAAGATAGAAGATAGGACAGAATACTTTGGAGTTATTCTAGAAGGTAGGATAAGAAACAGTGGAACCTAATTACAAGTTTGGTTGACCATCAGGAGGAAAAATCCTAAGAGGGCAAAGTATTCAACCATGAGGTAGATTGCAGTGACTTTTGGAGTGGACTCTCCATTGTTGGACATGTTTAAACAGAATCTGGATGGTTATCTCTAGAGAATTCTTGCATTTCTAGTTTTTGAGAAGTGGACTGCATGATTTGCAAGATCCCTTCTAACCTTGCCTTTCTACAGCTCTGTGACTTCTAACAAAAAGTAAGTTCAAAAGGCAAATGCTGAATCTAATGAGAAAAAGAAAAAAGAGCAATATAGAAAGCAATCAGTCTTCTGAGGTTGAGGTCATGCATTCTATTCTGCTAAGCCATAAGGTGATTTGTTTGGCAGATAGCTTAACATGTTTTGTGAATTGTATTAGTGTGAGCTAATTTGTTCAGACTAGAGTTCTGGGAATAAATTCAGCCTGATATCTCTTCTAGCCATTAACAAAACTATGGACAGCATAGCAAGAGGACCTCTTGCCCAAAACATGGGACTGAGGAGCAGACAGGAAGGGCAGTGAGCAAGAGAAAAAGGTGCAGAAGTGTTTGAAAGCTGAATCAATAAATAGGTTTGCTCTCAGCACTTTGCAGGCACTGGGATTCTTAGACCTTCCTAACTTCTTTTTAGTAAAAAATAAAATTGCTCAGCAGAGGTTTGCAGATTCTTGTGAACTTATCTCATTGGTTCCAGTCCTGCCTTCCTGTCAGTTGAAGCCTGACAGAAGTAAATTGCCAGAGCCAAATCAGCCTTCGGAGGTAGGGCAGCCAATCACTTCTGATAGGAGACCAAACACACTGAAAAGCTATCCTTTTAAGTTTAGATAGCTCATGATATCCTATTCTCTGGTGCATTAAAGATGTAAGCAGCATATCCAGACAAGAAGTAGGCCATTTTATAAGTCTTCGAATTGACTCCAAGCTACACTAGCTGGTTAAAAACTATGTCATTAGATTTAATCCTCCTAACTTTCCTGATTTTTTTGTTTGTTTGAGCTATTCCATGGCTATGCTCACATAAGCACTGCCTCAAAGACCAGCCAGCCCCATTTTCATCTAGGATGTGTTGTGAATCCAGCAGGGGTGGGTTCCTCCCGGTTCGGACCAGATCGCCCGAACCATTAGCAACCCGCTGGTGATGTAATTTTGGCGTCACGGATCCGGTTCTGTTTGTGTCGGTCCGTGCTTAACGCCATCTTTTTTTCTGAATTTTCGGCTGATTTTTCTGTGTTTGGATGGCTTCACAGCATTCTGTGCTTTGAAAAAAGCCCTCCTGCCCGTCCCCGGGTTAATACTGACCTTTATTTCTTCGCCCGTAGCACAGCTGATGAGCTCCTCAGCTGTGTTTTGGGCTGAATCCACCTTCTGAGCATGTGTGTGGAAGTGAAATCGTGTGAGGGGACGCGCATGCATGTGCATAGTGCGTGCGCGCATGTAAAATGTCACGACGCAAACCAGTGGCAAAGGTAAGTGAAACCCACCCCTGGAATCCAGCATACATAGTTAATTTATAGAACAATGTGTTGTTTGAACCCATAATATTCAGTTAAAGCTGCCAACTATGATTAAGTCCACCATAGTTAGCTTGTAGAAATGCAACAACTTCAAAATTGTGCTAACATTTTACTATTTCATCAATTAACCAAGGAACATATTAGACATTTACAGAATCACTTAACTGACGTGGGCTGCTATAGAAATAAATACTTCCTAGATAAAAGAAAGTGAGTACATAAACCTTATGACTTGATACTTGGTGTTTGCCTTGTTAATATCCCATAATTTGCATAAAAGGTTAACTCAAGAAAAGTTCTAAGTATGGCGCTTCTTCAATTGACATACTGTGTAGCATTACTTCATCACAAACTGGTATAGCCACTCCACCCACTAAAGGACCAATAAAGGTAACCCTGACTGTTTTCTTTGTAGGAAGAGAGCTCTGTTAGATCAGATCAGATTAACAGAGTTGGAAGGGACCTTGCAGGTCAACTAGTCCAACCCCCTGCCCAAGCAGGAGACCCTTACATCTGCCTCTACCTAGGATCGAATTCACAACCTCCTGATTGTGAGGCAAGAGCTCCATCTCTAGGCCACAGTCTGTGGTAGTCCAGAATCAGAAGGAGTGTGGTGGTATTTTAGACTAAGACATTATTCTGTTAAAATGGATATGGTTTTTGTGAACTACAGCTCCCTTTGTCAGATGGATGGAGAAGTTAAACTGATGTAGGATTTTAATTGGGATAACAGAGGAGGGAAGGAAGGGGAAGACAAGATGAGTATGTAGATTCCTCAGAAGGTTTCAGATCCTCTTAGCAGGTCCCAACAAATACAATGGGTTTTTAATATATTACAATGGTTATTTGATAAGGTATTTGTAATCTGTCTCACATGTAATCTACATCTGCCTAATCATTCTATTTCCCCTCACCTCATCAAACTCCTGATTTATAGAATATTTTCAACTCTCTCATTTTTAAAGCTTTTATTTGTCTTCCAGAAAACTTTGCACTGGCTTCCGACGGCTGTCTTTTACATCACGGGCAGTGACATACAAGATAATGCTGTTTGCTTTGTGAAGGGCAAGCATATAACTATGGTATTTTCTGCCCGAAAGAAAGCAGGGACAGTTGGCTTATATAAATTTAGCATTCATGACCTACCTGACAAGGCTGTCGTGTTTGCAATAACTATAAGAGAAGTATTTTATCACACTGAAATAGGAAAGTTGAAATCAATTTCTTGTTCTAAAAAGAAAAGTACCTAATAGAGCTGCACTGCACCTTTTCAAATACAAACAGTTTGAATTTTCAGTTCTCATTACAGGACTATTATATATTTAGCAGAACATAAAGAAGCTCAATGCATTTACAGAACGTTTCTTCTTCTCATCAATTATGGAATTTGTCACTTTTAAAAAAAAGGAAAATAATTCTACCGTAACATTTCAATATATTTTCTCTGACAATTTTTTTTTCCTAAAGAAAAAACCTTCTTGTGTTGTGCCTGACTATTAACTTTTCAGTCTTTCAATGCCAAATACGCTTCCAGTTCAATAACCCAATTACCTTGTAGGAGATTGGAAAAGGAGAGCAGAGCCTGTGCAGACAACTAGGTTCTTCTGAAGCAGAAACAATTTTCTAGAAAGCTCATCTATTAGCGGAAGGGGGAAAGAGAGTGAATGAGAGACAGAAATTTCTCATGAAAACCATGAAGAAGAATAGGCTTATTTATGTCTCATTCTATATTGTGCATGCAAACCTTTAACAATAGTGTCACATTCAAGAATGGTGCGTCTTTTTTCCATAATCTCCAAAACCCTGAAGAAGACCATGCAGATGATAATGCTAGCTGGTACAGGTGCCACTAAATAAAGCATTTTATTTATTAGAATTCATCCCGCCTTTAATTTGTGCAATTCAAGATGATGCACGTAATCAGTCCCTGCCTCCTATTTTGCCCACAACATACCTGGGAGATGGGCTGAGAGAGAATGACAGACCCAAACTCACCTGGCCAGTTTTTATGCCTAAGGGAAGCTTAGAATTCACATCTCCCAGGTTCTACTATTAACACCTCAACCACTCTCCAAACTGGTCTTGCTCTCCACTTGGTCTCTTCCTTGAATGGGCCTACCTCCTCTGAGATGTTGTCACTCTTACCCAAATCCTTGCTTTTGCACTTGGGGTCCAGTGGTGGGTTCCTACCAGTGCGGTCCACTCTATAGCACCGGTAGCGGCCCGCTGGTGACGTCACAGTACCGGTGCAGTCGGTTGCCGATGCCTAGGCACCGCCATTTAAAAAATAATAATAATAATTTTTTTAAAAAAATTCTTCTGCGCATGCCCAGAAGCCGAGTTTCCGGCACTGCTCATGCGCTGCCTTCCTACCCCACAGTGAGTCCAAGCAGGGGAGGATGGCTGATGGAGCACGTGAGATGCTGAAAGAACGGGCGGCAGGAGCTATCTGCATTCCCCTCCCTTCAGCAGTCTGAGAAGCTACGAACGCGCGGTCATGATCCTAGGCATTTTCGCACGTTTGAGGCTTCTTGAGCTGCTGAGGGGAGGGGGAATGGGCAGCAGGACCTATCTCAGTTCCCCTCCCTTCAGCAGTCTGAGAAGCCACGCCCACCCGGTCACATGACTGGTAAGCCACACCCACAAAATAAGCCACTCCCACAGAGTGGTAGTAAAAAAATTAGGAACCCGCCCCTGTTGGGGTCCAATTTAGAGTTGCCTTATTGGTGATATGGATGGCATATAAATTTAATAAATAAATAAATCCATTTCCATCACTGCTTACTTGTTCAGTGGAGACAGGAAACATTTGTGGAGCAGAAGAACTATAGGACTCCAAGGCTCTTCCGTGGACCTTTGGAGTGGGTGTGGCCTTGATTAGGTACTGGTGAAACTAATCTTTAGTATAAAAATTTGATGTTTGAATTTTGGATTAGTGATCTCCAAGGTTTCTTCCATCCCTTTCATCCTATGCAGGGGTGGGTTCTAACTTGCCGCCGGTTCGCTTCCTTCCACGCCGTGTGGCTGCGTGCGCATTGTACGCAACATGGCCACATGCATGCGCATGTGTACTGCCAAAAACTCAGCTTCTGCGCATTCTCAGAAGCAAAAACCAGCAAAAAAGGCAAAAAAAGAGATGGTGGCCGAAAAGTGCCAAAAACTCAGCTTCTGTGCATGTGCAGAAGCAACAACCAGCAAAAAATAGCAAAAAAAAAGCAAAAAAAAGATGGTGACCAAACAAACAACAAGTGGTTAAAATAGAGAGTTCTCTATCAAATCCTGCACCTCTCAATAGTGGTGTCCCTCAAGGCAGCGTTCTAGGACGTACACTCTTCATACTTTACATAAATGACCTTTGTGATCACATTATAAGCAACTGTGTTCTCTTTGCCAATGATGTCAAACTATTTAATGCCACAGACAATGCTACTACTTTTCAAAAAGACCTTGACTATGTATCAGAATGGTCAAACAAGTGGCAACTTCAAATCTCAACCAACAAATGCTCTGTCTTACAGATTGGCAAAAAGAATCAGAACACAAAATACAAGCTTGGAGGACATGACTTTGTAGACGACCCTCATTCTGTCAAGGATCTTGGAGTATTCATATCTAATGATCTAAGTGCCAAAGCCCACTGTAACAACATTGCCAAAAAGTCACTAAGAGTAGTCAATCTAATCTTGTGTAGCTTCTTCTCTGGCAATATTACTCTGCTAACTAGAGCATACAAAACATTCGCTAGACCAATTCTCAAATACAGCTCACCTGTCTGGAACCCGCACTGCATATCGGACATTAAAATGATTGAGAGACTCCAAAAATATTTCACAAGAAGTGTCCTCCACTCCTCCACTCGCCACAGAATACCTTATTCCACCAGACTTGAAATATTGGGCTTAGACAACTTAGAACTACTTCACCTTTAAAACGATCTAAATGTAGTTCATAAAATTATCTGCTACAATGTCCTACCTGTCAATGACTACTTCAGCTTCAACCACAACAATACACGAGCACACAATAGATACAAACTTAATGTAAACCGCTCCAAACTCGACTGCAGAAAACACGACTTCAGCAACAGAGTGATCAATGCCTGGAATGCACTACCTGACTGTGTGGTTTCTTCCCCAAACCCCAAAAACTTTTAACTTAGACTGTCTACTGTCGACCTCACCCCATTCCTAAGAGGTCTGTAAGGGGCGTGCATAAGCGCACCAGCGTGCCTACCATCCCTGTTCTACTGTCCTATTGTCCTCATTTATCTCTATTTACTTTGTTTATGTTTATACCCATACCTGCTATCTTGTACACGTTTGACAAATAAATAAATAAATAAACAAACAAATAAATAAATAAATAAATAAATAAATAAATAAATAAATAAATTTCTAAAATTGTATTCAAAAAACCTCTTATATTGAGACTTTTCAGGACTGTCTGTAAAAATGCATTGATATTAAGGTATTTTCAGAAATCAGATCATTTGATAATAAGCCATATGGTGTTTCACTGTAGTGTCATGATAGTTCATTTATTGCTAAATCTATTGAACTCCAAATTCTTGATCTAATATTTTGCTTGACCCTGAAATATCATTTCAAAGTTCATTATTACTTCAATCAACAGTCATAGACAAACGTGCAAGCTTTACCATGAAGAGAAGAAAAAGTGCTAAGATTTTGACCATACTACTTTGCAGTATAAGATAAGAAAAGAGAGTCTAAAAACGAATAAATGAGACAGGGGTGTCTGCACAGTATGGTGAAAAAGCAGTAGTGAAATCTACTTACCTTCCCTAGTAGTTCGGAAGCGCACGTTTTGCACGTGCACGTGCTTTTCCATCCTCTGCGCATGCACAGAAGGCTTTACGCATATGCAGAGGGTTAAAAAAAGAAAATGGTGACGTCCAGGTGGGTGGGTGGAGCCTCACACTGCTGCCACTACCAGTTCTCTGAACCACTGGCGGCCGCCACTACCGGTACGCCCGAACCGGGCCGATCAGGTAGCATTTCTCCCCTGTAAAAAGGCAAGATGATGCCAAGGATGGTATAAAACAAGTGCCACCTGTTTTTTATGTGTGTTGCATGTGATGCACATTAACAACAGGCACTGCTGTCATGGCCACCATCTTGATTTTTGGGAACATATCCCATGTACTCGCCTGAAATGAATTCTGGTATATAAATTTTAATGGATTAGATCCAAGGTAGTCTCAGTAGGTGGCAGCATCTGACTGTCTTTTTCTGGTCTCCAAAGCTAAGCAGAGTCAGGCAGCCAAGTCAGTACTTGGATGGGATCCCACCAGGAAATGCCAGGCTTATAAAATAGACTAAGAAGAGAACAAAAATTTCAGAAGAATGTGACATTAAACCTCTTCTGTGCTATTGCTACAAAACTGCATGGACTCACTCGTCCATGTATTGCAGTTGCCTGAAGTTGAAGAGTAAATGAATTTGCTTGCAGGCATTCAGTATGGACATGTGCACAGAGATAGTCCTCGACTTATGACCGCAATTGAACTGAAAAGTTCTGTTGCTAATTGAAACATTTGTTAAGTGAATTTTGCCCCATTTTACTATCTTTCTTGCCACCGTTGTTAAGTGAACCATTGCAGTTATTAAGTTAGTAACATGATTATTCAGTGAATCTGGCTTCCCCATTGACTTTGCTTGTAAGAAGGTTGCAAAAGGTGATCACATGACCCCAGGACACTGCAACCGTCATAAACATGAATCAGTTGCCAAGCATCTGAATTTTGTTCACATGACCATGGAGAGGCTGCAACGGTCTTGTGAAAAATGGTCATAAGCAGTAGTGCAGGGGTGGCCAAACTATGGTTCTTTGAGGACCTGTGAACTTCAACTCCCAGAATTCCTGAGCTAGCCATGCATGCATGGCTGGCTCAGGAATTCTGGGAGTTGAAGTCCACAGGTCCTCAAAGAACCATAGTTTGGCCACCCCTGCAGTAGTGGTATTCAGCTGGTTCTATCCGGATCGAGCGAACCGGTAGTGCTGACTGCGGGTGGTCCCGCCCACCCGCCTGGACGTAAGCACGTTGCGGTTTTGACGCTGTGTGCATGCGCAGAAGGCTTTGCGAATGTGCATGCTCACATTTGCGAACCGGTAGGGAAGGTAAGTGAATACTACCCCTGGTCATAAGTTACTTTTTTCAGTGCCATTATAGCTTTGAATGGTCACTAAATGAACTGTTGAGGATTACCTATATTCTTAGGCATGAGCAGGCTGATCCTAACCCTTTTCAATCACAGGTCTGCAACTCATATCCTAAAGGTTACAGGTCTCCCACTGGGGAGCCAAGTACAGCATCCATTAGCCTCGGATTCTTCCTCAGAATTTGGCAGCACTGACTCTCTTTTCCTACTTGGCTTCTTAGACCTGGAGCTGTTGCTTCTTTGGCTCATCCCCCCAGACACACACACCTCACCCACTTCTCTCCCTTTGCCCCACTAGCAAATCTTCACTGCCTCTCTTGTCATCTACCTATTTAAATCCATGGAATAAGACGAGCTGAGAAGAGAGTCAAATTACTCTAAGTAGGCGTATGCGGGGGTTCATATCAGTGGTGGGTTCCTACCGGTGCGGTCCACTCTATAGCACCGGTAGCGGCCCACTGGTGACATCACAGTACCAGTGCAATCGGTTGCCGGTGCCTGGGCGGTGCCATTTTTTTAAAAAAAAATTTAATTTTTTAAAAAAATTTCTTCTGCGCATGCCCAGAAACCTGACAATTAAGTCTTTCCCCGTCCCTTCACTTGAAAATAATAAGAAGCTCGCATTTGACACTTTTCCTTCTCTTTTGCCTAAAGCTTCCCAAAGTGGGCGTTTTCCGAAAGCTTAACCTTTTATACTGTTAATTTTATACAGTTTTATACTGTTATTCTTTAGATGAAAACATTGAGGACTGTTAAAAGATATTGTTCTTTTAAACAGTCCTCAATATTTTCGTCTAAGGAATCCATGACTGAAACCAAAAATGCTGTATGAGACTTGCTTGTCTTTTAACTATAGCATTTTCTGCATATAAAGGTTGCTGTGTTGCCATGGTGTAACACACACTTTGTATGCAAAGCTTTTCATGTAAGGTATAAAATAGCAAAAATAGTAGTAACATCTCTCTGAAATAACTAATATATGACTGGCAAGCCATGCCCACCCGGTCACATGACTGGCAAGCCACACCCACAAAATAAGCCACACCCACAGAGTGGTTGCAAAAAAATTAGGAACCTGCCCCTGGTTCATATCTAGCAGTTAATTCAAGTAAGGAAAACAATTGTGTACATATTTATCTGTTCTTTATTTACACAATTTGCTCTTGCCTCTGTTTGCAGTGTGATCTCACCCTATTCACTACAAGCAAACGTGACGGCTCATTGAAAGAATAGTGTGCGTGGCTCTCAGCCTGCTGAAGAATGCTCAGCTGTCTCTACTCTCCCTCACCACAAACTTTTTCCTGACTACATAGAACAGGGGTGTCAAACTCGATTTCATTGAGGGCCGCATCAGGGTTGTGTTTGACCTCTGGGGGGCGGGGTGGGCATGGCCAGGGTGAGCATGGACAGCTCAATGTCACTCGTGTTGGGGGCACCTGTGGTGGCCCGAGCGCTCTGCCAGAGAAATCCGGGCTCCGGGCTTTGAGTTTGATATCCCTGATGTAGAAATACAAGCCTTGTCTGACCAGGAGAAGCATCCTATGACAGAAGTCCTAAATGCAATAGCACGTCTGACACCTGCAGTGAACCATTTTTTAACATCCTTCCCCCCCCACCTTTCATTGCTGAAACCCAGTTTGGTGTAACAATTAAAGTCACAGCATACTGTGAGTTGTAATCCTACCTTGGGCATGAAACCAGCTGGGTGACTTTGGGCCTATCGCTTTCTCTCAGCCCTAGGAAGAAGGCAAGGACAAACCACTTCAGAAAAATGCTGCCAAAAAAGTGCAGGGGACAGTCACCAGGAGTCAATATTGATCTGAAAGCATCTTTTATTTTATTTTCCCCTGTTGCTGCTGGGTTGCAGTGACGTAAATCCATATCCATTGTAGCTTTGGCAGCACCCTTCCTGTTGCCTGCACCCAGACCGCCCCCTTGTCCCCCTACCTTTGGTATGCTGCTGCTAAATATGCCTCAGTATGCATTAATCATATGTTGACTTGGTATATGACCAATGCACATTCTGGCAATGGGGGGGGAGAGGGACAGGGCTAGCAAATAACAAATCTTGAAGGATTGTACATGCATCCTTGTTCCGCCGCACATTTTAGCTTTACTGCATACCATTCCCCTTGAATGGCATGTATGCCATGTATGCCATGTGTACAAGGCATACATGCACATTACAAACCCATACAAACACTTCATAGCAATAAGGGTCCCATGCATGGAAGTTTATGCCACCATAACCACTCCAAACTCGACTGCAGAAAATACGACTTCAGCAACAGAGTGATCAATGCCTGGAATGCACTACCTGATTCTGTGGTTTCTTCCCCAAACCTCAAAAACTTTAACCTTAGACTGTCTACAGTAGACCTCTCCCCATTTCTAAGAGGTCTGTAAGGGGCGTGCTTAAGCGCACCACTGTGCCTACCGTCCCTGTCCTACTGTCCTCTTTTATTGGTACTTTTTACTTATGTTATGTTTCTACAAACAACTACTATCCTGTACATCAGTGGTTCCCAACCTGGGGGTCGGGACCCCTTTGGGGGTCGAATGACCATTTCCCAGGGGTCGCCCCGGCATCCTCAGCTCCCCCCCCCACTGCCACAAGCCTGGCCAACTCGCCCGAGCCCTCCGATTTGTAGGGAGAGGTGCCATTCAGTGACAGGCGTTTCTGACGCCTCACGGCCAAGCTTTGACGGCATCAGCTAAGGGGCCAGCTTTGCTTTGAATTCTGGGAGTTGAAGTCCAGGCACCTTAAAAGTTGCTGAGATTGAGAAATATTGCTGTACACTTGTTGGTTATCAAGTCTAAATACAGAAGTAGACTTGTTGTGGAAGATGATATTCCTTGTGCTCTTGCAAAGACTGGCCCAAGAATTTCTGATCTGGCATAATTACATATTGTTTTTGTGATTAATCGCTATGCTTTATGTTCAATTTGTAACAATGAAAATACATCCTGCATATTAGATATTTACATTACGATTCATAACGGTAGCAAAATTACAGTTATGAAATAGCAACAAAAATATTTTTATGGTTGGGGGTCACCACAACATGAGGAACTATATTAAGGGGTCGCGGCATTAGAAAGGTTGGGAACCACTGCTGTACATGTTTGACAAAAAATTTTTAAAAATCTGTTAGGCTTTCAGGTGGTCATTAAAAACTTTTCCTGGTCTTTTCCAAAATATTGGTTTTAAATTCTGATGGCATCACTCAGGGACAAATGCCCTCCTCCAGTTTTTGCATCAGTTTATATGACCCCAGTGTCATCATACAGACCACATAAAAAAATTCCACGTAGAATTGCACCAACAGTTGTGAGAGGCCTCTGTCATACCCCACCACGGAAAATCAGCAGCAAGAAAAATCAGGGAGAAAAGAAGGTTGACTGGTCTGTGAGCTGAGAACTTTCTACTCAACTCCCACCAGAGTCCCTAAAGTCTGAAAGCAGCAGCAGAAAGAGAGAGACACACACACTCCTCCCAGGCACAAACTTTTGTTGCTTGGACATCACCTAAAATTGCAACACAGGGTTTACAGACACAGAAACTCACTTTTGCATTAAGTGCATCAGCCTTGCCATTTTCCCATGAGAAGCAAGCTTAGAAGTTCTCACAACGTTAAATAACATCATGGTGTGAGTTAATTGCAGGACCACTCTGTCAAAAATTAATATATTTCAAGTGCCACGCCCCCTCCAGGGATTCCGATGGCGCCGTCTCCTGGGTTTCCAGAAATTCTGAAGAGGCATTTACCCCATGTTGCTATGGGCATTTATGTTGCGAAGCAAGTTTGTTACTGTCGGTAGGAGGATTCCCTTAAAAATGAGCTGAAGCAAATCACTTCACAGTGGACTTTACCACCCCTGCTGACAACACAGAGATGCGCTAGGACGGAGCGCGCACGCCATCATGGAAAGCAGGATGATGAAACGCTGAGACATCTTTCATCAGCAGGGGAGGATGTTAGAAGAAAAAGTCAAGGCACAAAAGACACGACCCAGAGATGAATGCATTTGGAATGAGCAAAGCTGGTTTCTGATGATCGTAGAGGAGTATTGAGAACATAATCAGGGCTCATCATTCTGAGAGAACAGAGAGAATAAGTAGCTGATAGAGCAATTCTGTCCCAACCTGTCTCTGCCTGTGAATGGATTTGGAATTACGGCTACTGCGGAAGCAGCTTGCTAGCCTAATGGGAAAGAAGGTATTGTTATAGTATCACTTTTGTAGGAGCAGAATACTGTCTCAAATGGTCAAAAGGGAAGCCAGGGCATCAAAAGAGGACTTAGAAAGATTCAAACTTGGCACTTCCCTAATGAGGTTAATTAGACTTTATGCCTGCATTTCACCTGCATGTACAGTGAAATTCAGAGATAGACCCAATGACTGTCTCACATCACTGCTTCGTCCTTGGTAGCCTCCCTTCACTGCAGGCTCTGCTCATGATCACCCATGGCCTGGGCTCTACATGGGGCTGCCCTTGAAGAGTATCCATTTTTGCTTCGGAGGATGCAAAAATGTGGTGGTATGTGCAGTTATGCATGCCTCTAGAATGGCACGTGTTACACCTCTGCTCTGTGACTTGTTTTGGTTGCCATTTTGCTTCCAAGTCCAATTCAAGGTGCTGGTTTTAAAATCCTTCATGGCACGGGACTGGATTTTTTGAGAGATCGTCACTCCCCAATTACATTCCCACATACATGTCAAGATGTGGAAGGACTAAAAGAAAACTGCAAATAAAACATGTTTTTTTTAAAAAAAAGATGTGAAAGGATTGAAATTCCCACCCAACCTGGCTTACCTCCATATCTGCAGTTATTTGGATTAGTAGTTGGGAAGTTTAGACTAAGATGGAAGAACTCCAAATTCTGGGTGATCCACGTGTTATCAAAAATCTGAAGATGAGCATTATCACCATTACCATTACCATCTGATCAAAGCTCTGGGTTTTTTTTTATTTACATGTGATGCATATTAATAAGGAAAAGCTTGGTTGCCATTTTGACATTTTTGGCACCCTGTGGAAGGCTTGTTCAGGTTCAAGCCACCTCCAACCGCTGAAGAACACTGCATAATTTGGGAGCAGTCATTAATTCTCAGCCTGGGTTTCTTCAACTGGTTGTTCTTGTTGTTGGAATACAACTGAAGAAGGAATACTCTGTGTGATATCTTGAGCTCTTAAAGAAAAGCTGATATTTTTGTTTAGCTATTTATCTGTTTTTTTAAGTTCTGCATTTCTATTTTAAAAGTATTTAAAGCTTCTGCATCTAAAACTAATAACTGATGTTGGGAAACTGTCAGATGAGCTGGAAGGAGGGGTCAAGTGAGGGCCTAGCTTGGAGTTGTTGCACAGCCGCAGATGGCATAAGCTTGACCTTGCCCAGGAACCTTATCTGATTGTTCCCAGGGGAAGCCAAGCAGTCTGATAAGATTATAACATAGGAATGGACAATAAAGTTGCTGACTTTAGCTATTTACAATTGGCTGTGTTTGCCATGGTGGCACAGTGGTTAGAATGCAATATTTCAGGCTAGTTCTGCCGATTGCTAGGAGTTTGATCCTGACTGGCTCAAGGTTGACTCAGTCTTCTATCCTTCTGAGGTTGGCAAAATGAGGATTCAGATTGTTGGGGGAGGGGGGCAATAGGTCGACTCTGGAAACCTCTCAGAGAATGCTGTAAAGCACTGTGGAGCGGTGTATAAGGTTAAATATGCATGAAAAGGCTTCTTTTTAACTATTCCTGTATGCTATTTTTCCTTAAATAGAACTACAATGCAGAGAGAGAGAGAGAGAGAGAGAGAGAGAGAGAGAGAGAGAGAGAGAGAGAGAGAGAGAGAGAGAGAGAGAGAGAGAGAGAGAGAGAGAGGTGTGGGAAGTTGAAGTGGATGGGTTCAGAGTGCATGTACCATAAATGAGAGCAGTTGTTCAGGAAGTGAAATATGAAGGTTTGCAGGAAGAATAAAGGCCGCACTTTGTAATCATCTAGATATACTGTATGTTAAGACTCCTGGGATCAGTGACTCTCATTTAGTTTCAGAGATCAGAAAAATGCATTCCCAGCCATCAGATAGATGCTTTCCCAGCAAAATCTCCCTGTATTGTTACCAGCGAACTATTTTGTCAGATCTTTAGTGCACGGTGAATAGAGATTAAATAGCTGTTATTTTTGCAATCTTGGCAAAAACAATCTCTGAGATAATTAGGAGATCTGCTATGGTAAAGAATTCAGTCCCTGTAAAATACCATGGGCAATTTATTTATTTATTTTTATGTAATTATTTATATCACTTATATAGCCACCCCTCTGACACATGGGCTGCTTAGCGTATTAAAATCAAACCAATCCCCGGGCTTCCCAGGATACACCGACAGCTATGAACCATTCATAGTAGCAGAGCATATTTTCAGTCTGACCCAAATACCTGCGGGAACATCAAAGATATTCAATGCTCTGCCATTGGCTATCAGGGCTGGAGGCATGTGAATCTCTGGGGGGATGATGTTCCACAGGGCAGGTAATGGCTGGGGAATTCTGGCAGTTGAAGTTCATACACCTTAAAATTGTCAAATTCGAAAAGGGATCCAGAACACGTTGCTTTCTCTACTAGATTTGGTGGGGCAGGCAGAAAGAATAGGATGCACTGGGAATTTATTATTGTGTAGACAGCAGAACTCACTTATCCGTCCATCCCAAGATGGTTACCAAACAGAGAAAGCCTACATCAGTGATGGCGAACCTTTTTACCCTCGGGTGCCGAAAACGCGCGCGCGCGCACTGTCACGCACGTGTGAGTGCCCACACTCATAATTCAATGCCTGGGGAGGGCGAAAACGGCCTTTCCCGCCCGCGCAGAGGCCCTGTGGAGGCTGGAAATGGCCCATTTCCCGACTTCCGGTGGGCCTGGTAGGCCCGTTTTTCGCCCTCCCCAGGTTCCAGAGGCTTCCCTGGAGCCTGGGGAGGGCGAAAACACCCCCCTGGAGGCCCTCTGGAAACCTAAAATGCCCTCACAGAGCCTCCACACAAGCCAAAAATCAGCTGGCCGGCACGCACATGCATGCTGGAGTTTAGCTAGGGCAACGGCTCACGTGCTGGCAGATATGGCTCCGCGTGCCACCTGTGGCACGCGTGCCATAGGTTCGCCATCACTGGCCTACATTCTCACTGATATGCTGACTTTTTAGGTGCAGCATCTATTATTATTTTAAAATCTATACTGAACAAATACAAATGCCAGGGTGGTTTCAGAGTAGTGTGATGGAATGTGCGGATGACCTTGAAGAAAGAGGGGAGAAATAATCAGAGAGGAGAGGCAGAAACCCCCAGTGGATTAAGGTCAAAGAAAGAAGATTATGAGGGACTGGCCCTAATTGTTCAGGTGATTAAAAGTGATGGCGGGAAGTTTGTACTTTTACACTTGGAGGATTCTGTTAATGTAGCCTTAAATAACAAATGGAACAGAATGAATTCATCTAGTCCTGTTTCCTGTCTGGTTTATCTGGAAGATAAAGCTGGCAACTAGTCACTTCATTCCGTTTGTTCTTTTCCATACCTTATACTGCTCAATAGATATGCATTCAATTTCTAACGGTAGTCCTCGACTTACAACAGTTCATTTAGTGACTATTCGAAGCTACAACGTCACTGAAAAAAAATGACTTTTGACCATTTTTCACACTAATGACCGTTGCAGCATCCCCGTGGTCACATGATCAAAATCCGGATGCTTGGCAACTGACTCACATTTAGGATAGTGTCCCGGGGTCATGTGATCATGAGCCAAGGTGGCGCAGTGGTTAAAATGCAGCATTGCAGTTCAGCAGTTCAGCTGTTCAAATCTCACCGGCTCAAGGTTGACTCAGCCTTCCATCCTTCTGAGGTCGGTAAAATGAGGACCCAGATTGTTGGGGGCAATATGCTGAACTCTGTAAAACTGCTTAGAGAAGGCTGTAAAGCACTATGAAGCGGTATATAAGTCTAAGTGCTATTGCTATTGCTATCACCTTTTGCAACCTTCTGACAAGCAAAGTCAATGGAGAAACCATTCATTTAAACAACGGTGTTATTAATTAAACAGCTGCAGTGATTCACTTAAGAAATGTGGCAAGAAAAGTCATAAAATGAGGCAAAACTCACTTCATTTCTTACTTTTCAACATAAATTTTGGGCTCAATTGTGGTCGTAAGTCAAGGACTACCTGTATTCTGTGAGTAATAGTAACAGCTGCATAGAATAGGACAGTGATATATTGTGATAAGTTATCAATCATGTGTTTCATATTGATGCGTATAAACAACTATGTTTTTTTGCAGAGGTGATCTTACGTAAGAGATGCAGCATGCTATAATAGGGTATTTTATATTAAGAGAAATAAGTAATCAAACTATAAAGTACACCTTAGAGTAAAAAATAGTTAGGATTTTTACTATAACCAAAGTGATTCCAGAAATGAAAAACTAATGACACCAACAGCTTTCAGACTTTAACTGGCACCTTGTGGTTAGTGCAAATGGGGTGGGGATGGAGGAATAACAAAGGAGGAGTTTAAAAACAAAATGGAGGGAATTGAAGCCAATTATATTTGCAAATCCTAGTTGATTAAAGAGAAAAGGGTTAGTTTATAAACAACATTTCTGTTTAACCTTGGCTTGTTGGTTAAGTCAAAATAGAATGGCTTCACATTTTGTAATAAAGTAGACATTATGGTATACAAAAAATAGCTGATTCAAGACACACTAAACTCAAACCAAGTACAATAGATTAAGGAATAGCACTAGTTTTCTTTTCTAGGGTGGGTTACCTGTGGCATGCATTTTCTCAGGATCAAAGAGAAAGGAGTTATCCTTTTATTGTTGTTGTTGACTCTGTTTTCCACCATGTAACAAGGTATATATGTATGTCCCATGAGGTTCTTTGTGATCATTTGAGGTCAAGATTTCCACCTGTAGATGGGGCCAATGGGCCTCTAAGTAGCAAGCACTTAATTTTCCCTTGACAAAGGTGTGGATTAGCAAATTCAGTATATGGATTTGGATGGCAAAAATGGAGTGAGAACATCTCATGCTTCTTTGCCTTACAAACCTTACAAAAGTCTCCACATTTACTACATATGCTGCGATCAGCAATTACAAACATGACTTTTGTTGTTTTGACAAGCTGCAATTTAGTGCTTATCTATATCTCGGGACAAAATGATGATCTAAAATCCAGATGCTCAAAATGATTCTTAAAATAGATGTGGAGGGTAAGTTCCCCAGTCAAAGGAAGTTTATCTGGATCATCCACATTTGAACATCTGCCTTTAAGAGATTTCAGTTGGATGTCTACATATACATCTCTGCGAGGAAGCCCTCACTCTGAACAAGAATAGTATCGCTGTGTTCGGATTGCTGGCTGGGTTTAATATTGCTGTTTCTGTAAAAGCCATTTCTTGTTTGTAACCAGGTTTCCCAAGATACTGAGTCCATATCTAGTTTTCCTGGTTTTGTACTGGTCCAGTAGACAAGAAAATACATTGCTATAGATTTGATGTCTACAAACCATCATTAGAAAAGTGTCAAGTATCATAATCATGATCATCATGATCACCATCACCAACATTATCATTATCCTTATTATCCTCATCCTCTTTTTTTTGTTATTGCAATTTTGTTATTGTTATTAATTATATAAAAATGTGATCTGGTGCAGAGAGATGCTTTGGGAAATAGGCAATATAGTTCTTTTACTCAGATAGTTCTTTTCTACTCAGAATATAGTTCTTTTCTACTCTTTTCTACTTTTCTACTCAGTCCTGAGTCCAATTTTAAAATGGGAAAGGAAATAGTTGGGTTGTCTATTCTTCAAGGTGGGAAATGGGCCATTTCTGGCCTCCGGAGGACCTCCGGGGGAGGGGGGAGGCCATTTTTTCCCTCCCCAGGGGAGCCTAGAAAGGCTCTAAAGCTTGGGGAGAGCAAAAAACGGGCCTTCCCCACCCCCTCCGGAGGCTGAAAACAGGTTGTTTCCCTTCTCCCAGTGGGCCCAGAAGGCCAGAAAATCAGCTGGCCGGCATGCGCATGCACACTGGACCTGAGCTTGCATGCCCATCAATATGGCTCCGTGTGCCACTTGTGGCATGCGTGCCATAGGTTTGCCATCACGGCCCTAGAGGTTCTAGGGTATTGTGGCTTTAAAAGATGCACATTTGTTTGTTTGTTTGTATTAGCCGCCCAACTTCAATGGACTAAAACAAGGAAGTAAAAAAGGCTGTTTATAAACGGGTTTTTTGTATTCCTTTCTTTGCAGCGAAACAAGTGAGTTTAGCATTAAATAAAAAAGGAAAACCAGAGAGGGGGATTTTATTGCACTTTATCCCCCCCACCCCCCACCCCCCCACCCCCTTCACATCCCAAAACAGGATCCGGCTATACGTCTTAAGCTTTCCTTGGGAGAAAATCCTTGGGAGAGAGAGAAGAGAGAGGAAGAGTGAAAGAAAGAAGAGAGAGAAAGAAATGGGCCTACTCAGAAGGAAGCCCACCAGACCTGATCTCCAAAGGAAAGGGAATATTAGAGAGGGGGGCATTCCTCAACACAGACTTTAGTAGCCCCATCCAATTCAACTTTATCTGGATGCAAAGGCTGTATAGGATCTCAGCCTCCCAGTGCATCCAGCTGAGAACATTTTTAACCCCCGTGCCTGCCTGGATTTTGCCCAATCCTCTTTGGGAAGCTGAATCACTTTGTCAGGCAAAAAGGGGAGAATTCATTTGCAAGGGCCTACCCTGAAGAAAGCTTGCCTTACTGGCGAAAATCAATCTTATATCTCAAACCCAGCACTGGGAGATACTCCTCAGAGGTCTTCTGCTGAGACACAACCGAGCGAAGCACTGACATTTGGAGGATGAAGGAGAGGAAGGTCAGCCAGGATGTGGCAGCCTCCAATTACCAGGACCCACCCAAGGAGGCCCAACTCAAGCCCTGAGGGGCTGAGATAGCTTTCCCTGTGCCAAAATGCTCCGGCCTATTTCAAGGGGAGAAGCTGGCTCACTGGAGCTGCTTTTTTAGCCCCTGGCCACCGAAGAGGGAAAAGAGAACAGCGGGGATGGAGGGATCGGTAGCTTGGACCCGCTTTGTTTCAGCAAAGCCGAGCCAAGCGAAACAAGGAAAAAACAGTCCCAGCGACCGTGGGGAGAAGATTCGGGCTAGATTAAGCCAAGTGCTGCTGCGTTCTGACACCCAAGAGGCTTCCAAACAAGCCCACCTGCTTGGGTCGTGAGAAGTCCTGCTGCTCTGAAACTCGGGGGGGGAGGCAGCTTAGGGACCCATCATCCACTGCCGGAATTTTGCAGGGAATGGGAGAGAGGAGGGGCCTCCGCCCCAAACGGCGTACAGTCGGGAGGATGCTGGCCTCTCCCGGCTCTCGCTTAGGAGGTTTGAAGAAGCCAGCCCTCTCTCTACACACAAAGGAAGGTGGTTTCACAGGACCTTTCCCTTGCTTTAGCCCCGCTCTCTTCCTCCCCCAGTGAACCTGGCTTCCTTCACGGGGCCTCCAGAGGAGCCTTTTCTCAAGCCGGTTGCAAAACAGGCGCAGTTTCTGTTCTAAGCCCCGGCAGAGAAAGTTTTGCAGTGAAGAACGCAGGGTGCACAAAGCAGGATTTGTGGCGACATCTTCCCAGCTTGGGAAAATCTGTGGGCCTGACTGTATTGATCCCCAGACACAAACACACACACACAGACACACAAACGCACCGTAGCTGCTCAAATCATGCAATCAATTCAAGTTTCCGGACCTTACACCACTGTGAGCTGAGAATGAGCAGAAAAGCTCTCCTCCTCCCACTCCCCTTTAGACCGCACCACCACCACCAAAAATGGCCCTGCCCGGAAGGCGCAACATTGCAATATACTCTTCGCAGCAAGCCTTATGAGAGGACAGCTCCGCAAGCAGAGCCTCTCAGTTGCTCCACCGGTCTCTGGGTTGCAAAACAACTGGGGGGGACCAGCCCCCCTTTTTTCACCCCACAGGCCATTTCCTCACCCTTCCGGCGAGGATCTGAAGGGAAGGCCTGTTTCTGCTGTGATTGAGAAATTTGATTGGGGGGGGGCTGAAAAAATCCCTCTGCTTGTCGCCTCCCCCCCTTTTTTTATCAGGAAGAGAAGAAAGGCAGTTGTGGGGGCAGATAATGAAGGAGAAGGGGGGAACAGAAAGGAAGGAATGAAGGAGAAGGGGGTGAGATTCTTGCTCCTCTGATTGGCTGGCGGCAAAGTGTCCCATGCACCCAAAAGCTTGGGGTGAATGGGCTTTTGGACCCTTTCAGCGAAAGGGCTGTGACGAAGGGACTGTGATGGGAGGGGCTGTGACGGAAGGGCTGGGCCAAAGAGCTAGGGCTGTTTCAGCCAAGGAAAAAAGTCAGCGGCAGAATGGTTGGAGGCGGAACCCTGGGGGCGAACCAGGGGCGGCGAAGTGGACGAGGAGAACAGTCATAGACCCGTGTGTATCTGAGCTCCAACAATTTTTTATTTGTTTGCACTCCCACATCCAGGCGCTTTTGTTGCAGCTCCAATTTGTTGCTGGTGTACTATATCTGTCAAATAGTACAATTTTAGCTAACCCAGCCTGGAACTACTGTACTATATTTCTGACACATTTTGTAGGCCTTTTGCAAACAAATCCGCTTCCCACCCAACCTGCTTTCCACTGAATGTAAGGCATAGCAGAGGAATAATGAAGATCAATGTACTTCACTGATGGTTTGAAGCTCCATCTTTTGTTGTCCCGTTAAGCTTTTCAGCTTGAAAGGAGTTTGTTAAACCAGTCCTTTTAGGACTGTTTGTTTCACATTGGTATTCATAAACAGTTGGTGTTCCTAGTGGAGGGGCTACTTGCTATTTATTATAGATGATGCATTTATTAAGTATTAATACTCCATATTCAAATGTGTTGCCTTCATCCATGTATGACATAAATTTATCTACTACACTGCCACAATTTAAGAGGGCAGAAAAAGATGAAGAAGGACACCATATCATTGACAATATTATTTTCCAACGGTCTAATCTGGGAATAGAACAGTTCAGGGGCATACAGAGGAAGATGTCAAGATCTGCAAAAGGATGGGTACAGCATTCCAATCCCAATCTCGTAAACCTCTTTAATACCACACCATCAGCTGCACAAGACCTCCGTCAGCAGAAGAGATGCTGCAAACAATTGCTGGTCATGAAAACCAACTGGACACAACTCATTCAGGTAGTCAAATCCAAACGAATCAGCCTCATTCTGGCATGCCACATCAAGCTCCGAAAGAAAAAGTCCAACTAGGGTGGGCTGTCACATCTCCCCAGGGGGCATAGTTTCAGGAACTCTATCCGGACACCTCTGTTGGAAGTGAACATGCCAGTCAAATTATTTGAAGTCAAGCCAATAACACAACTTCTCTATGGTGCCCAAATAGGCTCTTTTTGCACCATTAGAACTTGATCAAAGTTCTAAAATTAGCCCTTCAAGTCTCAAAATGAGTCCCTAATGCCACCCTGATACCAAGAGACAGGCCTCATGAAAGGGGAGGCTAGAATGTGAGTGACCATACTGAACTAGTGACTCAAAACATTCTTTTTTCTCCCCTGGTCCCCTCCAAGTGATGATTTTCAGTCTACATGGAAAAAGAGGCATGTAGCAGACACAGACCACAAATTGGACTTAGTTATATTCCAAACCTTTATTGCCAGTGAACCCAACAAGTACTCTGTTCCCACTAAGGCAGGGGTCCTCAACCCCCGGTCCATGGACCAGCACCGGTCCACGGCATGCCAGAAACCAGGCCATGCAAACAAGCAAAGCCCTATTTGCGGGATGCAGGCAGCATGCGAAACTACGCCCCCTCTGGTCCATGGAAAAACCTGTCTCCACTGGAACCGGCCCCTGGTGCCCAAAAGATTGGAAGTCACTGCACCAAGGCATACTTAATCTTTTACAGTACCTATCCACCAGAGGACTGGCACAATATCATATCTTCCCCTCAGATTAACTTGAAGTCTGATACAGGAAGATCTCCTATCCTCCTATCCAGAGGGACAATATCATGTCCCCGTTGGAGCCTGAATCTGTGGAGTAAGATGAGCTGGAGTTGGAGCCGAGGGAGACCGAAGGGGCGGTTTCATTGGCTTCGGAGGAATGTGGGGAGGAGGCAAGCCAGGGCCCCTCAGGAGTGGGAAGGCTTGCTAGCAGGGAGGAACAGGGCCAGGACAACCAACAGAGGGCAGGCAGTGGAAATGAGGAACGAAGGAGTTCAAGTGATGAGCAAGAACAGCCACCTCTTGATCCCTGAGCACGGAGAGTGGAGAGTAGGCAAGAACAGCACAGACCAACCAGATGACTCGAGAGCCCCGCCCCTCTTCACAAGGCACATCTGGGGATTGGAACTTAAGGAGATGCTGTGGGAAGGGTCATTTGTCGGGAACAAATGCTGAATTTCATGGAGTTTTGTGTGTCATTGCCGACATTTGGAATTTCCTGGACTTCTTGCTTTATTTCTTGCTTCTTGGATTAATTGCCTTGTTCCTTTGCCTCCTGAAACCATTGCCGTGTTCCTTTGCTTACTGGACTCATGGACTTATTCCCTTGCCCCGCTGGATTTCTAATTTTGCAGCCATTGTGCTTACAGTACTTTGCTGGACTACTTGCAGCCAAAGGGGTGTGTGTGTGTGTGTGTGTGTGTGATCACTTTGCTCTAGGATTTGCCATAAGGTGGGAGTGTTTGGGGGAAAGTTGGAGCAATAAAGGGGCAGCTGATTGTGTTGCCTCTGTGCCTTGCCCTGGGTCATCACAGACAATGCCCCTATGACTCTGGACACACAGGAACAACAGAACATGTACTTCTCCAGTGTCTGTACACCAGCCTCATCTCACCATTATTGTATAAATATCCAGGACGCACAAGATAATTTTAGGCCTCCCTGCTGCTTTCAGACACTAAATTGCTACAACATAGAATTTTCCCAGGTTCTGCAGAAGCACTTAAAATCTACCAGAAGATTACCTTTGCTATAAACCAGTTTTAATGAGCACTTAGCTTGTTATTCAAGAGTGATTGGTAGTGTGATAGATTTAGTTTGCCATACTTCCTTATGACTTTTATTGTTCTTCCCTCCTTTTAGATTTTTTAAAGCTCTGGGCAGGTTACAGGATTGAAACACACAGGAGATTCTCCCCATCCTGTATGAAATAATTTTACCGGTTAGATAATCTTGCACCTTAGCATTTTTCTGGATGCATTAAACATCTAGAAATTAATTCCTAAATATAGTAATACCTTATAGAGCTGTGCAGTTCATATTCAAAAACAGAAAAAGGACTTTGGAATACTGGAGTACCTCAGACTTGTTAAACCAAAATGACTCTGCAACTCCAGATGTTGGCTGTGGAGCTCTGAGAAATGATGAAGTTGTTTTAAAGAGTCGCAGACGGATGCTATATGAGGGCACCTGTGTACTCTAAAACAACTTTTTGATTTGGATGCTTTTGTCCAGGATGTGTGTATATGTGGGCAATTATTTATTTGTTAAATTTATTTGACCACAATCTTACGATAGCAGTTCTGGGTAGCTCATCACCTTTAAAAACAGGACAAAACATAACCAAAAAAATCAGCAATACACACAGTAGCCAAAAAACGAAACCAATCTAGACAAAACAATAAACACATCATGCCCCTAACACTCCAGTGCCCATGCCCAGGATCATAGCCATGTCTTCCAAAAGTTGCTACACAACTCTTAATATTTTTCAGAGCTGCTCAGCTTTAACGGAACTGATTTTTAAGCAGGGGGGTGGACTAGAAGATCTCCAAAGTCCCTTTCACTCTATTATTCAGACTCATATGTCTTTTTTCAAGCTTCTGCTGTTTGTAAGAATCCATTCATAAAGCAACTTTTCTCAGGATTTCAGAAAAAAACATGGCCACTTTAATGGTGGTATACTGTAGTTGTGTTCCCACATGCTCTGAAGCTCCTTTTGGAGATTAAACCCAAAGCATGCACAACCCTAAAGTTCACCCCAAATTATTCTGGCCAGGGGCATTGAGAACTGAAAAAGGGAGGTCATACTGACCAAAGCAGCTTTGGGACTTTATGAAGCAAGCAAGTCTAGCTCCTTTCTATGGGTGTCATATCTTGCATCCCTCCCGAGGGGGGTGAGGCTTATAACACAATGATGGTGTTTTTGCCATTCTGATGAAAGTAATGAGATTCTGCAAATGCTGTTGGTTCTGTGAATCTTAGTTCAGCTTGTTGAGCTATACATATTATTTCTTTAAAGAAAGGCATTTTGAGACATAGAAGAAATATGAACTCCAATAAGCACCAACCACTGTTTTCTCCAGTTCAGTTTTATTGGATGGCCACCAAGTGGCTGGCTCAGCCCAGGAGGTTAAGAAATTATGTAGGAGTAGAACAGTTAGGTAGCATGTGCTCTTTAAATGTGCATAATAGCAAAGGGCTTCCTTTGGACTTCTAGTTAAAGGAGAAAACATTATTTAAATGAGATTATGCTGTTCTACCAAGACTAATTGGCTTCTAAAGGTCATTCTCATTAGGAGCTCTTTACTGACAGGTTCATTGAAAGAAATTACATAGTGATTTTTTTTAACACATTGATTTCCTTTGTTTTTTTATATTTACAGCTTCATAGAACAGTGCCATTGATGGTAAGATAAATGAAATATAAGGGTACAAACCGTTTAGGTCTGCAATTATTTTGGATTTCTTTCTCAAAGTGGTATTTGCATCATTAAGTCTGACTGGAGTAACTTGTGAGTCATGGAACATAACACAATCCACCAACCATGGCTCCTGCCACCACACAACAGAGACCCAACCCAACCTTCTCTATTTACCAATTTTCACATTTGTTGAGACTGCAATTCCCAGAATTACAGCTATGTGTGCTCAGTATGCAGCTTTTCTAATGATGGTAGATAGACACAAAATAAACCAGACGGTAAGAATGCAATAGGCTAGCCAAGCCAAAGTTGTTGGGAAAAAACTATTGTTACTTAAATTACTGTTTTGTTTGATCTTCAACTGGTGAATTTGCTCTGCATTTGTTACATGTTATCTCCTCTATATCTTTTCTTATGTTTGTCAGAAGAAAAGGTTAAATGTGACTAAAGAACTGTTGAACAAATTCTCATGTGAAAATCTGTAAAATACATTGAGGATTACATGTGAAAACAAACACAGCACAAATACTTCTTTGGCATCCATTTGTCATTCACCAGATGTGTGTTCTTATGTTAACAGAGATAAAGCAGTTGGTGTTAGCCCAGGTGTTGGCTAGTATCACTATCCCAAAGGTGCTTTTTCAAGAGGCAACTGGATCTTCTGGTTTTTCTTTGAAGACATTTCGCTTCTCATCCAAGAAGCTTTTTCAGCTCTGGAGCGCTTCTTGGATGAGAAGAGAAACGTCTTCAAAGAAAAACCAGAAAGTCCAGTTGCCTCTTGAGAAAGCCCCTTTGGGACAACCATGACAGGGGTGGGTTCCACTGACCTTCCCTACCGGTTCGCATCGTGATGGAAGTGCGCGTTTTGCCTATGTCACGTCGGGAAAATGACCCTCTGTGCATGCGCAGAGGGTTCTTTGCCAGCTGTGGCGACTGGAGGTCCGGTTCGGCAGTGTAGACAGCCGGTCATTGCTGCCGATTCGGCGAGCAGGTGCAAATTTCTGCCACCGGTACGGGTGAACTGGTTTGAACCAGCAGCAAGGGTGGGTTCCTCCCGGTTTGGACTGGTACATGCATACTGGTAGCGGCCCACTGGTGATGTAATTTTAGTGTCATGGTTCCAGTACTGTCTGTGCCAGTCTGTGCACGCCGCCTTCTTTTTTTTGGAATTTTTGGCATTTTTTTGGGGGTTTGGATGGTTTCTCCTCGTCCTCTGCTTTGGAAAAAAGCCCTGCCGCCCGGCCCGGGTTAATACCGACCTTTATTTCTTCATCCGAAGCACAGCTGAGCAGTTCCTCAGCTGTGTTTCGGGCTGAAATGTCCTTCTGAGCATGCGCGGAAGTAAAATCACGCGAGGGGACGCGCAAGAGAGAGTGGAGCGATGTCGCGCATTCAAAATGTTGCGATGCACACCGGTAGCAAAGGTAACTGGAACCCACCCCTGACCAGCAGCAACCCACCATGAACCATGACCTGGATGACTGAGAATCTCCATAGACAGCTAGTATAACTAGTTAGAATGGGAGCTGTTTGGGCTTTTTATATTCTGCTTCTACATGAATTGTCAATTCTTTCTGATTGTCTTTCCTTTCAGAAGCTAGGGAGGTACAAATCTAATTAGGGTGTTCATGGTCTTCAAGCTGTGACTACACTACAGGTAGTCCTTGACTTACAGCCATAATTGAGTCCAACATTTTTGTTGCTAAGTGAAACATTTGTTAAGTGAATTTTGCCCCTATTTTACGACCTTTCATGCCACAGTTGTTAAGTGAATCACTGCAGGCGTTTAGTTAGTAACACAGTTGTTAAGCGAATCTGGTTTCCCCATTGACTTTGCTTGTAAGGTCATAAAAGGTGATCACATGACTCCGGGACGCTGCACCTGTCATAAATATAGGTCAGTTACCAAGCATCCAAGTTTTGATCACGTGACTATGGGAATACTGCGACGGTTGCAAGTGTGAAAAATGGTTGTAAGTCACTTTTTTCAGTGATGCGCGTCTTACTGACTTGTATATTTCAATTTAAACCCTTTTATTTTCCTTTAAGCCAGTGGTTCTCAACCTTCCTAATGCCGCGACCCGCCCCCCGCCCCCGAGCCCCCACCGCGACCCACCCCGCTGCCGCGACCCCCCGCCCCACCACTGCCATTTGGATTCTTTTACCCTCTGCGCATGCGCAAACCATTCTGTGCATGCGCAGAGGGTAAAATAACCCAAATGGTGGCGTCCGGTGAAGTCTCCCGACCGCTGTGAAAGGGTTGTTCGACCCCCCAAAGGGGTCGCGACCCCCAGGTTGAGAACTGCTGCTTTAAGCTGTTTCATTCCACTAGCAATTCCGTCTATGTAAACAAAGTTTACTGCAGTAACAACAACTCCTGCTCTTTTATCTATAAAGATGCAATTTTTGAGCAATTTGTTCGGTTTCTATTTTTTACTTTATTAGTTACTTGCTTGTAGACTTTACTGTTTCTTTAAAACCTTACAAGTTTATTGACTGATGGAATGAGGCAGAAAGATGTGAATACATGATATAGCATTTTTCATGAAAAACAAGTTGGTACTTAAGTTTAAATAAGGATATTTGAGTGCGGGGCAGGCCAAAATGAGAAGAAAAAAACCCCAGTGGATCTGGATCCAAAGCAAAGGAATAAATTATTATGCTGAAGGAGGAGGATAACAGTGAAAATTTATTATGTCTATCCCCCTCCAATGGATCTGGGTGGCTTACAAAATCTTAGTGCGCAGTCCTTCTAGTTCCCTCTAGTGTCCAACCTTCAAAGTCTCATACTTAAAAAAAAAAGAATTCAAAACAAAAAACATTTTGTATGGGAAGGATTCTTATAATTAATTCCAAAATCACTTCATCTTCAGGATGCTTCATCAGGATGCTTAGTCTGTTTCTAACTTTCCAAAATCAAAGTTCTAATCAACCTTTTGCTGTTTATTCCAAAGGAGGAAAAATAAATCCTAAAACTTGCATTTAAAACTTCTTTTGCTAAGGATTGGAGGAAAATATTTTCAGACTTGTCTGAGGTTTATAGCTGAAAAGCATTTAACAAGCAACGTTCTAAAATGATTAGAAAAGGAAGTATGCTAACTTAGTATTGTTTTGAAGTCACTGACCAAAGTTTGAACAGGATGGCTATTCCTTCATCTCCCAGAGCTCTAAACCTACCAGACACCACTGTCTTGCAACGTTGTCATGAGGAGCAACCATCTGGAGCTTTTGTGGATGATCTCAAGTCCTCTTCCTGTTCTGAGAGGAATTATGAAGAGCCAATCCACTCACTGGCTCCTCATTCGGCTGTAGTCATTGGCTCCACCTTTAGTGGAGAATTAGCTTTTTGCCCTTGGACTGGTGGGCCACAAATCATCTTTGACCAATTCACTCATTTTGGCCACACTACTTAAGTTTTGCATCATAATCTCAGTACACATCAGTCCCTAATGGTGATGGAGCCTGCTGAATTTTCTATTTGCACATTAGTGCCTGGAGAAAGAGAGAACCCATTTCAGGACGTAATTGTGCAGTGTGTTCCTCCATCTAGTGGCAAAAATATAGCACAGGATGAGGCAACTGACCTTGCTAAGAAAATCAAGAGTCAATTATTTCTAATGTCAGAAGAATTTGATGAGATTCAGCTTCAGCACTCAGATGAATAGCTTGTCATTTAATTGTGGGAACTGCAAAGCTCCCACTTAAAATAATGCACTTATAATAATAAGAAGAGCAAGACATGAGGGAGATGAAGCTACAGTTTCCAGCCAGCCAGCTGTGCTCTGCTGGGCGAGAGGCAAACTAGCCCAAAATTGTTTAGCCACAAAGTTGCCTAAAGTTGCTTAGCCACAAACCAGGATATGAACCTAGAAAATAGACGAGATAATAAGGAATGCTGTGTAGTGGATAGTGCCAGAGGGCTTATTTTTTCAATGAGGGTATTAGTAGGGGAGGGGGAAATCACCACCTACATTTTGTACCAGTTTCTGAAGATTTTCTTTTCAAGGGTCATGCTTGCTGGATGAGTGTCAAGCACAAAGGATATGTGGTTTTATCCCAGGGTGTGGTGTGAGAAGTTAAGAATGCTTACTTAATATACCGTATTTTTCAGAGTATAAGACGCACCGGAGTATAAGACGCACCTTAGTTTTGGGGGAGGAAAATAGGGAGGAAAATCTACCTACCAGGTATTCATCTGGCTAGCGTCCTTAGTCTGGTCAGCTTCAGTACATTGTTTTATCCCCTGGTTAGGGCTGAAAAAAATATTCTTCGAAGGGAGTAGGATCTGCCTGCAAAGACTTAGGGCTGGTAAAAAAACTACTTCGAGGGAATAGGAATAAAAAAATGCTGCAAGCCGGTAAGATTGTTAGCACCTCGTTAGGGCTGAAAAGACCTTTTTCAGAGGGAGTAGGAATGAAAACAAGCCTGCAAAGATGGAGTAAGAAGCCGGGAAGATCGTTAGCACCTCCTTAGGGCTGGGAAAAAAAGCTTCGGAAAAGCTACATTCGGAGTATAAGACGCACCCAAATTTTCAGCCTCTTTTAGGGAGGAAAAAGGTGCGTCTTATACTCCAAAAAATATGGTATATTGTACACTGACCACTCATACACATCTTAACTGACAGGTATCTGTATCATTGATATAGCATAGAGTTAATGCCACCTCAGAATATAGAAGCCCCCCAAATTGTGCTTAGATTAAATTTTGACATGGATATTTCACCTACCATACATGGTCTCTGTGTTAGCCATACTTGGGTGGAGAGGGTTACGCTGTTGCTGCTCCCCCCAAATTCTGATTACTTAAGGGAAATATAAACCATATTTCTTACTATGGTGAGGCTTTGTAATCATCCACCCAAAAACGTTTACAACTTTCTTGTGACCTTCCAATGGACTGCAACATATAGAATTAACCCTAAACATCACCCAGTAGCTTTCGCTATCTGAAAATCCAATTCGGATTAGGGTTACTTCTCCAAGGTATTGTAAATGGAAAATAAATATTGCCAATTGATTTATAGAGTATTGGTATGCTTAGGAGGCCTCTTGTGTTTGGAGACTTGCCTTATCTGCATTTCCTGGTAAAACATATGGAACAATCCCATTAGGTTGGAATTCCAGTTAGGGTTAGGATTAGGATTGTGATTAGGGTTAAGGTTAGGGTTAAGTCTCCATGGGTTCGCCTGTAAAATAGATATAGATAACACATTTGTAGAGAATCAGAATGATTAGAAGCTCTCTCATATTTTGAGACATCCTTATCAGTGATTGCTGATAAAATACTTCCCAGCTTCTGCCAACCTATCAGTTCGAAAGCACGTAAAAAATGCAAGTAGAAAAATAGGGACCACCTTTGGTGGGAAGGTAACAGCGATCCATGCGCCTTTGGCATTTAGTCATGCCGGCCACATGACCATGGAGACGTCTTCGGACAGCGCTGGCTCTTTGGCTTTGAAACGGAGATGAGTCCCCTAGAGTCAGGAACGACTAGCACATATGTGAGAGGGGAACCTTTACCTTTTACCTTTTAAAATAACAGTAGGCTGGAAATCCATTTAGGGTTAGGGATACATATCCAAGAATTCATCATGGCATACAAATCTTGCCAATGAAATCACAGAGTATTGGTATTGTGAGGAGGCGTCTCATGTTTCAATATTGCCTTACCTCCATTTCCTGGTACAACACAAGGAAAAATCAGTTTAGGATAAAATTCCACTTAGAGTTAGGGGTGTAATTAGGTTCTGGGTTAGAACTAGGTCTCTCAAAAAATTTCCACTAAAATACATATTGCCAAAATTTTTGTAGTGTATCGGTTTGCTTAGGAGGTCTCACATATTTCGAGACTACCTTATTTGTGTTTCATGGTAAAATATATGTAAAAATTCCATTAGATTGGAAATCTAATTATTATTATTATTATTACTTGTATTTATATGCCGCTCAACTCCATAGGGACTCTGGTTAGGTTTAGGATAGTGATTAGGGTTAGGGTTAGATGAACTCCTAGTGAAAACACATATCACCAATACATATTTTTAAAGAATTCAAAAGTCTGTTTGGAATTGATAAATATAAAATTGGAATTATATGCTCAGAGGTACATGGTAGATTAATAAAAAGTCCATAGCACTGTCTTCATGAGATTCTAGTATTTCAGAATTACAATATTTAAAACAATTTTGTTAGAGTATTGTGCAACAAGGCTTTGACACCATCAAACATCCACATCTGCTTATCCCAAGTCCTTGAGAAGGACTTGATAGCTAGGTAAAAATGCCAAATCCAGTCTGAACATCTGGCTGACTGTGAATAATAATAATCATGCAATAACAGCAGCAGCATCAGCAGCTAGAAATTGGGATGAAGAATAAGCGAAATGATATCTAGACTAATTTAGTCCTTATGCTTTGCATTTCTCCACTTCATCTCAATTTGTGTTCCAGCATTTCAGTGCCTGTCATAGTCATTTTGAACCAATTTCCAAAATCAAATCTAACCATGGAATATTGTAACACTGCAATTTACAGTAGACAATTTACAATGGCCTGCAGCTAATACCATTTCCATAACCCAGTCACTACGACTTATTGATGAGAAGAAGGCTTATGGGATTACTTGGAAATGTAAAAAGCCTGCAGGCCAACTCCCTTTTCAATCTCTGCAGAAGCCTGTCCTTAATTCAAATATTGTATTTGTTTGCTAGGTTTGCTCAAAAAGTCAACACAAGAGGGTGCTAGTGACTTTTTCTGGTGAAACAGAGTTCCCTTTTCACTCTGCTCTCTCCTCCATATTTTCCAGAAGGAAATGAATTTTCCCAGAATACCAATGCAGATGTTGCTACTGACTTTAACATTTCTCTTGAAAAATCAAGGAGACTGTACTTCATGGAAAAGGACACTTAATAGTAAAAGACTCCTTCCCTCCAGCACCTCGCAGGTGAGATCCTCAACCAGGTCTGCTACACAAAGTTTTGCTACTCTACTTGTGATTATTCCATTAACAAAGAATTGTTTGGAACTAAGAAGCATTTTACCATTTGTTTTGAGGGCCAATGTGGTGAACAGTTGTGGCATTTGTGTTCTCTCTTGTTTCAAAATATCCCATCTCAAAACTTTCTTAGGCAGTGAAAAGGTACAGGGGTATGTGGGAAGCCCCCCTCCTAGAAGAATGAAATATTTTGAGGAATATTAAAAAAAGACAGAATATTATATTTCCCTAAATGAGAAATGGAGAAACATTTTTTTAGAGGCAGGAAGCAGACTCATTCTTAATAGCTCCCACCCCCGCTGATATTTTGTCCCCATTAAGAAAGACTGGGCCAGCCTATCTACAAAACAAAAGACCTTCAGCTCCAATATGATGTGATTATCCTTCAGGACATAATAGGATTAACCCATTACCATTCATTGCATCACCCTCAGAGCAATCCAAACTTCAGCCAAACTACTACTATCATAGTAGTAGTTAAGCCTAACCCAGTGGTGAAATCTTTCCCATCCCAACCTATTGCCCTCCAGATGTGCTGGACTCACCACTCTCACTTTTATGAAGACACCAGGTTGAAGGAGGCTATTGTGTAAATTCTAATGATAAATGTTAAATGAAAACTTATGACTTGGCCTGGTACTGAAATTTTAAGTGTTGGTGCCAAGCAGGGGCGGGTTCCTCTTACGAGCCTACCGGTGCGCTGCGCACGCATCAACACATTTCGCATGCACACACGCACACCCACTACGTGCGCACATCCCCTCATGCAATTTTGCTTCTGTGCATGTGCAGGAAGCAAAAAAAGGCCAAAAATTCCAAAAAAATTATGGCGCCACGCGATGGACCGGCGAAGATGGTACCGGAGCAATTGCGCGCAAATTGCGCAATTGGCGGGCCGCTACCGGAACGACAGAGTGGACCCCACTGGTAGGAACCCACCCCTGGTGCCAAGTAAGCATCCTTGTCTATAATACCGATTGGGCACTATAGACAAGAGACTTTCTAGCTTCCAGGTCTGACATTTTACACTAGGAATAAACATGAATAATTCATAGCTGAAGAAAAAGTTGGACTTGAATATTTCTAATTTACTGATTCTCATGTTATTTACATTTGGCAGGAATATGAAAAAGTTCTTTAACTGCAAGAGCAATGGGAAAAACAAAGGGGTGTAATCTGCAAGTGCAGCAAGAAATCCTTTCCTAGAGGCTAATAATTTTCATAAATTATTTACCAGTTCCTACTGTCAGAGTAGTCAGGCATTAAAATGCTGCATAAAGCTACACCTTAGGTAGGTATCAGTCCTAAAAGATGGATGGCATCATCGAGGCAAGGAACCTGCTTAAATTATTAGGGGTACCATCTGTTCAATGTGTCCTACAGCTTTTGGGCAAGAACCAATGAGAGGTAATGAAGTGCATAATATTTAACACCGCCCCCCCCCAAAAAAAATCTTTCTGGAAGCAGCATTTGGACAATAAAAATTACAGAGTGCAGCAGTTGTGTGTCTGCTCAAAGCATGTCCCTCCAAGGAGACTCTACTATGATGTTAGCTGCAGATAAATTTCCAGCAACTTCCTAAAAAATCTCCACAGCCATTGCTGAACCACTACGCATAATCTTTGAAAAATCCTACAGGGTCATTAGCCACGGTCATCCCCATCTTCAAAAAGGGAGATCCCAGTCTAGTAGAAAACTACCGACCAATCTCTCTATGCTGCGTCACATGCAGAGTCATGGAAACAATCATAAACCAATCCATTACCCTCCACCTAGAAACTAACAACCTACTTTCAAACAAACAATTCGGTTTCAGGAAAAAACTATCCTGCAATCTACAACTACTACACTGCAAAAACATATGGACCACAAAACTGGACCAGGGCAAAACAATAGACGCAGTTTACATAGACTTCTGTAAAGCCTTCGACTCAGTGGTTCACGATAAACTACTTCTGAAACTGAAATCCTACGGCATCTCTGGACCCCTACATGACTGGATAACTGCGTTCCTGTCAAACAGACAACAAATGGTCAAAATAGGGAGCGCCCTATCAAACCCCGTTCCTGTTAACAGCGGTGTACCCCAAGGCAGCGTACTAGGACCCACACTCTTCATACTCTATATAAATGACCTTTGCGATCACATTACAAGCGACTGCGTTCTCTTCGCTGATGATGTAAAACTCTTCAACACCACCGACAACACTACTATCCTCCAAAAAGACCTAGACTTTGTGCCAGAATGGTCTAACATCTGGCAACTCCAAATCTCAACCAACAAATGCTCTGTCCTACACATTGGCAAAAAAAATCAGAACATTAAATACAAGCTAAAAAGTCAAGACCTTACAGACGACCCTCACTCTGTCAAAGACCTTGGAATACTCATATCAAATGACCTAAGTTCCAAAGCCCACTGCAACAACATTGCCAAAAAGGCTTCAAGAGTTGTTAACCTAATCTTACGTAGCTTCTTCTCCGGTAATATCACACTACTAACCAGAGTATACAAAACATTCGCCAGACCAATCCTTGAATACAGCTCATCTGTCTGGAACCCACACCGCATATCGGACATAAATACATTAGAAAGTGTCCAGAGATACTTTACAAGAAGAGTCCTCCACTCCTCTACTCGCAACAGAATACCTTACGCAACCAGACTTGAAATCCTGGGCTTAGAAAGCTTAGAACTACGTCGCCTTTGGCACGACCTAAGCATAACTCATAAAATTATCTGCTACAACGTCCTTCCTGTCAATTACTACTTCAGCTTCAACCACAACAATACACGAGCACATAACAGATACAAACTCAAAGTGAACCGCTCCAAACTTGACTGTAGAAAATACGACTTTAGCAACAGAGTGGTAAATGCCTGGAACTCACTACCTGACTCTGTGGTTTCGTCACCAAACCCCCAAAACTTTACCCTTAGACTGTCCACTGTTGACCTCACCCGATTCCTAAGAGGTCAGTAAGGGGCGTGCATAAGTGCACCAGCGTGCCTACCGTCCCTGTCCTTATGTTCCCGCTTATCAGTACCCATCTTATGTATACAAACAATGTTTTATCTATGTATATTACCAACATGTACTTGACAAAATAAACAAACAAACTGTTTTTTCACGCTCACATTGAATGTGAACTGCAAAAACACACACCATTTCTATTTAAAAAAAGATGTTACTAACAAAAGACCCCTGGTAAATGGCTTTTTACAACTTTAAATATTGGCCAAAACTTTGACTCCCTATTTTAAAAGTTCATAAACTTTTAACAGTTATTAATTTTTTTATATACGTTGGTTGATCGTACTTTTATACAGTTGGGCTGGGAATGATTCCTGCCAAGTTTATACAGTAACATATAAAACAGAACTTTTCTCAAGGGCAATATAAGATTAGAATCAAAGAACAAAATAAAATGGCAATTATTCCAAATCAGCAGAATGGTGACATTTCTTATTCCCCAAATGTCTCATGGAAGAGTTTGGTCAACCACGGTTGAGGCAGCTGAACTTCTACAATAGTGACCATAATAAATGCTAAAGTGAGAAATGCTTTGCTTCCCTTCCCTCCAGATTCAGATTAACAGAGTTGGAAGGGACCTTGCAGGTCATCTAGTCCAACCCCCTGCCCAAGCAGGAGACCCTTACATCTGCCTCTACCTAGGATCGAACTCACAACCTCCTGATTGTGAGGCAAGAGCTCCACCTCTAGGCCATAGCAGCTGGGTTTGAAGTGTGGGATTACCAAGAGAGGGTGTGCAGGCTATAGTCAATGCATATGGTAATTCAGCCTTGGGCCACCAAAGCCTTTTTGGTATTGTGTTGCTAATATTGGGGCCACTGTGAGACCTTCTGAGGAGTATTTCACCAAGTGAGGTCACTTTGAAATTGACTATCCCCATGATGGCGAACCTATGGCACGCGTGCCATAGGTGGCACATAGCGCCCTCTCTGATGGCACGCAAGCCGTCGTCCCAGTTCAGCTCTTCTGAGCATGTGCGCATACCTCCTGCCGGTCAGCTGGTCTTCGGGTCTCTGCTGTGCATGTGCGGGCGGGCGCATAGGTGGAGGGCACACATGCATTGCATTTTGGGGGTTCAGGCGTGTGCAGGGGGCATGTGCATGCGTGGGGGGTGGGGTGCATGTTCGGGGGCACAAGCGCATTGCATTTTGGGGGTTTGGGCACACACACATTTGCACACTTTGGGCACTCGGATCGGAAACGGTTAGCCATCACTGGACTATCCTGAGCTTTTAATAAGATTGACTCAACAAAAGCAAAATGAACAAACCTTCAACAGGCCAGTTATGCCTCTTGACCAATCCTAAGAAAATCAGTTTTTTGTTAAAAGGCAATCCATACAATTATAAACCAGATGAATTTTATTTGCAACAACTGTGATTTGTAGTGATATTGTGAGGACAAGCTACACATTTCCCCAAATATATAATATGAACTCAGTTCTGTAACAGTTGACTTTTTTCAAAGTTGCATAATGTTAGCAAATAGTTGGATTCATTAATTTTTTTCTGCACTTCTGATCTTTATGTTGCAGTACAGAAATATAATTGGTTATTATTAGACATGTATGTTTGGCTTAAGAGATAAGACTGTTTTACCTTTAAAATGCCAAACTAATACAACCATATATAAGGGACAGCTATCTATAGCTTCTCAGCCCCGTGTTACTTCCTTCTGATTGGAAATGTTTCAGAAGCCAACAGCAAAGCAGTAGACTGAAAACCCAAATTTTTAATAGCACGCTGTAAATAAATGGCCCTTTAGGTCAGGTGTGAAGAATCTGTGGACATGTAGGTATTACTGAGATAGACCTCCTAGTAGCCCCAATTGCGTTACCAAAAGCATGCGATGCTGAGAATTAGTTTAGCAGCATTTAGAGAGCCAGAGGCTCATCAAGCTTGTTTACATAGATTTGATAGCTAATGTACTTGAGGTTAACATGTTTGCAATCTTTTCTCTACCCACATTTTTAACATTGCTAAGCTATGCCATTGCAAACTGACATATACATAAACATGCTATTCTCAGCCTTCTGAAAATGTAATTCCCCAGTAAAAATAGAAGTGAATCAGAAAGAGATTAGCAGGGCATCTCAGAGACACCTCCCATTAACAGCCATATTGCAAGTTAAGTTTCAGTTGTCATGAAGAGACTCTTTAAGCTTATTGCTTGCCTGTCCTGTTCTACCTCTCCTCTCCCCTCTGAGGAATTACTACTATTTAAGGATATTCTCTTCTTTAAACAAGGCTTGCCTATGTTAATTCATATGATGAAGATTCTATTATAAGATGCAGCTTGCAGGTTTTACTTTTTTGCCCTTTATTTTCCTATCTTGTGAGACTTCTGGACTTTGGTCAATCTCCCCCCCCCCCCATCCACACAATTCATTTATAGGATCTGTGAAAATCAGGTTCTTCTTTTATGAGAAGCCTTAATTTTCCATCCAAGGAAGGGAGATAAAACTAAAGGATTGGAGAAATAAGAGTGTTAAGGAGCCCTACATGGCTCAGGGCCAGGTTACCTTCGGGACCGCATCCTGCCGCATACCTCCCTACGACCGGTCAGGGCCCACAGAGTCGGCCTCCTCCAGGTCCCATCGACCAAACAATGTCGGTTGGCGGGGCCGAGGGGGGAGGGCCTTCTCTGTGGGAGCTCCCTCCCTGTGGAACGAGCTTCCCCTGGAGATCAGGACTATCCCCACCCTGCTGGCCTTCCGGAAAGCAATAAAAACCTGGCTCTTCCGGCAGGCGGGGTGAAAGTGAGACGATACTCTTTTAACTTTTATATGTTTATATGTTTTTAATTATTGTATTTTATTGTATTTATATTGTTGAAATGGATCTGAATATGTTGTGAGCCGCCCAGAGTCCCTAGGGAGTTGGGCGGCATACAAATCCATTAAATTAAATTAAATTAAATTGTGCTGTTAAGCACATACACAGCGAAATGTGTTGTAGTAATGGTGTTGCAGTTTGATATGAATGCTATTCAGTCAATAAACAGAATATCTTTAGTATGTACAAAGTAGTTTTTACTTGAATAGTAGCAAAGTTAAATAGGAAGTCCAAGTCATACACAGTTATTCAGTCAATGTGAAGTTTCTTCTTCTTGCCTATCTTTGTTTTAATTCACAAAGATTACAGCTATCACTTAATTCTATACTATCACAGATAGTTACTCTTCTTCACAGCAATTTCACACAGTCATAAAGTAATCTACTCATCAGTAAAGCAGCAGAGAGTCTTCAATCCGGAACACACCGTCAAACACCACTCACCACACTAAACCACAACCACCAACCACCAACCACATTAAGCATGCTCTCTTGCTTGCTTATATAGTAATCATCCACAATGCATTTAAAGCAATATACACATAACAATGATTTGTGGCTTAATCATATATTAACACACCCAATCGTTTGAACAGGGTTCTAACAAAGGGATTTCTCTAAAGCAAGAAAAAGTAACTACAATTATATTACCGTATTTTTCGGAGTATAAGACACACTTTCCCCCACCCTAAAAGAGGGTGAAAATTTGGGTGCGTCTTATACACTGAATGTAGTCCTGCCCACCGGCCCCCACCCTTTGGCCTCTGCCTCCCAGCAATTTACCTCATTGCCGCTAACAGCCTGTTTCAGCTTCAGCTTCAGCACAGCCTGATTTATTTTATTTATTTTTTATTTGGATGGATTTCTATGCCGCCCAACTCCCAGGGGACTCTGGGCGGCTCTGGGCTGATTAGCACAAGCAGGTGATTGTTGGTTGGATCGGCCTCCTAACCATCAGCTGTTTCAGGCTGCAGGGAAGCAGAGGCAGATTTCCCCCCCCCCCTTGTGCTAATCAGGCTGTGCTGAAACTGAAAGCAAAACTGAAACAGGCTGTTTGCTGCAAGGAGGCAAATTGCTGGGAGGCAGAGGCAGATCCCCCCCCCATTTTCCTCCCCAAAGAAGGTAGGTGTGTTTTATACTTTGGAGTGTCTTATACTCCGAAAAATACGGTACTTAAAATTTTAACTGATTGTCATTGTGGCCTAAATTGGGCAACAGATCTATTATTTTTATATTAAATACTTTTAAGAAGCCAAGTCTTTAAAAGTAACTTTCTTTTGTGTGATGAACAGAAATGACTTTTAAAATATCTGCTAAAACATATGAATAATTTACTTCCATTAGAACTACATTGTCCTCATCATTTCATCAACCAAGTGACTGTTTCTTTTGCTTTGTGACAGTCTTATCTAAGGTGCACTGTGCTTCACGATGACAATTCTATTTATTTGCAGATTTACTCGGGATAGAATAGTGTCCCTTTCTTTAGTAAGTTTAATGTCATTACTCATAATTCTCCAGAAAACAGAACACCTTCTAGTGGTGAAAAATTATGTAACTATAAAAAAAGGAAAATTTTTAGGCTATATCAATAAAAGTATAGATTCCAAATCACAGAAAAATTCTACCTCACTATTAGCTGACTCCCCATCAAGTACTGTGTCTACTTTTGGACAAACACCCCCCCCCCCAATAGAAAGATTCAGAGAAAGTGGAACAGATTTAAAGAAAGGCAATGAAGAAAATCAGAGACAAGGAATTAAGTTATATGAAGAAAAGTTAAAAGTAATGAAGCATTGTTAACCTTGAGATGACTAAGAGGGAATACATGTTACTCTTCAAATAGCTAAAAAAATGTCAGATAGGTCAAAACCAGGACATCAACATTCTAGAACAGGGGTCTGCAATCTTAAACACTCAAAGAGCCATTTGGACCCATTTCCCATAGGAAAAAAAACACACAGGGAGCCACAAAACCTGGGTGGGCGTGACCAACTCAACCTCACTCACTCCCACCCAGTCACATGACCCCCTAGCCAAGCCTACCCATCCAGTCATTAGGGCAGAGAACCAGGAACCACAAAACTCTTTTCTCTCTCCCTCCCCCCTCTCTGTCTCTCTCCCTCTCCGTCTGTATCTTTGCCTGTATCTCTTTCTCCCTATCTTCTCCTCTCCCCGTCTGCCTCCCACTCCTTATATCTCCCCCCTCTGTCTCTTCTCCGTCTCCCTCTGTATCTTTCCCCCTGTATCTGTCTTTCCCCCTGTATCTCTCCCTCTATCTTCCCCTCTCCCCTCTGCATCTCTCCCACTTTGTATCTCTATCTCTCTCCCTATCATCTCCTCTATCTGCTCCCTCTGTATCTCTCCCCCCTCCCTGTCTCTCTCCCCATCTTCCCCTCTTCCTCTCTCCCTCCCCCTCTGTATGCCTCTCTCTCGCAGTGTCCCCCCCTCTGTCTCTATGTCTCTGTGTGTATCTCTCTCTGTATGTGTCTCTTCTCACTCTCAGAAAGCCCAGGGAGCTCTTCTTGGGGCTCTTCGCTACTCCTTTTCTTTCTTCTTTTTGGAAATCCGGGCTGGCTGAGGAACGAGCATGAACCGCAGCGGAGGCTTCCCTTCGGACGACCCTCCTCCTTCTCCTCTCGTGACCCTCTGGCAGGCTGTGTAAGGGCCAGGAGGGTGCGCATGAGTGGGGAGACCCTCAACTGAGCAGCCGCTCACCCTGCACGCACCTTTGCTGCACTTTTGCCAAGCCTGCCCGCTCACTTGAGGGTCTCTCCGCTCGTGCACACCCTCCCAACCCCACCACAGCCGGTCAGGGGGATCACAAGAGGGTCGCCCGAAGGGAAGCCTCCTCTGTGGTTCGCGCTCGTTCCTCAGCCAGCCCGGATTTCCAAAAAGAAATAAAAGTAGTGAAGAGCCCCAAGGAGAGCTTGCCAGCTTGGCTTTCCTGACCCCCGGGGTGGGTGTGTAAGGTTTTGTGGGGCTAGCCCTTTTCCCCACTGCCCTGAGCTTCTTAAAGCCGTGGCTTGGCGTTGCGGGCCCATCCCCCTTTCCATTGTCCCCTCCTCCCGGATCCCATTCCCACCCCGCCAGCCCTCGTGTTACCGAGGCCAGCGTCAGTTGCAGCTGGGTCGGGCCAGTGTCTCGGGGCAGAGAGCAGGTTGCACATCTCCCCAAGCGACCGAGGCACACCCAGCACCAAGGGCCGGAAGAAGCTCCAGCAAGAGTGAGGTGCTGGAGAATCAGCCCGGGCCACTTCTCCATCCCCTGCCGTCGCCCTCACCTTCTCAGGCCAGGCGAGGAGTGATGGGGATGGGTCAGCCAGTGATGGGACAGGGAGCCACAGCAGAGGGCCCAAAGAGCTGCAAGTGGCTTCCGAGCTGTGGGTTGCCGACACCGTTCTAGAATGTGCAGCACAGAATGGAAAATCCCAATTTTAGTTAAGAACCTTTTTCTCACAGATTCTTAACTAAAAGAGAGCTTGATAGGGGGAGCAATTATCTAGAGATAGTGGGGTCCCCTTCACTGAATGTGAAGGAACAAAACATTTGTTAAGATATTTTAATCCAGATTTTAGTAATGTATGATGGGGTATGATTCTATTCAAATATCGAAAAACCTCTCGATGCTTTTAATTTTCACATTTGTGGATTTTGATGTTAATGACATGGAAGGAATCAGAATTTGAAGAATAAAAACAAACAGAACATTATTTCTAGAAGAGCTTTTAAAATGAATTTTATTGTCATAATTTTTTTTACAAGTAGCCATTTAGAGGCTTCATACAAGAACTCTGTTGCAAAACTCTAATAAATAGTCTGCCCCAAGTCCCAATATTTAAAAAAACCAAAACAAACTAGAGAACGAAAAAAAAAATCAGGCTGCTTAGAGTTGCTAGCAATATTTCCCATTTACAAATTTCCTCAGGCATTATATAGACCTCCTTCATACAAGTTACTTGGAAGAGGGGGGAGAAACCCAACTTAAATATATTCTAGCAGAAGCACTCCAGAAATACTTTCAAATCAATCCTCTTTGATGGCCCAGATATAATCAGAAATACATCCCAATGGGATGATCACCACACATTAAGCTTTAGGTCAAAGCAAACCATGTGGATTTGTACAATTATTAAGAATTATGAAAATGCACATCAAAGAAGGATAGGAAGACTCAATGGCAGCGGTTAAGAATATTTCCAGCAAAGAATGGTAGCTGGAACAAAGAAAAAAGGAATTTATGAAGTTGACAGACATGGGCTGTTCTTATCAAGTGTGGAAATGTGCAAGGAGCATTATCACAGTTGCATGCAGTGGAGATCACAAACTAAAATTCACCATATGTCACTTGAAACAATGTTTAGCAGGCTGCTGTATACACACTCTTCCCTTCCAACCCTAATATTAAAGAGTCCTGCAGGTGTGACATTCTATGGTAAGTTAGCCTCCCACCACACATACTTAACAATAGCCAGTTTTATTGAAAAATCCATAATATGATAATCAAAATAAATTTGTAAAGGAAGGAAGGAAGGAAGGGAGAGAGAAGGAAGGAAGGAACTTTGCATGTTTTAATAACAGTTGTCCAATTATTATTTTATTTGAGGCATTAACTGGAAAACTACTGAAAATTAGTTTATGCCATATTTATGCCAAACAGAGTAAAAGATATAGATTTGCATTTAACTTCTTAATCTGTGTGTACACATATATAAAAAAATCTCTATATAAGTAAAGGTGCTAAGAGAGAATTCTAGCAGCCACTGAAAGCTATCAATAATTTCTCAGACAGCAGGAATTAAGTATTGATGAAAAATTAATTCAATCATTAGAAGGGACTACTGAAAGAAATATTCCTGGCTGGTAAAAGACAGAATAATTCTTACAATAGTAGCATTTTTTTCCTCTTTTCCAGAGAAGAAATATGCATTTAATATATCTACTTTGCAATGTTTATCTCAAGCGGTTTCATTTGGGAGCATCAAATTTATATAGATGTGCAAAAAATAAGTGGATAGTTTGACATATCCATAGCTTTGTGCTAGCTACACTTTATACACACATGGATGTGTGTGCACATTCTGATATTCTTTGGGCAATGATTCTATACAACAGGTGTGGAGATAGCATTCTTAAGAGACACACAAGACCGTTAACTTCTCTTGCCTGTAATATATTCAAAACGATGGAAAGGAAGCATTGGGGGGGAAAAGTCTTGTTGAAATATTTACTAAAGCAGCAAGAATGAAGCAGATTAATCTGAAACTTATACAAAGTAATGAATTAGAGGCAAATGGACAGTTATTCTAGTCCACTTTCCAAGTAATTTTATACAGAACAGGTAAAGAGAATGTGCAAAAAATCTAAAGACATTCACATTTTAGTAGTTAAATTTGTATTTAAAATTATTTTTCTTCTTCTTTTCCTATAAAAGGCATTCACTTGATAGCTGATCTGCAATAATTCTGGGTGCTTGCAGATATGTTAAAATGAAACAAAGGAAAACAAAAAAAAAAAAGGTACCCCTAATATGAAACATATGAAAGTGCTCTGACTGGGTTTATATAATTTAGGATGGTGTTAAAGCTCAGTCCCACTCCAGAGATATTTTTTGCCAATGCGTTTGTTTCATATGTGCTATTAACTCATATCGATTGTGTTGAAAACCCATTCAGTGAATTTCTTCAATTTTTCAGAGGCATTGTGCGATTCCTCTTGTAATCGTAAGTTATCCTCCCGTAAATGTTGTACTTCAGCCTGAAGATTGGCTTTGTCTTCTTTTTCCTGAGAGAAGAATAAAAAAAACACCAGATATCACAAGTGGATTTTACACCATAAATATTACTGGCAATGTAAGTTCAGATGTTTCTTACAAAGGTATTCCAAACTGGTCATGGCTTTTTTCCTCTTAAATCAGTGTTTCTCAACCTTGGCAGTTTGAAGATGTGTGGACTTCAACTCCCAGAATTCCCCAGCCAGCGTTGCTGGCTGTGGAATTCTAGGAGTTGAAGTCCACACATCTTCAAACTGCCAAGGTTGAGAAACACTGTCTTAAATTGATGACAAAGATATTTTGTCAGTTTTTCTAGATACATAGTACTTTTCTTCCTCTCTAACATGTCCTTTGGAGATCGACTAACAAATCTTTTTTTTTTTAAAAGCAAAACTGAAGAACCCCTATTTTAAAAATATCACTGGATTTCACATATTCTGACAATAACAAGAACAACCACCACAACAACAAAAACAGAAATCTGGAACAGTTAAAAAGAAACAGATGGGACAATCATGGCAGCTCCAGAACAAGTGCTGCAAATTAATACAATTAAAGCCAAAACTGAGTATATTTTCAATAATGCTAATTATATACAATCTCATTAGTTGCTGGGGTAAAATAGTTCAAGCAAAGTATAAATACTTCCATTACAGGGTGGAAAAATTGACCATTGGAATTTATGTAGACATTTGGCTTTATTTATTTATTTATTTATTTATTTATTTATTTATTTATTTATTTATTTATTTATTTATTTATTAATTATTTATTTATTCATTCATTCATTCATTCATTCATTCATTCATTCATTCATTCATTCATTCATTATTTGCAAATTCTATTGGAACTTTGTATTGAAAACTGAGGAGAATTGAAATGTGAGATTTCAAAATTCATTTATAATGTAATGTATCAAATATTACTGTTAGAGAAAAGAAGAAAGGATGTTTTACTGATCTCTGGATACAGCTGAATTGATGAAAAACTGGAGAAAATAACAAAATACTGTCATTTACAATTGAAGTTGAAAGATTATGGAGGAAAAAAAATCGACTATCATACCAATTGTTATTGGAGATTTTCATGCACTACACAAAGGATTTCATCAAATCATTACAAATGTAACTGGACTGGATACCACTTATTTTGCAAAATAACTACAGTATTTGGTATACAACCTATACTTTATGGTAATTTCTTCAGGACTTAACAGTCATTCTAAAATGACTATTATTCCAAAAGCAGGCTTATCATGTGATCAACTGAGAGAAAATCAAACTGAGCCAAACTGAATATTTAATACAAGCTGATACTGAAAACAAATATAATTACCTTCTTTAAATCTTCCTGCAATATTCTTAGCATACCCTCCAGCTGGTTCACTTTAGAAGCAAGAGAAGGAGGTGATTCTTTACTGCAGGAAAAAGAAAACAAAAATGGAGTTGCAACATTTGCTTAATATTTATTTCTTAATTACTTTAATTATTATTAATAAATAAATTTATTAATTTATTAATTGCTTTGCTTAACAACTAATTCCCACAACACTGTCAAATAATTTACTAAGACTCAATTACTATTCTTCTTCTCTCCCTTACTAGTATCTATCTCTTCTCACTACTATAACCATGTTGCTTGTGTCTTTCAATTTATATTGTTTTTATTTGTTTCCTAGTACGATTTGATAGCTTATTAGTAACCTTGACTATCATTAAGTGTTGTACCTTATGATTCTTTTTTATTCAAAAAGTTTTATTAGTACAAAGTACAAACATTTTTCTCTTTTCTCCCCCCCTTCCCCCCAGACCCCTCCCCACCCCCCTTACCCTCCCCCCCACTCACCCACCCACCCACCCCGACTTCCCAGAAAAAGCACAGGGTATAGTATTCAATAAACATAAAATTAAAATATACTAACAGATTATTAATTTCAAAATTTCTCTAGTTCTTTAACTCCTTGTTACTCAAAACCTTTTAAACATAATCTAAAAGTTAAACATATATCATTATTAAACTATTTGTATCTTCTTAATCTGATACTTTTTTTGAATATAATCAGTCCATCTACTCCATTCCAATATCTCTCTCTCGTTTGAATGGTCTTTGAGATATGATGAGATTTTTGCCATTTCAGCCAGATGTACAACTTTTAATGTCCATTCCTCGAAAGTAGGTATATTTTCCTTCTTCCAATACTGTGCCACCAGCAACCTGGCAGCTGTTATTAAATTCAAAACCAATTTAGTCTCTATTATAGTACAATCCGTAATTATTCCCAAGTACCTTATGATTCTTGATGAATGTATTTTATTCTCCTTATGTACACTGAGAGCATATACACCAAAGACAAATTCCTTGTCTGTCCAATCACACTTGGCCAATAAAGAATTCTATTCTATTCTATTATGCAGTACTTTCATTTTTTAATTATAATTTGGAGTTGCATCATGACAAACCATGAAAAGGATGCGTAGGAAACAAAAAAAAACTCTGCTGAATTAGAAAGGGTCTAATTCTTCATTGTTCTAATTTTAATATAATCTATTGAAGTTTTCTGAGAAATTTCCAAGCAAGGGTAGCTTTTTTCAGTAGTTGTTTGTAAGAATACACATACAACACAACTAATTTAACAAAACAATTTCATTTTTTAACTTTTATTTTAAAAAAACCATAAATATTTATATTCATCATCATATGCTATAGTAATGAGTGCTTTCAACCTGCTGGATCATATTAGAGATGGTTATGTTACATTTTCATTCAGCAAATTTTGGTTAAAGAATGTGAGCAGTCTCCTAGTTCTCCAGTCCTTTTATGGCACGAATGCAGAATTTAGTTCAATGGTAAATTTATTGCATCTTTAATCAATGTTTAGATAACAAGAAGAATTAGCACTAACTCTGTGGAAGCAATTATTGATTTCATTTTCTTTTTTACAGAATTAATGGTAGGAATTTTAAAAATATACCTGGCATATGAGGACCCAAATTGTTGGGGGCAATATGCTGACTGTGTAAACTGCTTAGAGCGGGCTGTAAAGCACTGTAAAGTGGTATACTGTATAAGTCTAAGTGCTAAGTGCTATATGATGACAATAACTTCAGTAACTTCAGTATCTTATAATTTCTCATAATTTTCAGCCCTGATGATATTATACCTTTAAAAAGACTTAAAAGCAGTATATGTTCTTTGTTGTAAATATTACAGTAAAATCCCATTTGTCTAGAACATTTCTCTTTTCTTTTCTAATTACACAATCACTAAATGAAATGAACTTCAGATTCTTACATAACGTTATCACCTAAAATAATATCCAGAAACTTCCTGATGCTGAAATCACATGCTCAGTTTTCCATAGGTCAGAGTGCATATATTTTAAATTTCTAAGATTTACAGATTCCACTGCACAATAATTTTCCCAGACTTCTTGTAAGAGTCATGATGTTTTAGCGGATCACTTACTCAGTGTAAGACTTCATCTGCGTAGGAAGCTGATCTTCAGCCTGATCATTACTGGAGGCAACACTGATGGGCCTATGGTTTTCATCACTACTTGCATAAAAGGATGCTCGCTGGACTGGAAAGAAAAAGACAAACATATGCTAATTTCCTTTTCATTAGTATTACAGTAAAAGCGTACCATAGTAAAATTAAAATCAGTAACAGGAGTTGCAGATCTACCCCTCGGATATTTTGGTAACTTTTAAATTCCTTTCTGACACCTTTGCCTTTGAGTTACCGTATTTTTCGGAGTATAAGACGCACCGGAGTATAAGACGCACCTTAGTTTTTGGGGAGGAAAATAGGGGAAAACAATCTGCCTACCAGGTATTCATCTGGCTAGTGTCCTTAGTCTGGTCAGTTTCAGCACATTATTTTATCTCCTGGTTAGGACTTAAAAAAACCTTCTTCTGAGAGAGTAACAATGAAAGAGCCTGCAAGCCAGTAAGAGCTGGGAAGATCGTTAGCACCTGGTTAGGGCTAGAAAACAACTTCTTTGGAGCAAGTAGAGCAATGAAAAAAAACCGTGCAAAGACTTAGGGCTGGAAAACATTCTTCTGAGAGAGTAACAATGAAAGAGCCTGCAAGCCGGTAAGAGCTGGGAAGATCGTTAGCACCTGGTTAGGGCTGGAAAAAAAAAAAGCTACATTCGAAGTATAAGACGCACCTGAATTTTCAGCCACTTTTAGGGAGGAAAAAGGTGCGTCTTATACTCCGAAAAATACGGTATATAATCTGTTCTCCTCAGTTAAGACCAGGTAATTCCTAGAATCTAATGAACATATATGTAGTCCTCCTTTAGTGACCACAATTAGGATTGGCAGCTCTGTTGTTAAGTGAAGCAGTTGCTAAGTGGGAAATCACATGAACATTTATTTATTTTATTTATTTTATTATTAGGTTCTTCTATGCCGCCCTACTCCCTAAGGACTCAGGGCAGCGAATGCAACATGAGTGTGCATTCCTTTTTCCAATCCCCTGCATTTTGGAATGCATGTGCGTGTACACACACACACACACACACGGTTAATTAGCAAGAAGGGATTAATGTTTACAATTACATTAATTGGAGAGGAAGGTATTTCAAGAGACTAAACAGGGGCACAATGGGGAATACACATCAAAAGTAATGTAGTCTTTGCTGAGTTTGCTGTGAAAAACAGCTTGGGTGTATTCTCCCTTGTACAAATTAATAACATGGTTGTTAAGTGAATCTGGCTTCCCCGTTGATTTTGATTGTCAGAAGATCCAAAAGGTGATCACATGACCTCAAGACACTGCAACTGTCATAAATATATGCCTGTTGCCAATCATTCAAATTTTGATTATGTGATCATGGAGATACTGAAATGGCCATAAGTGTGAAAAGAAGTCATAAGTCACTATTTTCAGTGCCATTACAACTTTGAATGGTCACTAAATGAAAGTTTGTAAACCAAGGGCTACCTGTATTCCCAAATGACTTTGGTGACACATTTCAGCTGTGACCAAAATATAGCTTAAAATGCTGTGTTCCTTTTACTCCTTCTGACCTGGTGTAAAAAGTTATGTTTTGCAATTTCTCTAGATGCAATTGTAGAATTTATAGTGAAACCACAGAGTTTGAATTCAGTAACATTAATAATAATTGAAGCATATAAACAAAAGAAAGCAAACAGTATTTCAGCAGTGAATATGGGTCTCAAGAGCTGGAGATACAAAGCACATATAAACAATAAATAAGGACTTGTAAGTTGATGTGCGGACATCATAAATAATGAACTGTTACCTTCAAAGGCCTTGGCAGCATCTACCAAATTTGACCAATCTAAATCTGAAGCTGAATCAGGCAAGGGCATGAGCCCTGGATCTTGCATTGGTTGCGTTCTCTGCTCCTGGGTATCTGTGAGGGAGCTATCAGAGGCAGAGAACTCTCCTAAACCACAAGGGTTAGAAGAAGAAGAAGAAGAAGAAGAAGAAGAAGAAGAAGAAGAAGAAGAAGAAGAAGGAGAAGGAGAAGGAGAAGGAGAAGGAGAAGGAGAAGGAGAAGGAGAAGGAGAAGGAGAAGGAGAAGGAGAAGGAGAAGGAGAAGGAGAAGGAGAAGGAGAAGGAGAAGGAGAAGGAGAAGGAGAAGGAGAAGGAGAAGGAGGAAGAGAAGGAGGAAGAGAAGAAGAAGGAAGAAGAAGAAGAAGAAGAAGAAGAAGAAGAAGAAGAAGAAGAAGAAGAAGAAGAAGAAGAAGAAGAAGAAGAAGAAGAAGAAGAAGAAGAAGAAGAAGAAAGATGCAATTAAGACACATATTAAAAGCAAATAACCCTGTTCTTGATTAGGAGACAGAACTAAGACTGAATGGAATCATTCTTTTTTAGATGAGAGAATTTTTCAAGTTGGCCTTGCTTGCTACTGATATGTTCCCCAACTCTGCCAATCAGAGAAGAATCAGCATTTTTTGAAATCACAAGGCACTAATAAGTTTTATTTGTTTATTTGATTTTTTTATCCTGCCTTTATTATTTTTATAAATAACTCAAGGCCGTGGACATCTTTTCTCCTCCTATTTACTCCACAACAACCACCCTGTGAGGTGGGTGGAGCTGTGAGAGAATGACTGGCCATGCTGCACAATTGGTCCTTTTGACTTCTGCTTGCTGTAGTCACCAAACATGTGAATTGTTTTCAGAATATATACAGTTTACCTTAGCTGTGAGTTCAAAAGGATCACTTTTCAGCCACTCTTTCTCCCCAGTATTTTTTCCTCAAAGGTTGGTTAAAATTATATGCTTGTTTGTTTTGCTTTCCTAAAAATGTTACCGCATAGTCTTACTATAATGCATCCCATTTATTATTAACATATTAATAACAATTGGTAAATTTATTTATGGTGTTTGATAATTCACGCAAGGCTATTTCAAAGTTACTGTATATATTTAGCATTTTCAGATAAAACAGTTTTTTTTTCAATTGCTGGATCAAATTGTTTCAGTGGGACAGGGCTCTAAAGGAGTCTAAAAATAAAGAGCACAACTATCCCAAAGTAATAATAACAATAATGTATCAAGCAGCATTCCTTTGAAAAAGTGTATTCAATATTCCAAATTAGCTAAAATGTTAACAATTAAAGGGAACTCTAATTGGTACTCTAATTGGTATTCTAAATTTCAAAGTTATAACAAGCAATGAATAATTAATAAATGCCAATTGATTGTCCATAAATATAAATGCAGGTTACAAATATTGATTTAACCTTAGGTATGAAAGCCAATTGGATAACTGTAGGCTAGTCATCCAAACGTTCAGTTCAATCCACCTTACAGAGTTGCTGTGGGAAAATAGGGATGCAGAAGCATTATTTACACCACTTTGAGTATTACAAATAAAGGGCAGCATATAGTAACAATTATGTAAATAAAAACAAAACATGCATAGTTAAGTTTAGATGTAGCATTTCACTTACCATGTAAGGATTTCATTCCCAATGTGTATGATGGCCTTCTTAGAGGTAATGACTTGGGGAGAGACGGGTATGTACTGGTGAAAAGAACATCGTTTGGAAGAGCTTGGTCCAGAAGGGAAGCTCGGGAGGAGAAGAAATGTTCTCTTTGACTGCTATAAATACTCTCGTCTGACAGAGTTCGCTGCAAGGCACGCCTTGAAATAGGAGTGGTGGGGAATGGAGACTGAAAGAACAACAACACAAGTCAAGAATGTGTAACACTCCCTTTAAAAATGAGCCACTCTTAATATGTTTTGTATCATGGGTTGGGTTCACAGGTGCAGTTAATCTGCATCAAATGCTTGCTATGAGAATTCTTGTTATCCCGTGCTGTAGAAAAACGTACTAGAAAAGTCCCTATCAACATATTGAAAAAGTGTAAAAATGCAGTTTTTTAGTCATGTTCTCATGCTGACAACAATATGGTACCCTCATCTTCTGAAGGGTAACTGGGGCTGCACAAATAAAAGAGATTGATTTATTATTGTATGGCATTTCCCAAACTGGAAGCATTTAAGAAGCCTTGGAATCCACAAATGATAGGACACTCCCTTAGTGGAAACAGGTTTATGCTTGTGCACTTGTACCTGTTGGATAAGTCATTAAAAAAACAAAACAAAACCCAAATTAATTGGTTATTTCTGCACCTAAATGCTGGTGCAGTTTCCACTTCCTTTATCTGCCAATGTTCTCTCCATGAGAGTATACTGTGAGATAATAACAATTTATTCTGGTAATTTTATTTAATTTTTTAAATAAAAAAGGTAGCATTATATGATAGTGCAGCAAAAAGCTGGCCCTTTAGTTTCAAAATTAACTTCAATTAAATTGTGATCACCCAATGAAACTAATGAGTTTAACTGTTTTTTTCATTGAACTCCAATGATTTGGCTATGCTATGCTAAGTCTTTCAGCCTAAGCTGTAGATTTATTTTATTTATTTATTAAAATGGATTTATATGCCGCCCAACTCCCAGATATGCCGCCCAACTCCTAGATATATCTAAACATAGATATGTTTAGTTACATACAAGTTTTGAGATGCTTTCCTTATTTGGCTTCCTTGGGATTGTAGTGTTATTTATTTGACTTGATTTTTTTATCATTAACTTTTTATTAGAAGTTAATGATAAAAATCACTTCTAGAGTAGATATGATGAACTGAATGAACATCGCTCAGTGAAAGCGGAGCCAACAACTACAACAAAGATCAAGGAACCAGTGAATAGATTGGTTCCTTGGACCTCTCCAGATAAGGAGAGCACAGGGAATCACCCACATGTGTGCCAGAAGGCTGCTCCTTGAGAGGAGACTGCAGGACAGCGGTTTTCCTAAGGTCTGAACACCAGGAAATGAAGGAATTAGACATCTTGCATGTAACTGTAGCACAAACTTTTAAAGGACACTAGGTTTACAGATCTCATTTTTTAATCATTTTTAGGAATTGTCTATTAACCATTTTAAAACTGGTAGGGACCTTCACAATGACAGGTTTGAACGACAGGTTTGAGTTATCTTCAACTCTGAACAAAAGAAAAATTAATTATTAGCTTAAGAACTTAAAGAATTTGAAATAAACAGAGGAAGCTAAACAAGATTTTAGCTTGTTTAGATTATAGGTTAAGAGTCCAGATAAATTTGGAATACTAAAACTTACAATAAGACTTTGGAATTAATTATAAAGAACAGCTTTTTGTAGGAAATAGTTGTGCTATGGTTTTTTTTAAATCTTACAGAGATAAGCAATTTCTTGATTTAAAAACTGCACCCTAGATGGGACTAAAAATTTAGATAGAGGAAAAAAATGCAAGGCTATAAAACAAAAAAAAAACAAACGAAACAAAACACTATAATAAAGAAAATACCGAAAGAGACTTTTGAAGAAAGGTGTTAGAAAGTAATAGCCACAATAGCAACTATGTCAGTAATGATATCTGCTTCTATGGACAGTTTATGTCAAAAAGATATTGCTGAATAAATTACAGATATAGCGATGGTATCAAAGCTAGATTTACAACTGACAGGCCAAGAGAATGACTTGGAAAAGAATATTTCACTGATCTACAAAAGAAATTGGCCGATGTCCTAAAATTCAAAAGGAAAATACCAATGATATACCAAGAGAGGGACCTGGACATTTTTTTTTATACTGGATTTACAAAAGAGGCTTGTTAAAGCTTCAAAGAGGGATGATGGAACAATGAAGAAATGAAGATAAATCAAATCCTACGACAATATTTGAACAATGAAGACTGTTAAAAGTAAAAAGAAGGGATATAAAGTTGGTTTATTTGAACAAGGTTAAAATAATCTATTTTTGTTAACTCCTGGCAATGCTTTATGGACTTTCTGCTAACACCAGGCTGGACTGAAAAGATGATTCTATATAGATTTGTCTATAGATAAAGGATGGGCTATAGGATGAAGACATAACTGTTTGTAACCTTGGAGGGAGTAAAGAGTCACTAAATTTCTTTATACCTGTTGTGATGAAGGTTGGAAGTAACTTCTTTACATATTTCTTTTCTCCTTCTTTATCATGGTTTTACTTTTTTCTTTTCATTTTCTTTTTCCTTGCCCTTTTCTTTCTTTCTTTCTCTTCTAAGTTTAGTTTGCATTAGATTTTGTCATTATAATCAGAATTCTTACTAGAATTACACAAGGGTAAAAAAATAGTATCTATAACTCCTTAAAACACATCTTTCCTTTGCAGGGATCACATGGTAGCTATTCAATCCTGGGGAAAAACGTGGCTGCTTTAACAAGCTAAGAAAGGTAGTATTATCATGTACCCACATTTCACATCATTTAAAAATTGAATTCAAAGAAATGTACAATCTGAATGAATATTAAAAATGTTATATTCAGTTCAATGAGATTTACTTTTAAGATTTAAAAGTACAGCAATACAACATTCATTGCTGTAATTATGCACTGTGGCATAAAATAATTTCAGCAGGTCTGAAATCTTATTCATTTATTTAATTCACTTGTGCTCTATTCTTGAATAAGTTCATACTGGGGTGAGATATCAGATATTTTAAGCCTTAAAATATTTTTATGAACTTGGTTGTGAGGCCCACACAATTATGGGGCTGGCTAGCCTCATGAGAACCTCCCTTGCTTCTATTAACAACTGCTAACTCCCCATCATGGGGTCATGGGGTTCAGAAGGGCTTACTGCTTACGTACCTGGCTCCCTGCCGCGTAGCAGCTGCCCTGCCTGAGCTACTCGATGTGATAGCCACGGTGGCGGTTGACACACCCAGACTTTTGGTCATGGGTGATTTCAACCTGCCATCTGTTGGTGAAACGTCTGAGTTGGCTCGGGAGTTCTTGGCTTCCATTATGGCCATGGACCTAACCCAGTTAGTTCATGGCCCCACACATGAGGGAGGACACACTCTAGACTTGATTTTTGTCTCTGACCAGTGGTTGAGTGGTCTTGATATAGGAGATGTAGTCATTAAACCCTTGTCATGGTCAGATCACTCACTCCTTCACCTAGACCTCCATACCGCTTCCCCACGCCGCAGGGAGGCAGAACCAGTTAGATGGGTCCGCCCCAGGCGCCTGATGGACCCGGATAGGTTCCAGATGGAGCTTGGGCCACTTCCTGACGATCTAGCCCTCAACTCGGCTGAGGACCTGGTTGCTGCCTGGGATAGGGCGGCTGGTGGGGCCTTGGACTGAGTCGTGCCTTTGTGGCCTCTGACTCGGCTCCGATCCCGTGCGGCTCCCTGGTTTACTGAGGAGCTGAGGGAGATGAAGCGCTGGAAAAGACGCCTAGAGAGCAGTTGGAGGGCCAGTCTCTCTGAATCTGACCGAACACTGGTAAGGTCGCATATTAAGACCTACCTAGTGGCGATAAGAGCAGAGAAATCCAACTATTTTTCCGCTCTTATCGCATCATCAGAGAATCGTCCAACGGCCCTGTTCAGGGTGACCCGTTCCTTACTCCATCAAGAAGCGCGGGAGGACCCCTTGGAAGGCAGGGCTGAGGATTTTGGACGATATCTGCATGACAAAATTGCTCAGATTCAGGGGGAACTGGACTCCAACTGGGTGGATACGGACGCGGTGACAGGGAATAGTCTTGAGAACGTTATCTGGGAAGAGTTTGACTCGGTGACCCCTGAGGATGTGGACAAGATTCTGGGGAGGCTCAGTGCGACCACATGTTTATTGGACCCGTGTCCCTCCTGGTTAGCACTGGCTTCCTGGAAGGTTACACGAGGCTGGCTCCAGGGAATTAATAATGCTTCTTTGGGGGAGGGTTACTTCCCCACGGCCTTGAAAGAAGCGGTGGTGAGGCCTCTCCTCAAGAAGCCCTCCCTGGACCCAGCAATTTTAGCTAACTATCACCCTGTCTCCAACCTTCGCTTTGTGGCAAAGGTTGTTGAGAGTGTGGTCGCACGACAGTTTCCCCAGTACTTGGAGGAATCATCATATCTAGATCCTTTCCAGTCGGGTTTCAGGGCCGGGCACAGCACGGAAATGGCATTGGTCGCATTGGTTGATGATCTCTGGAGGGCTCGGGACAGGGGTTGTTCCTCTGTCCTGATCCTATTAGACCTCTCAGCGGCTTTTGATACCATTGACCATGGTATCATGCTGCACCGGATGGAAGAGTTAGGGATAGGGGGCACCGTTTTTCGTTGGTTCTCCTCCTTTCTCTCCAACCGGTCGCAGTTTGTATTGGCAGGGGGGCAGAGGTCGTCCTCGAGGCTTCTTACATATGTTCAACATCTATGTGAAGCCGCTGGGTGAGATCATCCGTGGCTTTGGGGTGAAGTACCAACAGTACGCTGATGATACACAGCTGTACATTTCCACCCCAGGCCACCCCAATGATGCCCTTGAAGTGATGTCCCGGTGCCTGGAAGCTGTGCGGATCTGGATGGGGAGAAACCGACTCAGGCTCAACCCTTCCAAGACGGAGTGGCTGTGGTTCCCAGCGTCCCGATATAGTCAGATGACTCCATCTCTGACTATCGGGGGCGAGTCTCTAGCCCCCGCTGAAAGGGCTTGCAACCTGGGTGTCCTCCTGGATTCACAGCTGTCCTTAGAGGACCATCTGACAGCTGTGACCAGGGCGGCCTTTTATCAGGTCCGCCTGATACGCCAGTTGCAGCCCTTTCTGGATCGGGATTCCCTGTGCACAGTCACTCATGCCCTCATCACGTCGCGTCTGGACTACTGTAATGCTCTCTACATGGGGCTCCCCATGAAGAGCACCCGGAGGCTCCAGCTGGTCCAGAATGCAGCCGCGCGGGTGGTTTCGGGGGCTAATTGGCGCTCCCATATAACACCCCTCCTGCGCGAGCTGCACTGGCTTCTGGTGGTCTACCGGGTGTGCTTCAAGGTGCTTGTTACTACCTTTAAAGTGCTCCATGGCATCGGACCTAGGTATATCCGAGACCGCCTGCTGCCACAAACTGCCTTCCATCGACCAGTGCGCTCTCACAGAGAGGGCCTCCTCGGGGTGCCATCAGCCAAGCAGTGTAGGCTGGTGACACCCAGGGGGAGGGCCTTCTCTGTGGGAGCACCCACCCTCTGGAACCAGCTCCCTCTAGATCTAAGAACCATTCATGACCTGGCCACCTTCCGCTGTGCCCTCAAGACGTACTATTTTTATCAAGCCGGGCTGGCGTGAAAAAGTTTTTGGGGTTTTTAAAATTTTTTAAAATTTTACCAAATTTTAATTATATTGTCTTAAATTAGGGCCATATCGAATATTTTCTTTTAAATGTATTTATATTTTAATGTTTATATTGTATTTTTACTTGGCTGTTCACCGCCCTGAGTCCCCGGAGAAGGGCGGTATATAAATTTTAAAATAAATAAATAAAATAAATAAATCCTGTAGTTTTTCACCTTTTGAAATTTTATGTTATTTTTATAATTTTAAAATTATGATTTAATGTTAATTTTATTGACTATATTGTACAATGCCCAGAGCCCCTCGATGAGGTAAATGGGCAATTAAGAAATAGAAAATATAAATAAAATTTACTACATTCCTTAGATAATAGCTAGAATAGCATTAATCTACACTTTATCAGTTATTTCTTTAGAATAGGAAACAATACATAAATAGGCCTCAAAATATTAGTTTTTATTACTATGACTCAAATGTTTTCAGTGAGGCCTGAATATTGAAATCACACAGAATACATTATTGGTACAAAATATCATGATTTGGAAAGCCCCAGAAATATACTTAAAAGTTGCTATTTGCTGTAGCAGAAGCTTTTTGCAATAGCATAGCATTAGCCCTTATGTTACATAATGATGTGAATATTTATATCTCTGAGCACATTACCAAAGTTTCTTAATCATTGGTTTCTTAATCACCAAATATTGTTACATAACTAGGAAGTATGTTCACTTAGACATCCACTGACTGAGTTTGTAATAAGAATTAACCTCAAAATCAGATACTTACTAAATAATTTGCCACTAGAAAATGTGTTCAAAAGTATATGTTTCGCTTTTTAACTGTTATCTACTTATAGTCTTCAAATAATGTTTTGAAAACACTAGAATATATACATACTTTACCTTGTCTAAAAATAAGGACTGAGACTCCTGTTTCAACTATGTATGTTCAGCAAGAAAAAAAATCATTTTGTACACACTGTAGAACAACACGTCATAAGGGTTCTTACCTACTAAAATATGGCTCGGCTAAAAAATAAAAATAGGTACAGTAAAGGAACGTCATAAATTTTTTTGTCAGCTGCAAAAATATTTCTTCCTTGGTCATTTTTCTTCCTTCTCTTTTTATAGAGAATCTGCCAATGGAACATGAGGAGACACTGTCCTGTGCCTCATTTAAACTTTCCTAGGTTTTTTTTTTTTTTAAACACGACCACTATCTCCCTATTTTTCTTTTTGGAAAGAGGAAAAGCTAAATTACGGTAAAGGGAGAAAAGGAAATCAAAGGGGGGAGGGGGGAAACAATACACTCTGCAGAGGACAGCTAATCTTTTCCAAGGACATATCCTTATTTATTAAGAGGAAGCACATTTAAAGAAAGGCTTGCAATAGCAATTGTGTCATACATTTGGCAGAGCATTTGTTTAATGGAATGGCAACCATCTATCATCTAAATGGAGAAGATTATATTGATTATAAAAATTTTCACAACAGACATTTTACCAGCCACTGACTGCAATAATCAATCATTTAACTTAATAGGGATTTTATGGAAGAGATACCAACTTGTTTGATAAATCATGAAAGGAATATTCATCATTCCCACCATAAAGCCAGTAAAAAAAACCATGGGAGGGATGGTGGAAACCTTGCTTACAGTAACTTTTTTTTTCACATCAGCTTTAAAGACAACACAATGAAAAATAATCTGTAACACAGTGGTTTGTCCTTACGAGTTTTAATAAGCCGTTTGGGATTTTGACAAGCAAAGAAAGAAATTTCTTGTGCCCTCCTTTTGCATCGTTGCTGTGGAAACCATTTAGTCTGACAAGTGTGAAGGGTTAACCCAGTGGTTTTCAGTGCAGAGATCTCAGAAATCTGGACATTTTCTTCAGTGCTATTCATTACAGCCTTTTTAAGTACTTCTATAGAATCCAAGAAGTGTTTTGAGCAGACTTAATATATGTAACCACCCCAAAATCTGGAAAACCAGTTATAAAATTAGGCACAGATACAGTAGAAAAGTTCTATTCATTCAGCCTGTCATTACTAAGTGCTCTGATCAGAAAAAATAAGGAGCTGATCAATTAAATGAAATGTGGAAATTAACATTATATTAGCACTAATAGCTCTCAGACGTAGCTGCAAACATATTAAAGTTACATTTTTCCTAAGTAAAATTGTGAAAAAAAACCCCAAAAGGTCAAAGGTCAAAAATGGGACTACTAGTGAAATTACTACTCATGAGGTGAGTGCAAACATTGTTAGAGGTATTAATGCCTTGTTCTTGCTTCTACAGATTAGGTTTTTAGGAGATACTGAGTTGACCTTATCTTTTGAAACTAACTTAACAAATTAATCAGCCTTAAATAGAGAAACGGACTTTTCTGCAGAGTTCAATATAAAATTCAATATTGTGAGTCCTGAAAAAAAAAACTGGAAGTCAGTGTAATACCTCCATAAGGTTAAATGTTTAATCTATGGCAAGATATAGTCAACATCTCAGTCGGCATTTTCTGAACTAAGCAATTAATTACAAAAACCATCAACTGAGTTTATTAAATAACCTATATCATACTTTTTAAATAATAAAACAGACCCATTAATTGATAAAAGGATTCAATTTCATATTGTTGAGTATGTGAATTCATCTATGATTTTAACTACAAATGAAATACGGAACTACTAGCTTAGCTCTGAATGTATTTCTCAGCATAATTCCATTTGATAATTCTGAAAGTCATACCTTAAAGTTTTTCTGAGAGTCGGGTGTTGGGCTATCCAGATCTATTAGTTTCTTCAGCTCTTCTTCAATATTTGATTTAGATGCTCGTTTTGGTGAGGCTCGAAGATCTCTTGCTGATGCACGCAACCTAGGATGTGCCATTTCATTACCATCACTCTGATGTCGCCTTAAAAGAAAAGAAATGCATCTTTACAAAACAAAGAAAAAATGCTTCTATCATATCTGTTATTTAGAGAAAGTTTAAATAGAAAGTGACTATCTAGATAGCTGGAAAAACTGAGTTTTATTTAGTATTAATAACTATCATTAGTAATTTAGTATTAATAAATAAACAAGGATGATACAACAAATAAGCTCATGACAATAACAGCAACCCTAGCCACATCACCAGTGGTGGGTTGCTACCGGTTCTCACTGGTTCGGAGAACCGGTAGCGGCAGTGGCGGGAGGCTCCGCCCACCCACCTGGACATCATCAAAAATGCTTTGCACATGCGCAGAAGCTTCTGCACATGCGCAGAAGAGTTGCGCACATGCAAAGCGCGTCCGCCCACGTGCTTCCATTCCTGAACTGGTAGCAAAGTTAAATGGAACCCACTACTGCACATCACCATCAGAAGGCTTTCACAATACTTTCAACACTTAAGGACACTGAAATGTATCATGGCTCCAAGACTTCCTGTGGTTCTCAAAGTCCCCTTTCTGTGGCTGTTGGGAACCCCTGTACCCACAACTGTGAAGAACAATGGACAGTTTCCTGCCATTTTAAGGTGGGGAGCATTTAAATAGCCCTTCAAAGGCATATCATAGAAAAGAAAGGGGAAGAGATCTCAAATTTCTCCAAAACACGTCCTTATCTGTACATGGTCCCTTTCACCCTGCAATCTTTGTCTTTCCAATGCTAGAGTGAAAATGTATGATACGCACACATACAAAAGACCACTTTGTCAGAAATTTTCTTGCTACCTATTTTATATCGCTCATCATGTTCATGTCTCGCCCTAGTTTAACTAATTATTCCTGGAAATCATGACTTAGACACTGTATAATTGTGGCCACCTAGAACGAAGGATTGTGCAAAATTGCTCTCTGTGCATATTCTTCCATGTATGGAAGAAGTGGTTTGAAGTGGCTCATGCTCACACTTAATTGGACATGTTCTGGGAGTTCTGGTCTGTGCACCGAATGAAATGTGCAGATAAAACAAGAGTGTTTGATCCAAACAGAAGTGATTTTTGAAGGGTGGGGGAGCCAAAAGCATCATCAGCTGAGAGGAAGCAGAGAAAGGAAGATGCTGGAAAGAAACTGCAGGAGACAGGTACTGTAATGGAATGTGTGGATGACCTTGGGGAATGAGGGAAAGAGATACTACCTAGGAAACAATCAGACAAGAGAGGCTGGAGCTCCCAGCTCCTAGTGGCCAGAGAAAGAAACAAGCAATGAAAAGTGACAGCAGGAAGTTTATAGTTTCAGACTTGCAAGATTCTGTTAATATAGGCTTATAATAAAGTAGAATTAGTTCATCTAGTTGTGTTTCCTGTTTGGGTTACCTGGGAGGGCTGAAAGGTAGGTCAGTGGGATATGCTTGGCTGCAATACAGGTAGTAACAGGGGTGGTGCCTGAGCGGAGGAGGGAAAATGCCAGGAAAATTGTAGAGAAGGTTTTGCTGGCATGCAACACAATTTACATTGTGAGGAGGAAAGAATAGAGGGGATGATATGCACCAACCTTACTCTATTTATCTGCGGATTTTGTTTTCTCCAAAAATCAGAAACTGTTAAACTAGATGGATCTCAAGTTTTGCCGAACAGTGATCTGAAACATTCTGGCAGAACACAGTGATTTTTCCCCTCGTTTCAAACACAAAGGATTTTCATGCACACTTCTACCTAGATCAAATTTATTCCTTTCATCTTACTATAATTTTAATAATGATCTAGGATTAACTTTTTATTTGTGTGATTAAATGTAAGTTCTTCAGTAACAAATTGGCTCTAAACACAATTGCATTATTGTGACATAAGACAAGTTCTCTGTATAAAAATTAAAAGGGTAAGTGGGAAAATGTTACTGTTAACACATGTAACTCATTTGAATGTTTTTAAAGTTACTTGTCAGACATCAATGCTTTGATCTTCTTTGCTTGTCTTACTCTTTGTATTTAATCAAAGAGTCATTAGCATTAAATAGGGTAGTTCTACTTCATGTTAAAGAAAGGGCTTTACATATCCATTCGCTATTTCTGATATGGGCCAGGTCTAAGATTCTCTCCCTGGAGTTCCAATTGTGCTGTGGTTTGGAGGAAAAAGCAGTTGCATCTCCCCCCCTCCCCCCACTTTTAATTAATTTATACACAACTTAGAACAAATTAGATGATTTCCACATCTGTTCCAAGGTCTCTGAATAGAAAGAATGAATGGTGGCAACATACCTTTCCTTTTTGGCAGTCCAAATCAGGATTTGTAGAGCCCAACTAAGAATGTTTTAAAACGCTTCTAATTTCACTTAGTTTAGGGGGGGGAAATCCAGTGGAAAAGTATTCCTCTCGAGATAATCTGAGATCTTACTTTTTAAAAGCTTTTACAATAGAATTTTAAAATTGGAGGGGGTGGGCGGGGGAGAATAATAATATACATTGACTGGGGTGTTTTAGTATTTTGAGATAATTAAAAAAATGCTTGCCATAAGGAAATGAGTGACTAAAGAAAAGGAACATTTTCTAAGTACATTGAATTAATTAAATGGTTTTAATTCAATGATTTGAGCTGTACTTCAATGAAAAGCAGACAATAAATCTCTTGGGAGGTTTTCTTCTAAAAGCCCTTCAATTGGCTTAAATTGCCACTCCTTTTAACCCTCATAAAAGTTTTCCATGAGAAAAATACAAAGTGGCCTTTTCACCCATTAAACACCCATTAAAATAGAACCAAAATGCTCTTACTTTCTTGAATCCATAAACCCCACAGAGTTTATTGTCCCTTCAGGTTTTTTCCATCCAATCAGGTACTTGCTAGTAGCACCCTGACGTGGGTAGAAAGTTCTAGGACCAGAGGAGGAGGAAGAAGAGGAGAAAGAAGGTGCTAACTGTGGGGAAGTGGCAGAATGAAGCTCTTCTTTAGGTGAACTTCTGGCACTGGTGAAAACAATGGAGCTGGCAGAATGTCGGGAACCCATGGTACTGGGAAAGAAGCATAAGAAAGACAAAACTGACTTAACTGTATAACTTTACATTGCACGCAATTAATTTCAAAATTGCCCTCTGTAACACAGAATACAATTGTTAAATGCTTTCCTTTCACAATCTTAGAATAAAGGATCCAACCTATTTAAACAGAAGAATAAAACCTGGCCTTCACTACCACAAACACACCTACTCCTAATCTATTCTTAGAGCCATTCTTAATGAGAGAAGCAAATTATGATAGTCTAGCAGCACTAGGTGGAAAATACTTGTGTGCAAGATTGACAAAATATGAAATAATTTACACACACACACACACACACACACACACACACGCACACACACACACACACGTTTTATTTCCCTGAATGGCAATTCTAATTATATGTAAACAGACAACAGTGTCATTGGTTGGCAAAAGAATGATACAGATAGTTCTTCATCACATTTACAATTGTGATGAAAAAATAACTGTGCAACCAGTCCTTTGATTTATGACCTTCACAGGTTTATAAAGCAAAGGAAAGTTGAAAGATCACAAGCATAGTTGCACTTTCACTTAACGACTGCTTCACTTAACAACTGAGTTACTGAGTCTCAATTGTGGTCAGTATATGAGTACTTCTAATTTAAAAAGGATGTCAATTTCACATGAGAAGTCCTAACCTTGCCACAGAACATTCTACTTGCTTTTCTAGTTTGTTGTTGTTGGTGCACCTTGCAAAATGAAACCATTTTCCAAAGCACATTTTGAGGGAAGATGAAAAAGTTACAAGAAGGGAAAAGAATCGCTCACTTTCACTTATGGTAGATGTTCTATGAAAAGACATATTTCATCCTTTCTTTGGATAAAAGACAATATTTTAAGAGAAACACTAATTATATTATTGGCAGTGATATAACGGATGAGACATTTTTCTTTGGAATAGATAACTTCTAGGAGAGCAGTCGGGTCCAATTGTTGAATTACTGAAGCTTCTTCCAAAATCTATAAAAGTTCTTTGTTTCTTTTTATAATACAATAGGGTTCTAACAAAGCAAGGATCAATGCTAAGAGATTTTGTATGCCTATTATATCATATTGTTTAGCTCTACACACTGAATTTAACAGGCAAGAAACTCCTAACATGTCAAAAAAATTATAAGATTTATAAAAAATATATTAATGTTTAGTAAAATGTATTAATTCTTCATAAATTCCAGGACTCAACTAATTGTAGAAATATGCCATAACGTTTAAGAATTCATCTTCTGCTTCCCTACAAACTAGCATTGTTTGCATCAATAAAAGACACATTATCATCTAACATGCAGGTTTCAAATATCTTCTAAAAATAAATACCAGTGGATGACTTAGCATTGCCGCATTACTCACAATAAATTACTTATTTTCATGTCATGAATTTAGAAACTATCAAATCTAGTATTTTGTTTCCACAATGGACAAACTGTGGTCTATGGAGACCTCACAAGAAGAACATAATGCATTAGAACCTTCTTATGAAGTTGCATACTTTTACATTTTATATCTTGATTATTGTATTGAGTTTTTAATGTAGACTCTTCTGGGGTCTTTTCAATTTGGCAATCAAAACAAATTATTTGGTAAACAAATAAATAAATTCATTTCGGCTTCCGGCTCCAACATGGTACAACCCTAGATAAGTTGGCAATGTTATAATCCAGCAGGAAATTAGAACTTTCAGGCTGGTCCAGTTGGGACAATTTTTACAGTTGACAAGCCTATAACTTCCTGAACATCTTATTTAAACTTAATGGTGGGATAGAGATGCTATGGTTTTGACCAGAGGAGGAATAAGATTTGGAAATGTTGTGCAGCTACCCTGTTTCCCCCCAAATAAGACATCCCCCGATAATAAGCCCAATCGGGCTTTTGAGTGCATGACAATAAGGCCAAAAGCTTATTTCAGGGTTCAAAAAAATATAAGACAGGGTCTTCTTTTTGGGGAAACACGGGTAGTACATTTTATAATTTAAAATCATCATTCAATGCAGTTATCAGCACATACATTCTTTTAAAATACTGATTTTAACATAAAACAAATGACTAACTACATTAGCAAAGTTCTCCAAGTATTAGGAAAAGTTGCAAAGTCAGAAATTGTAATTTTGTCACAAGAATTTGAGAAGGGAAGTCCAGCTAAATGTAGCAAAGTTTTTGCAATGCCATCACAGTTTCACAGGTACAAAGTTTTAAAGGAGCTAGCCATAAACCGAATTTGACATTGAGACTACTCACAGTTTGGTGTACAATGAACACTACTAGTTCTTTCCACTTTCTAAAAACAAAACAAAGGGCTCATTTCTTTTACCAAGACCAAAGGGATCAGGATGCCTTTTATTCTAAAGTATTGTGGAAAAGCTTAAATCTGATATTAATTAATTTTAATTTTAAATCAGCAACACAATTCATAATAGTTTAGATTTGGGGGAGTCTTTATTCATGATATCATGTGCTGTCAGTTAGTGTACACATTAACTATTACTAATGTCTTCTACAATCTCAAGTGTCAGTTGGATTCCTGTATGTTCAACCATTCTGTTCAATCGTTTTCTATAGGAATTCCTAGATAGGCTATCAATAATTCACAAGTAACCTGAAAAAGAAATTGTGATTGTTGTGTAGTATTCCAAATATAACATTATTATTAAATAGTAATTATGTAGCATCTAATTGATCTAAAAAAACTAAGCACTTCCCCTCAGGTGGAAGGCCACCAAAAATCCCAGAAATGTAGGCTAGATTGGAAAATTAAAAATATTTGAGAAGAAGGCAATGTTTAACCACTTCCATATTAATGCCAAGACCCATCCATAAAATTTACACCTCAAAGGAAGATTTATTAGTATTATACAATGTTACCACATAAAGTATTTAGTATATGCTTGTATTATTATTATTATATAGATTTATTATAGCCAGCCACTCCAAAAGCAGAATATATAAATTTCATACAATGATGTAGACACTTTTATTTTAAGAACTCCTATGATAGATAGAGTGATTCTCCATCCACTGAAAGAAAGAGCAAACATACTTGCATTTTCAAACTCTCTTCACAGTCTCTCTTCTTCAAACTGCTCAAGCCGCTAATGTGTATAGTTATTTTCTAAAAGCTGCTAGAAATATCTAGAAAGAGCCTTCAGATACATAATTTTAAAAAAAGATTACCTTGCATGGGAACCAGCATCACTGAGGCTAAATGCACTGTTTTCTCTTGTTAAAGGATTGGAGGCTGGTTGACTTTTGGTATGGATGTCCAAGCTCAGTGAAGATTCTGTTTTTCTGTCCATCATGTGGCTGTCTTTCTCTAAAGTCCGATCTGCGATGGAGACCACTTCACTGGAACTGTGCCAAAGCGATGCCACTTTTTCTTTTATAAGTCCTGATCGGGGAGATGTTGCCGAGTTTCCCAGAGAGGTTGAACTACTGTGGCTGGGGCCGTATGAAGTGGTATCGATGCCACTATCAGCAGAAGTGCCTTGAAGGTAGTTGTAACTATTCAGCTCTGATTCAGTCCTATCTCCACTGTCATACCACTTCTCGTCACTATGAACACTGGAAGCATTGCTGGACAGCGTATTACTGCTCGAGTGGCTGGAGTAGTGGCTGTCGGACTACACATAGACACACACAAGATTTTGAATTAAATTTGACATTTTGGAATGAAATAATATAAAGTGGGATGACCTGCTCATTATTGAAATTATATACAATTATTTAAAGCCCTACATGGCTCAGGGCCAGATTATCTGCGAGACCGCCTGCTACCACATACCTCCCAACGACTGGTAAGAGCCCACAGAGTCGGTCTCCTCCAGGTCCTATCAGCTAAACAATGTAGGCTGGCGGGCCCACGGGGGAGGGCCTTCTCTGTAGCGGCCCCGGCTCTCTGGAATCAACCACCTCCTGAGATCCGTACTACCCCCACCTTGCTGGCCTTCCGGAAAGCTATCAAGACCTGGCTGTTCCGGCAGGCTGGGACCATTGACCTCCGATGACAATAGATGAGGTTGGCCCATGACTGTTGTATGATTGTAATCTTTTTAATATGTTTTAATCTGCCTTTTAAAATTTTAATCTTTTTATATTGATACTTTATTTATGTTTCTGCATGTTGTAAGCCGCCCAGAGTCCTTCGGGAGTTGGGCGGCATATGTATGTATGTATGTATGTATGTATGTATGTATGTATGTATGTATGTATCTATCTATCTATCTATCTATCTATCTATCTATCTATCTATCTATCTATCTATCTATCTATCTATCTATCTATCTATCTATGTAAATAAATAAATAAATAAACAAACAAATAAACAAATAAATAAATAAATAGGGAAAATACACAAAACTATCTACAAACATAAAATGAGAAACATTCCTCTCTACGTACCACTAGAGAAGTATCAACCTATAACAGTGATGGCGAACCTTTTTTCCCTTGGGTGCCGAAAGCGCGCGTGCGCGCGCTGTCACACACATATGAGTGCCCACACCCATAATTCAATGCCTGGGGAGGGCAAAAACGGCCTCTCCCGCCCCCCCAGAGGTCCTCTGCAGGCCGGAAATGGCCATTTCCCGACTTCCGGTGGGCCTGGTATGCCCATTTTTCACCCTGGAGCCTGGGGAGGGTGAAAACACCCCCCCAGAGGCCCTCTGGAAACCTAAAATGCCCTCACAGAGCCTCCACACGAGCCAAAAATCAGCTGGTCGGCACGCACATGCATGCTGGAGTTGAGCTAGGGCAATGGCTCGCGTGCCAGCAGATATGGCTCCGCGTGCCACCTGTGGCACGCGTGCCATAGGTTCGCCATCACTGACCTATAACATCCCTTAAAGTTCTCTAAAGTGTTTAATTTAAATTTATCACCATGCAAATTTAATATATTCTTTAAATGCGTTACTTTTCATAATATGCTTAAAAAGTACAAAATGGTTAAATATTAGAAAAAAAGATTTCATGAGTATTTGATATACAGGTAGTCCTCGACTTACAACAGTTCATTCAGTGACAGTTTGAAGTTACGACACTGAAAAAAGTAACTTATGACTGTTTTACACACTTACGACCATTGCATCCCCATGGTCATGTGATCAAAATTCAGACACTTGGCAACTACTCATATTTGTGACAGTTGTCGTGTCCTGGGGTCACCTTCTGCAACCTTCTGACAAGCAAAATCAATGGGAAGCCAGATTTACTTAACAATGGTGTTACTAATTTAACAACTACAGTGATTCACTTAATAGCTGTGGTGAGAAAGATCGTAAAATGGGGCAAAATTCATGTAATAATTGTCTCACTTAGCAACAGAAATTTTGGGTTCAATTGTGATCGTAAGTTGAGGTCTACCTGTAATCCCAAGTTAAGTGATGGTATCATTTCTTACATGTAACGTATAAATCTAGAATTTACTCTGAATTCTTACAAATCTGCATAGATTTCAAACTACCTCCCCATAGCTTAGGGAGTTGTAATATTATAACTCTAAGCAGCCTTCTTGCCACGGTGTTTCCCGAATTATGATCACTAAGCGGAGTGGTCACATGATGTTTTGCTTAGCAAAGGTATTACCAATCCCAATTAGGGTCATCAAGCAAGGATTAGTTACCGTATTTTTTGGAGTATAAGAGGCACCTTTCCCCCCCTAAAAGAGGCTGAAAATTTGGGTGCGTTTTATACTCTGAATGTAGCTTTTTCAAAGCTTTTTTCCCAGCCCTAACGAGGTGCTAACGATCTTCCCGGCTCTTCCTGGCTTGTTTTCATTGCTACTTCCTCCGAAAAAGGTTTTTTCATCCCTAACGAGGTGCTAACGATCTTCCCGGCTTGCAGGATTTTTTCATTGCAACTCCCTCTGAAGAAGTTTTTTCCCAGCCCTAAGTCTTTGCAGGCTTGTTTTCATTGCTACTCCCTCCAAAGATTATTTTTTTCAGCCCTAACCAGGGGATAAAATAATGTGCTGAAGATGACCACACTAAGGATGCTAGCCAAATGAATACCTGGTAGGTAGATTTCCCCCCCTATTTTCCTCCCCTAAAACTAAGGTGCGTCTTATACTCTGGTGCATCTTATACTCCAGTGCGTCTTATACTCCGAAAAATATGGTTTATTAACAGAGAACTGAAGATTGATATAAGAATTGTTTTCCTGTAAAAATGTTGATAGATCCTAAAAATTTATTTTTTTCTGAAAAGATTTGCAGATCATAGTACATATCATATTACAGTTTGAAGCAAAACTCTGCCTGAGTTGGCAGGGAAGTATTTTCATTAATGCATCTTATACTCAATTGTATAATAATGAGATTATTATAAATTGGTTGCGTATTTGTACGCTGAAAAGCAACCATAATTTGGGGAAAGTACAAATTTTAAGACACATTTTATCTTTCAATAACTTTAATTAAGACATCTTGAATAAAAACAGAAGATGAACTTACATGACCCTGCTTATTTGGAGATAGATGAACTACTGGATCTTGCCTCATCAATCTTCCTGTTGGACTTTCTCTGAAGGATGGCAGCACTTTGGACATTGCAGGCAGATGGCATGTTGCTTCTGTAATATAGCATACAATAATGGTGTTTTCATTCAGGAGACTTACAAAATCTATTGCCTGGCATTTTTAAAAAATGGGAAACTGTTTCCAGTCTATAAGAACCAGAAGCAGAACACAACATCTGTTTTCTACTGTTGCTGACTTAAAGCTGAAGAATAAAATCTTTGCTATTATCAGGCTGTATCTATTTAGTGTTTTTCCACTTGTGGATCATTTGTCCCTAGCAGAAGCTTGTTTTAATGGAATAGCAAGGGAGGGGATTTTCAACAATTATTTTTTTGCAACTTTTTTACTTTCCACTCAATGCATTTTAATAGAAGGGGCAGAATAAGAAATGAAGAGGGGAGAGGAAATTTGCCCAAAATGGATTCTTGTCTGAATCTACTATTCAATAAAATAAGCTTCTGTTAGCAAGATGGTCTGTTTATGTCAGCTGAATATAACTCACAATTATATGAACTGCAAAATTATTCTGAAAAATCACACATTTTACCATCACTACAATAAAAAATGAAAAAGCAGATGTGATTGAAATAGTTTCTCCAAATGGAAACTACAGATATGTATAATCAGTTTTTTTCCTAACTAAGTAGATCTGGGACGGAGATGAGGAATAACTAGATGACTATGAACAGAACAAAGTATACATTTTGAAACTCAATACTGTATTTTATTTTCAAAATTCTTCCCAGCCCCTAAGTGATAACTAAATATTTCACTACATCCTAAATCCTCCTCATGAACATAGTAGCTATCTACTATAAGCATAAAACATAATTAGAGCAGTTATAGTTTCTTTCATTATGCAATTTTCTTTCACTCAGTTTGTCCAGGAAAAATGGATTACTTTCAAGATTATTGTCAAACAGGATAGGACAGAAAAAATGTTTCTGTTTACCTGAAAAAACTATACTGTAATATATTTTTGCTTTTCAATGTAACATTATATAAACGGTTTTCAAGGTAAAATTGTATCAGAATGTTTCTTTTTCCATCATTTAGTGTTCTAAGTAGTTTGAGAAACTGAGCTTAGCAACAGCACTTTACTTATATACCGCTTCATAGTGCTTTCCAGCCCTCTCTAAGCGGTTTTACAGAGTTCAGCATATTGCCCCCAACAATCTGGGTCCTCATTTTACCCATCTCGGAAGGATGGAAGGCTGAGTCAACCTTGAGCCTAGTGAGATTCGAACAGCTGGACTGCTGAACTAGCAATCAGCTGAAGGTCGCAATGCTGCTTTTAACCACTGCGCTATCTCAGCTTGACCTTTCAACTCCACAAATCTGTTTCCAAATTTCTCTGGTGTTTTTTTACTCAAGTATCCAACATAGCAATAGCACTTTAGACTTATATACTACTTCATAGTGCTTTACAGTCCTCTCTAAGCGACCGACAATTAAGATTAAGTGATGATACAACAGCTCTTCTAGAAATATTGTTCTACTTCAATTAACAGCCTACCAAGGAGCCATGCTCTTAGCTTGGCTTAGTTGGCTTCTCAGCTAAAATTTGTCACAATGCACAATGGATTTAATAGAAGGATATTATATCGTTACCATTTCAAAAATCTTAGTGGTATCTAACGTAATAAATTCAAACACAGCAGCTATAGAACCAGGCCTGGAAGCTGAAAACTCCATACAAAGACTCAACAATGAATATCAGTTGAATGCTGAGGATTTGTATGGCTGAGAACATTTCTTTCAGTTAAAATCTTAACTAATGACATACTCATTAGTGGAAAAAATATCTCGACTAAATACAGATTTCACTGCATTTTTACGTTTGTACATTATTGTCAGCATATCAGACAATTATCTGAACACCCCTTTCTGTCAGAAAGGAGCATAATGAAAATTAAAACAAGCTGATGAACCAGATGCTATATTCGGAACAAAGTACACAGGCTAAAACAAATAAACATTAATAAAGCCAAGTATGTACAACTATAGTACAACTATCTATGAAAGCACTCCAGGGATTGGGCTATTATGATGTATCTATTCCCCACACACATTTTATTTCTAATAAATAAATGCCATCCAATGTTGCATACATGTTAGGATAATTCATTCTGATTAATAAAAAATATATAAATGTTTATTGCATAGGAATGGATTGCTAATGTCACCTTGGGGTACAAGAAATAGAATATATGCAAGAAAGAAATACTCACCCATCTGATCAACAATACTATCCTCACTTCTCTGCCAACTTGGGGTGGATTTGCCACTGCCACTGGTATCTGTGTTCTGTCTATCAATGGAGGCAGGAGATCTTCTACTCATTCCAAATCTGTGTAAAGGAATATCAGTTATTCCATTCTGCATATGGGAAATATCATTCAAAGATGTTTTGTAAGTATTGGATCAGTTCAACCATTCCAAAATGGTTAGTTAGAGTCAATTGTATCATTGATTTGCAAAAATCATATACCACCCTAAGGTTTATAGCTTCAGCAATAGTTACTAGCCATTAGACAGAGGGCGAAAGTTAGTTCACAGAGAAGTAGACTAAAGACAAAGCTAACAGTAAAGAATTTGTTGGTCAGATGGCAGGGATTAAACAAGGTGTCATCAATTACTTGGTTACCTGAACAGACTTAGGAAAATAAGAATGCTACTAGACTCAACAATGGTCATGAGAGTCATAGGCCTTTCCTATCATTCAGTAACAACAACCATTATTCCAGGTCACAGAGCCTTGGATCTGGAGGCAACATGCAACAATTATGAATAGTAGCTATTCAATCTTATCCTCAATTTTTCTGTCCATAAGAACATAAATTCCTAAGTTGAAATTTATTGTTTTGTTATGCAAAGGAGGGGTTTTTGGGGGGCGGGAAGTAGTGTCTGTTATCCTATCTCTCTTATTTTATTATCATTTAGCTTTAGACTCTAATATTGTGAGAGGGAAAACACTTCTTTAACCAGTTCTTCCACACAATGCTATCTTGTCCTTATTGTACTAACCATTTCTCCTAATCAAAAAGCCCCAGGATTGTAACCTTTTCTTATGAAGAAATTATTTCAGATTCTTAATTATTTTTATAGCAATAGCAATAGCACTTTTCTTATATACCGCTTCATAGTGCTTTACAGCACTCTCTAAGCGGTTTACAGAGTTCAGCATATTGCCCCCAACAATCTGGGTCCTCATTTTACCGACCTCGGAAGGATGGAAGGCTGAGTCAACCTTGAGCTTAGTGAGATTTGAACAGCTGAACTGTTGAACTAGCAGTCAGCCTGCAATGGCTGCATTTAACCACTGCACCACTTCAGCTCATTTTTGTTGGCTTTTTAAAGGATAACAAGATTTTTAAGACACTGAATATTCAAGTACAAGGATACCATATACTTGTACAGTAAAATTTTGATGCTGACAGGTTGTGAGAAACCTATTGCTTCTGAATAATTATACGTAGGAATTTAACATTATGACATTTTGACATTATGACATTTTTTTCAGTCACAGTAGCTGTTGTATATGCTCACTTTCCTATTTTTGTTAAGAGGCTACCATTCATAATTAATAAAACATTTTGTTACCCACTACACTTCTAATCTGCCAAGTAACACAATATGGCAACAACTGCTTTTGGTTTAAACTGGCTTCTTATATTCAATTGCAGTCTCTGAGCTTAATCAAGAGTATGACAGATGCCAAGAATGAAGATATGTAACACTGCCGGTTACATCTGCAATATCTGAAGAGGGAGATGACAAGAATTAAGTTATAGCAAAATAAATAGACAAGTTGGGACTTGGGCAATTAAATGCACTGATACGATTGTCCTGAACATATCTTTTTTTGTGTCAGTGTGAACACATTGACCAAAAGCAGACAAACATTCTTAAGCAAAGTTTTAATGTGTAATGTTTTATTTAACTTTTCAGCAAAGAACTGATATTATAGTTTTTCAAGATGCTACCTCAGATATGGCAATACAAGAAACTATTAAATCAAGACACCAGAATACTAGGCTTTAATTTTACCTATTTTTGTGTTTGAGGAGCAGAGAAGCCATGACTTTAGGAGCATTTGTTATAGGACCAAGTATCCTTATTTTTTTCCTCTTCAGATTCTCAAGCAAAAAACAACCAAAGCGCAAATTAAAAGAAGAATAAGACCTAAGCATAAAGCAATAAACACATATGAGGCCTACCCTTCTGGCATAGATTTTTGCCTGTATGTCCCTCCACCAGAACCAGTTTCACTTGAGGATGATAAATTGCTTGGAGAGTTACGACACTGCTGTGATCTTGCTAAGGCAATGGAGGACACCGTGACATAGACATCAGAACCAGGAGATAATCTGTTCAATACAAACAATTCCAAATTCTGCATTATTAAATGATCATCAAAGGGATCGCATTTTATGTGAACTGCCACATCAGCAGCATCAATTCATCACAACAATAAAAAGTAAAACCAGCTGTAGAACAGTATCCACTCTCTTTTATAAATCTACTCCCTATGAAGCAGGCTGCAGGGACACAGGGGAAAAATGCTTCCAAGGACTGCAGAAATAAACTTGCTGAATTGCTTTTTGCGTGCCAGAATATGAAAAGAGAGCCTTTAACCAGGTTTCAAATAAACAAGGGATTTATAACAGTTTTTAAAAAATGTGTTTTAATTGAGCTATTTGATAAAAGGACATACAATGTTGGCATTTTAAAGTTTACTTTATTATAAAGCTAAGAAATGTCTTAATAATTACTAGATTATTTATTCATTTAATATCTGGTCTGTATATTTTTATAAACAACTCAAGGCAGTGAACATACCTAATATTCCTTTCTCCTCTTATCCCTACAACAACCACCCTGTGAGAAGAATTGGGCTGACAATAACTGTCCCAAAGTCACCCAGCCAGATTTTATGCCTAAAGCAGAACTAAAACTTACAGTCTCTTGGTTTCTATCCTTGTGCCTTAGCCATTGAATTCATTATATTTGTTAAACAACTATGTTAAAACATTTGTTAAAAATGCATGCAATACAGCGTAATCAAGACTTATTTATACTCTGAGCATTCCTGAACTATCACTCTCTAAAAAAAAACCCCTTCTATTTTTGATTTGCACATTCAATGTTTTTTTTAATAAACGTGATAAAAGCAAAGCAAAGCAAGTAAACAAAAACAAAAAACCCTTGAAAATTTTGCAACACTGAAGAAGTCTGACAAGCAAGCAAAATCTATGGCTACATCTATAATCTAAACCATCTTTCTCCACATTCAATAAATATCCAGAAAAAAACTGCAGCACATATTTGCATTCCTAATTTTGTATGGTTGAGAATCTGTGAATATTTTAACTCAAATCAGTAAAAAGAGGATGTACGTTTTGGAGAGTTCCATGAAAGAGGCAGCAGAGTAATACATTACCCAAATGTCAACTCTGCCCTCACCACAAGGGCAGGCAGAATTTCTGTTCTTTGGGTACATTATGTTATTTCATAAGCTAGGAAAATAATGCCTACAATCATCCAACACAGATTAGAGTCCGGCTTGGAAAGCGACATGCCAGATGTTGAAGCTGATTTTAGAAAAGGCCATGGAATTTGAGACATTATTTCTGATGTACCCTAAATAATTGAAAAAGCCAAAAAATAATCAGATATGTAGTTCATTGATTACAGGAAGGCCATTGACTGTGTTGATCATATCAAGTTGCAGAATGTGCTTAAAATATGAGAATCCCAAAACATCTCCCTGTCCTCGTGCAAAACTTATATAAAAGTCACAAAGTCAAAATTTGGATAGAACGTGGTGAAACAGTCTTCTGATCAGCAAAGTGAGGCAAGGGTGCACATTCTCCCCATATTTATTCAAACTATGTATTGAATAAGTACTGAGGGCAGCTAGAGTAGATGATGATGAATGTGGTTTTAATACTGGAGGAAGAAACAGCAATAACCTTGTGCTTTCTATACTGTTCTGATCAATAATGGGTTGCAAATCCCGTCGCTACCGGCTCATGCGTGTGTGCACAGAAGCGTCTGGGGTGGGTGGGCGGAGCCTCCCACCACTACCAGTTCGTAGTTCTGGGCGCTACTGGTAGCAACCCACCGCTGGTTCTGATAGCTGAAAATGCAAGTTCTAATAATGAAAATCAAGGAGCAGTGAAAAAATGTAAGTTTAAATATGAAGATCAAACTAAATGACAACAGCAACTTAGAACTGGCCATGATGATACTGAAGTGATAGGTACCTTCTGTCTTTTAGAATTGACTCTCAACAGTAAAAGATCCAGCAGTCAAGTAATACACTAGAGTAGCACTTGTTAGAATAACAAATGTGGTATTGGAAAAGATAGTCAGATTCTTTGATATGTCTTAATCAGAAAAGATCAAGCCATGCTACAAGCCATGGTTTTCCCCATGATAATCTATGGAAGTGAAAGTTGAACTTTGAAGAAGCAGGATAGGAAGAGTTTGGATCCTTTTGAACTTTGCTATTGGAGAAGACTCCTAAGAATACTATGGATAGCAGGAATATAAACAAATGGATCTCAAACAAGTCAATTCGGAATTCCTACTCAAGACTCAAATGACCATGCCAAATTACACTCTGGAAACATGATATGCAAACACATAGCTTTCTGGAGAAGTTTATAGTTCTGGAAAAAGTAGAAAGAAAGAGAAAAGGGCAACCAGTTGCAAGGTGGATGGATTCAATTACAGTGATGAAAGGTACGTTTTTGACAGACTTGAAGGAGAAGGTAGAATGGAACAGAATAGAATAGAAAACTTTATTTGGCCAAGTATGATTAGACACACAAGGATTATGTCTCTGGTGCAGAAGCTCTTAGTGTACATGCAAACTAATAGAGTAATAATAATTTTGTATAATTTTGATTGGGGATAGAATCTTTATGGAAAAAATATATCTACATGGTTCTTAGAGTTGACACCGACTTGATGGCACATGATCATACAATCATCCTCATATTATTTATTAAATATATTTCTGTACCACTTACCAATACAAAAATTACCATGTAATGAGAAAAAGAAATTACACTATGTAAAAAAAAAATTTAAAAAGCTAGTGGTAGGAAAACAAAAAATTACAACATCATTCAAGGAATGCCCAACATAAGTGATAACACTTCAGTAGGTGCTGAAATAAATTGTGATATTTCTCATGTTCACTACTGGCATTTTGTGATTTTTCCCTTCTCCTGTTAATTGAAGTTCTACTCCATATCCTTGGTCTATATAGTATCATGCTTTTAATATTAAGTATTTCCTTGTCTGAGAAATCCTTAAGGATCCTTAATCCGTAAGAAATCTTCAGCACATTAAAATATAAGAAATATCATTTTCCATACCAGCATAAAATAGCAGATATAGATAGATAGATAGATAGATAGATAGATAGATAGATAGATAGATAGATAGATAGATAGATAGGAGGTAGAGAGGGAGAGGGTGTGTGTGCGTGTGTGTGTGTGTGTGTGTGTGTGTGTGTGTGTGTGTGTTATTTGTAGTAGGAAGGAGCACCACTGGAGAGTATACATCAAGGATGATCACAGGTCACTTGTGTAACTATATGCAGATAGAAAGTCAGTAATTTATTTATTTATTTATTAATTTATTGTAATTTCTATTACCACTCTTCTCACAATGGTGGCTCATTGGGTGGGTGGGGTGGTACAGGGAGAAAGATTAAAACCAATACCTACAAACAATAATCCATGATAGCCAGGATAAGCAACACATCCCAATTACAAAACCAGATCAATAGCAGAATTTGCCTAACCTTCTGGCCCCAGTAGCAGAAACAGTACGAAACCTACCCCAGCCAATTAATGTAGATACTGTATCCATCAACCAAAATTCTCTCTTGCACCCATAACAACAGAAATATGGTCGATACATGATTGCAATAGTATTCAAAGGCATTAGAAAATATAATGCCTTATAGTATAAGAAAGTATTTTATAGCTATATAGTGTTACTGTAAAAATGTACAACCAACCCATATACTTACCAGGGTGTTAGAAACCAGGTCGCACAGCTGGAGGTAAGCAGCAGGTGAGCTAGTGAAACCAAAACCCCCAACTCCCACCCCCAATCTGTGGAAAAATTGTATTCCACAAAACTGGTCCTTGGTGTCAAAAAGGTTGGGAACTACTGCACTTATAATAGGTGCCTACTGGAAGTTGTGTTCAGGTTCACCTTCATACAAACTAGTCCCTTTCTTAATCAGCTGCATGATAAATTATATCACTAATGCTATTTGTTTAAACCAAATACAGTGTATTAGAAAAAGATTGTATGGCAGATACTGTTTGACCAAAAAGAGTTAGAATAGAGTATGTAATCCCTATGACCAAAATGGTACAACGTATCAAAAATTTGTAAAGATAATCAAAGCAACAAAATCCTTTTAAGATTATCTTGGTTAAAGTTATTTAAAATGGTTCATTTTATTTTCTTCTGGCAAATTCTTTTAATGATTTTATGGAAGTTAGCCCTGATACAATACTGGGTGATTCCAGTAAGCAAATAGCCACTATTAAATTAGCTAATACAGATAGGAAAACTTAACCTGTGCTACCTTAAGCACAACAAATAAATAAATAGAGTAAACGCAACTGGCATCTCCTGAAGTTATCTACCAGGTAATTTTGTTCAAATCGGTACTTAAGCCATAGATAAGTCACTGGAGATTTAGTCCCAACTATTTTCCTTGCAATATTAGCTGCAAAAGAATAAATTTTGACTGTATGTTGAGGCAAGGTTACAATTTCAGCAGTTGTGAGATTCAATAATTGAAAACGAGTCAGCTTAGATCATTTTTCCAGCTTGGGATCTATATATTAAGTGAAACCAGGCTCTGGGCTTTTGCATTTTTAAAAAAGTTTTTAAAAGTAGGACAAATATACTTATATCCCAAAAAAACTATTCTGCACTTCATGCTGAGGTTTTATGTATTTCTTGCAAATCCTCTGCTTGGAGTTCTTAAAATGTTTACATCTGTTGTTGCTTCTCGGTTGGCAGAATGCTTTTGTTCTCTGCCTTTGCCTCCACAGTATAATATTGCTGATTTCCCCACAATCTCCACGGTTCTTGAATTAAATTACAAAATTATCTGGATAACAGTATCAACAGAAGTGGGTTAACAAGAATCAAGCAATATTTTCAAAGGAGTTAGACTATCAATTTAGTGCTTTTATGGCATGTTTAGCTGGAAGCCACAAGGGTCATGTTTTACTTGTAAAGTATAATGGAACATAAATAATTACAGAATGTAAGGAGTTGGAATCCATGTAGCTACAGGAATCTGCTATCATAGCATCCTCAAAAGTTGGCTATCCCACCATTTAATAAACATTTACAACAAAAGAGAATTCACCATCTCCTAATGCAGATTTGTTTTTCTTGCAGATTTGCAGTTTGTGATCCCTTTTCTGCATATTGCTGCCATTACAGTTCCCCACCACACCTATATTCTATGTTCAGAATTTTGATTCCCCCCACCACCATTTGAGTGTAGGGCTCTGCATCTGTCCTTGTTGAAATTCATCTTGCAGATTTAAGCTTACGGTTACAGCTTAACGTCCTCCTGAAATTTGATAATATCCTCTATTTTTGTGTAATCTACAAATATGAAAAAACATGACTCTCATACTTTCTTCTATTTTGACATAGAGCCACAGATGTATATGGATTAGATATTATTGTTTAACCACTTCTATCCATCTAATGGTAGCATAATTTAGTTCACATTTTGCCATCTTCTCTGCTAAAATCTTGGAGTGGTGTAGGGGGCAATGCTAACTAATATTTTAAAATCAAGGTGCCCTTTATCCACCACATTTCTGTGGTCAACTAAACTATCATTCTATTTAAAAGAGAGATCAAATTGTTTTGGCAGGAATTATTCTCGATAAACCCATGCTGGCTCCTGCAAAGCAATACATTGTTTTGGAAAAGCTCACAAACTGCTTAATAAAGCATTCTAAAATGTGGCTTGTTATTGACATTAACATAATTGGCCTGTAGTTCTCTGGGTCCTCTATATCCCACTTTCTGAAAATAAGAATAACTTTGCCTTTTCTCCAATCCTCTGGCACTTGATCCAGTTTCATAATTTTTCAGAGATCACAACCAGTATAAAAGCACTTCTTTAAAGACTTGGGCCTTTCTCTCACATTCCTCCACATGACTTTGTCTTATCTTCTGGATGTTCTTTGCTCCCACTCTACCTCCAAAAGCTTCCTGTTTCTAATTCAAGTAACTCTCATCTTTTTTGATAAGCTTGATGGGCATTTTTGCTTTTATATCCATCACCTTCCCTTTCAGGATAGCAGTTTGACGGTTACATAAATAGCTTATGTCACCAGCGGAAAGAAAAACAAACATGGCATGTCTCTTATAGTTTGCAAGAACAGCTTTCCTCTATTATGTTCCTCTGATAAACAAAACAACAAAAATAACTCCCTCATCCTTGGACTTTGCTATCAAACTCCTGTTTGTTTATTCAGTGAACTCTCTGTGTCTTATGTGTCCCCGAAGCTGCCTCAACTACCGTATTTTTCGGAGTATAAGACACCTTTTTCCTCCATAAAAGAGGCTGAAAATTTGGGGGTGTCTTATACTCCGAATGTAGCTTTTCCGAAGTTTTTCCCAGCCCTAAGGAGGTGCTAATGATCTTCCCGGCTTCCTACTCCTCTTTGCAGGCTTGTTTTCATTCCTACTCCCTCTGAAAAAGGTTTTTTCAGCCCTAACCAGGGGATAAAATAATGTGCTGAAGCTGAACAGACTAAGGACGCTAGCCAGATGAATACCTGGTAGGTAGATTTTTTCCCCTATTTTTCTCCCCCAAAACTAAGGTGTGTCTTATACTCCGAAAAGTACGGTAAATCACCAACAACCAATGCTCCAATCATGCATTTCATTTCTAAATGGCAGAATATTCAAACTATAGAGGTTGTAAATTCTCCATCTTTGAAATTTTTAAGAGGCTGGACAACCATTTCTCATGGTTTATGCAACTGCTTTTCCTGAATATGGTAGAAAATTAAATTAGACAATCCTTCCAAATCCACAGAGTTATGTTTTTACACAATACAATAGAGCAACAGTTATAAGCAGCGGCAATTATTTATTAGACTTTCCATCTTCTTGATTCTTGTTCTCTTTTCTGCCTCTTTCCTCTGCTCAGCTTATTCCCCTGCCAAACTTCTGTTTGCTTTTCCTGTTCATTCATTCAGTAAACTCTGATTTCTTAAGGAAGTTACCTGATCAGAAAATGAAATAAGATTAATCTCAGCAAGATTCATTCTTGACAAATACATACTGCCTATTGGTATTTGCTTCATTGCTTTCAATATGTCTACAGATCAATTTCTTGATCCTGTAGAACAGGACTATCAAACTCCCAGCCCATGGGCCGGATGCGTCACATGCTGGCCACACCCACGCCCGGTTTAGTGAAAGAGAAAAAAATCCTGATACGTCACGTGACGCCGCCGTGGTGACATGAGTTTGACACCCCTACTGTAGAATGTTCCCCGGCATTGATGTCAGATTGATTAGTGTGCAATAGGGTGTCCCTACTGCAAAAATGTTGTTTTGTTTCAGAAACCAAAAACACATAGTGATGCTTAAAAGTGGTTTCCCGATTTGTGAACCCTTTTGAATTATTATTTCTGCATAAATATGATTTAAAGCATGATCTGTTCTCCACACAGATCCTGAAACTAGATAAAGGGAACTCAATTAAACCAATGAATCAAAAACACAATTCTTGTTCATTTAATTATTGACGAAAATGATTCATATCTGGAAAACAAATGTTTTAGATTCATGTTTATACAGAAATATTAAAAATTCAAAACAGTTCGTAAACTTTTAAGTACTACCAAATTGTAGCTCAGAAGTTCTGCCAAACAGTTCAGGATGAATTATAATTTGGCAAGAACTGAACGTTTTGGTTGTTCCTGATTTCAGTCAAGAATAAATCCAGAAGTCTTACTGGGTGAATAGGGTAAGACTTGAGTCCTTAGTTCTCTGACTCACTGTACCTCACGTGACCTGTGTGTTGGCCTGCTACCCAATCTTCCCGGAGCCTTTCTTTTACTACGACTCCTCATGCTACAATTGGAGCAAAGGACATTGTTAGATATTAAGTAAAGGTAGAGAAAGGAAGGAAGATGGGTTCATGGGATAGGAAGATGGATATGCAGTCTACAGCTAAAGCTAAGGAGCCTGATCCAATCAGCCCACATGCTCTTAATTTGCCAATTTTTAGCCACCGCTGACTGCAATTTATTTACGATTCTGTTTTCACTTTTGTCCTGTTCTTTAGATTTTTGGTAGAATATTTGCTTTTCTTATTGAGCCAAAATAGGCAAGACAAGCAAAAATGAATGGAAACTAATGATGGGGCGGGGGAGGGAGGTGTTAGGAATTAAGGAGAAATAGTGAGAACAATTAACCAGTGGAACAGCTTGCCTTCAGAAGTTGTAGGTGCTTCATCACTGGAGGTTTTAAAGAAAAGACTGAACAGTCACCTGTCTAAAATAGTATAGGGTCTCCTGCTTGAGCAGGGGGTTGGACTAGAAAACTTCCAATGTCTCTTCCAGCTCTATTCTATTCTGAAATTCTGAGCTGAGTTGGTCTGTCTTTTCCCTGCTAACATTTTACCATTTTCAATGAACAGCAGATATACTGATTGTTTTATTTGGGTTTTCCTTTAATAACCTAACCTAAGCTTATTTAAGCTTTTACTTCGGAGCCCTTGGTGCTCTCTGAGCTTTGTCATTTGCTGATTACATAACATCATCTGAGCTCGTTCCTTAACATTATCTCTACAGTATGGTCATCTGTTGGTACTCTATCTTGGTGACTGGACATTCTTCAACTCTCCTATAAATGTAGTGTTTTTATTTTCAGTTGCTTACATATTCTGTAACTACATATTCTATGTCTCTTTGGCCTCTATTTCCCCAAGATTTGTAGTGTGGTGCACTGATGAAAACAAATGCCTACCTTGGCAAACCTAAGTGTTTTCCACTAGTACAAAGCATTATTGATTTCATTTCTTCTTCTTCAGTACAGTCTATTCCTAACTAAGACTGTAGCGGACATCATTCCCACTTAATCACTTTGTTATCATAAGTTAAATCAGTCAACCAACAAATTATGACTAACTATAAACTGCCAACATTTCTAGTACACATGAAAAACAAGTAAACAATCAATGGAGCAATAAGTGAACCATTATCTACTAGCCTATCAGAAAAAGAAATTACCATGAAATGTATTTGCTGTGATATCATTTGACATAGATTTTTTAAAAAGTGATTATTTTCAACTCTAAGGTCTATTCTTTTAAAAAGTAAGAATAGTGGTTGGAGAGACAATGTCACATCAAAATGATGAGCCCAATTTTGCTGAATTTTGACAGAACACGACTGTCAAAAATATATGATCGTGTAGCTCAGTATCAAAAGAATTGGACATAACACTCATATGTTTAGACCACCTTTCTAAAGGTTCAGTTCATAATACATATGAAAAATGAACACCAAACACTAAATGATCATAAACAAATATAAAAGCTAACTCACTATATTGGCTTGACCTTTCACCCTTATTTATTTTTACATCTGGAGGACTGAAGAAATACTATTAGGTTTCAAATTATACTTTCTTTATGTTATGTCAATTTTAGAAAGATACGGAATGAATAAACATGTTCACTTTTTTTTACATGTTAAACTAACTGTGAATGGAAGAAATGAAACAACACATGCTCCAGAGATTTTAGAAACTTTCTTCTAATGAAAAAGTGAATTCTAGAGTAAGGTCCAAAATGGGTGCTTTATGGGTGCTCAAGTAGATAACCCGGTTCTATTGTCAGAGATTGCGCAAATGGACACCTGAAGCTGAAGATAGTCTTAGTGGGCCTGGGTAGGGAAGATGGGGGGTGGGGGGAAAGGCCTTAGGAAGATCAGAGGCAAGCAGTAAGTTAATAATTACATTTTCCACAAAACGTAATTGAGAATAAGTCAGAATCAGAACAAGAATTATTTAAAGAATACAAATATAATTATTCAGTTAATTTAATGCCTTTTTAAAATATTAATTTTTTTTTTAAAAAATGGTCTGATTAAAAATGAAGAGATAGCTTTGTGACTGTTTTAAGAACTAGCTATTTAACACTCCCTTTATAGAAGTAGTCCTTGACTTAAAACCATTTATTCAGTGAGTGTTGGAAGTAAAAAAAAAACCACAATCAGTCCTTGTACGCAGAATCATCACCGTCAATTATCAAAATGCAGGCACTTAGCAACCAACATGTATTTACGAAGTCTGCATCGTCTTATGTGAGCCCCTTCCCAGCTAGCTTCCAACAAGCGAAGTCAATGGGGGGAAGCCATTGCTTATTGACAGCATAGTTAAGAACTCCAGTGATTTGTTTTAACAACCATGGCAAAAAAGTTGTAAAATTGGGTACAACTCACTTAACAACTTTAGCAATGGAAATTCTGGTCCCAATTGTGGCCGTAAGTTAAGGACTACCTGTATTTTGGATTTAAAAATTCTGTTACTTGCACTGCAAAAGAACACTCCCAAGTTAGAATCATACCTTCTACTCTCCAGCGGACGGCCATCACTAGAAATACTACGTGGAATGTTGGTGGCCCGATCTGGAGGAGGCATTTTTCCTTCACCTTTCCCTGAGGCACCTCTAGTAGTAATTGGACTTTGCATCTGTGATGGCATTTGCTGAACATGAGATGCTTGTCCCTTGTTAGCGTTTCTCTGCCACTTGTTATTATTTCTGAATGGGAATTTAAAGTCGTATGGAATTCCGCCATCATTCATTTTGTATTCCATTACTGGCATGCGATGAATTTCTGAAAAACTTCTGGAAGATTGAAAAGTAAGGTTAAACAAAGTGTGAAATACGGGAGAAACATGTGCAATGCATTGTTTCATTATAAAACAGTAATGAGAATATCTTAAATATAAGTACATGTATGAAACTCATAGACTGCTGCAAGTTAGCTTCAAGTATAATACTTGTAGCTTGTATTTTTGGGATGTCTGCAGCAAACCATGTTTTTTTTCCCAGAATGACAAAATATATGTTGGTCATCACAATGCAACATTTCTCCTCTTGCCCCAGCCTATGTACATGCATACAGGAAGATGGTGTCATTAAAAACTACTATCACTTCCAATTTCTCAGTTTAATCTAATGGTTTTCTAGGAAGTGAAACATCTCCTCTGCTTATTGAAGAAGGCACAAATTTTAATCTATATTAAAAAGTAAGTCTCAAGAAACTGAATAAAGAATTAACACCAAGCATTCAGAATTCAGTGAAAAAAGTGACACTTGAACCTTGTAACACTGAATTCTAAAATAGCATATACCAATGTTTCCAGCAGAAGAGAATATATGTAGCTCAGGTTTGAATTGTGAAGTCCTTGGGGCTCTCTGAGCTTGTTTGAAGTTGTTTCATTACCTATCTAGGTGACATAATCAGTGCTGGTGATTGTGGAGTTTAGTTCCCTTTTATACACAGTACTTGCCCTACCAGTCTTGGTGGAGGTTCTTTTGGGAAGTTCCATGATAGAGGTATTGTTTTCTGCTTGATTGTCTCGTGTTAATCCGTTTATCTGGGCATTGGTTTCTGGAGGAGATGTGTTCTGGTCTTTTTTTTTATTTTCTTTTGTACTTTTTATTATCTCTTTTGAAAGGTGTGTAAATGTGTATGTCTATGTGCCTGTTGATGACTCATATATAGACATATAGAGATAGAGCGCTGATACATAGTCACATGGAGATAATGCAATCACAATTGGGACCAGAATCTCAGTCATTGAGTGAAATGGTTGTTAAGCAAATTGTCACATGACTGCCCATGTGACTGCTTTATTCAGTGATCGCAATCCTGGCACCCCTGGTTGCACTCTTTGAGAAATCACTGATTGGGTGATATTATAAAATGGACAGAGTCCAGATAAGAAGCATGGGGCACCTTTATAGGGGTGAGGAGACTCTTGGAGGCTCTGCTTAGGAGCTGCAAAGCTGCCAAAATCCAAGCAGAATTTTCAACCCCTAAGGGAGACACTCTTGTGTATGGTCTGTGCCAGGTCTCCCAGGGCCTTCACCCCACCCAAATATCCCATGCCTCTTAATTTACTACACTGCCTCTCCAGTCAAGAACTGAAAATCCTTCCTACCAAAATCCAAGCAGGATTTTCATCCCCTGAGCAAAGAGACACTTGCTCCAGCCTGAACTGGGCCTTCCCCTCGTATCTGCTTGGATTTCAGCTCCTTCTCAGCTCTAGGGGCTGGTTGAAAGAGCTGCCTGACGAAGGATGTCAGCTCCCATCCATGTGCAGAAGGGAACTCCTTCTGCGGTGTGCAGACATGGAATACAATCATCAAGATTTAAACTGCATTTCTGTACACCAGCTCTCCTCCATTCATGGAAGGGAATGCTTTTGGTGGGGTGCAGGAACAAAGCACAGCTCCTCAGATCCAATTGGCCAAAGAAGTTCATCTTTCATATGCAGAAGGGACTGCCTTCAATGGGATACACTAATGTGCCTCCACCCTGGGTCTCTACCTTGCCAAAGGAGTTTGGTCTTCCTTGGCAGGCAGCTCTTTAAGCCAGCAACAAGAGTGAGTACTATGGGCAGGCAGCAGCAGCAGCTTGTAATGTTCTTAGCCAGCTTACCCGTTGATTTTCTGGGGAAATCAACAGAAATTTCAAATTGTGATCACATGGTCATGGGGTGCTTGGCAACCAATTGTAAGTATGAACAGGTTGCCAACTGCCCAACTTTGATCATGTAACTGATTGGGGGGGGGGACTTTTATGATGACTGGAAGTGCTTCATATGGGCTTTATAGCACCCTTTCTGAGGCTGTTGTTACTTCAAATGGTCATACCTCTAGATAGGATACACAGACAAAGATAACAGACACATAGATAATAGACACATAATAGATAATAATATAATAATAATAGATAATAGACACATGCCTGTTTCCTAGGGCTGAGAGTCACCTGACTGGTACCTAAAGTGGGACTAGGACTTACAGTCACCTGGTTTCTAGCCCGATTCCTTAACTACTACTTCAAGCTGTTTCTCTTTTAATCTGTGATAGATATCAATTAATTCATTGGTTGCCAAATACCTTCGTGGAGTACAATCTTCATGAGGTGGGATAATGACAACCTTCACAGTAACTGAAGTTCTCAGGAGATCAATCATTTGCTCATGGCTTAGGGTAGCGACAGCCACAGTGCAAATTTCCACTAATCTGCTGCCTTGTCGTAATCCTGCTTGCCAAGCATAGCCATATGGTTCAACATCTGCCACAATTCCTTCATAGTTCACATGGAAGCCAAGCTGACCCAATCCATTCCGTCGTAAAGTCATTTCCACTGACTCACATCCCTTGGTCACGAGCTGAGAATTGGAAGACAGAGATGTGGAGGTGTAATGGGAACAGTTTAGTACAATGAAATGTAATTCAGTAGGAGACACAAATAAATAGGCGAGATCATTAAAACAGAGCATGAAGCAAGGTAGATATTGTCATTCCTTATTCATACAGCAATTATACTCTATATCTCTGAGGAAGATAGTTGGATTACTACTGAGTAATAATCCCCGGCTTAGTTTGATCTTGTAAAAATGACTAGCTAGATTCCAGTGCTAGATGAAAATTATGAATGCTACAAAAACTTTAAATGGAGTAATTTATGAAACAATACCTACAGTAATAGAGGATGTGTAGACTAGTATTCATTTACAAATTGACAAGTCATTTAATTATTAAATCTTATATTGACTTGACATGCTTATAATTCAGTAAAAACTTGGTATGGAACTCTTTGTTTTACTATTTTAAGTCCAGTTCCTAAAAGATAATAATATTTTTGAATGCTGAAAAATATTAAGTCTTTTCTCACAGCATGGAATGTGCGATTTTGATTCCACAAATAACATTTCTGCAGCTAAAGTGTAAATATTAATATAATAAATACACTATCCAGACCTTAAAAAGTAGATGAATAAGCTACAAGGCATTTTATTGCTCTGACTGGGTAGGCCAAGGATTTGAAAAATAATCTAGCAAGTGGGTGGAACATTGTCAGGTACAAGAAATCAGGAACCAGGATAGAGTTCAAAAGTACTACAAGTTTATTTCATGCTACCTGCACAAGAGTCTGATTTACCAACAGTCATGGATTTAGCTCTTACAGGGACATGGAGATTCCAAATTAATGAACCCCTGGTCATCTCCTACATCCATTTTATTTTGCTAGTTTGTTGCTCAGATCCAAGAAGGAAATTAAAGCATTTCTATATGTATTTATGCTTGAGGAAGGAAGAGGAAAATAAGGAATTCTAACCTCTAGTCTTTTGACAATCTCCTTGATATCTTCAGGGTTTTTGAAACTTTCCACAGAAACACATTCTCCTCTTTCATAGAAAATTTTGACACTTGTATCTGTTGAAGTCCATCCTATTACATCTCTGCAGGAACAATTGAATACAACACTTTTTGTATCTTGTTCAATTACAACAACAAATTCATTAGAAATGCCCAAAAGACCATCTATATCTAAACCCTTGCTGTAGTCTTTAGCATGGAGAATCCAGACAATAGTGCCAGAACTATGGAGTTCTACTCCTGGATGAGGTTTGGATTTCTCCTTCTTCTTAGAAGCAAGTGAGATGAAAGGGAATTTGCCAGAAGGATCAATGGGTGTATTTGTCACATTCTTTTCTGCCAAATCTTTCAAGTATTCCTGACGAGTTCTAGTAGCCATAGCACGGAATTTTTCTGATTTATGAGCTGCATTCTCAGCATTGATCACTTTGGCCAGTAAGAAGTCCCTGAATACATTTGATTTAGGAAAGGTGATGCCTTTAGGAATTGGAGGTCCAAATGAGGGCACATCTCTTGATCTTGTCACAGCAACACTGCAAAAAATACATACAAATGTGATTTAAAACAATATGCAGAAACATTACAGATTTCAATGCACTATATATTTTGTTGTCTTTAGAGACAGTCCACTTCTACAGAGAGGATACGCTATTACAACTGCAAGATGCCTCATGACATAAAAGAAGTTTTTGACATGCTATTTATTTATAGTTTAGACTATTTCTTAAAATTTCTTCAATATACTGTATATCTATTTGAGTACACTATATCAATTACTATTATTGCTTTTTCCTTTTCATGCGGTACATATACATAAGATAAATATATGTATTAAGTCAATAGCATTTTATATGTATCTTTATTCTTCTCCAAACCTACAAACTATGAACTACATTTTTCAAGTGAAGTTATTTGGCAATAAAGCATTCAAACATTAACAATTTGCAAAATTCAATTTTTTTATTCTGCTCTCTACAATATATGTTAACAACCACCTCCACATGTCCTGAAAACATAAAAGAAATACCTTGAATTACTCAAATGTTTAACTATTCCCAGAGTTACAAAGAAACAAGCACTTGCTGCTTAGCAAAGAGATTATTTTTAAATGCTTACTGGGAATGCTACTTCTATTGCTCCTTAACCAAAGAGAAAAGAAGCAGAGGAGTAATAGATGAATATATTGGTGGAAGCCAGAATTATTTGGAAAGTGCAATAATGCAAATCATCATTTTTTTTAAAAAAAGTAAAACAGTAGAACCTCAATAGAACATTAATGCATGTGAAGCATTGTACTAGTGATTTAGCAGGATTCAATCCTCTTTTTTTCACCAGCCTTTTTACATTGGAATTTGTGAAAATCCTACTGGCTTGAGTGACAACCGGTTTCTACAGCTCAAGTTTTGTTTTAGCTCACAGAGTCAATACATAGAAGAGTCCATGGCATAATCACTTCTCCCTTGTATTTTGGGAATCTGTCATCTTTCAGCTGGTAATTATATCACCCCTCCCACCATAGATCTGTTGCTTTCCTCTCAACTCCCTGCTCCCCACCAGTCCAAAATGCATATTGATGGATTCCACTGGGGTCTTACTTATCCCAAACAATGGTACTAATTGTTTTTGACATTATCTCCATTTTTTATATTATATTAGGGAGACACTTAAAAGAATGTTGCAAATGATGTGGGTTCTGATTTTATTAAGACAGGACCAAAAGGGGAAGGGGAAGAATGGGAAGGCTGTAAGACTATGAAATGTGTCTATCAAGAAAGAATGCTAATTATATTTACGGAGATTATCTACAATGAGATCAGGGTGACATAACATTATTGTTTAAGCCCTGTCACCCAAACAGAAAATATGATTGTAATCTCTTCTTTCCATTTCAAGAGTCTTATCCATTTAAGCTCTCCAAGCAAGAGCTAAGAACAGTTAACCGTTAATTAAATATTTCTGAAATATCCTTTTTTGTGCTACTATTACTTTATATCGAAACACATGGGGTCATTTAAGAAGAAGGATACATGAAACAACTAACCTATATTTGTATTTCTAATACATTAAAGAGAAATATATCCTCAGTATTTTATTTCTCAATCACTAATGTTGAAACATTTCATTTATATGTCTTGGATATTTTCCAGAGAAAGCAATATATAGTCATCTTTCAGAAACATACATTCTGCTTACTAAATGTGCATTCAAAAAAAAATTCCATTGCATATAAACATTGTGGGACAACCACTACAAATCTAGTATATAAGATACATTTGGTTTTCATTCTGGTCTGCAAAGCCACTATCTCTAGTTTCAAACTGTTTAACTCATTATATGATCATTTTTGATAGGAAAAATAACTGAAAAGTTCTCAGATTTTCATTTACTTCTAATTGCATACAAAACATTTTACTGGGAAATAATAAAATAAATTAGAAAAATGCTCTGATCGAATATTGCAACTTTATGCAAGTAGTTCTGAACTTACAGCCATTCGTTTAGTGACTATTTGAAGTTACAACAGTGCTGAAAAAAGTGACTTATGGTCGGTTTTCACATTTATGACCGTTGCAGCATCCCCACGGTCACAGGATCAAAATTTGGGTGCTTGGCAACAGGCAGGTATTTATTACAGTTGCACTGTTCTGGAGTCATGTGATCAACATTTGTAACCTTCCCAGCCAGCTGCCAAGCAAAGTCAAAGGGGAAAGCCAGATTTGCTTAATGACTGCATGATTTACCCAACAACTGTAGCAATACATTTAGCAAATGTTTAAAAAAAGGTAATAAAATGATACATAACTCACTTAGCAACTGCCTTTCTTAGGAGTGGAAATTTTGGGCTCAAATGTCATCAAGGACTACCGGTTGTTAATTCATTTACTTATCAAATATAGGCGCCACCCATCTCACTACCTACATGATTCTGGGTGCTTTAGAGATAAAAAGTTATCTTCTGTCATGCAAAACCATCATAAACACTGTAATAGTTACCTGTAACAAACGTTGTCAGTACAAGGATTGTGTACTCGGACAATCACAAAGACGTGTTGAAAGTGAGAACGAATATTCTTTGGGCTGAATGATTCAGCTCCAGGTTCTTGGAAAACTATTGTCACGATATCATTCCCAATGTGTCGTTTTCTTAACAGCTTTGATCATGAAGACAAGAAACCCATGAGAATTAAAGGCATTAATAGTGTTATAGAATATAATTATTTTTCCCATTAGTTCATGTTTTAAAATGTAAACACGCCTGATGGTTTTTTAAAATTGTTCCTAAAACAAATAAGTTAATGAAGAATTTATCAATATAAAATGTTAACATAAATTAGTACTTGCAGTTTCCATAACAACCATTAGAGATCTACCTTAATGCAAAGAAATGTCTTTCCATGAGTAGATTTTGTTTCTAAAATTCAAATTCAAATTAAATTTACAATCATAAAATTTGTTATTATTGTTGTTTGTCTAACTGATATTAAATCTTTACAAAATGCCAATTTTTAAAATTTAGGCAATATTTTTCAATATATTAAAATTATGATTTAATTTTGGCAGACTAATCAATTTAATTATTATTATTTTCTACTCTTCAATTCAGGCTATATTTTCAAAAAATATTTCTTGGGAGAAAAAAACCCTCAAGTTTCTTATATTTGCAACAAAAGACATATGTTTGATAGAATTAACATGAAATTCAAACTATTATATGTGAACAAAGTTTAATCCATCACAAAACTTTTTCAACATTCAGATATGTATCTGTAAAATATGAATTTTTCCCAATTCAGTCCAAATAATTAGCAACATTTTAAGCACTTCAAAAACATCCAAAGGGACAGCAGGGAAGAGTCAATTTTGTCAAGATGGCAAGCGTCACTGGACAAAGATTATTTCTTTGACTAACTACTTTTCTGCACTTAGAAAGTTCTTTCCACCCATCAGAACTGTTGACAAAATAGTACTTCAAACCTAGAAAAAGTTGTCTTTTACATAAAATCTTCCATTAATCTTGGTGCAAGCTCCTTAAAGCATTTTTATGGCTCACTACAATGCATAATCCACATTTTATCAAACATATTTGCATTACTGTAAAACTATGCTTTATAAATTGTGTTTCAAGAATTATACATTTTCTGGCTTTTGCTTTCAATTGTATAATATTTCACAAAACAGCCTCTTTGTCTCTTTCTCTCTGCTAAAAATACTTTGGATTGAAGCCACAGCATATATGACAGGACATTGCAGAAAGTAGAAACATATGGAATTTGGAGCATATCCTGTCAAGAGATTTCATAAATACTGCCATGGAGAATCAGCATATTCATTCATAGCTTTTTATGGTAACACAGCATGGTGGAACAGCAATATGAACCCCACCCTGGCTCCAGCAGATAAACAGTCTGCAAACAAATTAGATCTACCATATGCTGATTATCCCGAGGCCTCGCTTGGTAATAATTTGCAAAGAGCAGTAGGTCCCACAAAAGTATCCAATTACTAGTGCAGATATCTGCATGGAGAAGGTTGCTATTCTGTCAATGCTATTACATTGTTACTCTGAAGGGAATGTAGGCCAGATTTTATTCTTAGAGTATAATGTTAGTAGTAAATACACTGGATTGATATGTACTTAAAAATCAAAATCAAATTCTAAATATCCAACATTCAACATTTCTGTAAATATGGTTTTCCAGAATGAGATAAAGCAACTTCTCCTCAGGTGATTAAAGTAAAACAATTTCTGTAAAGGAAACAAAAATCTCCAAAACATCTACACTGGAATAAATAAATTCTACACAGTCTCTTTTGTTTAATCCCCAAATTAGTTTTGTCGTATGGTGCCATTTTGTTGCCTGTTCAAATTTGCTTTTTTATTTAGATATCTTAAAGAGATACAGTAGTACAAATGAAACCAGTCTAATCAATAATAAAAAACTCAATGTATTGAAAACAGAAAAAAATCAGTATACATTATAAGATACAAGAGAGCCCAATATTTGTTTCAGCTAGTCAAGATGGCCAAAAATGTAGTTTAATGTAATATCTGAAATAAACAATTAAATATTCTGATTATTCAAGTAGTTCCTACCTGTTGTTTATTGTTGGGTGTATATGGCAACATTGTAGAAACATGAAACATGATTTCATACTCTTTATATGTTGTATAAAGAGAGTGCGTACCAGTTGAATCAGCTGCAAATAAATAATATAAAGTCTAATTTATTATTATTATTATTATTATTATTATTATTATTATTATTATTATAACACAATCCACAAGATTGTGAAGATACATTTAACCAAGAACAAAATCTATGTAATATTTATTTATTCTAAAACAAAATAAAAAATGGAAGTATTACTTATTTTTAATTTTATATATTTTAATGTATTATGTTTTAAACACATTGTCAATTCGAAGGGTTACCAGAAAAACCAAAAAGATACTCAAAAGTGGATATGCTAAGAAACCATATAACATAGTTTTTAATGCAGAAGTTTTTGCAGTACTTTTCCTAGAATAAATATTGTATGCTTACCTATTATAATTATAAAATAGAAACTAAACTAGTGTTATGTCCTTGCAGGAGTCATTTCAACATTAGCCTCTTGTTCTGTGCAATAAACTATTTTTTAAATTGAGATGATTTATTTAGATTTACTTCATCCTATCATTAGCGTTCCAGATAAATTATTGTATCTGTATGTCATAAATATCATAGGTAAATTTACATATTCAACCAATTAGCAGGTTTATAAGTTGTGTTCTTTGCAATAAAAGCTAGTAATGAGAATCTGATACTTCTTCTCAATGCATCTATGTTAATATTGTCTGGTATCCAGACTTTAAAAACTTTGATTACCCTCAGAAGTGAACCATACTTTCCATGACAGAGAGAAAGGAAGCTAAAATTTATCTTATTTATGAAACAAAACATTGATAACTAGAAATAAATGCAAACTACAGATATAGTTTTTGGGGGGTGATTAATATGTTATCATTTTATATTCACATTTATTTTATTATATATGTGTCTTTTTATTTTTAAGCATGGATCAACGTTTAAATTCAGTAACAATGAGTATATGTCAAAAATATCTTGAGTGATATATTTGGTGAGATTTATGAAGTCATTTTAGGAAATGCCTTAAGGATTATCTCTTGAGAATTAGCTAATACATGAAAACGTAAAAAAAGACCTTGCTTGGAAAATGAGATACAGGTGATCCTTAACTTACATTCATTTGTTCAATGATTGTTTAAAGTTCTGGAGATGCTGAATGAAGGGGTATACAACCAGTTCCCAAAGTTATAGCCATTGCAGTACCCCCATGATCACATGATCAAAATTCAGGCACATGGTAGCCTGTGGCACACTTACAACCACAGGGCGCTTCAACTCCCCCCACCCGCCTATCTCCCCTGATTTTGCCCTTTTGGCACTCTGCACTCTATGGTCCCTGCTGCCATAGTTGACCTTCGTCATCTTGCTCACACTGCTGACCAGCCTGGCTTAGCCCTCAGTGAGACAGCTGCAGACCACACAAGGCTTTCTTCCCAGGGTTCCACATGGCGGTTTTCTTGCAAGGCCTGGGAAAGATGGCCTCTCTTGGCCAGGAGCTGCCTTGGGAAGGGTCAGGGTGGGCATCCTTGTAAGCAGCAGGGACAAGAACATGATGAAGGTCAGTTGACGGGCAGAGCCCAGGGCAGCAGGGACTATGGAGTACAGGGTGGTGATGGTGATTGTGGCTAGGACTGGGCTGGGGTGTCTGATGTTTCCTGAGTTGGATCCAGCTTTGTGCTGTGCTGCTGAGGCAGCTAGTGCTTCCCAAAGACTACAACTTTGCTCTCATTATTTTCGTACTCATTATTTTCATTATTCTGAATAAAAAAAGGCAGTCTTACTCTTTGTGTCTAGCTGGGCACGATACTTTTCAAATCCTTTGAGTCGAACCCGTTCTCCCAGCAACTGAAGAAACTCTTCAAAGGCCGGGCCTGCTGATTCATTATTGTACATTTCTTCTTCTGTGCTTTGCCCAGACTTGCAGTACATGATTCCCACTTTCAGCTGATAGCTTAACTGTAAATATAAATAAAAACTCAAGTTTGCATTCTTGTATTATCTGTGCTGCATCAAGAGGCACAAGGCTATTCCTTTAAAAATTCATCTGTTTTCTGTAATAAGAAAGCTGAGTGAAAGAAATGAAAATGACAAGGTTCTGTATATTTACTATGCTGTATTTCAAATTGTTCCACAAAATAATTCAGAGACTATTGGCTTTCCCAATTCCAAATTACACACACACACACACACACAAATTGAAAAACACGAAAGAAAAAAGCCTCAGTACTTTAAATCCTAGGTTTGAAAATATCACCTTATTTTTTTCTGAATTTACAATAATTTTGGCGTTTAAAGATAATTTTAATTTAAATACATAAAACAAGATGGCCATTAGTTTGATCCAGTCAAATCAATGACAAGAATTCTTGAAATGTCAATCTACAAACATCTTATATGTTAAAATATGTAATTTAAGGTAATTAAATAATCAAGTTTTCCTCATCCAACTACATTACTACATAAAATTTACTAAAATAAGGCTTACAATTGAAATGAGTAACCAATGACAGTGTAAAGAAATCTTTTCATCAGATAATGTTTTCATCATTAGAAAGTTACCAAAAATTGTAATATGGAAAATAGATTAGCCAAGCTACTACCTTCTCACTACACATTGAGTTCTCACAAAAGCACCTAGGTTTTTTATGATCACTTCATTATATCTGCTTAAATTATTTTTATGCCATTAGTATTTAACATTTATTATGCTTGCTATATGGACAGAACTAGAAGGAAAAAGTCTATGGAGATTCTCAGTCATCCAGGTCATGGTTGTCCCAAAGGTGCTTTTTCAAGAGGCAACTGGACTTTCTGGTTTTTCTTGGAAAAACTTCTTCCAAAGATGCTACTTGGATGAGAAGTGAAATGTCTCCAAGAAAAAGAAGAAAGTCCAGTTGCCTCTTGAAAAAGCACCTTTAGAAGGATAAAGGCACAGAAAAGAAGCTGAACTTTACAGAGCAAAAAGAAAAAAATATTTATATCCAAAACAGATATTCAGTTAAAATGGGAAAAACAATTGGAAAAGTCACAGTAGATTAAGTATGCATGGTTGTGGTCTATGAGTGTATGCAGAGAAACACGGTGAATTCCTGTTAAAATAGGTTTCTAATGTTCTGACAGAGCCAAATATTGTTTACTATTCTGAGTATTCTTCAGAGCCCTAGTTGTCAACTTGCCAGGGACCGAGATACAGTATATTGTAATAAAATCTGTTCCGTCTTCAGTTTCAGAATGTTATCTGTACAACCCTGAGAGGCCTAAAATCTACTGACTATAACAGGATGCTTCTCCCGACTTTACAAGGCTTGAAGTTTTGATTGGCCTTTTGGCCATACGCAAAATGCTCAAAGAGCCAAAGAGTTAAAGAAGTCATATATTATTTATTAAAAAAGAAAGTAATTAAGCATTTTTAAAATTTGTTTTTAAACAGGGGATCTCAAAAATGAAGAAAAATTCTCCATTTTTTAAAACATATACCTATGCTAGAGAAAGAAGCATTCTCAGTACAACCCCATTTTTTCAAAGAACACGTCTAATCTCTAACATCTCCCAAATTGCCTTAGGTTCTCAATAATAGCACCTGCATCTTATCTTGGATAAGCTTCAACTTGCTCATTATCATCTACTCTTGAATTGATGACCTATATTGAGCATGAGTTGAGTATTTACCGTGATAGTGCAGTCCAACAATTTGGATTGTTCCTCCTATTTCTAAAGTTAGCATAACAACCAAAATGGTATCCTGTAATATTCCATAAGCCAAAATAGTATACTAGCATTGTTTTCTGAGGAAAACTTTTTGGAAAGAAAGAGATACTGGAATAATTAGGCAACTCTAAAATTTCTGGCAGCTTAGAAAGATTCTAAAATTGATTAAAACAAAGGCTGTTGAGAACAACAAGCTAATCAAAATTATAACATTGTTCCCGCTCATCTCCTGAAAAGGATAGTTCGATACAGCACAAAGGCAGAGAACAAGTGTAGAATACATCTATGTCATTAGCTTTATCCCAAAATACCTGAATTGAATGCCATTAACTGCAAAGCTTTGATTAATATGATAGAATTACAACTTTAAATTAATGTTTTACAAGCAGCACTAAGAACCTAATGAAGTTCATTGTTAAAATGTATTGCGATGGTAGCTCAAATGTCATAGGTAGAAAGGCATAATTTTGAATCAGCTTCTTATGCATTGTCTTGCAGCACTGTATGAAGAAAATCATTTGCAATTGATAATATAATTAAAAGAGTTATCTGTTTAAAACGGCATGGATCTTTATCTCTAAGTTGCAATATTTAGCTCTTCCACGTGTCTGTTAAATTATCTGAGAACAAACTAACTCTTGAAATGTCTCATTCATTAACTTCAATATATACAGCTTTATATAACATTTTTAAGATAACCAAAAAAAGCCAACAGAAAACTAACCAACTAAAAACCAAAAATGTGCAATTTAAATCTTACCCCTTGCTCATCGAGTTTCATAAGCTGGTCTGTGACTTTAGGGGTATTGAAAGCCAACCTGAGACAATGTATATTTAGTTCAGGAACCACATGTTCTAGGACTTCTTTCAAGGGCAACCCTCTGGCTGTGCAATGCTTTGCAGTTGAAGGTATTGCATCTTCCAAGACAGTACCCCTTAGTGTTGTAAGCTAGAAATAAATAAATAAATAAATATATACCAAGTTGTGAAGAAAATTTGTTAGTAATACATAGAATATATGCAATAATAGTATTTTCTAATTCCCCCACAAAGTAACAGTTTAAATGGAACAGGACAATTCAAAATGTACTACTAATTAAGATGCACATTTGCTTTTTTCTATTTAGTGATAATACAGGTAGTCTTTGACTTACAACCACAGTTGAGCCCAGAATTATGATAAAAAGTCATGGCAGTTGTTAAGCGAGGAACCCATATAATTGCCTCGCTTAATTACCACAATCCCTGTTCTCTCTGTTCAGTCATTAAGCAACCACACAGGGTGTTGAGCTGAGCATGGAGTACCTTGGGGGAGGCTCTGGGAAGTCTCGTGAAGGCCCAGCAGTGCTCTGCAGCACCTCAGCTCATACAGAGCTGGCGCCAGGCCTCCCAGGGCCTTGCCTACCACTGATGCACACCGGGCTCTGCTTCCCACCTTGCTCGATTCCACACTCTTGGACCTCCTCACTCCATCATGCCTCAGTTCACTTATCTTTACTGGGACAGCACCACATGGGCTCTTTATAAGAAGGTTGTATGGCAAATTGCCAATTCTCCACCCAAACTGAATTTCAGAAAAGCTAAGTGAAGGTCTGACAAGCGAAGAGAGGAGGCCCTAGAGCAGTGATGGCGAACCTTTTTTCCCCCGGGTGCCGAAAGTGCATGTGCGCGTGCTATCGCACATGCGTAAGTGCCCACACCCATAATTCAATCCCTGGGGAGGGCGAAAATGGCCTACCCCGCCCCCCTGGAGGCCCTCTGGAGGCCGGAAATGGCCAGCTCCGAACTTCTGGTGGGCCCGGTAGGCCCATTTTTCGCCCTCCCCAAGCTCCAGAGGCTTCCCTGGAGACAGGGGAGGGCAAAAACGCCCTCCCCGTCCCCCCAGAGGCCCTCCGGAAGCCAAAAACGCCCTCCCAGAGTCTCTGTGCAAGCCAAAAATCAGCTGACTGGCGCGCACATGCGCACTGGAGCTGAGCTAGGCAACGGCTCGAGTGCCAGCAGATATTGCTCCGTGTGCCACCTGTGGCACCCGTGCCATAGGTTCGCCATCACTGCCCTAGAGTTTGACACCTAGAGGGACGGGAAACAGGCTCAAGGCTGTGGGGACACAGCTGGGTGAGATATAGGGAGGGAAAATTGGCAGGTGGAAAAAACTGCAGCATCCCTGCAGTCAGTCATATGAATGGGTGGATTGCCAAGGGCCCAAATTTTGTGTCTTTCCTTCCAATCCTATCCAAAAATACAGGAAGAGCCACTTCCAATGTTTTCTCAGTAATGTATAAAATAGTTTTTTAGTTAAGGTTGCAATTATATTAGTAGTAAAAAAAAAAGCAAACAAAGCATTTTCCTATAAATTCAGTATTTAGGGTTGCTAAGTGCAAAAAAATAATATGAAACCTGTATTAAACAGATAACCTTTATGAAATAAGTGAGTTTATTAAACCATTCAACATTATTTCTTTTATTGGAATGATTTTGTTAAAAGTTATGGAAGCTAGCAAAAATTATTAAAGCAAAACAAACTTCATCTAATATTTGCATAAATTATTACCTTTTTAACCACTATCATCATCCCTTAGTCTGACAATTTTGTTGCCTTTTTTAAAGTACCCTTTTATAATCACTGAAGTGATTTAAAAATGATTTAAAGTGTTGAACTGTGTCCTTGTAACCTCTGCTAGTTCTAACAAACTTCTACTTTCATCTAACAAAAGCTAATGCTATATTCTTCATAACCATGACTTAACCATGATTCTTGCCATCAAATAGCATTGCATTTAATGCAGAACACATATAAAGCTATAATAATTGTGTACACTTTATATTTCCATTTTACATTTGCACTGTAAAGCACTGTGAAGTGCTATATACTATAAGTCTAAGCAGCCTTGTCTATAGCTATATTTCTATTGCTATATAAACACTTGCCTTATTTTTCCAACGTATGTATCCACAGCTATCTTCGTAGGTTAACATAGCTTATGATTACCCCCCCAACTCTAAGAAGCATATCAAAGGCTGCCACTGAATCTTAAGTTGCACATCACCTGTGTGAGATTTCTGCCCAGTATAATTAGAAAAAAGAATTCACTGGGTTTTTAATTAGGTTATTTCTGAGTCTTTCGTCTCGAAACATAAAACAACCATGCATAAGAGCATGTTGAATGGCAAGAGTCTTGAGATATTTAATTCCAATGCCGTATAAATTGAGAAAATGCTTTGTACAGGAACACCACTCTTTAATAAATCTTCTCTGAGGTTTATAAAATGCACAGCAGTTTGCATAATATTAATTTACTGACAGCTATTATCCTTCCAATGTTTAGGCATATGATTTTGTAACAAGTTCAACATGGAAATCAAATTTCTTATCCAGGTCCAGGTATCGCTTACCTCACTAGTTCTGAAAATAATGCGGTAGCTATACTGGGAACCATTTTCTTTTATTTCCTCAGGTTTTTCTCTTCTGATGCTGACAGCTACGGGACCAAGGTTTTCATCTGCCCCAAAGTAGTTCCAGTGTTCTTGTGCAATTAAAATCAAACACATATTTGGGAGATGGAGGTGGACAAATGAAAAAATAATTATATTTCATAAAAGAAAGATATATATTAATGTTATCATAATATTTCTAGGTTTTAAGACTAGTTCAGACAGAACAATTTTGCTTCAAACACAAATTCCAACCAAGCCTAGGCACAAAAACATAACATGTAACATGTGGACCAGGCAATCAGAGTTAAACCTGAGCACCATCTAGATATTTTTTTACTCCAATTGTATCAAACCCAGAAATATTTATAATCAACTGGCTACATGTTCCATTGTCAAATTCCATGGTATGCAATCATATACTGATTTTTCAAGTATGGTCATTCAAAAGTACTGTAATCTAAAATCGTCTTTCCTGCTATTCTTCCTTTTTATCTACCATGCCAAACATTCCTATGTATACATAAAGTAAAATAAAACATAAAACACTTAAAATAAAACTTATACTAAAACATACAAACCAAAGGCAATGCATTATCATTATTTGACAACTGTCAAAATAAAAATGTTTTCAGATGGAATTCCATTCAGGTCCAACTCTATATTGAAGCGAAAAATTAAACTGGTCAGACCTGGTTAATAGTTTTATGGATAATATATAAGAAATACCAGACTACTGATCAGAATGGAACACTGAAAACATAACCTCAGAAGTAGGTAGCAGCAAAGAGTTCCCATATTTTTGCTAAGAAAGAAATGGATGTGTTTTATAGTCACTGGGACTATAAAGTAAACTCAAAAGATATTTTGATAGAGAATTATGTTGATGATACTGTTTCTAAAACAATAAGAGCAATGTATGTACAACTGCTTTAAAAAAAGAAAGAAATCTGTTTCATAGGTTTAAATCTATATGTATTTGAAGTCCTTCTTAAAAGTCTACATTTGATTATCACACTGAATGACATAAGCTCTTCTTAAAAGTTGTACATGCATTTTATACAAGTAGTCCTTGACTTAAGACCATTGATTATGCGACTGTCCGAATTTATAACAGCACTGAATCAAAGTTATTATACAACTGGTTTTCAGAGTTCTGGCTGCTCCAGCACCTCTGTAGTTGTATGATCATGATCTGGATGCTTGGCTACCTGTTCACAACTATGATCAGTTGCCAAGAGTCAGAGGTGGGATTCAGCAGGTTCTGACCAGTTCTGGAAAACCAGTAGCGGAAATTTTGAGTAGTTTGGAGAACTGGTAAATACCACCTCTGACTGGCCCCGCCCCCATCTAATCTTTGCCTCCCGAGTCTCAGCTGATCTGGAGGAAATGGGGATTTTGCAGTAACCTTCCCCTGGAGGGGGGTGGGAATGGAGATTTTACTGTATCCTTCCCCTGCCATGCCCACCAAGCCACGCCACGTCCACCAAACCATGCCCACAGAACCAGTAGTAAAAAATTTTGAATCCCACCAAGAGTGTTGCGATCACATCAGAGGTGGGTTCCTCCTGGTTTGGACTGGTTTGCCCGAACTGGTAGCAAACAGCTGGTGACGTCACAGAGCCGGTTCGGTTGGTGGACACTGCCATCTTTTTTGGGGAATTTTTTTTAAAAAAATTGCTGATTTTTTTCTTCTGCACATATGCCACCATCTTGTTTTCGGTCTTTTTTTGGAATTTTTTGAGAATTTTTGACACTGCACATGCACGCACCCGTGTGGCACAGCCATGCGGCACGCAATGCGCACAGCCACATGGCACGCAATGCACACGGCCATGTGGCACGCAATGTGCATGGCCACGTGGCACATAATGCACATGGCCACGTGGCACACAATGTGCATGGCCACGTGGCACATAATGCACATGGCCACGTGGCACACAATGCGCATGGCCATGCAACATGCAATGCGCATGCAGCCACGCGGCACAGGAAGAAGTGAACCGGCGGCGAGGTAAGTTAGAACCCACCCCTGGATCACATGATCGCTTTTTGCAACTTTCCATGCTTCCGTCCCCAGAAAGTCAAAGGGCAAGTCAGTGGGGTACCTGCCCTACCTGCACAACCTCTCACTGTCCCTCTGTGTTCACACTGTGTCAGCCACTTGTGGAACCCGATGCATCCTCCCTGACCTGTGAAGCTCTCCCTGCATACTTTCACACATTCTCCCCAACCTATGTGGTACATCTCACCCACCCTTGCCAATCTGCATGGCATCTCTCATGCACTCTTGCCAACCCTCCCCAACACTCACACCCACTCACCTACCCTCTCATTCCCTCCCCAACCTGGCAGAAGCCACTTACCTGCCTGTGTGGGCCTGGGGCTTGCAACTTCCAACCAGCTTCCTCGTTGACTTTGGTTGTGGGAAGCTAACAGGAAGTTGCCTCACATAATGAACGAACTGCTTAGTGACAGAAATTTCCATCTCGAGTGCCATTGTAAGTCAAGGACTATTTGTAATGTTAAGCTTTTAATGATTATAATATTAACAATTGTTTTGATTGTTTTTTAGCTTTTGTACACTACCCAGAGTCATTTGTTTATGAGATGGGCAGCCATATGAGTCTGATGAATAAATAAATAAAATCTCTCCCTTCCCAAATGATTCAGGAACTAAAAGGCTTCTGCTTCCATTTAAATCAAGATCAAGAGTTGTGGTCATTATTAACAAGCCACTTTAAAACACATCATCTTTAAACAGTTGTTTTTGAGGCTAGCCTCAAATTAAATTAACCATAGTTAAAAGTTCAAGCCACATAGTAACTTCACAGCAGAAAGCTTTCATAGTGAAAGCTTCTGGAAAAGAGAAAACTGAGAAAGGATGAAAGCCTATAAGGAAAACATGTCCTTCTAGCTCTGCCTTAATTAATATTGCAGTACAGTTCTTCCTCAGTATTAAAATATGAAATGCCAAATTTGCCATATGTGTCATAAATTACAAATAGCATATAATAGATCCGTATGAGGGTTTACTTTGATAAAGAACTTCATACTGGAAAGAGATGGCATGATTTGACTTAATGAGCTACCATGTGCCTCAATGGGCATTTTCAAAAGTCTGGAGAGACCTGAAAATGCTGTGAGGTTAGTGAAGTAAAGCAGTTCAGCTGCTTCCCCCCCTCTTTTTTTAAAAGAAATGAGCAGTGTGGTATGCTTCTCTCAAATCTTTGCCAAAGCACAACATGCCACAGATTTCTATAGGCCCTAGTAGATAAATGAACACTGTGCATTAAAGCAGTTCTTAGGTGAATGTTGAGTATAGAGCAACATTTCCAAGTAGTTAATAACTACTCACCTTTCTGATAGAAGAATTTCCGATAGTAATATGCACCAAGATCCACATGTTCAACAATGTACCTCTTAGCTCTGTCCAAGTGTAACACCAGATTTTCCTTGGGTACTTCAAGTACGGCCACTCCCGCATTTGTGCAATGAGAGCTAAGAGTAGACTCAAAAGAGGCACTTTCACAGCCACTAAAGGATCCAGAGTTAGACTTGGTGAGACTGATATTTCTCTCTCCTTCCCCGCCGATCTCATTACGAAAATATGGACAACTCAATACAAGATCATTGCTTTTATCATCTCCCTGGTCCACATTTAAAGTTCCTTTGGAATTCAGTTCTTCTGTACTACCCATAGGGGAATTAAAACTTGCAGAATGGGATAACGGTCCAGAAGCTAACGATGCAACCGCAGCAGCAGAAGCTCCAGTAGTTGTATTCCTTCTTTTTATAACATTATTCCGGTTAACTGCCACTTCATTTAAATCAAATAATATACTCTGAACATCATAATGAGCAAAACATTTGGGGCAAATCCAAGGCCTGACATTATCCTCTGATCTGCTGTCTTCTAGATCTGAAGTCTTTCCGAGATCTCCTTCACCTTTGGCATTACGCAGCTTGCGAAAAATAGAAGAATCTCCTGTCTCTGATTTTGAACGCCTCTTCAGTGGTTTCTCCCTTTCTTTAAATAACCGAAGGTTCTCCCTTTGAGTAATGGGTCCATCTATCACATCCAAAGAAAATCCTGAACCTTTACTTCCACTAGCTATAAGGAGTTCACTAAATTTGCAGGAGGCTGAACCTCTTTGATCAGACTTATCATCTTTATAACCTTTTAACAAGTCAAAAAAACTATCCCCTGAGGTACCTTGCTTATCTATTGAGGAGGTGCTACCATATTCTCTGTGCAGTGATGGTCCTGATTTGTAACTGGGTGAGATACATTCATCATAACTATCCACATCAAGCTCACTTAAGGTGATGTCACTGTTACTACGCTGCCTTATTCTACGAAGAGCTTTTCTTGGGGAGCTGTGGTAACCATCAGGCGTAAGAAATCTAGAATCCAAGTTCTCAGATTGTCTTGCTTTGTTTTTAAGTGTGTTTTGGATACTCTTTAACATGACAGAATCACTACTGTTCAAGTTAATAGAACTTCCCTGACTCCCTGGACTACTTTTTGAAGACATACTATCCAGACAGTTTGATGTATCCATTTCTTGACTTGATCTACTGTTTTCTTTGACATTCTCCTTCCTTGGGGGCCAATCTGCAATCCTTGCTCTAACTCCCATTTTAGGAACTCCAGGGTTAGAAGTAAGATGATGTGATCCTTCATTGCGTGAAGGGCCTACTGGAGCCATCCCTGAAGATCCCAAGCTACCATTCTGTGACCTAAAGCGTCTCATATAAAAGTCATCTGAATGTACTTTAGGGGAAACATCTGATATTCCGGTGGCAACAGCCCTTTCAGTCTGGGACCGTTTCAAGCTGGTCATTATTGGAAAGTGTGTTTAGTCTTAGTAAGCTCCAAAGGAAAATACACTCATGTCTGCCTTTTAAATGTAAAACTCTCTTCTGGAGAAGATCCTCCAGAAAGTATAAGGGGTGCATGAGATCCCAGTTGTGATCATTTAATTCAGTGGCAAATGGTCTAAAGATGCTGTTCTTCAATCATTTTTCACTTCTTTGGAATTGAAATTCACCCATTTTATCAAGCAGTCATCTTCCACACATACAAAAATATTGGGGGCCAAACCTTCAATATTCACTTTAAACCTAGAATAAATAAAGAAGTACATAGGACAATTAATCATTGCATAAAATAAGTTATAAAAACAGAAGAGCTTTTCATAGTAGCTACTTTCTCAGTATATTTTGCCTTATGTATCAGTGACAATGCAGAACATAGCTGATATCTTAGAGCAGTGATGGCGAACCTTTTTTCCCTCGGATGCCGAAATAGTGCACACGCGCGCTATCGCACGCGTGCACGTGCTCACACCCATATTCAATGCTCCCCCACGCACCCCTGCTCCCCCATTTCCTGACTTCCGGTGGATCCGGTAGGCCCATTTTTTGCCCTCCCCAGGCTCCAGAGGCTTTCTTGGAGCTTGGGGAGGGCAAAACGCCCTCCCCTGGCACCCTGGAGGCCCTCTGGAGGCCAAAAACACCCTCCCAGAGCCTCCGTGCGAGCCAAAAATCAGCTGGCGGGCGCCCACATGCACGCTGGACCTGAGCTAGGGCAACAGCTCGCGTGCCAGCAGATATGGCTCCGCGTGCCACCTGTGGCACCCGTGCCATAGGTTCACCATCACGGTCTTAGAGTCTTTATAAAGAAAATGTATTTTTAAAAAATATTTAAAATAGATGGCTATAGAAAGCGTGCTACCGTTTCAAACAAATGAACACCTCTAAATAACAGATAGCTCAGTATGAATGAACTACACCCAAAGTAATGCTGTGCAAGTCCATTTTTGTTATTTCACCCTTTTGCACCATCCCCATGTCAGATGTTACTTTGAAATAGATTGCAGACGGGGAGAGAGGAAGCTGTTGAGGGAACGTGGGAATGTAAAGGGCCAGCTCTCCTGACTTTGGAATCCAGTAACAGCCATTGTTGAGCAACCTGTCGCCAGCACTAGACATGGTCATTTTTATTCTTTCAGGTCTTTTCATTATTAATAATCTTTGATGTTCATCTGAGACTGTTAACTTCTTATTGCTGCTTTTACAATTCGTTATCATTTTATTCTTTATTTTGTTTGTTCTGTTTTGCATATTTTATAAAATCCTTTAATCTATGGTTTTAGTAATTATTATGTATGAATCAAATACAAGAAAAATATATACAATTTCAGTAGCAGTAATAATGTGTGAGCGGTTAGCTAATGACAGCAGAAAAGCTCCCTTAGAGTCAAATTACATGTTATGTAAAACTTGCGAAAATTTAAAAAATGTAAATAGAAGCTGCTGGCAGAGAGATAAGAATCTTTCTCTCTTGCATGAACTCAACAAAAATCTCCCTGTTACCTAAAAGCCGCTTTCTCATACTCATGACAAATACTTGCATTTTTAAAAGAAGCAATTATTTCTTTTGAGAAACTGATCAACTTTTTGACACTCTGACTATCGGGGGCGAGTCTCTAGCCCCCGCCGAAAGGGCTCGCAATCTGGGTGTCCTCCTGGATCCACAGCTGTCCTTAAAGGACCATCTGACAGCTGTGACCAGGGCGGCCTTTTATCAGGTCCGCCTGATACGCCAGTTGCGGCCCTTTCTGGATCGGGATTCCCTGTGCACAGTCACCCATGCCCTGGTCACGTCGCGTCTGGACTACTGTAATGCTCTCTACATGGGGCTCCCCATGAAGAGCACCCGGAGGCTCCAACTGATCCAGAATGCGGCCGCGCGGGTGGTTTCGGGGGCTAATTGGCGCTCCCATATAACACCCCTCCTGCGCGAGCTGCACTGGCTTCCGGTGGTCTACCGGGTGCGCTTCAAGGTGCTTGTTACTACCTTTAAAGCGCTCCATGGCATTGGACCTAGGTATCTCCGAGACCGCCTGCTGCCACAAACTGCCTCCCATCGACCAGTGCGCTCCCACAGAGAGGGCCTCCTCGGGGTGCCATCAGCCAAGCAGTGTAGGCTGGTGACGCCCAGGGGGAGGGCCTTCTCTGTGGGAGCACCCACCCTCTGGAATCAGCTCCCTCCAGACTTAAGAACAATTCACGACCTGTCCACCTTCCGCCGTGCCCTCAAGACACATTATTTTTATCAAGCCGGGCTGGCGTGAAAAAGTTTTTGGGGCTTTTAAAAATTTTAAGATTTTACTAAATTTTAATTGTATTAAATTAGGGCCATATTGAATATTTTATTTTAAATGTATTTTAATGTTTTTTACTTGGTTTAAATGTATTTTAATGTTTTTTACTTGGCTGTTCACCGCCCTGAGTCCCCTGGAGAAGGGCGGTATATAAATTTAATAAATAAATAAATAAATAAATATTAAATAGTGTATAAGATGATATACAGGTTGTAAGTCAGGTTTCCTTGATTAGCTGGGAAATAAGATGAATTTCTACCAATGCGATTTCTAAATGGCATTTTGTGGCTTAGCTCTAGGTATAGAATCATCCTCAGGAAGGTGACTTTAATGAGTTCTTATCTTGTCCCTCTCATCTCTCTGTGCTATACTGATTTACCAAGAATCAGCAAATGGGGTATTGGAGGGGAGGGAAAGGAGACTCAAGCACCTGCCTTAAAATTGCAACCTTTGCCCCACCTGACATGGAGACAGTTCAGAAAGAAACCAGACTTCTGGTTCTTCCTTTTGCTGCTAGGTTAATGGTTTCCTAGAAAAGGGAAAACAACTACAACTAAATATGGAACGTCTTTGCTTTTCATTTTAACACTTTGAAACTCACCAACCACCTCTATCCCCCAATTATTGCAATTCTGGATAACCAAAACAAACAAATAAATTTATAAAGGCCCTCACTAGTAAAGCAACATACATATCTGACGATTCTGCAATGATGTGGGGCAGTAACATGAATTACCAGTACTGATTAACGTCCACGGATGTTTCAGATACAAACATGCATTCTAAAAAACACTGTTAAGAATAAAAAAATTCAGAATTCTTCTGTAGGTTTGCATCCATAGAAGTGCATTTTGTATGTGTAACTGAGCTCTTCTCATCTCTTTCCCAGTGTGGCCTCATTCCACGGACTGGTTCCTAAAGCCTGGATATATTCTAGCACAGGATGGGGTACGGCACATGGTTGAAATCAAACAGCAAGCAAACATATTTAAAGGGTTTCTATTTTTTATCCATAGTTACACTGATCTAAAAATGTCAAATATGGAGAAAACGTTTAACACTTTTGTTGTCTTTTCATAGAGAAATACGTTTTTTGTACTCAAGATTTCTTGCACATTAAAATATGGCTGTAATGAACAAAGCATCTGTTTAATTCTAATTTTCACAGGTGCTGAAATAAAAAATAAAAAACACAACCTCTTCCTACATCACACTGCCCCTAAATTGAACATATATTGTTCTTTGAAAGAGCTTTAACAGCGAAACACCACCTCCACAAATGCACCCTGGCAGGGAGTAGACAAAGGCAAGAGGATGTCAGCATACAATCCTGTACTGCTGTATACACCCTTTAATACAAAAAGAGAGAGAGAGGTTCCTATTCAGAGAGTCAACCAATTATAGAAGAATTGGCCTTCAGATACTTACCAAGTCTATGCATGCAAATATGCTGCTGAACCAGCACCATGTTGACAGAGCAGCATTGTGTATAAATCAAAGATTCTGGCAGATGTAGGAAAACTAGCATTTGTGTGAGTATCTTCCCATAAGTAACAAGTGCCTTCTTCCACAGTAATTAAAACTCTAGGAACATTTTCTGCCTCTAACATTCATCCCATTCTAAATTCTAAAATTAACATATTGCATAAAAGAGTAGCAGAGGACGAACAAGGCTGATAATTACTGCAATATTTTTGTTGCAGGCCCAAAGCTCTTAAAGTATGATGCAATCTTCGCATACCGCATTTTTTGGAGTATAAGACGCACATTACTTTTTGGGGAGGAAAAGAAGAAGAAAAAATTCTGCTTCTGCCTACCAGCATCCATTAGTATTCATCTGGCAAGCATCCTTGCAGCAAACAGCCTGGTCAGCTTCAGCACATTATCACAGCCAGATTCAGCACAAGCAGCTGATTGGCGGTTGGATTGGCCTCCTGGAACACCACCAATCAGCTGTTCCAGGCTGCACGGATCGTCACAGCCCATCGCTGCCTCTGCATGTCACGTTTTTGGCCTCTGTGCATCGCGTTTTTGACCTCCGCACGTCGTGATTTTTTTTTGCCTCCACATGTTGTGTTTTTGGCTTCTGCACGCTCCGTTTTAGACCTGATCCAGGCTGCAGGGATCACCACAGCATATCACTGCCGATTGCCACCTCCACACGTCATGTTTTTGGCCTCCACACATCACATTTTCGGCCCACCAATCCCCACCACCTGGAACTGGCTGAAAATGCGATGCACGGAGGTCAAAAATGGGGCATGCTGGAGCTCAGTTAGGTGGAAGAGGCGTGGCCAAAGATTTTGCAACTCAGTCTCTGGCCAATCAGACGGATTTACCCCATGCTTGGACTCTCCAAGCAGCGCACAAGAGAACTTGAAATATCATTTCCCATTCAGTCATTTAGTGAGTAACCACAGATCATTAAATGAGATATTACATGACCGTGCCTTGTGATTTGACTCCCAGCTTCTCATTGATTTTACTTCCAGCTTCTCATTTGCTTGTTGAAAGCCAGTTTTGAAGAAAGCAAGTGGCAATCACATGACCATGGGATACCGTCTTGTATCAGTATATTTTACCGGTTGTAAAGTTACTTTTTCAGCACCATTGTAATTTTGAATAATAAACAGGTCAGTTGTTAAGCAAGGTATATCAGTAAAGTCTTAAGAAAATCATGAAGTTCTCAAAAACCTTTATAGTGCAAATTGAGTCTTTAGGTTGCAAGCTAAACAATGAAGGAAAGAAAAATCTTCAGAAATGGTGGTCCTCTATCTGTTCCTCACTAAGATTTCTTACCATCAATACACAATTGCCCACAAAATGAAAGAAAAAAGTCTTGAGAGTAAAAATGCAATATTTTATATTTAATATAGCTCAATAGTAAGCTACAATCTAATTTGAAGATCAAATGTTTTGGCATTAGCAAATTATCAGAGGTTATCAGAGACCAGATGCTGCTGCCAATTATTTAAAGCTGATTTCTTGAAGACAAGGGCTTGCTTTATGTTAACCAGAATAAATCAATCACTGGATCTGTATCTACCAAAAGGAATTCTATGATGTTTAACATGTAAAATAAACTGTAGAAACTATACATATTTAAAAGAAAACAAGTAATTCCTGATCTAGTGTTAACTGTGTTCTTCCAAGTTGATTATAATTTACCAGCAATCAAAAAAGCAAGAAATTTATTGAGAATCAAGATAGATTAAAATGTTCTCAAGAAAATACAATGATAATCTTCATCTAAAAATAATTACTCAAGAGTCCAAGCCAAAAAATTAATATGGAATAAACTGGAAAGGGCTGAAGAGAGAGAAATAAACAAAAGTAATCCACAAACTATTACAGGGTGAAGATTGAGATGTGTAAATTTGGGGTTGTTTCCTATTTGGAAAGAATCAGGAAGGAAACAGCTGTATTTTTAATATACTTTTTTTTCTTTTTTTGTAATGTGTTAAACTGTTCTAACAGTTCTAACTGTTCTAACAGAATAAATACCTTAAACAGAGTTGGATAGATTTTTCATTGGGTACCTTAGCTTTTTTTACTCTATTTCTCAAACTTACTCCCTAATATAATTATTAAACAGTATTTTACAATTATTTTAGATAGAAAAGTGTTTGAGGAATTACATTTACATATTACTTTCACCTCTGGACTTTAATGTCATCAACTACAGTTATTTCAATAACATTTATTTCTTATTTTTCTTCTATTGAGTTCAGGATAACTTCTATGGGGATATGTCGGTTTTTAATTACCAATTATTTTCATCAGTTAAGTTTAAATATTGTGATACATTATTTTTGTGTATGTTTCTTGGTCCAATACACCTTGAATGTACTTAGTTGAGGAAGGTTCAATTCAGCATATCATTAATATATACAATTCCAATTGCATGGTAATCTGGAAATCTAAGTTAAAATAACTTCCATATTAGTGTGATAATAGAGCATATTTCGCCGTGAAAGGAAAAAAGAACAGATTTTGCAGTGCTCTTATGTAAGTGTCTGCTTCATTTCTTCTTGATTCTCAAGAATGGCCCAAGATACCACCAGCATGATTAAGCTCCTCTCATTTTCTTGGAGACATACTTAAATGAGTAGCTTTAAAATTACAAGTGAAAAAAAGCTGGTAGTAATGAGCTATGCCAGGAGATCTCTCATCTGTGACTAATTACTTAATCTCACAGTATATTGTAATAAATGATAAAACATCATCATATTATGATGTAACTACCATGTTTTCCCGAAAATAAGATCCTGTCTTATATTTTTTTGAACTCTGAAATAAGCGCTTGGCCTGATTGGGCTTATTATCAGCGGATGTCTTATTTTGGGGGAAACAGGGTATAGTGCTAAGAACATCTGAAAATCTGCGATATAGTAAGCAATTTGGCCTCAAATCTTACATATATGAGGAACTTTGGTGTTGATAAATTAAACAGAACTTTCAGTAATCAAAAGGAAACGCTTCATTATGATGGGATACTCATTACTAATCTCTGACATTTTTCTTTCATACAGAGAAAATACTGAAGCCCGGTTACAGAAAGATCCCCATTTTTCATTTATTACAGTATTACCATTTAATACTGGACATTATTTCTCTTCTGGAAAGCTCGGAATAGCCAGTTCCAAGCTAGACAATGATCATTCAAGACCATATTCATTTATTATAAACATTAGATAGATAGATAATGATAGATGATAGATAGATGATAGATAGATAGACAGACAGACAGACAGACAGACAGACAGACAGACAGACAGACAGACAGACAGACAGACACACAGACAGACAAATTTTCATCATTTGTCTGACATTGGATATAACAGATTTTAGGAACTAAAAATGCATAAAAGTAAGAAAGATGAAAATATAAACAGTAAATGAAATTTCATACATCTTTTGGTTTCCCCTAGTTGAAGACAAAAATGCTTTCTGTTTCCCAGTTCATTTATTTGTATGCTATTAAAAGTGCTCCTTTGGTGTTTCTTTTCAACTGCGAAAGCATCAATTCTGCCTCTCTGAATGGCACACCCATTCTTTCTAAAAATCCCTTCTTATAACTAGGTAGAAACAAAATAGTTTCATATAACATGCCCATGCATGTTTGTATGGTTTCTCAGCTTTTACTCAGCTTCATTTTCAACGTGAATATAGAAGTTACCCTACACAAGGCTATTTCCAATTCCCAAATTATGTTAGGATTTAATGGAGTAACTTTGTTCAAAATGAATCTGCCCGTCCTGTTTGATCATCTGGGGTGCCAACATGCAAAACTAAGAGGTATATGGATAAGAAAGGCCTTCTCTATGGCTACTTTGATACCATGGAATATACTGCCCCAGAAATATATTCCCCCAATTAATTTAAATCCCCTACTTCAGGCTTTGGGGAGCTTTTCTGTCTAAATGGACCTTAGGTTTTTTTTATTTTTTTATTTTTATTATTATTTTTCATTAAGCATCACCTTATTTATATTACATTATGGTATGGGATGTAGACAAATTGGCATCAGTTTTTATGTCCATGCTGTTGGATATACTGATTCATGTGACTGGGGCAGTATAATAGTACATAAAATAAATAAATATTAAATGAATATTCAGTGAAATGGCCAATAGTAAGGCATATAAAATAATGTGTGCTTGCATGTGTGTACACATGCATGTACATATTGTACATGTATACAGGAATACACATGTGTGTGCGCGTGTGGACACATGGATGATTCATGCAGGGTAACCTAAAGAAATGGACTCCAATGATTAAGTCATGGATGCTATGGTATAAGTGACACTGAGAACAGATGAATTCTGCAATTCTATATACCAATTCCTATTATATAGGCGAGTACTAGATCCTTCGCCTTCAGTCTTATTTCCTCTAAATATAAGCTGTTGGAAAAGCTAATAAGCTGCTATGATTTGTTTGAGGAATTATGGAAGTGCATACTGAGCCATAAACCTCTCTGGTGTGATCCAGCACACCTTTTCGTATCTTGTCAAGCAAACTTTTCAGCGAACAGGCAGCCAGAAACAGATTGCCACGTAATTATTTTACCTGTAAAAATGCTGACTTTCTTTACTTGAACCCTGTGAGATCTCTATAGCAGAAGAATAGTAAAGGGAGCAGTGCTCTTTTAGTTACTCATTCTGGTTGTACTTTTCTGAGGATATTGGAAAGATTAAGAATAGAAATAATTTGTGCTAATGGAGCTTTATTGTCCATTTTCCCAACACACAAAAATGGTGCAACACAAGAAATGAAGTGGTCTATAGTGTTAGCTATCAAATTGGTTACAGCAAAACTAAAATAAAATATAAATGTGCTTTGTGAGAAACGGCACTGGCTAAACAAATATGAGAAGAAACAAAACGTCTTGAATCTTTAAAATTAAAAAGAATTTTAACCACATTTGATTAGCTATATCAAGTATTTGTTTATTCTGGATTTTAAGCTTAAAATAGCACACATTATTTGAGTTTTAAAAATGCAAACATGAAAATGAATGTCATAATAAAGGTCTAAGTTCCAGCTGAATACTATTGTAACAAAGGCATTTAAACTGTCGTGGAAACACTGACTTGTGAACCTAATTTTCAGGATAATATATTGAAAGTTTTAATGAATCTAAGATTGGGGTCACTCTTGGTAAATGTTAAAAGCAGAGAAGCAAAGTAGAATAAAATCATCCAAGTGTAAGACTGCCACTATTAGCTATTTGCTGTGCAATGTATATCCCATACCACTCTGAACACAGTAAAGAAATCTACTGCAGTTATATTATGAAAATGGTGAGTATCACTGATTGATGCAATACGTTTAGTGGAATACAAGGCAAATATAAAACTGAAGAGATTATGTAAAAAGTTCTGATTGATTTGCAAACTCCATTAACACTATAAAGTGATGGTCTGCTTTTAATTCCACAGTCTAGAAGCTGAAAAATTATAAATTCCTATGCTATGCTATGCTATTCTAATTTCTATTTCTAATCTAATGTATAAAGACATATTCACATTAATACAAAAATTAATGTTCAATCTGTACAGAAATTATTAATACAAAGTAAGAAAATGGGATTGATTTTCCACAAACTGGTTTTAGAGTGTCAAATTCTTTTCTAATTATATGGAAACGAAAGCACCACAATTCATAGGGAATTACATATAGAAAAGAAAGTCACTCAGCTTAATCAATTCATCAAATACAATATAAGGCCGCTGGTCACCTGACTGATCAAACTGACTGGTTTTCACTGAAGAAAGTATCTCACTAAAATGAAATATTTCATGATGCTAAGAATGTGCTTGCATGTACAATCTAGCCCTTTAATTATACTTCAATTTGATATATTATTACAAAAGTGTGAAATATTGTTCTTTGTTCAAAAGCTCTGCAAGTATTATGACCCACAAATGGCTTTATTTAAGTGCAAACATCCCTAGTCTTAAATTATATAGGATATAAATTATCCTATATATACATTTTTTAACCTCGCTACCAAAATCACAGTATGCCCTTTGAAAAAGAGATTAAATGTACAGAAACAATGAACTTTTGCTATAGCATTTATGAAACTACTGATTAGGCCTGAGTTCAATATATATTAGCAATGAATTATTATTAACTACATTAACTGGAAGCAGCAGTTCCCATTCAAAAGTACCTTTTTACCATTAGTAGCGATATGTATTGATTAAATGAATTAAATAATTTGTACAACTTTTAAAATTATCTGGACTCCTATAATACCGTAGTATGAATCAAAATGTGGTGGAAGCTTAATCTCTAATTCCTATTAATAGATAATTTTTGTTAAACAGAAAGCACACTGTCCTGAGTCACACCTCTACTAAACATATTGAACTGATATTGTTGGAAAATGTTACCTTAAACTTTAAATAAATAAACTTTAAATAAACCAGTGTTGGCATCTCCTCTAGCAGCTAAGATTCAACCAGACATTTCCTAGACCTGATAGTCAATCCATATTGGCTTAGAGATATTTTGGCCAATTCCTCTTTACAGAACTGTTTCAACTCACTGGTACTTTGGGGAAATCTTGCATAAACTGCTCACTTCAGGTCAAGTCGCAACCATTCAGTTTTGTTATGGATGGAATTTTGAGTCAATCATTCCAAAAAAATAAAAAAAATATGCTTCACCAATTCTTTTGTAGCCATTCTTATTTGTGTCTTTAGGATTGTTGTTGTGCTACATGAAGCACATTTATTTAGCTTCACTTTACAAAGAGATACTCTTAAGTTTCTCTTGCAGAATTTACTGGTACAATCCAAATCATTGTTCTCTCAATGACTGTTAACTATCTGGGACCTCAAAGCATGCTACAGGTAGTCTCGACTTACATCAGTTCGTTTAGTGACCGGTCAGAGTTACATTGGCACTGAAAAAAGTGATTTATGACTGTTTTTCCATTATGACCTTTGCAGCATCACCATGATCAAAATTCAGATGCTGGTTCGCATTTATGACCATTGCTGTATCCCAAGGTCATGTGATCACCTTCTGAGAAGCAAAATCAATGGGGAAGCCAGATTCACTTAACAACCGTGGTACTCATTTATCATCTGCAGTAATTCACTAAACTGAGGCAAGAAAGGCCGTAAAATGGGGCAAAACCCACTTAACAAATGTTTCACTTAACAACAAAAATGTTGAGCTCAATTATGGTTGTTAAGTCGAGGACTACCTGTACTGCTGCCCCTTATACTGTATAGTTCAGTTGAGGTTGTTTTGCTGGAATTTAGTGTTTTGTTTCCTACAAACATAATACTTAACACAGAGAATTCAGGTAAGCACACAGGCTGTTCCCAATGGGAAGCTTCCTCCATTTCAGACTCTCCTCAATCTGAGGAAAGCCAGAATTTACACAGAATTTTCCTTCTGGTACCCTCATGAACATCAATGTATAATGGAAGAGTGGTCTGTAGATCCTTTGCCATGATCTTATTTGTGATCTTCTGGAGTCTTGTATTCCTTGACCTTGGAGGTGATGTTCAATGAATGACCCTACTTGGAAAGAGTAATAATGGTGTTGTCTAACTATGGAATGATGGAAGGCCAAGTATATAGAAGGATTTTACAGCTCTTTCTATATAATATTTGACAGTCATTTTTCTGAAGTCAGTAGACATCTCTTTTAATCAAGTCAAGTCAAACCAAAGTCTTGAAAACAGACTTTGACGGTGACAACCGACATACGTTTTTATAGAGAAGGGTCATCAACCTGAGTTAACTTACTGATTGGAACACGTGACTCAACATACTCCCTTAAGAAGGTTGCTTAGCCTAGGGCTTCACGTAATTTTTCCAACAAAGACAGTGAATACTGTCTCAATATGTTCAGCAGCACATGACACAATGCACTGTTTTATGGGTCATTTGTTTAACCCAAATCTCTTTATCCAGCAATAGGAGTTAGATGAAATTCTGATCACAGTGTCAGTCATAGTGTTGCACAAATACAAATACACTTCTAAAGGGTTATAAGCTTCCTCCAAGTACTATACAAAGTGGCATAGGGAAAACTATTGTACACACTATTGCAAACCACACACACACACACAGTGATGCCCCTTACAAAACCAAGGGGAGCACATTCAAATTTAGTTTAAGTACAAAGCCTACAGCAGGACCAAAATGTTATAGTGATGACAATATATATTGCAGCAATTTTAGTTGTAGAGGAGAAGGTTTATTATGGGATGGGTTCAAAACATGCTAAACTCAATAAATATGCTGGTTGGTAACATTCCATCAACAGAATAGTGCAGCAACAGTTATAGAGAAGTAATAGTAGCACTTAATGTGTCATTAAAACAAAGCATCAACATCCTTAACTGGTTAATTTGAATGTTTGGAATTTCAGAAAATTGAATGTTTATTTTGTTGAAACTATCTTTTTCTGCTGAAACAGCGTATTTTGATTCAGCATACAAACCCAATGAAATTCTGAACAATCTATATATAGTTAATGCATACATAAACATAATACACATTTGAGATACGTATGAGATATGTAAAACTCTTACGTTTCGTACGTAAGAAGCCAAGAATGAATTCAATTTCAGCACAAAAACAACCCAATGTAACTGGATTGTTTTGCCAGTGACACACTAGAAAAATCTTTAAAATTAGTATAGGTCACTCAAGTTCTTTAAACAAACTCAATTACTAATCATTTACTTACTTATTTAGTTTAAACAAGAAGTCTAAAATAGAATCAAGAGAGCATTTTGGGTGACATTTGAAGAAACAGTAAGTTTTAAGATCAGGAGGTAAAAAGAGAAACTTCAAAATGATAAAAAAATAAGGGAGGAGGAGGAGGAGAACATAGGAAACACACTTTTTAAGAGTAACTTTATTCTGCTTTTTTTAACAATGAAAAACTAGCACTCATTGGTAAAAACTGAAGGAGATTCCACCCAACACCTGCTATGGCAGTTGGCTTAATAGCAGTTCTTTGCTAGATTCGACAATTACACCCACGTTCTCCTGTGAGGGATTAATTGTTTGCTAAAAATAAATCAAGATTTGCATTTCAACTGAGCTGCCTAAGCAATGTGGTGTTTGACAGAAGGTGAAATTAATCAACCTTCTGGTTGATGAGCTTAGATTTTATTTCAGATGTCCAGATTTCAACTAAAATTCAAATGAATACATCAGCAGAGTAAAAGAGGAGTGTTATATTGTTTTTCAGCTCTCAACTGTAGAAATACCGTATTTTTCAGAGTATAAGACACACCTTTTTACCCCGCAAGAGGGTGAAAATTTGGGTGCGTCTTATACACTGAATGTAGCCCTACCCACCCACCAGCCCCACACTTCGGAGATTTTCGGCCGGAGCCGCTGCCGCGCCCACCGCCGCTGTCCCCGCCCCCACCGCTGTCCCAGCCGCCATCGTGCCCGCCGCCGTTGTCCCCACCCCCACCGCTGTCCCAGCCGCCATCCCAGCCGCCATGCCTGCCGCCACTGTCCCCGCCCCCACCGCTGTCTCCGCTGCCCCAGCCGGCGTCCCTGCTGCTACCCGAAGCGAGTCGCCACCTCCGCTACTGCCCAAAACCCCCACCACCACCTGAAGCCTGCTCCCGAGGTACCTGAGGAGCCGCTGTTGCCGTCCGAAGAGAGCCGACAGGTTAGAACTTTTTTTAAAGGGTTTTTTTAAGGGTTTTTTTTAAGGTTGCCAAGTGGAGGAGAAATTCTGGGAGTTGAAGTCCACAAGTTTGAAGACCCTTGCACCCCCTTGGCAAGTTTAAGACTTGTGACTTCAACTCCCATTCCTGAGCTAGCATGACTGGAGGAGGAATTCTGGGAGTTGAAGTCCACAAGGCTTAAACTTGCCAAGGGGGTGCAAGGGTCTTCAAACTTGTGGACTTCAACTCCCAGAATTCCTCCTCCATTCATGCTAGTTCAGGAATTGGAGTTGGAAGTCCACAAGTCTTAAAGCTGTCAAGTTTGAAGTTTGTAAAAAGTGTACATGGTTGTAAAAAGTATTCTGCTACACTGGTATTTTATTAAATAATATATTACTACACCGTTTGGTTCAGAATACTTTTTTCCTTGTTTTCCTCCTCTAAAATCTAGGTGCGTCCTATATTCCGGTGCGTCCTATACTCCGAAATAGTATAGGACGCACTATTCCTATAATAATAATAGATTATGAAGAAGAAACCTAAATGTTTTCTCATATATAATTATAAACTAACAAAACTTAAATGGTAAGCAGTAGGGAGGTATCTATGATAGTTTTGTGGCCTCTCAGCAAATATAGCTTTAACATTTAGAAACTAGAATGTCTTTGACTTATGACTATAATTGAGTCTGGAATTACAGCCATAAATCATTGCGGTCATAGTCAAGGCATCATGTGGCTGGATTTAAAGTTAGGAGCCTTTTTAGCATGGTTATTAGGCAAATATGGTCATTAAGTGAATCCATAATTTTTCCTAATAGGTGCTTTTTGCCAGAAATTGGAAGTAAACTCCAGAAACTGGCAAAAAAGGTCACAAATTGTGGTCATGTGACTGTCGGATAATGCAAATGTATGTAAATGTGAGCTGGTTGTTAAGTGCCCAAAATATAATCACGTGGTGTGTGTGTGTGGCCATGTAACTTTGAAAACAAGTCAGAAATAGCTCTGAGTAGGTCAAGCGACCAGTCGTAAATCAAGGATTAGCTGTAATCTATAGAAAGAATAACTTTCTCTTGCAAATTTTTAGGGCACATCAAAGGAAAGTGTTTAGGCCTCCTCAGGGAAGAGAAACTCAACCCAACTAATTTGGAAAGTTGCCATCCAGCCTCCAAACTTCCCTTTTCAGATAGGATTCAGGCTGGGCTATGGGACTGAGACCACATTGATCATATTCTTGGATGCCCTCTGGGTGGAAGCAGGATGGAGGTGGTGCACCTTTCCTTGGTCTTCCTGACCTCTCAGCAGTCGTCAATACCACCGATCATAGTATCATTCTGAACTATCTTTGAGAGTTGTGCGGCATTGTGATGTGGTGGTTTCCTCCTTCCTCTGTGGTCTGTTCTAGTCAGTGTTAATAGGGGAGGAGAAGTCCAGCCCGCAACCCCTACTCTGTGGAGTGCTACAGGGCTTGATCCTCTTTTTCTTCTTCAAATCTACATGAGAATGCAGGGTGAGGTGATCCAATGGTTTGGGTTGATGTCATGGATGTCTTATCTCAGTGCCTGGAGACTGTAGCGGCCTGGATAGGGTGCAGTGGACTTTGGCTCAAGCCAAGCAAGACTGAGTGGCTGGGTGAGTACTTGGGCTTTCCAGGGTCAAGATTTTTCTACCTTTGCTCCTCGATGGGGTGGAATTGCCTCAGATGAACCTAGTGTGCAATCTGGGGATCCTCTTGGATATACAGCTCTGCTGGAAGAGCAAGTGGCGATCAAGGTTAAGAAGGCCTGCACACCTTTGAGTTGTGTGCTAATTGCACCCATTCCCAGATTGGGAAGTTATTTTCACAGTCACTCATATTCTTGTGACATCCCATATGGATGACTGCAATGTGCAGTACATGGGGCTTACCTTGAAGGGCACATGTAACACCACCGCTTTGTGGTTGCTACCATGTTTCTCCGAAAATAATACATGTCCCCATAAGGCCAATCAGGCTTTTCAGCTCATGCACTGAAATAAGCCGCCCCCCAAAAATAAGCCCCCCCCCAACTACTTTCTGGGGAAAGGGGGGACATGCCGGGAGACGCTCTTTTTGCAGCGGGCACTCTTTGAGCCGGGAGAGCGAGAGCAAGAGCAAGCAAGAGGCAGATACCTGCACACCCCATGGAACTAGCTCGGCTCCTCTGGGCTCTGCCTACGGCAATTTGAAACACGCTCCTGCCTGCAAGAGGAGGCGAGCATCAATTACTGCCTCGCCGTCTCCTTGCACGCAGGAGCGCGTTTCAAAACGCTGCCAGAGGCAGCCCAGAGGAGCCGAGCCAGTCCCGCGGGGTGTGCACGTACCTGCCTCTCGCTTGCTCTCTCTCATTCTCTCTCTCTCCCAGCCAAAAGAGTGCCCGCCGCAGAAAGAGCGGCTCCTGGCCGTGAGAGCAAGCAAGAGGCGGGTGTGCACACACCCTGCGGGACTGGCTCGACTCCTCTGGGCTGCCTCCGGCAGCATATGAAAATGCGCTCCTGCCTGCAAGAAGGCGGCAAGGCCAGTCAGGTACAGCGAGCCCACAAGCGCAGGGCTTGAGCAGCAGACGGGCGCATCCAGCCCGTCCCTGTGCTGCGCATGCAGCGGCCAAGGCTTACCAGGCACCTGCTGGTGGAGCCGTGTGCTGGCCTGGAGCTGCTGCCGCTGTTCCCCGCAGCAGAGATGCTGGTGCCCCGCGACTCTTGGGCACTCGCTGCTTGTGCCTCTGCGACTACTGACGCTCTAGAGCCCTGCAGTCAGCTCGAGAGTGCCGGGCCACGGGTCGGCCTCCCCGGCCCTTCTGCTCTGCCTCCCGCTGCCTCCCTCACTCGCTCATCCTCGACCTGCCGCTCATCCTCGACCTGCCACTCCCCATGTCCTTCAGACAGGGGATGCAGGCGAGAGCAGTGCATAGGAATCCCCTGTAGGAACAGCCACCCGTTCCTCGGTGTTGTGTCCACTGACCCTCCCCTACCTCCGCCTCTTGAGCGAAGCGGGAAGGGGAAGAAACTCTCGCAGGCTGCCTGAGGCAAAGCACTTGCCTTTCCTCCTTCCTTCCTTCCCTCCCTCCCCCTCTCTCGGCAGGAACCTTTTAGCTGCACGCTGCACGCAAGAAATCTTTCTCTCTTCCAAACTCCACCAGAAATGAGTCTTTGTGAGACTCATCGTGCCTGTGCAGCCTCTTGGAGCGAAAGGGGAGAAAGATTTCTTGCATTCAGCATGCAGCCAAAAGGTTCCTTCTCCTGGTGCTCTGTCTTAAGTGCACTCTTCCCCCTCCCCTGCTGAGAGAGAGGGGAACGTTTGGAAGAGACAAGGAATCGCGTGCCCGGCTGCTTCTGCCACTTAACCTGGCTAGAAGTTTGGCTGTCAGCTCGGCTTCCTCAGGCAGCCCGTGAGTGTTTCTTTCCCCTCCCACTTCACTCAAGAGCCAGAGGCGGGGGAGGACCAGTGGACACAACACCGAGGAACATGACGGAGCTACAAGTCCCAGGTTGGAGGCACATCTCGTGGCCCCCCACCCCACCTGCCGCCCCCAAATTGCACCCCACCATGAGACGCGCGTCCTACCTGACACTTGTAGCTCCGTCGTGTTCCTCGGTGTTGTGTCCAGAGAAGCCCATTGTAAAATAAAATTTGTCACGAGTTCGAGAAGTTTGATTGAACTCGTGAGAAGTTTTCTTTTACAATGGGTTTCTCTGGACACGATGCCGAGGAACGTGATGGAGCTACAAGTGTCAGGTGGACGTGTGTCTCGCGGCCCAATATGTCCCACCTGCCAGAAATGAGTCTCTGTGAGACTCGTCACACCACCGCTGCTGCCTCGTGGAGCAGGACTCTGCAAGGCTTGTGCCGCTGCATGCACGAATGGCAGCAGGACCCCAGCTGTGCTGTATGATGAAGCTCGCGGCAGTCCTGCAGTTCGTGCATGCAACGGCACAACAAGCCTTGCAGATTCCTGCTCCACGAGGCAGTGGCGGCAGGCCAGCCATTCGGCCGACGCCAAGAACAGGGAGGGGAGGTGGCGGCGATGGGACATCCAGTTCCATGCTCGCTGCCTACTGAACCCCCAAAATAATAAGCCCCCCCCATAAAGCCAAGGCCATATTTTGGGGTTCAAAAATATAAGGCCCTGTCTTATTTTCGGGGAAACATGGTAATATATTTCTGGCTTCAATTCAGTGTGGTGATTATCACCTTGAAAGCTTTTATGGCTTGGGGCTGGGTTACTTGAGAGACTTTCATCTCCCAGGAACTGTACAATCCAGTCTGGCAGGATGGGTGTGCTTTGAATCCTTTCATCCAAGGAATGACAAGTAGTGGGGACTAGATAGTGTGCCTTTTCTGCCATAGCACTTGCCCTTTGGAACATTCTCACTTCAGTGATTAGGATGACTCTGATCAGGATGACTCCGATTAGGATGTTGGCCTTTCATAAAGCCTTGAAGACCTGGATGTGCCTGCCCCTGGGATCCTGAGTGTGCTAAGGGTCCCATTTCTGAAAGAAAAATCCTATGGACAAGAAACTCAATTCCCATAAATCCAGGAAAATTATTCAAATTAATATAAAGAAGTTATAAATATTTCAGTCTAAACAACTATATCTTTTTGTGATAAGTTCCAGAGTTCACCTACATCGAAAGGTTTCAGGCTGTCCCATAAGATCTTAAACACAATGTGGATTAGTATATTGCAATTGTTAATTGATAATATACTTGCAATCTGTCTCACATGTAACCTCCAACAGCATACTCACACTGTCTTGCTTTCCTTCCCTAGTCACAATTTAATTCCTGCATCAGTTAAGGCCAGGCATATCCAACTTTTTGGCTTGCATGGGCTGCACTGAATGAAGAGGAATTTTCTTGGGCCACATATAAAATATATACCGTATTTTTCAGAGTATAAGACTCACCTTTTTACCTCCAAAAAGAGGGTGAAAACTTGGGTGTATTTTATACACCAAATGTAGCCCCACCTCTGCCTCCCAGCAATTTGCCTCCTTGCAGCAAACAGAACAGAGCCTGTTAAGCCAAGCAACTGATTATCAGCTTCCCGACCCTCAGCTGATTGAGGCTGCAGGTAGGCCACATGCTAAAACTGAAAGTGAAACTAAAGCTGCAAGGAGACAAATTGCTGGGAGGCAGAGGCAGAATTTTATTTTCTTGTGGTAATCAGACTGCTGAAACTGGATGCAAGGAGGTAAATCAATAACTATAATGTCTGTAGAATGTTCAAATTATTAGACTTATTTTTTAAAGACTGCTTTATTATTGTTCTAGACAACTTAACAAAATGAAGAAGCTTTTTAAAATAAATGTTTGATCTGAAGAGACCCAGTGCTTTTGTATCTTCTTTTAAATAGCAGACAATAATGTGTACTTCCAGAAAGCCACATCAATTTTAACAGTATCTGTACAAGTATAGTCTGAAATGTAAGTGTCCTGTTTTAGTATTAAGATAAGGCAGCTGAGTTAAACCCTGACTTAGTCATGTTTGGAGTAGATCTGTTTAAATAATTGGGAGGAGTTAGTGTGACTACATTTAAGAAAACTTTCTGGCATTAATATACTGCCATAATGTACATTTCTCCAATTCTTTGCTATTTCTATGGGTCAAGCACACATGCACAGAAATACACAGCAAACAGTGTATATCATCTGTACTATTTGCTGGGAGGCAAATTGCTAGGAGGTAGAGGCAGAATTTTCCCCCCTTGTTTTCCTCCCCCAAAACTAAAGTGCGTCTTATACTCTGAAAAATACGGTAATATAGTTAATGTATATAGATAACTAACTTCCTTTATTTTGGGGGGTCTTGTAGGCTGCATTACTAGCTGTCCAGGGCTGCATGCGGCCCACTGGTTGCCAGTTGGACATGCCTGGTTTAGACATAGCAGTGTTCCAATATTTGAGGGGCTGCCACAGAGAGGAAGGGGTCAAGCTATTTTCCAAGGCACCCGAAGGCCAGACAAAGAATAATGGATGGAAACTGATCAAGGAGAGATTCAACCTAGAAATAAAGATAAATTTTTTGACAGTGAGAACAATTAACCAATGGAACAGCTTGCCTTCGGAATTTGTGGGAGTTTCATCACTGGAGGCTTTCAGGAAGAGATTGGACTGCTATTTGTCAGAAATGGGGTAGGGTCTCCTGCTTGAGCGGGGGGTTAGACTAGATTACCTACAAGGTCCCTTCCAGGGTGGTTTTGATTTAAATCAAGTTGAAATTTAAATCACTAGTAAAAAGGAGTTTAAATCAACTCGATTTAAATCATAATTTTTAAAGAGCAACTGTCATCTCTGTCCTACAGCAGCTCCTCCTGACCCGCTGTTGACTCACCGACAGTCCCAATATTGCAGAATATGCAACCTCATGCTACAATAACTAAGCTCCATTTCATGGTGAATAAACTAAATTATTAATGTCTCTTAAATAGAAAACTATCTTTAGATAAGATTTTTACTCCAAAAGCATTTTATTAAAATAAATTTTTAAAGAATAAAAAAAAATCTGATTTAAATGTTTTTAAAAATCGATTTTTTAATCATCGATTTTTATCCACCCTGGTCCCTTCCAACTCTGTTAATCTGTTTAAAAAAAACCTTCATGTGATGAAGTTACCTTTAGTTCATGAAAGGTTATGTTTTTAATAAAATGTGTTAGCTTGGGGGAAAAAATGCTACCGGACTCCTTCTGGTTACCACAGCTCTCTTCCTACAGTGCCCTTCTGATTTATTGCATCATTCCTGCAGATAAAGGACAGGCTTAGCAAATCATGTAAGAATCCAAATTCCAGGTTTATTTCCTTAGACTTTAAATATACAGTAGGATAACAGGATCTATAGAAATAACTAAGACGACACCTGATAAAGTAATTATAACTCTATTTATTAACAGGACAGAAGGAAAAAAGCTATTAAATATATGAAGCATATTAATTACATTAATTATATAGATGGTCCTTACAAACTACACTTAATTATTTCAGTTTAAATATAAACATAATCAAATTTGGTTCTGTCTTGTCTCACTTTCTGCAATGTATTCCTTGAGATACTACCTAAAGGACAAGTGTGGTCTTGGGCCAAAAAACATTTGCATCCCAATTGAGATAATTTATATTCCCCTTTTGTGCTTTAAAAGATATACTGAAGGCAGCTTTAATAAATAAATACACAACAGTGACACAATAAAAGAACACAGTCCCAAAGTTGAGGAATGCTGAGAACTCAGTTCCCCTCTCCACATGAAAACTTGAATTAATAAATATATTTATTCATTCATTCAATTTATATCGCCGCACATCTCAAATACATAGCTCTGTGACTATATATACAAACTACTGTATATACAAACAAGGAACAATATAAAATCATATAAATATTTAAAAAATATAAAAAACATACAACACAATCAGCAGCCAAAGTATAAAAAATAACCAACAGCAATCAACAAAACTACATTACAGGCTCTACCGATATCTGGATCACCAAGGCCAGTGGAAAAACCACTACTTTTAAGACCATACAAAAAGCCAGTTGGAGAGAACTGATTCAAGCGGTAAGAGTGTAATATTTTAACAAGTATTTACTGATCAAATAATCAGGTTTTAACCATTTTTCCGTGAGAGGAAAATGAGCGTTGTCTTACCTGATACGCTCTTTCTCATCAGGAGGAGCCAGCAGTCAGGATGGGTTGTCTCCGCCCACTAGCAGTTTGAGGACCGAGTCACTTTTTCTTAAAATCCTTGGATCCGCCCTCTGAGACCCCAGTTATGACGAATCCGAAGGGAGGACTCGATGTGGCGAAAACTGCAGAACCGACGTCCTGGACATCCCAACTGGTGTAGACTGGTTCGTAAATGACCCAAAACGTTGAGTAGAAACTTCCGACGGTTTTTTTTTTTTTTTTTGTAAACGGAATCCAACTTGGAGAACTGGAAGAAGTCGAGAGGCCTTGAAGGACCAACGGTCGAACTGGTTCAACGGGAACCTAACTACGGTGAGTATTAGCAAACAACGCAGACAATAGGGAGGGAGCTGACTGCTGGCTCCTCCTGATGAGAAAGAGCGTATCAGGTAAGACAACGCTCATTCTCCATCCTCTGAGGAGCCAGCAGTCAGGATGGGACATACCAAAGCAGTAGTACCCAAGGGAGGGACAAGAAATCATGCGTTGTGGGTGAGAACTCTTTGTAACACTCTACGCCCGAAGGCCGCACCAGCCGATGCGTACTTGTCTATCCGGTAGTGACGGATGAACGGAGTAGGAGACGTCCAGGTCGCCGCCCGGCAGAGGTCTTCCAGCGGGCATTGAGTCGCCCAGGCGGCGGAAGTGGCGGCACTGCGCGTAGAATGAGCCGTGATTCCCGCGGGTCTCGGGAGCGACGCCATGTCGTAGGCCTTAGCGATGGCCCCCCGTATCCAGCGTCCGATGGTCGTAGACGACGCCTTGAGTCCCATGGACCGGGGCAAGAAAGTAACGAGCAGTGCCTCCGTCCTACGGAACTGTCGTGTTCGACTGATGTAGACACGCAGAGCCCTGCGGACGTCCAAAGTGTGCCAGGATCTTTCGGAGGGATGTGATGGAGAAGAGCAGAAGGATGGTAAGATGAGTTCTTGAGCTCGATGGAAGGAGGAGTTAACCTTCGGAATAAAGGAAGGATCCAAACGGAGAACGACTCTGTCGCTGTGGAAGATGCAGAGGTCATCGCGGACAGAGAGAGCCCCGAGTTCGGAAATCCGACGGGCCGAGGTGATGGCGAGAAGGAACGCAACCTTGAGGGATAAATGATGAAGGGAAGCGTCTCGTAGTGGTTCGTACGGAGCCTCAGTTAAGGACTGCAGAACCCTGGGGAGGTCCCAGGTCGGGTACCGGTGAATCGCTGGGGGATGACAGTTGGAGACCCCTTTTAAGAACCGCCGTACTGTTGGAATATGAGACAGGGAGTCCCAATGACCGCACGACAGGACCGAAGACAGAGCCGCGAGTTGGCGGCGGAGGGTGTTGGGCGAAAGGCCCCTATCCAGCCCCCGCTTGAGGAACCGGAGGACCATTGGTAGAGGAACATTGAGCGGGGAAAGATGTTGCGAGAGGCACCAGGAGCAGAAAGCCTGCCAGGTCGCCGAGTAGACACGCTCCGTCGAAGGACGGCGAGACGCCTGGATGTAAAAGATGACGTCCGGGTCGTAGAGCTGAGTCCTCAGGCTGCACCGCTCAATCGCCAAGCGGTCAGACGGCACCACCTGGTATCCGGGTGGAAAACCTCCCCCTGGCTGAGAAGAGACGGAATGGGAGGCAGAATCCAATGGTCGGTCACTGAGAGAGTCACGAGCTCGGCAAACCAGGGTTGTCGGGGCCAGTACGGAGCAATTAAAATCAGTTCCGCTTCCTCCTGCAGCAGTTTCCTGAGAACTAGAGGTAGGATGGGAAGAGGGGGAAAGGCGTAGAGGAGACCTTCCGGCCACTGGTGTAGGAGGGCGTTGGTTCCCTCCGACCCCCGCGTCTGGTACCTGGTGTAATAGCGTGGTAGTTGTGCATTCTCCGGGGACGCAAAGAGATCCACCGTTGGAGAACCGAACCTCCTGGAAATGGACTGGAAGATCGATGGGTCCAGCCGCCATTCGGCTTGGTCCACCGTTGAGCGGCTCAGCCAGTCCGCCTGGACATTGGCCACCCCGGAAATGTGTTCCGACTGCAGAGACAGGAGGTGACGTTCTGCCCACAGTCCGATCTTCCTCGCCTCCTCCATCAGGGTCTGGGAGCGAGTGCCCCCCCTGACGGTTTATATGCGCCTTGGTCGTGATGTTGTCCGTTAAAAGGAGCACGTGAGACCCCGCTAGCAGATGTTTGAAGTGCCGGAGTGCGAGCGAGGCGGCGTGCAGCTCGAGCCAGTTGATGGAGCACCTGGCTTGGGCCTCTGACCACAGACCTTGTGCTGTGATACCTTCGCAATGGGCGCCCCATCCTGAAAGACTTGCGTCTGTTGTAACCGTGATGGGTGACTGAGGTAAGAACAGAGTCCCCTTGGCTAGGGCGGGTGAACGCCACCAGTTGAGGGAACGTCGAACAGACGGGGGCAGTCGGACCTTGCGAGGAGATGATCCACATTTGGCTTTCTGAAATGGAAGAAGGAACCATTGCAGATCCTGGGCGTGTAATCTTGCCCAAGGGGTTATGGAAATGCAGGAAACCATCTTGCCCAAGAGGGAGGAAAGGGTGAGGATGGGGGAGGAAGCTGCCCCTTGAACCTGTATTGCTAAGTCCCTGAGACTAACTTGGCGATCCTGGGAGAGGAATACCCTTCCTGCAGAGGAATCAATCACAGTTCCCAAATGTACAATGGACGTTGAGGGGGACAGTTGGCTCTTGGACAGATTAATGGAAAAACCGTGGTCAGTGAGGACCTCGGTGACTACCTTGAGATGACCTCGCGCTGCGTCCTCGGACGGAGCGTGCACTAAAATGTCATCTAGGTAACATTGTACTTTAATGGGGAAGGACCGAAGGTGACCCGCCAGGACTGACAGGATCTTAGTGAAAACTCTGGGTGCAGAAGAAAGCCCAAAGGGAAGGGCCCTGTATTGGAAATGACGGTCTGCATAGCAGAATCTGAGATACCTACGGTGCTGGTGAGCAATAGGAATATGTAAATAAGCCTCCGTTAAGTCTAATGAGGCCATGAAGTCCCCCTGCCGGATGCAGGCCAAGATGGATTTAAGTGAATGCATCCGGAATTTCCTGTAAGAGATGTAGTGGTTTAAACGTTTGAGATCTAGAATTGCTCGCCATCCCCCCGAAGCCTTGGGTACCACAAAAAGGATCGAATAGAAACCTTGGAAGAGCTGATCAGAGGGCACCTCCTGAATGGCCCTGATATCCAGCAGGTGTTGGACCGCCTCAGCCATGAGCGCCCGTTTAGCCGGGTTCCTGGCCGTGGGGCACCTGACGAAGGCTCCGGGGGGGAGGGAGAGGAACTCCAGAGTCAAACCATGCCTAATTGTGTTGAGAACCCAGGAATCTTCTGTTGTAGATTCCCATTGGTCAGCAAAATACTTGAGACGACCCCCTATAGGGGCGTCCGTAAGGGCGAAAGACCTGCTACTTCCCTCTCTTGGCGGGGCGCCCTCCGGCACCACCGCGGGACTGACGTCTGAATTGCCTCCCCCTGCCGGCCCTGTCCTGATGGGAACGGTACCTGCCTGAATACTGACCTGGGGACTGGGGAAAGTTGGAGCCCTGGTCAGTGTGGCGAAAGGGCCGCCTGAAGTAGGGGGTCTGTCGCGGGACGCCTCTGCGAGATAACGATGGCAGAATCTTCCGTTTGTCCTTTGACTCGACGAGAAAAGGATCGAGGGAGTCGCCGAAGAGCTGTTTGCCCTTGAGGGGCTTAGCAGCAAGTCGCCATTTGTGGCGAGTCTCCACGGGCCATTGTTTGAGCCAGAGCATGCGGCGTGCAACCAGGGTGGACGCCATTGCCTTAGATGTGAACTTAGATGTGTACAGCGTGGAGTCAGCAAGAAATTGGCAGGTAGCAAAGATTTTGTTCAGATCTTGATGTGCCCGTATGTTGGTATCCGGAATAAGATCTTGTAACTGCTTCAGCCAAAGGAGGGCCACTCTGGCAAAGAAGGAAGATGTGGACGCCGCCTTGATAGCCCAGGCCGCCGACTGGTGAGCGCGCACCAGAGCTTGTTCCAATTTCCGATCTTCAGGCTTGAGGTTTTCCTCTGATTCGCTTGGAAGTGTCGTCTGGGCGTGGAGAGCCAGGACTGGAGGGACACTTGTAGTTCTACAGCCGGAACTTCGAGGAGATCCCCTAAGTCAGAGGCCACATTGAAGAATTGGCGCTCGAGAGTGGAAGGGTTCAGCCCCGTTGCGGGCGCTGCCCATTGATTCCTTACTGTATCTAAGAATAGCGAGGGAGCCGGTACTGAATCTGGTTCCGGAGTTACAGAGGAGAAGATTGGGCCCAGAGGGGTGGTTAGATCCGGTGCTGGGGTGACCGGAGCTGAAAGCCCCGCTGCGGCTCTGGCTTTGGCCAGAAGGGACTTGTAAAGACCCGGGGGAAAGAGGGCCGCAGACTGGGGCTGAGTAGAGGTAGTTGCCTCATCTTCTGACAGTTCACCCATAGTGTCCAACTGTGTTGTAGGGAAGTCATCGAGATTATCCTCCTCAGAGATATTGGACAACTGATCTGCAGCCAGGAAGTCAGCGCTGGTTCCTGGTTGAGGGTGCAGTTGAGGGGAAGAGGAACCTGATCCTAATGGTGGCAGGGAAGCAGCTAAATTTTGAAGGTTAGCCGTAATACTAGTTTGGACCGCAGCCGCAATCCACTGTTGTATTAAGGCTGGATCAAATGGAAGAAGGCCTGGAGCCTGTCCTTGATCCTGATGGGGCCCTGGATCCTGGGCCACAGTAGGAGGAGGGGGGACAGGATCCACCCCTGGACTGGTATCTTGAGGATTTTGGCCAGTCCCTTGACTGGAGAGTTGCAGGGGGGCAGATGGTATTCCTAATCCCCCGGGCCCCCACAGATTAGGAGAAATCTGAGGCAGAGTAGTAGCCTCCAGGGAAGGAGCCTCTGCAGGCCTGGTTTTAGAGGCCTGGGAATGATTGGATTTCGCAGCCTTGTCGTGGATCCTTTGGAGGGTGCGATCCCTACGCTGTTCCACCCTTGTAGGCTCCGCCCTGCCGGCCTGTCCTGAGGAGGAGGCCGCAGCCTCATCGTCGTTGGGCCTATTGGTTTTTTGCTTGCGCTTCCCGCCAGGTTTAGATGAGGTGGGAGGCATCCCTTTGGCCATGACTCCTGACTATGCTACTCCTCTTGAGGAAGGCTTGCTGTATAAAGACCCTTGGATCTGAGAGTATTTGTAGGCCGTTCTGCCCCCCCCCCTCTGGAGGGAATCCCCTGCCGATCCCTTCGGCAGCTCCAATCCCGGAGGATAAGGCGTTCCTTGGGGATAAGCCCCCTGGAGCACGTGTGGCCGGTAGTTGGACGCCGCACGGGAAAGCGCCAAATTCAAAGCCGAGAGCCCTCCGCGATCGCTTCTCTAGCAGCCGGCTTCGGCTGGGAACCTCGTGGCTGCGCTAAGTTTCGCTTTCGCTTTCCGGCTCCCCGGGCACCAAAATGCGGCTGCAAGAAGAAATTCGCTCCGATCGTGCGATCCCAGTGAGTGAGGGCGCGGCGACGGGATGAGCCCTTGAAGCCAGAGCCGGAGCGGCCGCTCAAACGGCCGAATTAGCTGGCTGCAGCCGCGGAGCAAAGATCCCTTCGGAAGGGGAGGGGGGGGGTCGGGAGGGGTTAAGCCAGAGGCCCAAAGCCCCACGTGGCAGCCTAGGTGACCGGCGGCTTGCCACTCTCCCTCACTCACTATTAAAGTCCAATAATCCAAATAGATTGAAATGATATAACCTGATTTTCTTCGTACAAACACAAAAGGAGAGAAGATCCTCTGTAGGAACCAGCAGTTGGGATGTGTTGTTTTCGCCACGTCCTACTTCTGCTGAGGACGAGTCATAACTGGGGTCTCAGAGGGCGGATCCAAGGATTTTAAGAAAAAGTGACTCGGTCCTCAAACTGCTAGTGGGCGGAGACAACCCATCCTGACTGCTGGCTCCTCAGAGGATGGAGAATATGCTATTCAATTTCAGGGGAAGGACATTCTTGCCACCTCATTCATACCATAACCTCCAAAACAGGAAACTCTTAGCAAGTCTCCTCAAAACAACTGGATTGGACAGGCTGTGATTATTTTGAAAAGAGGTACCTGACATATCCACAAAGAGCCTACACCACAAAGAGCTTTTTAAGTAATCACAAGGAACCCAGAGCCGCAATCTCAAAGTTATATTACTCTGAAATAGTGCCATCCTTTGTTTTCTGGAGACTAAAAAAAAGGAGGGGAGATTAATTTTCAGACTTGCAAAATTCTATTACTGTAAATCATGGTTTGAGAGGCTTTGTACATGTAGCCTGGAGAACCTCCAGGCCCTGTGCCCACCCCACCCACCCCCGTAGGTGTGGTTGCAGACTTGAGTGTTTTACCCTATGATTATTTACTGCAACTATTTACTCAGATAAAGTGGAATCACCATAAAATGGAACTCCTACTCACAATGTCTACAAACAGTCTAGCAGGATACCATGGTTGGTTTCAAATGTCACTGAAGGATCTCAAGGATGAAGAAGGATGTGGGTCCCCTATTAACATCGTGTGAAGGCAATCAACCTGAGTAACAATGCCATTTCTGTCTCATGATCAGACTACTGAAATCCAGATGATAGCAATAGCACTTAGACTTATATACTGCTTCATAGTGCTTTACAACCCTCTCTAAGCGGTTTACAGAGTTCAGCATATTGCCCCCAACAATCTGGGTCCTCATTTTACCGACCTCAGAGGGATGGAAGGCTGAGTCAACCTTGAGCCGGTGAGATTTGAACAGCTGAACTGCAGTGCTGCACTTTAACCATTGCGCCACCTCAGCTCTTAACTGATCAGTTTCATCTAGGAACCTTTCTAATTGAATATAAAGTTTTCTACAACTTTTTTCTAAAAGCGAGAGATTGGAGACTGGATGAACATTGTCTAAAATGGCTGTGTCTAAAAAAAGCATTTCCAAGATGAGGTGCGCTACTGCTTCTTTAAGGCAGGAGGCACTGCCCCTTCCTTAAAATAATTACCATATTTTTCAGAGTATAAGACACACCTTCCTCCCCCTAAAAGTGGGTGAAAATTTAGGTGCATCTTATAGACCAGTGGTTCCCAACCTGTGGTATGTGTACCACTAGTGGTACGCGAGGGCCTTCCAGGTGGTACGCGAACACTTTCGGGGTCATGAACGATTTTTAGTTAGTTATTTTTTACTTCACAAAAATGTTTACTGCCTAACACAAGATAACCTGGCAACGATTTGCAACTGTTGCCACATGCCACCCACCTGGTCCCAGCGGCGCGGGGCCAAAAAAGGAACGGTACAATTATGGAAATAAAGTGATATCTGATCGAATTTAGTTTCTCTGGAACCAGGTGGTACGCGGCAACTGTACGGGACCTCCAAGTGGTACACGATCACAAAAAGGTTGGGAACCACTGTTATAAACAAATATGGGCATTTTTTGACTCCCAAATGCTCTGCGCATCACATTTTCACACTCCCCGGCCCCCAGAAGCACCCTGCAGTGGTCCACATGGTCCATTTTTGCCAAAAATGGCCCTGTTTTTGGATTCCCAAGCCCTCTGCGCGTCACATTTCTGCCCTCCCCAGCCCCCAGAAGCACTCTGCAGTGCTCCGCATAATACAGGCCAAAAATGGGTGCGTTTTTGCCAAAAACTGGCCCGTTTTTGTGAAAATGGGCCGTGCAGAGCACTGCAAAGTGCTTCTGGGGACCTGGGAAGGCAAAAATGTGACACACAGAGGCCAAAAACTATTTTTTTCTTGTTTTCCTCCTGTAAATTTAAGTGTGTCTTATAGTCCGGTGCGTCTTATAGTCCAAAAAATACGGCATTATTCTCCAAAATCAAGCCTCACATGTCCTACCTGACAGCCAGAGAAGCTAGGAAGGGTCCACCTTAAGTACACAAGTGACATAATTCAAATTACAGGAAATACTACTCAATTCCTATCATTCTTCAATTCCATACATTTGTCCATGTACTTATATGTACAAAAAATATGGGAGGTGTCTGGAGCTTGCTAAATTTGTTCTTGTTAGGTGAAACTGCACTTTATCTTTATAGAACTACATTACATAGAATAAGCAAAGAACTAAATGAACACATGCTTTCATATGACTTCCCAGATACTTGGATATAGTCACTCCTTTCAAAATTGTCAGCAATTTTTCTTTAATGTGACAGCAGGTGCACTTATTATTTGAGAAGTTCCTTAATGTGATTTAATGTATATTTTAATTAAAATTATTAATTTTAATTAAAATATAAATTAAATTAAATTTATTTTTTGTCCTGGCCATCTTTATTTAGCCAAAATTAAGGATAACATTATCTCAGTCAGTATTCATAATCAAAGACAATTTTCAGTCCTAATAAAACAATTGCATATTCTTCATTTTGCAGTACAAGAAAATTATATATTTCTCTTTTCATTAAGGATTATGCTACTCTATACATATACTCATATTTATAGCAAGTGTCAGGGTTAGGGTTAGAAGCCATATTTTATTAGAGACTTTGGCCTGCCAACAAGTCAATCTACAGTCCATGTTAAGAAAAGCTAAATTGTGTGATTATGCATATAGCAATAGTACTTAGACTTATATACCACTTTACAGTGCTTTACTGCCCTCTCTAAGCGGTTTACAGAATTAGCATATTGCCCCCAACAATTTGGGTCCTCATTTTACCCATCTTGGAAGGATGGAAGGCTGAATTAACCTTGAGCCTGGTGAGATTTGGACTGCCAAATTGCAGGCAGCCGGCAGGCAGCAGAAGTAGCCTGCAGTACTGCACTCTAACCACTGCGCCACTATGGCTCATGAAGCACATTTAGTAATTTTGATAGTATATACACTTTCTAATAGTTGTGCCGAAAAATTAGGGAAAATATAACCCTGACCATGAGAAATTTCTTTGACTTCAGAGATGAACAAATGGTAGCTACAGAATATTATGCCACTCTGTTTAGCTGTAAAAGGTAATGTATTTTGCATACCTATTCTCTTAATCACCATACTTTGTTAATTGGACCAATCATCAATGATCAGCATATCAATGTTCAAGTTCTTCATCAGAGAAACTTCTTAACACTTCTTTTCTTGAAGTATCACAAGACTATTTCATTGATCAGAATTCTAACTTAAGATATACCATCTGTCAAAGTGTACTTTTCTTTAGCAGAGAAACAACCTCAAAATTGATGCATTTACGGAAAAAACCAAATGTTGTTATGGTAACTAAATACCTATCGATAAAAATATTTCAGATTTTGGCATCCGAAATGAATGAAATAAATATCAGGAGAATTTTCAAAGAAAAGCAACTGCTATATTTTTATGACAATAATGGGGCAACGGTCAATGGCTATACTCCCAAGAGAACTATTATGAATGCCGGACAAATGATACCCTACTTGCTTTCCAGTAGGTCCAGTAGACCTTGTCCAGGAAATCTGTGCGGTTATATTTATTTATTTATTTGGGAATTATCAGACTTAGAATGCATGCACATACTAAGTTTCATCGTGTGTGTTGGCCACACAAATCTCCAATGCACAAAGTATAGAGAAATAATGACCATCATCACTGCTGCTGGGGGTGGGGGCAGTATAATGTCCTAGTCAACATGAGGAGAAACATCACGCAACAGCTCAATGAAGCATAGTTAGTAAACCCTCCCCCTCCCTAAGGGGCCACTTGTCTCAATGGGATCTCTAACATTATCAAACTTAATTGGCCAGCTACAGATGAATGAAGTGGAGCAAGAAATGGTTCGCTGCCTGAAGTGTGATTTGTTGAATATGTGGATTTAAACACTAGTTCTCAGGATTTCTTTTTAAGTTACTTTCTTGTCCTTATCTCTTTACTATTGTCAAACTGAGCAGTCATTCAGGGAACACATACATTTATACCAAAGAAACAGAAACAACTGCATTGCACCCTACTCGGTGGATAGGGAGTCTAGCAGAGAAAGCTGAGTAATTCTATAAAATGAATGGTTAGTAAACTTCAGTTTATCATTACTGAATGTTCATGCTGTCATAAATATATTGATGAGAGCAATAGCACTTAGACTTATATACCGCTTCACAGTGCTTTAACCGCTCTCTAAGCGGTTTACAGAGTCAGCATATTGCCCCCAACAATCTGGATCCTCATTTTATCAACCTTGGAAGGATGAAAGGCTGAGTCAACCCTGAGTCCAGTCAGGATCAATCTGCTGGCAATGCTGCATTCTAACCACTGCGCCACCAATACTCCATTAGCCTTCCTCTTTTCTGGGGATACTGGGTTAGCCACTACTAGTCTCTCATTTGTCTCCAAGCTTTAAAGAGCTGAATTTAGAGAAATAAACAATACAGATAAGTTATTGATTCAGACAGAATATTGCAGTTACTGGTTACAGAAACTAGATTTCAGGATTCAGGGCTTTTCTGGATAAAGTTGCCCTTGCAATTAAGAAACAGCATTGGGGGGGTCCTCCCAGATCTAGTAATAGCAATAGCACTTTACTTATATACCGCTTCATAGTGCTTTACAGCCCTCTCTAAGCGGTTTACAGAGTTCAGCATATTGCCCCCAACAATCTGGGTCCTCATTTTACCCACCTCGGAAGGATGGAAGGCTGAGTCAACCTTGAGCCTAGTGAGATTTGAACAGCTGACCTGCTGAACTAGCAGTCAGCCTGCAGTCGCAGCATTTAACCACTGCACCACTTCAGCTCTTCATACTAATGCTGATGAGCTCTAAAACATTGGCAACAAAGATTTTTTTATCAGTGGATGTTAAAGCAAGTATATTTCTATGTAAGAGAGACAATTGCGATCAAGGCTGAATTATTGCAATATATTCTTTGGAAGGGTACCACTGAAAATTGCAGCCAGCTCAAATGCATCAACACTGGGAGTGAATGGGATTTCTGTGGACAGTAGAGGTGGACTGAACACAGCTCCACTTTTGCAGAAACAAATACTGTGACAAAAAAAGAGGAAGTGGTGAATGAATCAGTTCCTCAGAACTTGTCTTTAAATCAAGAGAGGACAAGGATCATCCACAAGTTTGCTCCATATAGAATCTCCCTGAGAAAAGATCATAAAGTAGAGATTTCCAATGGGTTTGAGAGTTCTGGGAACTTAGGTGAAAAATCACTGCCCTAAGCTATTGTTCGATGCCTTCCAAAAAACACTGAATCCATCTACTTCCTCTGTTAACTAATTTAAGAAGTTGCTTATTATTGATTTTCTAGTTATTAAGAACCTTCCAAAAGGCAAGTTTTATTACTCTAGGACAGTGATGGCGAACCTTTTTTGGTTTGCGTGCCAAAAAGGGGGGTGGTGCGCGCGCTAGCGCGTGCTCGCATACCCACACCCATTCCCTCCCCCCCGCATGTGCGCACCCCATGCTGCCCCCTGCACATGCGCACCCCCCCCCACCCCCGCGCAAAGGCCTTACCGGAGCCTGGGACGGTAAAAAAAGACGAAACGGGCAAACCGGAAGTTTGGAAAAACGCACTTCCGGTTTGTCTATTTCGTCGTTTTTTGCATTCCGGGGCTTCAGGAGGCTTTCCTGAACCCTCCGGAGTGCAAAAAACAGCTCACCGGCAAACCGGAAGTGCGTTTTTTCCGCACTTCCGGTTTGTCTGTTTCGTTGTTTTTTGCATTCCGGGGCTTCAGGAAGCTTTCCTGAACCCTCCGGAGTGCAAAAAACAGCTCACCGGCAAACCGGAAGTGCGTTTTTCCGCACTTCCGGTTTGCCGGTGGGCAATGCTTGCGTGCCCTCCGCTATGGCTCCGCGTGCCACCTGTAGCACGCGTGCCATAGGTTCGCCATCACGGCTCTAGGAAAATCTCCTTCTACCCTGCATAAAAAAGTTCTATGTATGTTTAAGGATTAAAAATAAAAAAAATAATTTTTGGAAGCAAAAATTAAAAGCAAAAGGGGAACTAGAACGCTGATTTTGGAAAGTTAAGAGGCTAGATCAGGGGTGTCCACGTCGCGCTGGCCACGTCCACCCCCAGTTTAGCAAAGGGGGAAAAAGTTGTGATAAGTCACGTGACAACAGTGTGACCACACAAGTTTGACTCCCCTGAGCTAGATGGACTTAAAAGAATATTTTCTATGGATTGTTTTAAAATTTTGTAAAGAAAATATGAAGACTTTGAAAGAAATTGTAATAAATCCTCCAATGAAATCATCCTCCCACGATTGGAAAATAAACAGATGATAAGAAAAGATTTTGAAGGTTGGCTAAACAGAATAAGAGAGCGCTAAGGATTACAATTAAAGGAGAAGAGTCCCATTACTACAACAGAACAATACTATTTGACTATAGTAGAAATTAAGGCAGTCTGGGAACAATGTATTCATAAATTATGTAGAAGAATGTCTGATATTAAAACAGAACAGATAGAAAGACAATAGGTTTTATTGAACAAAACAGAGCCTAAGGCTGATTTGACTGTGGATTTGGTTTTTTTTAAAATGCCAGATTGTAAAAGTAATACGGAAAAATACCCTATGGATCTGAAAATACATTTTAAAATGCTAGAATGTAAGAGTGATATGGAAAGAGATTTACAAATGAAACCAACTGATGTCTTAATAATTAAAGGGGTTATACAAATAATAATTCAGAAGAGTGCATTGGAAAATTTTATTTTATTCTGCAAAAGGAATATGTTAAACTAATGAAGCTGTTCTAGGAGCAGACACAAAAGAAAATGATAAGAAATCAACTTGTGGGATATTACTTGACAAGATTATTATTTTATTTATTTTAGTGTTCTTATATGCCGCCCTACTCCCTAGGGACTCGGGGCGGTGTACATTTAAAGAACAACTAAACAATATAATAATTTAAAAACAGTTTTAAAAAGTTTAAAAAACATATAAAACCATACATACATGGGGGAGACCTAGGATGTAAAATTGTCTCAAATCACCCCACCTTCAGGAAGAGCCATATCTTAGCGGCTTTTTGGAAGGTCAGCAAGGTGGGGATAATTCGGATCTCTGGGGGTAGTTGGTTCCAGAGAACAGGGGCCCCCACAGAGAAGGCCCTCCCCCTAGGTCCCGCCAGCCGGCATTGTTTGGTTGATGGGACCTGGAGGAGATCATTAGATTAATGATCAAGAAAAGCAAACAGAAGAAATTTAAAGTGGACTCAGGGTTAATATATATGCTGTAGTTTCTGATAGCTATGGAGACATTTTCTTAGGAGCAAGATTCAATGATGAGGTTTTAAAGATCTGTTTATAAGTGAGGAAGAAATTACTTTTGCTTTATTTCTTAGAGAAAATAATAAATTGGATTACAAATTAAATTTATTTAAGGTTAAAATATATATGTTACTCTTTTTGGTAGCTCTTAATAGACTTTTGCTGATTTGGGCTGAGTTTTTTATAATTTGATTATTCATAAGGGATGAGATATGGGAAATTTTTTAAACTGAAATACTAGAGAAGGTATTAAGTTACTGAAATTGTTTTTAGAAGGAGAGGTCATCTTTTATATATCTTCCTTTTTATTTATTTATTTACTTCTATCTCTTCGTACTTTTTTATTTTGTCTTTTTATAGTTTTCTTCATTTATATTAGATTTTTGTCCTTATATATGTATATACACTAATAAAACGTTATAAAAAAACTAGCAGTGGATGGGGTTTCTATTGTGTCTTGCATTACTGTTGCATTAAAATACCTTTATTTCTTTCTGGTTGCCTTCTGAATACAATTCAACAATTTGTCCCACACTTTATCAGCAATATTTGTTGGAATCTTTGTTCCAACAAAGATGCATTTGATAATTAAGAACTGTTCAGCTCTCTCCAAAGTGAGCTGAATATTTTTTAATTCTTAAACGCTTCTTTTAGAATTACACAAGTTTAAGCAAGCTCTCTCTCCTTACCACAACTTAGAAGGAAACTCAAAATGCTTTTTGCCAGGCTTTTAATGCCACTTTTTTCTCCACAGTGAAGAATGCAATTAGTGGTGTTCCCCAGTTTCTATCCTAGAATTGGTGCTTTTTAACATATTTATATATGATCATATGATGTACGAGATGGAATTCTGTATGACTTGTAGAATAGCCAAATTTGCTGATCACCCTACATTTTTCAGAGTGGTAAAAATAATAAAGGACTGCAATGAGTTCCAAAATTCTGCATATTAAGTGATGGGCATCAAAATGGAAGGGATGGGCATCAAAATGGAAGGTGTCATTCAATGTGAGCAAATTAAAGTGATGCAGATTGGCAAAATGTTCCTAAGTACTAATATAAAACAATGGGGTCAGAACTAGCTGTGTGTAATGAGGAAAAATAGTAATGATGAACAATTCAATTAAGATGCCAAAACAGGGTGCACTTACTGCACAAAATGAGTGCTTTAGGGATAATAGGAAACAATACTGAAAGTAGAGATATCAATATAATAATGCCCTTCTATCAATAAATGGTGCAACTGCATCCAGAATGTTACATGCACCTAAAAAAAAGTAAAGTGGAGCTTAAAAGAGGCTTAGAAGACAGCACTTAATATAATCAAGAAGCAGCTTCCCTAAGAAGAAAAGTTGTGATATTTGGGGCTTTTTAGTGTAGAATGGAGGCAAAGGAAATGGGATATAACTGAAGTCTACAAAAGTAAGCACTGTGGGATGAAGTGGACAAAATGAAGCCATTTTTCCCTTCCCAAAGTACCAGAGGTCACCCAATGAAACTGGATTTTGAAAGAATGAGGCCAGATAAAAGGACTTTTTTTACCCAATGCATTATTCAACACTGGAATTTGCTACTACAAGATACAGTACTGGTTATCTCACTGTATGGACGAATTGTACTAAATGGGCTAGTGGTCCAATCCAGCAGTGTGCTACTTATGTTCTCATATTATATTCTTAACAGAGGAAGGGAGGGAGGGAGAGTGATGCAGTCTACTCTGATACAGTCATAGACTTCTCACTACAAAGACTCAATTTTTATATATTTACTGGTAATTAAATGGTTTCTTATTCCATATTATTCTTATAGCAAAGGTCTCACCTTTGAGTCAGCATTTTGTCTTTAGATAGAAAAATCCATATGAAATATCTTTCTTAGGACTTATCAATGCCACACAATTAAATGTATATTATTGGGGGTGTTTTGCCCAGAAGATTTAAATGCAGGTTTGGAGAGGCAACTATGAAAATGTTCACATTTAAAACATGGTTGTGTTAATAGATATTGGGCTTTTATGCATTATTAAGCTTTTGTGAGTCTTTAATTTGGTACTCACCACAAAAATAGAAATAGAACTGGAAACAGTGCTATAGTTAAAACATATACTCTTGCTCAAATACAAGACTTCCTTCCAAATAGAAGTGCTCAGCACTATACCCTAAAACATTTAATTTTCTGTTTTGTTCGAAACCCAGAAGTGAACAACAAAATAGCAGATGGGATAAGTACTAACAGGCTCATGTAAATGATATTTTGCAGATTAATGAATCAATTGGAATGTACTGAAACCCAGATGGCTTTTAATCTAATAGAAATATCCATCACTCAACTTAGTGCTATTTTAAAATGTAGAAGAGAAAATAAAAATGTCACAAGCCTCAGATCTAGGAGCAACTGAGAACCCTAAATTGACAAATATATTTTAAATATGATGGGCTACACTCCTCTGGTTTCCTTTTGATTTAATGCTCACTTCCATTTGTAATACAGATAGGTATTTGTTTCAAAAAGTAAACAAATCAATACTGCTCTAAGGGATACAGATGAATTGTTTTGATTACAGGAAATGGTATCTAAACATAACTAATTTAATTTAATTTAATTTAATTGAACATACTTATAGGCTGTCCAACTCCCGTGGGACTCAGGGCGGCTAATGACCTAACATTTATTTATTAGTGAGACTTATATACCGCCTCATAGTGCAAGCACTCTCTAAGCGGTTTACACCATTAAGCAATGTATATTTATATTGCCCCCAACAATCTGGGTCCTCATTTTACCTACCTCGGAAGGATGGAAGGCTAAGTCAACCTTGAGCCAGTAAGATTTCAACAGCTGAACTGCTGATCACAGTCAGCTAAAGTAGCCTGCAGTACTGCACTCTAACTGCTGCACCACCTCGGCTCTTCATAGAATCAATATTATTATTATTATTAATAATTTTAATAATTTATTATTATTATTATTATTATTGTTATTATTATTATTATTAATAATAATAATAATAATAAATTATTGAAATATTAAATATTTTATATATTAAATAATATATATTAAATATTATATATTATATATATATATAATCAATTAATATTAAATTATTAAATATATATTAAAATATTAATACTAATATTAATTAATTAATTAATTAATTAATTACACACACAGACACAGACACAGACACAGACACACACACAGACACACAGACACACAGACACACACACACACACAGACACACACACACACACACACACACACATATATATATATATATATATATATATATATATATATATATATATATATATATATATATATATATATATATATATATATATATATATATATATATATATAATATTATTAATATTAATTCATGGAATTAATATTCAATTTTCAGAAGTTACACCTATTCCAAAAGCTTTACTTTTATATATGTACACACTACACACAAGAATCATTCCAAAAATAAATCTTTCAAAATGACAAGCATATTAGACTGGCTTTGGGTTTTCTTCTAACTTATACAATAAGAAGCCAGATTAAACAGAATTCATCTTTCATTCCCTCCATGCAACCCCATTTTTACAGTGGTACAACTAATGAAAATTCTACCTCTACTGTTTCACCAAAGATAACTAAGCTTGAAACAGAGCAAAAATTTTCTTGATTGGGGAAATTATTCGTTCATCTATGAATATGGATCTATTATCCATATTCTATGAAATTAATCATACTCAAAATGAGAACAAGGAGGAGGGGGGAAGCAAAGAAGTCTTGCCTATCAACTTGCAGGAAGAGGTCAAAATGATCTTTCTTTCTGACTATACTTCCAATAATAACTTTGCTTTGTTAGTAGCACTGGTTACCAGTTGGCTTCCAGGTGAAGTTTCCCTATAAACCATTTCATGGCATAAGCTTGGCTACCTGAGGGGCTATCTGTCTTTTGTAGTTTCTGCCATTTGGTAATAATTAGACAGGGCTGACATGATTGAGTCCCATTAATTAAACAGTGTCATCTAAATGGGCCCAGGAAATGAGTCTTCTTTGTTGCAGTGCTGGCTCTCTGGAATAAGCATCCCAACTATTAATGACATAGTGATCTGATTTTAAAAGCAAGAGTAAAATGCAAACTAAAATATAGGAAGAAGGAAATAAGAACAAGGAAGAAATAAAAAAGAAATATAGAGAACAGGCCTAGCCATTTCTGAGCAATACTAAATGAAAATTCCTAAGAACTGGTATGTGGGACTTATAGTAATACACATACAAATGAGGAATATATTAGGAAAACCTGACATGCAACAGGAATGCAATCATTTGCACAAGGAAAAACTTCACTGTGTATGGAAAGAATGCAAGCTTTTAATCACTTCATTGTACTAATTCCAAGAATTCAAAGGGGAATGGAGGAGGGGGAGGAGCCAGAGAATAATTTTTTCAGACAATTCAAATGAATGTATAAACTATATTGAAGCTTTAAAGAGCATGTAGGCTTTGGGTATACAGCATTTTTTCCTTATTTGTTAAAAAGAATACACAACTGATGTTCAGCATATACACAGAACGTGATATACACACAGATATTCCCCCACTGACGAAGTCCCAAGCCAGTTAACTAACAGCCAAGTAATAGAGACTGCTGCTTCCATTCCTACCAACAGTAGCTGGAGCTATTTATTCAGAACTGGCTTAAACCAATTCCTCACTTCCTAGCAGTTGGAGATTGTTTCCTAAAGTCAAATTATTCTTTTGATTTGGAGTAATTTACGTGTGCGCTGGACCATGTTATATTTCATATGAACAGATCCAAGCATAACTAAGGGCACATTTATTTGGGGAAATCCACAGATCTTGGGGAAAAACAATATTAGGTTGCCACATCAGTATGAAGGATAAAATGCAGTTAAATTTTGTAGAATATGTTTTACAGCATTTTTGGAAAATGTTTTCCCTATATCTTAATTTATAAGGGGCAGAAATATTAGAGCCAGTTGGAAGTTAGCATTAAAACAAGCAGTACTTTGAACAAATATTGTTGCTAGCTCAGGCCACATCTGTAAGCAAGCCATTCAATCAATCGCTGTAGGATATGATATAAAAATAATGAGTTTAGAAGGGACACCGACGATTTAAAGATGTATGGTAATATATGGTCAGTCTGTTAAATATTAGGAGTATTAGGATTAGAGTCACTCAGGGAAAGGTCTAGAGGGAGAAAGAGGAAGTAGGAGGGGAGAGGAGAGGAGGAAGAGTGGAGGGCAGTAGGAAGGGGGAGAGAAGGAGCAAGAAGGTAGATAGATGGAGGAGTGGAGATACGAAGGAGGGGAGTGCAAAGGAAAACAGGAAAACAGACTGATAATTAATAGTACAATGTAGGTGAAAAATAGGATATTGAATTATGATGGATTAGATAGAAACGTGTAATTATGTATGTTATTGATATGTTTTAAGGTATATGCATTGACATGTGTATGGATATTCTGGAGAAAAAATAAAAAAGCTTTTTATAAAAAAAAATCAATCTCTGTAGGTATCCCATTAATAGAAATTTAATTTTTCAAAGATTTTCTCTTTTCACTTGTTTCCTGACACACAACCCAACACTATTAACAAGCTCTTAGCAGAAAACATTTTGAAGAGCTATAACTCACTCAGAAGAGGAAGTAGATAAAATATCTACATAATCATCTGGATCATATAAATTGTACAGTACCAGGAAGTAGTTGAAGGTTATTTGCACTGATACCCCCACAGAAAAGTTCTTTGGCACCATTTTTCACTTTCATCAACATCTATTCCTTCAACTCCAAGCTTGCATGAGTCACTAACCAGATGTTTATCAAAATACAATTTTTGTGAAACCATTGTAAAAGATCAAATGCATTTATGTTTTTTTATAAATAACATCTCATGCACAAATTCTTTGAAGCAACATGTTAGATGAAAACTAAAAGATTACTAGTATCCAATAACACTTAATCTACCCAGAACAATTCTTTCCAGATGATAAATCTTCTTACACTGGTGGGAAAGTTAGTCTGACTTTTCTGTTTTAAAATTTTGAGTCATTCTTAGTTTTTATGAACAATAAATTAAATCACACAAAGTAATATACTTTCACATTTTTCTAGACCTTTTTTCCAATATTTCTCCATTTATAAATATCTGAATTTCTCTTCTTATCAGTATGATAAACTGATACTTTTTAAGACAGATTTCCCCCCTCATATATATTGAATTTTGTTGTAGCTTTATAATGTCTTAACATTCCTAACATAATTTTTGCAATTATGAGTCTAAAGCACTGGGATAAATGATATTTTCAGAAGGCGTTAACAAGTCTTCATTCTTCTCAGGGACAATGAAACTACATTTTGAGATATCTAAATTTAAGTTTCATCTAAACTTTATACTGAAAAACAAAACTCTGAAGGGGATTTTAAAAACAATTCCAGAACGTTTAATTTTATTTCCCAATCTCAGTCATATTAAGCAGATACTGATATCTATTTGAAACTGAATGACAAGTTATCTCCTTTCTTATTTAAACTATATATCTTTGGGTGGGGGTTGGACAAACTCGTTCATTATTTATCACATTCTGGTTTCACTTCTGTTATCAGTACTGACATGAAAAGTTTTATGCAGCAAATAATTTTATCAATTCAAACTAAGATGGCTAATCTATCAAAGACAGATCCAACCTAGAACTAAGGATAAATTTTTTTGACAAGAACTACTAATCAGTGGAATGGCTTACCTCCAGAAGTTGTGGGTGCTACATCACTGGAAGTTTTTAAGAGCAAAATTAGATAGCTATTTCTCTGGAATAGCATAGGCTCTCCTGCTTGAGCAGAGGGTTCGGCTAGGACAGTGATGGCGAACCTTTTTTGGTTCGTGTGCCAAAAGTGGGGGTGCGCGCGCTAGCGCGCGCACATGTGCCCACACCCATTCCCTCCCCCACGCATGCGCACAAACCCCCCCCCCATGCTGCCCCCTGCGCATGTGCACACACACACACCCGCGCAAAGGCCTTACCAAAGCCTGGGACGGTAAAAAATGACGAAACGGGCAAACTGGAAGTTCGGAAAACGCACTTCCGGTTTGTCCGTTGGGGTGTTTTTTTGCACTCCGGGGCTTCAGGAAGCTTCCCTGAACCTTCTGGAGTGCTAAAAACAGCCCAATGGCAAACCGGAAGTGCGTTTTCCGAACTTCCAGTTTGCCCGTTTCGTCATTTTTTGCAATCCGGGGCTTCAGGAAGCTTCCCTGAACCCTCCGGAGTGCGAAAAACAACACAACGGCAAACCGGAAGTGCGTTTTTCCAAACTTCCGGTTTGCCCGTGGAGCTGACAGGGCAACGCCTCGCGTGCCCTCCGATATGGCTCCCTGTGCCACCTGTGGCACGCGTGCCATAGGTTCGCCATCACTGGGCTAGGAGATCTCCAAGGTCTCTTCCAACTTTGTTATTCTGTTATGTCTCTTAAAATTTTTTGTATTTTCAGAGTACAGTTTTTAAAACACTGCTGATTTTGGTCTGAAATTTAGCCACAGTAATCTTTTATCACATTTTTCATGGTTTGAAAAATGAAAAAAAAATGAGATATTCTACTTGCCATAGAATTCCCTAAACAGAATTAAAGTCAACTTTAATTTTCAGCCATTTCTCTTTTGCCTTGTTTTTTTCAATCCCATCTCCTCTATTTAAATGGGTATTAAATTTATATTTCCCCTTTCATTCAGGAGCTCAAGGTGACAAAAATAGCCCACAAATTATTTTCCCTACACTAACAGCCCTGTAAGATAGGTGAGACTAAGAGAGAGTGACATGTACAAAGTTACCCAGTGGGCATTCAGCCATGGCTAATGGTCTCCCCAGTCTTAGTCCAATGCATTAACTTCTAACTATTCTATGTGCAATTTGTTCAGGAAGCTGCACAGGGAGGAAAGAATCAATAAACAAGATGTTTTCTGCCACTACAATTCCTCTCTTGGATGAGCAGCTTTCCACAAATGGAAGGAACTTCTATTAAAGTTAGAGCCTGGATCCAAGCCATTTTTTAACAAAAGTTATTGTTTATAATTTGGCAAATTTTGTAGCTATCCTAAGCATAATTTAATTTCTTAATTTTCTTTTTTGCATTTTAAGTTGCATTGTATTGTAAGATGTTTGCTGTAAGAGTAAACATTATTATAATATATGTAAATAGACCTATATTTACACAATAGAAATGTATCTTGCTCTACAGATAGGTCTTTCAAATATGCTATGGAGAGTCTCCAGAACAAATTGCAGGGTGTACAGGAGAGATAACTAAATCTGCAGGGTTTTTTTTATACAATTAATATTACAATCTATGACTAGTTCTATTAAAAAGCAATATAAAAGTAAAATAAACATACTAAATGAATCCCTTCCACAGAGAGATGGACAGCATACAAATTAAATAAATAAATGTTACATGATAGATATCATGTGTTAATTAGTTAATATTTCAATTTTAACTAATTCCCTTATCTTTTTAACCGTCTTTTCTAGTTGCTCAAATTCTGCTTATTTTGAACATTTTACATTTTTACGAACCCTTTTTATATGTTGCAAGTCACTGAACAAACTTAGCAATGCTATCTGAGATAATTAGGCCTTGATGTGAAAGCAGTAGAAAAATATAAAACTGCCTTAATAAAAGAAAATCCAACTTCTGACAAATTTCATTAGCAAGAAGACAGTACACAGTAATAGTAACATTCTAATAAGGATGAGAGAAGAATATTATTAATGAACCATTGTATATTTCCTACACTGTTTTGTTGTCACTATGTGAACTGAACAACTGAATTGTTAACTGAACTAGTTGAAATCCAATCCATTGTACTGCTTAGGCTAGAACAGTGGTTCTCAACCTGTGGTTCATGGACCACTGGGGGGCCGTGTTGCCAGGAAAGGAAAAAATGAAGGGACTAAGTTAAATGCAGATATAATTTGTAATTAATATCTATATCTCACTTTAATGCACTGGTTGAAGCAAATCTCCGATTTAATACCTTATTTGAAATGAAATGAAAGTATAATGTATTTAATACAGATACTGTTTCTAGTAAAATATTTAAATGCACCATAGGAATAGGTCTGTATGGGACAATGAAAGTTAAGATACAAGTAGAACATGAAAGGTTAATGAACACTACAACTTTTACATTCTGTAGAGTACTGAAAGAAGGATGGCATTTTGTATAGAGGAAATAAAACAACTGAGCCCCAAATTTCTCTCTAACAGTGCAAATAACAATGCACAATTTGGATATCTTAAGCTGTAAATCTAGATGTACATTTTAAAAATACATATACCTAGAACAACTACTCCCTTAATTGCTAGGCAAATTTATACTTAAACTTAAAACAGGAAGACATATTTTCTAGACAAACAAAAGAACAAAAGGAGGCATAGAAACATGAAAACTTAAGTGAGCAGGAAGCAAGACAGGAAGCAAATAACCTATCAGAAATGCACGGGATGTATTATAAGCTTGGACACCACATTCAAGCAGAAAGGAAGTTCTTTCTGTATGGGCTTTCATGGTCTGAAGAATGACTTAGAACAAACTAGCACGAAAAAAGGGGGGGGGAGTAATTAACCATTAAACCTATATGGCTAAGGATGACTGACAATGTTGCCCAACACACCTTATAGAGACGTGGCCAGAGGAGGATGAAGTGTTGACAAATGTAGGAAGTCACTTCCTCACAAACCCCTAACAAAAAGACTTTCTTTTTTTGTCTCTTCACACCATTTGTAACTGCTATTTGAAATATATTTGAGTGCCAGTGGTAAAGTAGTATTTATTAGTACAGATTTAGATAGACCTAATTAAAATCTACTGTCATACATATCGTTACAAACACTAAATTGGACTGCTATATAAATAGAGAGGCATGTTACCAATATTTTTTACTAAACCTGTAGATATACTCAGGATAAGAACATATTTCCTTTGCAGTGAGATCTTACACTGATAACAGAAAAACAAACTGAATGAAAGCATGACAAAAGGAAACAAAACCTGTTCAGGCGGTTCTCGAGTTACAACAGCAGAAAGGACTAGGATTGCTATTACTAAGTGATGATGTCAAAAAGTACAAAGTCATGTGACTGCATCGCTTAGCATTGGCAATCCAGGGAGTCTTGGTTGATGATATAATCCCAAAACACATGAGGCGTTAAGGAGGAAGCGATGGGAGTCTCGAGTAAAGACTGCGGAATTACTGTTAGGGGGAGCCCTCAGAGGGCTGGCACAGGCTATACATAAGTTGGGGAATGGGGTGATGCGGGCATGGGTGCAGAGAGTGCAGAGAGGCCTAATGGTGCATGCATACAAGACCAGGGAAGACCAGAGAAGAAGGACACAGTGCAGTACACAAGAATACAGGGGAGGGACTTTTCAGGCCACAAAATTCAAAATTGTCACTGGGGTAGGGAGTTGAATCTAAAATTCTCTTTTGGAGAATAAGTGGGAATTAATATATCACAGAAGGGGTCCCACTGGCTAGCACTGTTCCTTTGAAGCTGCCTTTGTTAAATAATCAGAAGATTTTCAATTTGTTCCTTATTTGCTGGGTATTTAAAAAGTAATCTGACATTTGAGTAAATAATTAAATTAATCATTATTTATTTGTTTTTGTCACTCTTTTATACTATGACCAACTATGTCAGGTGCAAAGAATACATTAAAGATTTACAAAATATAAAGATTACCGTACTTAATTTACAAAATATTAAGAAAAGGGGTGTTGGTTCTTACCTGATACGCTGCTTCTCGTGAGGTGGAGCTAGCATTCAGAATGGGTTGTCCCCGACCAATCAGAGTGAGGACTGAGTCTGTCAATCATCTTGAAGGTCCGTCTGCCATCTTGGCCCAGTTTTGATGGAGCCGAAGAAACAGACCCAACGTGGCTAGACATCTAATACTAACATCAGAAGCATCCTGAATCCCATCTGACCAGTGTCCTAGTTATGATTGACTGAAGCATAGGTGTCCAGACAAAGGAAAAAGAATATTTTTCCAAGCAAAGGAAAAGAAAAATTGTTAGGGAGGGGCTGAATGCTAGCTCCACCCCACGTTAAGAGGCATATCAGGTAAGAACCAACACCCCTTCTCCATGGAGGGTGGAGCTAGCATTCAGAATGGGACATACCAAAGCCAAAGGTCCCACGGGCGGGAAGCAAACGCCCTATCGAGGCTCCTGGTGAACTCGTTAAAAAACCCTGCGACCAAAGGCCGCCTCTGCCGACACGAAGGAGTCAATTTTGTAGTGTCAAATAAATTGAGTCGGCGACGCCCAGGTAGCCACCTGACACACCTCCTCCAAAGACGCCTTCACAATTGTGACCTTTATCCACCTGCCAACAGTATAGGTCGAAACCTTGACTCCCAGCAAATGAGGTAAAAACCCCACCAGCAGAGCCTCCGATTTGCGGATCGTAGATGTGCGGTCGATGTAAATTTGGAGAGCCCTGCGTACGTCTAGAGTGTGCCATAGTCTCTCACGCGGGTGACGCAGAAGTGGGCAAAAGTTAGGAAGCACCAGCTCCTGCGCTCTGTGGAACCACGAATTTTCCGGTACTCTTTGCAGGAGTAGTCCTGTGTGGGTATTAACTTCCATCTGCCTGGAGACTGAACTTGTATCAATTTGGCTGGCCACTCCCCTTCGCTCACCTGGCTTTGGCAGTTTTTTTTACAACTCAGTCAGCCAAGGAGACATTTTTCTCAACAGCTCCAAGCAGATTGAAGTTTTTTTCTTTCTAGCTATAATTTTAAAAACAGATCAGACAGAGGCTTTCTTTCTCAGGCAGGATTGCCTTCAGATCGCTTATAGTTCCTCCTAGACCACCAGGTCCGGTGAGTAATGAGCCTAACCACTCGTTCGCAGCAGGGGCTCCAACAGGGATTTGCTCTCCTCAGGCCCTTCCTTTCCGGGGTCTATTCCTTCTGGAAACCCCGATGTCAAGGGCACCAGCCTCCTCTCTGCTCCATGCCCATGGGCAGTTGGCAGGTCCCTGCTGCTTTGCTGGGACGACCGCCACAGCCCTGTTCCTATTGGCCTTACATTCCAGGGGCTCTCCCTTTTTTGGGATCCCCTGAAGTTTGGTGCTGGGTTTCCTCCTCCCTTGTGAGCCGTGGGCGGACATGCAGGTCCCTCCTGCCTTGCTGGGCTGTCCGCTGTCACCCGAAGAGCTCTTGAGGTGACAGCGACACGTTGCCAGGGTCCCGGGCTCGAGGAGCAGCAATGGCAGCTTAAATGGCTTTCTCTCTTCCCGCCACACTTTTCTGACAGTGTGGTGCGCCCACCATCTTGCCGCCACGTGGTGCGGCCACCATTTTATTACCTCATGGCATGGCCACCATTTTGTTGCCGTTTGATGCAAAAAAAAATTCTTTTCTACTGTGAAATCAAGGCAGAGGATTTCAGCTGCATAAGGCAGACTGGATTCCTTCCTCTTCCCAGTGCTAGTGGGGTTTCTCCTCCCACCTTTGTCAGCTTGTCAGCCCTGGGTGGCTCTGCCTACCCAGGTTGCTGTGGGTGCCCCATTATAGCGACCGTCCATAATGTGCCTCACTTAATAATGGCTGCCATTTTGTTTTGCAAGACATCTTGCTGGGGCAAATTTCCCATAGCTGTGGGTTCCCTGCCAGCAACACCGCATGTGCTTCGTGACTTCTGGTGGCCACTGCTACAACTGGTCAAGCCAGTCTTTAGCCTCACTCTGTCGGGTGTCAGTGGCTATGGTGGATCAACAGGAGTCCAGTGAGCTAAGGGGACCAGGTCCAAGCCCCCCAAAGGTTCCAGATCTGGCCCATCAGGAGACCACAGCAGGGCTAAGACTCCCAAACCGTCCTCCTTCTTTGAGAAGGATGCTGAATGGCGCCACAGGGACCACAAGTACTGATGCCAACTGAGCAGCCTGCGCACAGACCTTTTGAAGTGCGTGGTCCCTCCTATGTTCATCTCTTTCTGTCATTTTGGACCATTTGTGCTGACCATGAGGCCCTCTGGGAGGTGGGGGGGAATGCTGCCAATCCTCCCTGTAATCGGAACAGTTCAATTTATTCTTCCTCTTGCCAGAGGCTTTGTGGCCTGAGGTAGATGGCTGGGAGTCCGCCATTTGGGAAGTCACAAGTGACGTGTATGCCAACAAAATGGCCACTGGGCTCTTCTAACGGCTGTTGCAGCTGGCGGGAAGAAACACTTGTTGGTGCCGACCTAGGGCAAGCCCTTTTTGGCAGTCCAGGCACAGGCAGGCAATAAACGGGGTTGGTGAGTAATGAATCACGAAGATGCCGACCTAGGGCAAGCTCTTTGGCGGTCTAGGCACAGTCCGATTAGGAAACAGATGGCCGATGCCGCCTCGCGCTTCCCTGACAGGCGGCTTAGATCGGAGAGATAGCGGGCCGAATGAGCAAACTCGTAAATCAAGGCCCTCCCCGCCGTCAGAGAACGAGTAGGGAATCTAGCATCCCACCTCGTTAACAGTCTCCCAGAGAATCTGGCAGCACAGAGAGTCCGTTATGGGCAATGATCGGCTTGTTTAACAGCACCCAAGACCGTGGATAAAAGCATTTGTGCTGACCATGAGGCCCTCTGGGAGGTGGGGGGGAATGCTGCCAATCCTCCCTGTAATCGGAACAGTTCAATTTATTCTTCCTCTTGCCAGAGGCTTTGTGGCCTGAGGTAGATGGCTGGGAGTCCGCCATTTGGGAAGTCACAAGTGACGTGTATGCCAACAAAATGGCCACTGGGCTCTTCTAACGGCTGTTGCAGCTGGCGGGAAGAAACACTTGTTGGTGCCGACCTAGGGCAAGCCCTTTTTGGCAGTCCAGGCACAGGCAGGCAATAAACGGGGTTGGTGAGTAATGAATCACGAAGATGCCGACCTAGGGCAAGCTCTTTGGCGGTCTAGGCACAGTCCGATTAGGAAACAGATGGCCGATGCCGCCTCGCGCTTCCCTGACAGGCGGCTTAGATCGGAGAGATAGCGGGCCGAATGAGCAAACTCGTAAATCAAGGCCCTCCCCGCCGTCAGAGAACGAGTAGGGAATCTAGCATCCCACCTCGTTAACAGTCTCCCAGAGAATCTGGCAGCACAGAGAGTCCGTTATGGGCAATGATCGGCTTGTTTAACAGCACCCAAGACCGTGGATAAAAGCATCCCACTGGTCAATCTCTCACAAGCCATAGGAAAAGCCGAGAGGCTCGTGAGGCAATCAGGCAAAAATCGCCAAAGCGAAGATCGCCACAAGGCAAGGCAGCCGAAGCTGCGGCTGGAACCGACGCTCACAATTAACTCACTCCCCCTACCCAATGTTAAAGAGAAAATGGGGGAGGCCGATTCATGAGAAAAAACAAGTATGAACCGAGCAGAAATTCAAGGTTGGAACTAGCAGTCAGATGGGAAAAACTCTAGCCACGTCTGTTCTCTCTGAGGACTGAGTCGAAGCTGGGCCAAGATGGTGGACGGAGCTTCAAGATGATTGACATACTCAGTCCTCACTCTGATTGGATGAGGACAACCCATTCTGAATGCTAGCTCCACCCTCCATGGAGAAAATGAACATTCCACTATTACTCTTACAAGTCACATTAGACTGGAACAAATGACAGATTAGTACTTTATGAATATATAGTCACACTGGACAAGGAGAACAACCACCAAAAATAACAAGAATTAAAAGCTAAAATAAAATGACTTAATCATAATTTTTAACTAATCTGAAGCAGTCTAACTTTAACTTAATGGTCAATCATGCAAAGTCCTTTAAAACCTATGATGAGAGAAACCAGAACTTCAGATGTGGCAAAATGCTCTATGAAGATCTAGAGCCGTGGTGGCGAACATATGGCACGCGTGCCACAGGTGGCACGCAGAGCCATAACGGCCGGCACGCGAGGGTTGCCCACCGGCAAACCGGAAGTGCGAAAAAACACACTTCCGGTTTGCCGGTGAGCTGTTTTTTGCACTCCGGAGGGTTCAGGGAAGCTCCCTGAAGCTCCGGAATGCAAAAAACTACAAAACGGACAAACCGGAAGTGCACTTTTCCGCACTTCCAGTTTGTCCGTTTTGTAGTTTTTTGCATTCCGGAGCTTCAGGGAGCTTCCCTGAACCCTCCAGAGTGCAAAAAACAGCTCACCGGCAAACCGGAAGTGCGTTTTTTCGCACTTCCGGTTTGCCCGTTTCGTCGTCCCAGGCTCCGGTAAGCCTTTGCGCGGGGGTGGGGGGGGTGCGCATGCGCAGGGGGCAGCATGGGGGTGTTGTGCACATGCATGGGGGGGAGGGAATGGGTGTGGGCATGCGAGCGCGCACGAGCGCGCCCCCCCCTTTTTGGCACGCGAGCCTAAAAAGGTTCGCCACCACTGATCTAGAGTCTACAAACAGTTTCCGAAGTACAGTTAGCAATACACTTTTTGGGGGGGGAGGGGGATACTAATGGATGTCAGCAATTGTATTGTGGGGAGGATTTACAGGTTGCACAAAAGAATCAGAGACCACATGTGGTCCTAGGACCTAAGGCTGCCATTTCAAGTATAAGCACAGGTTATGAAAATCTAACTGGCATTGAACAATGATGAGTATTGTCATGAAAGGATCTGTTTGAAAATCTGAGAAGCAAATACGGCAAAAGAGAGGCAATATATACTTTTTTTTTTAAAACAAATAAGGCCTGCCCCAAATACCACCCAAAGTCTGACAGGGCCTCAGCTGGTATAAAAGGACACAGCTAAAATATCCAATGGATTTGCTAATTCCCTAAAAATTAAGGCAAAATTGGAAACCAGCCAGAACAAAATCACTGCAGAAATGCAAACCGAGTACATCATAATTTCTTACCCTGTCCTTGTGTGCCACATATGGCCAAATGTTGCATGAAAAACAGTATTTATAAATCATTTTGAAACTGGGACGATGCATGTTATTTATAGTGAATAGGGAAATTAAACGGGGTACATCTTCAGTCTAACAAAGATATATAACAAAAAGAAAAGTGGATTTCCCAGACACTTTTTTATGACTGATTTTAATATGTGAATTGCTTAAATTAAAAAAAAAAAACCTGCCGGCCTACCTGTAAACCAAAGTTAGTTGAATAATCATCTGTGAATTCATTACATGTCAGCTAAATGCCTGCATAGTAATCTGTTCTGAATTTCCCAGAGCCTAGGATTTTGGCAAGCAACTTACCCTATCCAACAGCAAAGGACCTGCAAGAAGGTTCCCCCTTTCTCTTCAGTTCTGTACACTGTCCAAAGAAAATGCTGATATGCTCAGGCAGGCAGGCGTAGCAATTTATGATTCTGAAAGAGAAAGTACCACAGCAGCAGAATTATAGCCCAATGCCTTCTAGTTTGCAGGTGCATTTTTTTTAATCTACAGATGCAGAATGCTGACAATAGTAAGATCAAAACTACACCTCCTCTTTAATTACTGAATTCAATTATTAACACTGAAATAAAAAAGAATCGTTCTTATGCATCTGATAAAGATTTTAGAGATATTTCAATACAGGGCCACTGAGGTGGCCTAGTTCACTAACATTAATATGTTGATAGTTTGTTGTTGTTGGACACAACCATTCAGTTGTGTCCGACTCTTGGTGGCTTTATAGGCAAGTACTCTCCATGCTACCCTGTCAAGCACAGCTTCTTTCAGATGTTGGATGTTCATCTTTGTATCAGTTTTGAAGTTATCAAGCCAGCGACTTCTTTGCTTGCCCCTTCTTCTTGATCCATTAACCATTCCTAGCATCACTGACTTCTCGAATGAATTTGCATGCATGACATTGCCGAAGTAAATCAGACGTATCTTGTTATCTTGGCTTCTAATGATGTGTCTAGTTTTATACATTTCAGCACCTCTCTGTTGGTTGTTCTGGCTATCCATGGCATATGCAATAATTTACACCAACACCACAGTTCAAAGACATCAAGTCTTCTTTGATCAGCCATTCTTAGTGTCCAACTCTCACATCTATACATTATTATAGCAATAGCAATAGCATATCAGACTCATATTCCGCTTTATTGTGCTTTTCAGCCCTCTCTAAGCGGTTTTCAGAGTCAGCATACTACCCCCAACAATTTGGGTCCTCATTTTGCCCACCTTGGAAGGATGGAAGGATGAGTTAACCTTGAGCCTGGTGAGATTTGAACTGCCAAATTGCAGGCAGCTGGCAGGCAGCAGAAATAGCCTGCAGTACTGCAGGCTAACCACTGCGCCACCGTGGCTCATAGGGAGGGAAGACTACTGCTCTAACTAGCCTGTTTTTTGTATTTATATCAATATCTCTGCTTTTCCAGATCTTATTCATGTTAACCACTGCAATGCGGCCTAAGGTTATCCTGTGTTTGATTTCAGGAATAGAACTGCCATCGTGAATAATTTTTGATCCAAGGAAGATAAATTCTCGAACTAATTCAATTTCCTCCTTGTTGATTCTAAACTTCTTATGTCCATCTGCAGCTGTTGCCATTATCTTTGTTTTCCTGATATTAAGACTCAATCTACTTTTTCACTTTCATCCTTGATTTTCCTGACCATTTTTCTAGGTCTTCCTTAACACAGCCATATGGTTGATGCATCAACCATATTCCAGTCCCAAGCCTGGATAAATGTGGAGGGTTAGGGAAAGCAATGGTGAGCTACCCTTTACCAGAACACTTTATTAGCAACAATACTATGGATAATACCCCAGTATATATTTCTACTCCAGCTGGGCAGGAATGCAGTAACAATCTTGACTCAGTGCCTGGAAGCTGTAAGGGACTGGATGGTGAAGCATGCTAAGACTTCTTCTTAGCAGGGTAGAATGACTGTTTATTCTGAAGTCTTCTAATTTCAGAACAACTCCATATTTAGCCTGGATGGCAGTAAATGCCCTCTAGAAGGAGCTTAACCACAATGGTGGGATTCTCTTGGACTTGCAGTGGAGGTGGACAGGAGACCTTTTGCCAGTCTCAACTGTATGTCATTTTCAGCTCTTGGAATGGGATACACTTGCAATGCTCATACATTTGTCACCTTACACTTGAACTAATACAATTTGCTCTATATGAAACTGTTTTTGAAAACTATACAGGTAACTTACCACCACAATATGGCCCCAAAATTTTGTTGCTAAAACGATATTTGCTAAGTGAATTTTGCCTCATTTTACGACCTTTGCTGCTACAGTTGTTAAGTGAATCACGGCAGCTGTTAAGTTAGTGACATGGTTGTTAAATGAATCTGGTTTCCCCATTGACTTTGTTTGTCAGAAAGCCACAAAAGGTGATCATACAATCCTGGGACTCTGCAACCATCATAAATATGAGAAAGTTGCCAAGCATCTGAATTTTGATCACGTGACCATGATAGTAAGTATGAAAAATAGCCACAACCCACTTTTTTCAGTGCCACTGTAATTTTAACGGTCACTAAATGAACTATTGTAAGTAGAGGACTACCTGTAGTTGCTGCAGAATGCAGCACCCTATCTCACAGATGGCCAGTATAGACAAGGTATATCTTTGTTGCAGGTGTTTTACTGGCTATCAATTTGAACAGGGCACTGCTCAAATTGCCGATTATTTATAAAGCTGTATGTGGATTGGGTCCAAGATATTTCAAGAATTTCTACTCTATGTATTGTTTGCCTATCAAACATCAGAGAAGGCATGCTGCAGAAATGGATGGGGTAGGGCTCTGAAAATGTGCCTTCTCTGTGATAGCCTCTGCTCTCTGGAATATTGCACCTCTGATTAATATTTCCAGTAACATTCAGAAGCTCCCTTTTTGTTTCATGAGTAATTTTAAAAATGTTGTTCTGCAGAACCTTTGGGGGACTAACTATGTTATTTCAAAGCACTGAGTCAGTGGGTTTTTATGAGGGGGGTTGTGTTAATTTTCAGGAATGGAAGATGGATACTGACTATAGCATGTGGGCTTTATTTTTTTGTTGTTATTTTACTGTGGTTGTACTAACTGTAAACTGTTTAGAATCTCTAACTGAAGCAGCATATACATTTTGTCCATAATAATAATCTTAAGGAATTGGAATTTTTTATAGTCATTAAAACTGATGCTGCACCAACTGGTAGGTAGTCTGTGTGATCTCCAGACCAATGCCATGACATAATCTCCTCTATGTATATGATATATATTCCTGTGAACAAAGGGAGATTTGGACTCTGACTACAACATGATCTTCAGAGAGGAGACTGCAGGTGAACTGGAAAACAAAGTGGGAGAGATGAGCTAACTCAGTGAACTGCTAGTTGAGGCCAATAAAACATTTTAGACATCAGAGAACATTGCAACTAAGGCAGTCTTGACATCATTACCACAAACAATTATTCTAGTTATGATGTTCAGGTCTTGATCAACATCAAAGGCACTGGAGAAAGATTCTCTACCATACACAAAACAGTTTTCTAGGGAAGACAGGCCACAGTATGTATTGACAATACCAAATTATCCCAATTACAATGTGAGATGCTGTAACAGAAGATTGTTGAAATGCTTCCAACTGGAAAAACTGGCAAGGCTAGGCATACTCTGAACAGTTGGGCCAAAATGAAGATTTAGATGAATTGTGCTACTGTTGTGACATGGAATATAGAGGTTATGAATACTGGTAGTATTTCTAATGGGTTGCATCTGAGGAGAATATCATTTATTGCAAGAGTGAAATTTTGCAAGGTCTACTATGGCTAATCAGAGATTAAAGTATGTATCAATTTAAGCACAGGAAGTAAAATATTCCAATCCTTCCCTTCAGATATATAGTCAATAAACTAAACATCATTAGCTGCAGTTTCCTTATGAAATATTTTTTTCCTCTATGGATGAACTTTCAATAACACTTAAAGAAGTATTCATATAATTGATAGCTCTTTCCTGGTCAAAGACACAATATGAGCAAAACTTAACTATATTCCTCTCATCAAGGTAATTAAATATAGGGTTATTTTAGACCAGGGGTATCAAACTTGATTTCATTGAGGGATGCATCAGGGTTGTGTTTGACCTTGGGGGGAGGAGGCAGGGGGGGCATGGCCAGCTTGACCTGACTCATGTCGTGGGCACCTGTGGTGGTCCGAGCGCTCTGCCAATGAAAATGGGCTCCTGAGCTCCATTTTCGGCTGCGACGGCTTCCTGCAAGCCTCTGCCAGTGAAAACGGAGTTCGAGAGGGCTGCCCGCGGCCCTCCCAAGCTCCATTTTCATTGGCAGAGGCACCGCGGGCCAGTCCTTTGCTGTTTCCAGGGTGGCCCTGTGGGCCAGATCTAAGCACCCCGCAGGACGGATCAGGCTCCCAGGACTTGAGTTTGACACCGCAATTTTATTGCCACAATCTTGGCACTTTCAGAAGTGACTATCAAGGGACACTTAAGCCTAGCCCCACCAAATAAGGACTGTAGACCAGTAAGAGTTCTTACTGCTATCTCTGCAGTGATTAGAAGAGAACTTTAAGATATGGCAAAAACCTAACTGTTTTATATCCCATTATTTGTAAAACCCTATCAAAGCCCCTAATCTATGATCATGATAGATAGCTACTATGCAGAGAAACCAAAGGTGCAAATTACAAATACCCTTATATTTATGAAATTAGTATGCTATGATATTATAACAGGTTTTGGATTTTGTAAATGGACAGTAGCTTAATTTAACTTGTTAAACATTTGGCTGCTGGACAGAATTTAGAAAATCTGAAGCAAAAGTTCTGAAATATTATCTTTGCTGACATTTTTGGTAAAAGTCTTATGGGAGGAATAATAAGTCTGCTTATCTTTTCACAAGCTTATGATTATATATATCTGCATCAGATACTTTAAAATTGGTTTCTTTTCTTTACTCAGAGCTGCACATTATAATTCTTCAGGTAAAACTGAAATGCATCATAATTCTGCACACAGCTCCTCTATTTCCTTTTTCATTAATTTTAAATTACAGATCTGCTGTGCAAAAAAGGTTTAAATTTCTGGCAAAGTTCAAGTATGACATGGAAGACCGCCTACACTGCAGAGGAAGCAATAAAAACTACTAGCAGAACTAGATAAAAAACATAATACTGTAGGAGGAGAGGGAGGCAAAAAGAAAGAAAACTGATCTCTATTATAGCTTCCCTGATGAAACAGATTTGGCAAGTTTGGATACTGGATTTTGCCTAGAGACAAAAGTACTACATTTAAATCTAAATAAAAATCCTATGCAGGATAAGTAACCCCCCAAAAATGCCATTGAAACCTGATGGCAAAATGACAGATTTGCAGCAATCAATATTGAAGGTTTTTTGAAGAATAAGAATGGGGACAAGGGCAAGAGACCTCTGAGAAACAAATCGCTCCCATTGCCACACTTAACTCTCACCCCACCCAAAACATTTAACATGGATGAAAATGATGACACTAAAATTTAGTCACATGGTGTTTTTGTTTTTTGGGGAGGAGTGACATATTATGGATTCCCCTGTAACAGTACAGGCAGAATTAGAAGGTGATAGGGACCCATTATATTTGGCTTTCTGAAGAATTTATTGGGAGCCTTTTAATGTATAAGAGTTATTTTACTATCATATATTCAGGAGCAAAGTTTAGGATTCAGACTAAACCTGTTTCTCCACAAACAGGTTCCTGACACCACTTATTGGCACCAATCAAATATTCTTGGTATTTTTTATTTGCAATATTAAGCTAATTTCCAAGACTACAAGGAGCAGAATTACTTCAGCGACAGACATCGTATCATTACACTAAGATGTCTGACATTAAACTATAAAAGTATTAACCTATATTTAAATATATAGGAATTAAATTATCGCAATCCCAAATAGTACAATTCATATTATGTAACTCAATCCATTGTTCAAAAGCTGCAATTACCACCAATCCTTTTACACGAAATATTTTCAAAAAGCACACCCACCACTCCCCACACACACACAATTTAAGTCCTACTCTTCCCTTTAGGGGAGAAAGAAAGAGTTTCAGTAACCCATCAGGGGTTAAGAAAATAACATACAGTATGCTATTAATTTAAACTTGACTATTTATACATTTCTCAATGGTTTGAATGTATTAGATTTCAACATGTTACAAGATTTAGCTGTGTTACACAATTCTGATACAGTATATGCAAAAACAAATGCCTAGACTGGTAACACTACTACTAGAATTCCAAGAATTTCATTTTCCCCTAAATTAATATTTGCACTATTAGCATGACAGTTTTAAGATATTCAATTCCAAAAACCTCTTACATTCTGGCTTTTTGCAGAAGTCATTCAGAATATTCTCAATCTGTTATTAATATAAGTCAGGGAATTTCATACACTGCCATTTAGACTAAGCTAAAGTAATTCATAAATCCAAAGATTGCTGTCCTACTTCTGTCAGTAATGTAATACAACAATTTAAAAGAGATTACTTTAGTGAAAATTATAACAAACCTGAACATTAACTAAGAATTCTATTCTATTTGGAGCTTCTCTTTCTCCCTTACCATATTGTACTGCTGGATAAACTGGTAAAAATATCCAACGTCCAGGGAAGCTGCTAAAAGAAGAATAAAGATACTTTCTTTGTTTTGAAGAACATTATTATTATGAAGATGTCTATTATGTAGCATGCATGCAAACAAATAACCACAAATATGCTTTGAAGGGTTAAGGATTGGTTTCTTCACATTTTATTACTTTTATTTAAAAAATTATATACTGAGTTACAGATACAAAAACGATCTCTTTACTTTTTGTCTCTAAAGGCAACAAAGTATGGAAATGAAAAAAAAATTACCAGTGAAAATAATTTACCAGTAAACTAAATTGGTAAAGTTATATGCATATTTCAATCCCAGTGTTCTAGTGCTTTCTCCATCACTTGATGCATCTAGCATTGAAAATGAATGCAAGATATCACATTTGCTCAAAAGGAAAGGAAGAAGCTCCTTCCCTTATCTTTTTATCTCTTAATGGGGAGAAGTCACATTACTACGCCATGCTACCACCTGCCACGCTCGTGATTTCATCAAAGCCTGGCACTCCACAAGCAATTCCATCAACAGACACATTGACCTACAACCAGCTACAAACCCTACATTATCCAAATTTATTTCTTTATTATTTATTTCTTTATTATTAGGTTCTTCTATGCCGCCCTACTTCCTAAGGACTCAATCGCACAGCCAACCAGAGACAGCACCGACCCTGAACCAACCCACGCAACTCCCCCCCAGTTCATCTCCCAATGACCCTGACCCGATATAACCTCCCTATCACAAGACCCATCACAAGACTCACTGATGACTCACAGCTGACCCATCATACCACTTGACACACTCACACCTGAAGCCCTTATAAACAGAAGAACACTGACTCCGACATTCCCTAAACTCTGCTAACCTGGTAATGAAACATTTGGAAACCAACCCACAAGCTCGGAGAACAAACCTTCACCCTCATCCTACAACTGAGCTACAGATATTCACCACTATTGCAGAAGTCACATTTTATTGAGAAAACGGTAATAAAAAATGGTGTGAAAGTGAGTAAGAAAATAAACTAAGAGGCACATATAATCCTTTCCTTTCTATGTTCCCGTAATCCAGTGCTTCTCAATTATTTTCTGTTACGCCCTCCCTAGGAAGAAGTAAACATTTCGGGGGGAGCCAACTCTCTGATCTGGGCCCCAATGGAATTTTAGTGTTAATATTTATTATTTTACTTATTATAAGCTGCAAGCAAACTATTGGCTGGGGAAGGCTGCTCTACCCACTTACCTGGGAGGAAGTCACACTGAACTCAGTGGAGCCTGTTTTCGGTTAGGCAGGCATAGGCTATCATGGTTAGGGCCCTCTTTTGACACGGGGCCAGGCCAGCTTAATCAAGCCGATGCTTTGGGGTCGCTGGCCTGGCCCATAAGCGCCACCTCTGCCGGGCACTCACAGCGAATGGTGTGGAAGGAGGCTTTAGGGTGCCGTTCGAAGCTTTCGCCCAGCTGCAGAGGATGGTCCTCCTTGTCCAGCAGCAGGTTCACCACGCCGTTCATGGCTACCACAGCGCCCGCCGAGAACAACAAGAACCCACGCAGCCTCCCCGCCTGGCCTCCTTCTCTTCCGGGCTCAGAGCAGTATGCAACTGGGAAAACACTCCCCATCCAGGGGAATCAATCGAGAGGGACTACGCATGTTCCCCGGGGTCACACGCATGTTCCCTGGGATCACACACGTTCCCCCTGGGATCGCTCTGCGCCCCCCCCAGGGGGGTGCCCCACTATTTGAGAAACACTGCTGTAATCCCTTAATTAGCAAATTATTAAAATGAGGGCTGGAGAAGGAGAGATTTCATGTTGATTCATATGTCAATAAAGAAAAACATACTAGGCCTAACGGAAGAGAATCTATGTAGCTCAGGGTTGATCTGTGGAGTCTTGGATGCTCTCTGAGCTTAGCGATCTGCTTGCAGATGTTTCATTACTCAACTAGAGGACAAGGAATAGGACTCCACATATTGCCCTTGCCCCACTCGTGATGCTGACTGTTTGCAATGAAGAGCTTCACTTACTTATGAGGCTCATCATTCATAGAAGGACTTGAAAAATAAGAACCTTAATTAGCAAACAAACTCCATTAACAGAAACAATATCCACTGCACACAGTGACCATTAATATCTAAATGGGAACAAAAGGAAAATGAAGTTAGCATGCTGTAATAGTAATAATGCTATTTTTTGTCCTGTTCCTGTACATTTTTGGAGCGTGGTTTATGATCATTACATACAGAATATGCATAAGATTATACAAGTGTTTCACATGTTCAAATTGCTTGGGAGAAGTATCTATGTGGGATTGTTTCAAGACAGTTGCAATCCTAATGCACAAAGCAGGGAAACTGAGCAATGTAGTGGTTTTTAATGCTTGCCTATAACTTATTCTGCCTAATAGTCATTTGATACAGGGGCTCCATTAAATTCAGGGCTACACCCACTTTGGGTCTACATAATGTAATTTTGTAAAGAAAAAAAAACTACCAAGAAGATTTTGAAGTATTTGAATGAACAAAGACTTGCAACAAAGGTCAAAGATAATTTAAAAAGTTTTTTCCAACATATATGTAACAAGAAAAAAGTCAAGGGAACAGTCAGTCCACCAAAGAGAGAAGATGGCAAGGATATAACAGGCAGTAGAGAGAAAGCAGAGCTGCTTAACCCATTCTTTGCATTAAGTCTTCACACAAAAAGAGACTATAGCCCAACCTACCAAAAACCTAACTGTAAAAGACAGACTAGAAATAAAAATTAAAATAAGCAAGAAAATGGTAAGAGAACACCTGTCTGACCTTGATGAATATAAATCAACAGGACATGATGGATTACATCCCAGAGTTCTGAAGGAGCTGGCAGAAGTTATCTCAGAACCATTGTATCATATCTTTAAAAAATCTTGGGAGTATCGGGGAACTACCAGAGGATTGGAAAAGAGCTGATGTGGTCCCATCTTCAAAAAAGAAAAAACAGACCAAGGAAACTGCAGACCAATAAGCCTAATATCAATACCTGGGAAGATATGTAAAAAAATAATAAAAAACCAGATCTGTGAACATCTAGAAACAAAGTTATAACTATCAGCCAGCATGAGTTTGTTAAAAACAGATCATGCCAAATGAATCTAATTTCATTCTTTGACAAAGTCACTAAATTAGTCAACCAGTGAAATGTTGTGGACATAGTATATTTAGACTTCAGCAAGGCATTTGACACAGTAGACCGCAACCTACTTCGTGGAAAGCTAGAAAAGTGTGGGATAGACAGCACCATCAGATGGATTTGTAACTGGCTGACAAACCATACTCAATGAGTCGTCCTTAATGGTACTACATCTACATGGAGGGAAGTAAGCAGTGGGGTACCACAAGGTTCCATCTTAGGCCCAGTACTCTTCAATACCTTCAATAAATGACTTAAGATGAGGGAATAGAAGGGGAACTCATCAAATTTGCAAATGACACTAAGCTGGCAGGAATAGCCAACACCCCAGAAGATAAATTCAGGATCCAAAAAAATCTTGTCAATGGGCCCTATCCAGCAAAATGAAATTCAATGTAGAGAAAAGCAAGGTTTTACATCTGGGCAGGAAAAACTAAAGGTACAAGTACAGATTAGGTGAAACCTGACTCAAAAACAGTAACTGTAAGAGGGACCTTGGAGTCCTAATGGACGATCACTTAAATATGAGTCAGTAGTATGCGGCGGCAGCCAAAAAAGCTGATATAATACTTGGTTGTATAAACAGAGGCATAGAATCAAAATCATGTGAAGTATTAGTATTAGTACCATTTTATAAAGCCTTAGTTAGGCCACTCCTGGAATACTGCATACAGTTTTGGTCACCACATTACAAAAAAAGATGTGGAGACTTTGGAAAAAGTGCAAAGAAGAGCAACTAAGATGATTAAAGGCCAGGAGACTAAAACCTATGAAGAACAGTTGCAGGATTTGGGCTTGGCTAGTCTAGAGAAAACGAGGACTAGGGGTGACATGATAGCATTTATATAACGCATAGCCCTTCATTATTTAGTTATTCAAAGTCACAATTCGCCATTCAAGTACCAGTCTTCCTATTATTTAAACATACCTTATACCCTTTTTCAATCTTCAATCTTTCCATCTAACTACTGCTTCATATAAAGGTGTATATTCTTATTTCTACCTCTATTCAAATTTCTAATCAGACCATATTAGAAAAAATGTGTGTGTGTGTGTGTGTGTGTGTGTGTATTATATTATATATTATTATATATTATTATATATTATATATTATATATTATATATTATATATTATATCATATTATATTATATCATATCATATTATATCATATTATATCCTTTCTATCCATCATCTCTCAACCATTTTAATACTTCAATTCTTCACTTTTTTTGGTTTGCCTCCCATGCTCCTCTCTTGGATCTTTATCTCTATCAACATCTGTATCTTCACCATTCAGACTGAATATTTCTCCCATCTCTATCCTCCTAAGCTGCCAGGCCTCCAGAATATCCACCCAAGCCCCTATCTCGCTTTCCAAAGTATCTTCCCGGTTATCCAATTCAATTTTTAACTCGGATTCGGCCCGCGGGCCTTTAGCCCTGATCTAGAACATTCTCCCTTCACAGGAAATGCATGTCCTCACTCTGCTGGCTTTTGGAAAGGTGTGAAAACATATCTTTATGGCCTTGCTTGGGGCTCACAGGAGAGCAGCAGCTGTGAGGCAGGTTAGTGCTCAGAAAACCCTTCCCCTTCCTTTTAACTAACTTTTAAGATTAAATTTTAATCACCCTTACCTCTTTAAAAATTTTATATACTGTTTTTGTGTTTCAAACTTTTATTTGTGCATTGCCCTCTGTGATGAAGATGGGCAGTTTCAAAAATTGATAAATAAAAATAAATAAATAAAATTTATATTTAAAAAAAAGATACATTAGTTTCCACAGAAATAACTATATTAGTCCTTGACAAAAAAAGAATCTTTATACTGTAAATCAGGGGTGTCAAACTTAAGGCCCGCAGGCCGGATCCAGCCTGCAGGGTGCTTAAATCTGGCTGGTGGAACCGGCCTGGAAATAGCAAAGGTCCGGTCCACGATGCCTCTAGAAGCCAAAATGGGGCACGGGGGGGGGGCATTTTTGGCCTGGACAGCCTCTTGAAGCACTTTGACCACCAAAAGGGGGCATGGGGGGCCATGCATGGCCCCCCACACCCCATTTTGGCTGGTGAAGTGCTGGAGGCCATCCAGGCTCAAAATGGGGTACAGGGGGCCACGTGTACCCCATTTTGGCTGGCAAAGTGCTGCAGCAGGCCATCCAGGTTGAAAATGGGGTACAGGGGGCCACGTGTACCCCATTTTGGCTGGCAAAGTGCTGCAGGAGGCCATCCAGGTTGAAAATGGGGCATGGGGGTGCATGCAGCCCCCATGTACCCCATTTTGGCCAGAAGGCTGCAGGAGGCATCCATCCCATCTCCCCTCTTTCCCCCTAGGCCGGCCCGTGGAGAACTACAGTGCTGATCCGGCCCTTGAAGAAATCCAGTTTGACACCCCTGCTGTAAATCTTAAAGATTAACCCATTTATTATTACATAAATTCTGGTGCACCACAATATATGAGATTTGCAGACTTTAGGCACACAGGAAGAATATTATTTATAAAGATGGTTAATTGTTTATTTACTGAAGAGACAAAAATATATTTTGTAATGTACAGAGGATTGTTTTACATTGATGACATGTGTTGTAATCATATAGTACTTTATTTTGTGTTCCCAGCATTTCAGAAACTGAAACCGCATGCAACTTATTTTTAAAGAGAGAAAGAACAAAGCTTAACCTATCTTCAGGTAATCATTACACCTTGATGTGCAAATGAAGCTCAAGAAACATGTCTGTTTCAGTATTCAGCTCCATGGTATATGCATATAAATATGCTTTATTAGCTATAATAACCTTGCATAACCTGTTATACAACATTTTTGTTTGAAGAGATAGGTAAAATAGAATAAATTATTTACTGCTTTACTGCATGTGCTAAGTTCATATTATACATTTTAAAAAATAAGATAAATGGAACTCTAACAAGATAATTAAGGTCAGATAATGTGAAAGGAAATGTGGAATGCTTAAAATAAAAGTGAAGACTGATGTTCAAGATCTATTACAAAGACAAAATGAATTAATTTGTTGAAGAACAATATTTTAAATATCCCAAAATGACAACAATGTAATTTTTTGTTATCTTTTCAGCAATGTTTGCACATTAGTAAACAACAGGTTTCACACTTCAAAGAGTTAGGGAGCTTATTAAGTAACTGATTACTTAATGCAATATTTAATTAAATGTGACCAAGTGGTTCAAGATGACATTCTACTGAAAAACACTGTCATTTCCCTCTGTACATAAAAAAAAAGATAAGTTCATCAAGAATCATAAGGTACAACACTTAATGATAGTCAGGGTATAAATAAGCAATCAAATCATATTAGGAACCAGTCAATATAAATTGTAAGGATACAAGCAACAAAGTTGTTTATAATATGTAATATGAACTTTAAGAGCTCATAATAGTTTGCCTCACACACATAATATAAACAAACCTGATCCCAAAAATAATATTGGTTATCCACAAGCCATTCTTGTTGGCAGACACTGAGTGCAGCTGGTAATAAACATATTTTGTCTGATTCTATAAGTAATATATACTTAGAAAAACTTACAACCACTGATACCCTTCTCAAAATTTATGTAATCCCTGTTAAAGTCACCCAAGTTGGCTGTATCATGAAACCTTCTAATAACCACTTCCAGTTTCATCTCTGTTTTATGAAGCACTTTTCTTAATCTTTCTGGAATCTTCTACTATTAAGCTACATTAGAGTATCACAAGTTATGGTTACTATCAGAAATGGTTAAAAACACAATCCAGATCCTTTTCTCCATATTATACCTAATACACTTCCATTACATATGAATCAGTTATGGTTTTCCCCTAAATCATCAGCACTGTCATTTATTCTATTAGAAAAGTTATGTCAGCACCTGAAATATTTGGCTTCTCCTTTTCTCCAAGTTTCCCAACACACGTGCCATATGCCAAATAAATAAAATAAAACATAACAATGGGTGTTGGTGGAAATCCAATTAGAAAAGAATTGGACAAATGCTGTAAATATTGTTTCTATTTTCTGTATTCATTGTAACAGAATATAGTAAAAAGAGTGCCTTGTTTATCCCTTAGTAATACACAAAATTGCAAAAAGCTATTAGCGAAAGGTACTGAATATCTCTGGTTCAATATGAAGATCTCCCAACCACAATCAAATCTTAGCACCTGAAGGATGACAATGTCTGATTGGTTAATAGTCACCGTTTAGCTAAAACTACAGCTACAATGCGTTCAGTGATATAATATTGGTGGGTAACTATGGCAATCTGTCCAGGGGTGGGCTTCAAAAATGTTAGCAAAGGGTTCTCTGCCCGGTTGCTGGGTGGGCGTGGCCATGGTGGACGTAGCCTAGTCGGCCTCCTGCACCATGGTGGGGGTGTTTTTGCCCTCCCCGGGCTCTGGAGGCTTTCCTCGAGCCTCCAGGAGGGCGAAAATGGCCTCCCCAGGCTCCGGAGGCCCTTTGGAGGCCAGAAACAGGCCCATTTCCAGCCTTCCCAAACATCCGGTAGGCCCGTTTTTCGCCCTACCCGAGCCTGCACTTACCTGCATCCAAAACATGCTGCATGGTGATTCCTGGGAGGGGAGGGGAAGAGTGGGTGGGGCAAGCCAGGAATGGGATTTGAGAGTTCTCCAAACTACACAGAATCTTAGCTAGAGGTCTCTCGAACCCCTGCGCACCCCCAGCAGCCCACCCCTAATCTGTCCCAAACAAATTTTGAATAATACTATCGTGCCTGGAGCAGTGTTGATAGTTACCAGGCACTAGTGAAAAGTATTGATCTGGGCAACCTTGCCGTGTTGGCCGCTACCAGGGCATGGTACAAGCTTGAGCTACTGGATGACATACAGTCGTTTGAGATGGCATAGCTCAGAGGTACAAACAGCAACTGGTAACCAATGGATGCTCTTTTCAACCTTGAAAGCCCTGTCAAGCAAGCACAGCTGACCCAGCATAAGCATCCATAAGGCAATAGGGCGAGATATTAAAAGGACCACCAAAGTGCTGCACTGCACTGCACTGCACATTTTGATTCACTGTTACATTATAAGCCACCAGCAGTATTAAATAAGGAAATAGATTATCCAGGGCCACCTTCTAATATTGTATGTAAAGCTCAGCTGAGCAAAACAAAGATTGCTGCAGTTACCAAACAACTTAAACAGAGTAACACAGCAAAACATGACCAAGACCTCTGCAGGTCATTCACTAGGTCCTCCCGTGTGGTTCTGGGATTTTTGCTCACCGTTCTTGTGATCATTTTGACCCCACGGGGTGAGATCTTGCGTGGAGCCCCAGATCGAGGGTGATTATCAGTGGTCTTGTATGTCTTCCATTTGCTAATTATTGCTCCCACAGTTGATTTCTTCACACCAAGCTGCTTGCCTATTGCAGATTCAGTCTTCCCAGCCTGGTGCAGGTCTACAATTTTGTTTCTGGTGTCCTTCGGCAGCTCTTTGGTCTTCACCATAGTGGAGTTTGGAGGGTGACTGTTTAAGGTTGTGGACAGGTGTCTTTTATACTGATAACAAGTTCAAACAGGTGCCATTAATACAGGTAATGAGTGGAGGACAGAGGAGCCTCTTAAAGAAGAAGTTACAGGTCTGTGAGAGCCAGAAATCTTGCTTATTTGTAGGTGACCAAATACTTATTTTCCACCATAATTTGCAAATAAATTCTTTCCAAATCAGACAATGTGATTGTCTGGATTTGTTTTCTCATTTTGTCTCTCATAGTTGAGGTCTACCTATGATGTCAATTACAGGCCTCTCTCATCTTTTTAAGTGGGAGAACTTGCACAATTGGTGGCTGACTAAATACTTTTTTGCCCCACTGTATGAGGGTGGAAAGCAAACTATTATTTTGTTTATTGATTTCAAGAATGCCTTTTGATAGCATCCACCAGGGTTCTAAATGAAAGGCTCTTTTAGTGATCAGCACATCCAGCAAAATTGTCCAAGCCATTACTATCCTTTATGGCAGCATCCCTTCCAGGTTTGAAATATGTTAATATAAATCCAGTCCCTTCATAGTCAAAACAGCATGTGCACTATCAACATTGTTGTTCAATACGGTGATAGTCTGGATGATGGGCAAAAGCTTATCTGGACATACAGTAATTCAGTGTGATACTGATGCAAATTTCAAATGATAACACACCAATGACATTGTTTCTACTGAGGAATTAGAATTGAAGACACAGGGATTAGATGATGTTGTTATAAATAACAGAGCAGAGAAGCTTGGACTATGGGTAAACTGGAAAAAAGACCAAGGCATCATGTGAACTGATGCCACATACATTAACATTGCCCTCAGATATGTGCCAACTATATAAGTAAGTGAATTTAAATAAATGTCATTGCGTGCATGGACTATATGCAAATGGCTTTTGCAAGCTTACAATGGTGGCTCTGAAAGAAGAAAAAGGTTGGTTTCAAAATGAAAGTTTACATATTTCATACAGCCGTGCCAGGCTTGTTATATGCAACAGAAAAAAAGGACACTGTGCAGAAGTTGAAAGTGTTTCAGAAAAGTTGTTTAAAGACAATCCTGGGCATCTCCTTGTGTGATTTATGGTGGATGAGAGGATTCAATAGCTATGTGATCAATACTCCATAATTGAGAATAAGACCTGGCAATCACATTTTCATTGGTTTGAACGGATGCAACATGCCCACATAGGTGACAGTGGGAATAGGTGACATAGGTGACAGTGGGAAAGGCAACATGCACTTGGCTGGAAAGCAACCCTAAATGAACCCCAAAAACAAATCAGATAGAAGCTGAAGGATGGCAATTACACCTGACTCTCACATAAATTGCAGCATCTGCTTAGGACAAAGAACACTGGAATGGTGTTATAGAGATTATTAACTATGGCTACCACAACTCACCCACCAACAGTCTACAATTTGCAGGAACATTCTGCCAACGCATGAATGAATGATGTGAAAGGGTCATACTCTGCTCATCAATTTAAGTTGTATAGAAGCCAACAAACAATGAATGGAAACTTCATTATGGTCTTAGATCACAGTGCAAGTAAAATGCTGTCAGCATAAAACAGAGATTAATAATAAAGGATAGCGTAAAAGCATACGAAGTCGATATACTGTATTTTTCGGAATATAAGACTTACCAGAGTATAAGACGCACCTTAGTTTTTGGGGAGGAAAATGGGGGGGGGGGGGAAATCTGCCTACCAGGTATTCATCTGGCTAGCATCCTTAGTCTGGTCAGCTTCAGCACATTATTTTATCCCCCGGTTAGGTCTGAAAAAAACCTTATTCGGAGGGAGTAGCAATGAAAAAAAGCCTGCAAAGACTTAGGGCTGGAAAAAATTTCAATGCTGAAAAGGTTCGCCATCACTTTTAGACCAATCACTTTCTCTCAGCCCTAGGAAAGAAGCACTTCTAAAAATGTTGACAAGTAAACTGCAGGAATTAGTCCAGGCAGTTACTGACTCAAAGGCACTTTAAAAAAAAGTAGTAAAACCACTGAGATAAAACAATTTAATTCAACAGATTTCAAGTAAATGCTTTTAAAAGCTAGCATTTTTTAATTAGTTAACAGATTGGGCTACATCCAATGATATATGATCTCACTTCCATCTGTGGAACAGCCTGTTCCCCACCCTTTTCTTCCAGTTCTGCTTCGGAGGGCCCCAACCCTTTGGAATACACTGGTGTATCAGAAATTTCAAAGGAATGGAGGGATAGAATAACTCTTTATTCATTGCAGACAGATTATTAGATACAAGTCCCTGTCTGAGGAAGATAGGAAGTACAGAAGTGTGAGTGTGTGTGTGTGTGTGAGAGAGAGAGAGGGGGGGGAGGGGGGGAGGGAGGGAGTTCTCACATATGCAAAAGTAAACAGTTTGACCCCAGATCTCTCCATGAGCAAAAGAGGCAAGTGGAAATGGGCTCAGATCCAAAAGAGAGGGCAATCTAATTTGACTACACCACTTGAATGGAGAAAAAAGAACAAGAATTTTGAACCTTGATTTTACTATAAATAGTGTATAGGTTTGATACACAAAGGTCACTGGAATTCGTTCATATTGCCTTCATAGCTTTGTTCCACAGACCTACGTTACCTGAGCTTTTATGTCCTTGGAATTCTACTCAAAGATTTTTTGCATTGCTACAGAGAGAATCCTGACACTTACAGTTCTTAATTTTTCTGTAAACATTAATTTTTCTTCAAATCTTTCTTGTTATAAGAATTACCAGTGGTACAATGTGGTGAAACCATTTATTTACATTCAATTTATATGATCACCCATCTCACATACATGCTTACAAAATTAAAACATAAACAATATCAAAAAACCAAAAATAACCATACAAGCCTTAAAAACATTAAAGCAAAAAAAATTATTCAAAAACCATACAATATTTAGACAATGGGAGAGCACAGTGAATGCAGAATCTGTACAACCATGTTATAAATTTCACACCATCACTATTTGCTCTCTGAGCCAAATGGGAAAGCCATGACTTCAGGCCTTTCTGGAAAGCCATCAAGGTTGGGGCCTGAACTTGAAGAGAATCATGTTCCACAATGTGAGCACAGCGGCAGAAAAGGCTCTCCTCCTGGGTTCCATTAAGTGACATTGTCTACTGAATAGAACCTGCAATAGCATGCCATACCTGATGGGATGGGGAAGATGAGGAACTCCTCATTTTGCTTATAACAAGTGTAGAAAATAAATTGGCTATTTGCTTTCACACAAATCATAACTCAGATTTGTTTCTATAGTTGATGTCCTTTCTGAATGATCTAACAAGAACAAACATTTTGGAAATCAGAAATTGAATACTGTTTTAAAAAAGGTTTAAAAGTTTATAGCAAAAGATTATTTGGATAGATTTTAATTCATTTATCTTAATTCTATTTATTTAACTTTATTTAACTGTGTGTGTGTGTGTGTGTGTGCTTTATTATTGCAACAATTCACCCTATGCCAGCTCATACCATCACCATTACAGCAGCATTCAATATTTCTGCTCTGATTCAATATGAGACAAAAATACAGTTAATGTGCAGAATATTTCAGCTTTAAAAATAAGATCAAAATCTTTCTTACATAAAATAAATCTTAAACAGTACTCCCACATTTCTTCCAGAATGCTTTAAATGTCATTTCAAAGGAGGGAGGAGAAAGCTGTCAAAAGAAGAAAGAAATTGGCCACTTCAGAGCCATAAAACCTCTTCCGAAACCCAGGTGGCATTTCCCTTCACCTGGATTCAAACTGTGAAAAGTGAGAACTTAATCAATGTCCATTCTTTCTTTTCCCAATACCCAACTGCAGCCACCTAAGCCAGTAAGCACTATGAAAGCGAAATCATAATTCATGGTACTTATTTAAACACATTCTTAGATTTCAAACATAAACTTTACAGTATAAAGAAATAATGTTCTTTAGCCTCTAATATACAAAGCAGTGACGTAGATATTCAAATCACTAAATACTTAACAACTATTATTCAATCTGGAATATTCAGCTTTAGAAAAATATTTGTAAGTGTGGCTTTTTATTCAGGCAAATTTCCTATACAACTTTAAGAGCTTAGCCCAATATAGAACTTTCTCTCTAGCTCACTTCAGTATCTACTTTCAGCAGCACTAAAAGAAAAATACAATTTTATCATTTTGGAGCAAATATCCTATCTAAATTACAGGAAAGCCAATGCATTTCAACCAGATTTTTCTACATGATTCCATTTCCTGATCTTGCATTTCTCCTTGTATTTACAGACCTGACAGAATACAGGAAGATTAGATCAGTAACTCCTACTACTGGAGGTCACTAAGAGAATTGTAAAATTATTATCACTGCTGTATTGCACCTATTAAACAAGACTGGCCTATGATATTGCTTATCCAGATATGAGGTTCTTTTTCTTCCCTTTTACTATTATTTATTTATAGTCATGTTTTTGGTATTTCTGTATCAGCTGTATAATTCTGTAAAATCTTTGATAGAAATAAATTCTATAGCAAGGAGGCATACCACTACTATAAGCAAACTCTTCTACTACTTAACAGTTCCTATGCCAAGACAACCCTTCTAATTCCGATGTTCCTTTTTTAAAATTTCAATCTGTTGATGTAATGGTGTTGAGTTCAAGAAAAGTCGTGTGCCTCCCCGAGTGACCGAGGTGTGAACAGCACCAAGAAGCGCCGGAAGAAGCGCCCGCGAGATGAGAGGCAAGTACAGGGCCGCTTTCCTCTCATTCAGAGTGAGTCTCCATCCCCATTACCCTTACCTTCCCAGGCTATGTGAGGAGTGACTGGGAGGGGAGGGTGAGGGATGGGGCCAGCCAGTTGACAGGGAGCCACAGCAGGGGACGAAAGAGCTACATGCGGCTCGGGAGCTGCACGTTGCCGACACACGCTCCAGGGGAACAGGGCCAACAGTGATAGGATGCCAAGGAGGTAAACCCCACACAATCCCAAAACTTCTGCATACATAAATACAAGCAGATAAACAAATATTGCAGAATCTACTATGAACAGTCACAAACGTCTCCTGTATGCCCACAGATTATAAAGTAAAAGGAAACAAAGAAAAAAATATTACCAAAGTACAGAAATCATATACAAACTCTGAACCATAGAAAATGTTACTGTACATCTTCATTTATCTAGGATTGTTTGATTTAACATAAGATATTAAGTAGTTTGCTATCTTTTCTGGCACTTTGGCAATATTTGCATAATGGAAATCAGTATAAATGCTTACAAACTTCGGGAGAGGAATCCAGAATGCATCTAAACTAGCCTCTCCAAAATGAATCTTTATGTTGCTGTAAAGTACCTCTAAACTTACCAAGATTCAGATTTAGCTGATTGGTCATTACTCCTTTGCTGAATCAGCAATTCAACACCTTTACTCTTCCTTCAGATGATACCAAGAGACAGACATAGGTAATAGGTAATGTGGAGGATTCTAAAACTCCAGGGTTCTACCAAGTGCTTCAGGCATTACAAAAATATGCACTTATGTAATTCTCATAACTATTACTTACATAGCAATTAACCTATGGATTCTCACATTTAACAGATAGCAGGCTAGTACAATTTCAAACCCCTAATTTATTTAGATATGCTGGTCAAAATATTACAATTAACTTATTAAATCTCACTATTCTGAGTTATAGAATATATTCTGAATAGATGTTACTTTATAAAAAAAACTATGCTTAACAGAGAGAAAAAGAATTAATGCCCAATACCTCACCTGTTGTATGAAACCATTACACAAGCCAAGAACTTTCAGGATACTTAAAAATTATATTTCTACCACTAATAAAATGTGGTGGCATGAAACTCCATGGATTTGTATACTGTTGATTCCACATGGATATCCAGTAGTTTAGAAGAGTACACACATAAATTCACAAAATCATAGTTTTGGAAGGGAGACTTCCAAGAGTTATGTTGAACTGGAGCAGCATATAAATCCTCTGTTAGTAAACAACTAAGTAAATAAATCATAGAGACTTAGTCAAACCTCTGCTCAATGAAAGATCCCCTTTCTCTGTGACAACTCTTCAGATACTTAAAGATTAGCATCTTGCTAGGTCTCAGTTCAAGTGTTCAACTGATATTCAGTCTTGAACTACAGGGTTAAGGTTAGAATATTTGTCTTAATTTGTTTGAATTTGTATTTCATTCAATGTTTCAATGTTTAAGAAAATTATTTTATAAATAAGTTTGAAGTCAAATGAGATATATTATAGCTTACTCAGTTAAATATTAAGCTGTATATTTCCTCATTATCTGCCTTTAAGGCACAAAGAATTACTAAGAATTACATTTAAATCATCTTACTAAAAACGTTATTCAGCCAAACTTTCAAATTGTGAGATAATTTCTGTAAGTGTGTTTCAAAGAGACCATGTAACTTGATTTTACAAATGAATTTATGTATTTCTGACTTCTGTTGACAAAATATAATTTTAATATCATTTTATTGAAACTTTTTAAAAAGATAAAAAAAAATTACAAACTAATAATATAAAGGAAGAAAAAAGAAAAAGAAAACAAAAAGTGCAAGAATACAAGTTGAAGAATAGGAAAGAAATTAAAAAGTGGCTTCCAATAATTCCCACAACAGTTTAAGTACAATTATGTTTTAGCCTCTCTCTCTAAAGCAACATCACAATACTTTTCTATCAGCAACTAGAACAGTCCGTCTTAGCAGAGCACATAGCAAGGCTGATAACCAAGACTACTTCCCAGAGATGCCAGAAAAAGGAAAACCAAAGTACTCCAACTAAATTCCAGAATCAAACCGGCACTGTAGCCCAAATGGGTGGTCAACAGGTCCAGCTATACACCATTACAGAATACAATATTCTAGAGGAAGGGCTCAACTATAACACAAATTATGCTAATCAACTAGAATTCTTTGCAGTTTTAGAAGGAGCATTTAAAACCATAGGACTTTCCACAGAGATCCAAGAAAGGACAAGATAAACTATCATAACACAGACCAGAAGAAGACATGAACAAAACCAACTCAAGGCAGAGGAAAAAGTAGTCCTCAAAACCTAAAGAAGGACTAAACTATCATCATAATCTTACCAGCAGACAAAGGCCGAACCATAGATATCAAGGATAGATAAAAAGCCAAGGAATTACTAGAAGACAGCGAAACTTACATTCCAGTGAACACTTTGGCACATTTCTTTACATTATTACAGATACCTATTTATTAAGCAATCATTGTTCTTCCAGAAGAATTAGGTACAAGTGTAATAAATACCAGGATGATCTCCATGAGCAGATACCAGCAAAGAATTGACAAAAAAGTGACACCTCACAGAGGGAAGGAAATACTTCATCAACCCTTCACCACAATGCCTCCAAAGAATCAAAGACCTGATAATAGATGAAGATGAAATCATGATCTCATTTGATGTTTCAGCACTTTTTACATCCATAGACCCAGAATTAGCTAAAGAATCCTTGATAACACTACCTCACAGCACACCCGACCTAACCAAATACACCAAGAGTGAAATACCCAGAATTATGGACGTCATCAACCTTTCCCTAACCACTTACCTTCAGATCTATAGACAAATATATCAACAAATCAAAGGAACACCCATGGGATCATTGCTTTCAGGACTCATAGCAGAGACTGAAATGCAATGCCTAGAATCTATACCACTCCCACACATACAATCCAAAGTATAGATCTCGTACACCTTTGTCATAATAAAAAAGGACTAATTACAGAATACAAATGGAACTATCAACAATATCTTCAAAGAAATAAAATTCATAAGGGAAGAGAAAAACAATAACATGGTACCCTTTCTGGATATCCTGGTCAGCAGAGACAACAATCACAAATTAGAAACACAAATCTATCAAAAAACTATCCAATCAAGTGCTCCACTAACAAAGCAACACCCAACCTCTCACAAGAGAAGCTGTGTAGAAATATTATTTAAGTGAGCTGCAGCAACCTTGAACATCAGAAAAAGGATTATCTATATAACATCTTCCAACAAAATGGATACCTATGCAACTGTATTAAAAAGTGCCTGACCACTCAACCCAATATAGCACAATCAGCAGAAACTTGTGAAAAGGATTACACAGTCATACATCAAAAACATCTCAGGAACCATCAATAAATATGACAACATGGCATCACCATAGCACACAAACCAACTAAAGCTCTCCAAAACATTCTACGTAAAGGAAAAGACCCAGCAGGCCAGAAGAAAAAACAGGAGCCATCTACAACATGCAGGGTAAGAACTGTAACAGCCATTATGTAGAACAAAGACAAAACTAGCAGAGAGCATCCATGAACACCAATAGCAGTCAGAAAACACCATGAACATTTCTTAATTTCACAAAACATGGTCAGACTTAACCATAGTTAAGGGAAACTGTAAGCTCCAAGCCAAGTCCATAAACACCAGAGAATTCCTAGAAGCCTGGCACTCAGACAAATCTGTCATCCACAGGAACATAGAGATAAACAACATCTGCATACCATTCAAAAGATGGGATCAGAAAGCCAAAAAGGAAATAAAAAGACCTCATCACCAGCAATCAACATCAGATGAGCAGAGAGTAAACTAAAATTAACACTAGACCAACAGTCAAGACGTAAACCACACCCCAATCAAGTACCAACTCAGACCAAAAAGCTAACAATAAACAACAGCCTAATCAGGAGCTACCAAAATCGCACCTACCAAGACTGACAGGACAAGCCATTAATATATAAAAGGAGAGAAAACCCCACTCCCTTCTAGCACTGATGTCAGTAACAGATGTCAGTAACAACTTGTCTTCAAAAAAACAACCAAACTAGGAGAGCATCAAAGACCTTACACTTTTCTTTCTATAATCTATCCTGTCTAATCATCAAAGCCATATATCACATGTTCAAGGTTTTTTTGTTCATTTTTATGCAAAACATCCATAAAACATAGCCAATAGCCATCAAAAAAATGTAGATAGTGTCTTTTCTCTAATCAAAAAATACATTTCAGCAAGACCTGTCAATTTCATCAGTCATTGCCTTATGTGGGTAATGTCAAGTCTTTCCATCTCTGTGCATATAATAATCTCAATGCAGTAATCACATCTTGAAATCAAGTATGATTCATGTTGTTGTGTGTCTAAGCAAGCACGAGAGAAAAGCTTAGTAGGTGCACTAATATGAGCCAGCTTCCTGTATAGATGAGATCTACCTTTATTGGAGTTTCTACTGAGCTCTGTCTATGACCTAGACACCATCACTTTCTTAAAGAAAAATTTAAAGTTACATTAGTCAAGGCTTCCAAAAGACTGCAAATATTTGGTGGCCAATAAAAATTTAATTTAGGGATATTTACAAATTATTTAAGGAGGAAGTTTGCATTTCACACTATTCATTTAGGAAACAAAAAGACCAAAACACCTCTTGGCCAGCAATCAACACCCAGATAGGCAGAGATTAACACCAAGATTAATACTAGACAAATAGTAAACAATAGCTTAGTCCAGAGGTCACCAACCTTTGGACCTCAAGGACCACTAAATTCATAATTTTAAATCCTGCGGACCACTAATTTGAATCCAGCGCTCACTCCCTCTCCCTCTCTGTCATCTCTTTCTGTTTCTCCTTCTCTCTCTCTCTCTCTCCCTCTCTCTCTCTCCCCCCCTCTCTCTCATCTTTCTCTCTCACATCTTTTTCTTTCCCTCTCTCTCTCTCTGTCTCATCTCTCTCACACATCTGTCTCTGTCCCTTTCTCTCTCTCTCTTCTGTCTCTTTCTCTCTCTTTCTCTTTGTCTCCCCCTCTCTGTCTCTCTCTCTTTCTCTGTCTCTCTCTCATCTCTCTCTCATTCTGATTCTCCAGTGCTCTCTGGATCTCGCGGGCGCTTCTTCAGCCTTTATTGGTGCTGGACACACCTCAGTTGCTCGGGGAGACGCACAACCTGCTCTCTGCCCCGAGACACTCACCCAACCCAGCTGAGGCCAATGCTCAGGGTTGTAATGGGCTCCAGGAGGAGGAGGGGATGCCATCTCCCCCATTGTGAAGTCCGCTAAATTTAACTGTGCTGTGCAAGGCGCTGCGAGAGCAGCGGGCAGGCCATGAGGCGCCAACAGTAGCAGCAGAAAGAAACGGCCGAGCCAGTGTCTCGCGGCGGAGAGGAAGTCACGCGTCTCCCCGAATGACCAAGGTGTGTGCAGCACCAAAAAGGGCCGGAAGAAGCACCCGCAAGACCCAGAAAGAGATGAAGCAAGTACAGGGGCGCTTCGCTCCCGCTCTGAAATATAGTGAGTCTCCATCCTCCGCCTTTACTTTCTCAGGCCAGGCGAGGAGTGACTGGGATGGGAGGGCGAGGGGCGGGCCAGCCACTGGTGGGTTCAGCCAACAGGGAGCCACAGCAGAGGGATGAAAGAGCCGTGGCTTGCCGACACCCGTTGCTTCGGCCCGCCTGCGCCACCCCCCCTTGCCGCAACAGCACCATTACCTAGTTCCGGCCGGTGAGGGCTGCGCTATTCCTTGCACATTGCACCACCTGCAAAGTTGCATGTTGCACATACCACCCTCTATGGCGGAGATTTCCAGCCCCACCACAAGCTGCCTGGCTGGACCCATATTCCAGAGCTCTGGTCACAGGACTGGCACATTGGTCATCCTGGAGCAGCTCCTCCACCCAGGTGCACTGCGGACCACCAAAATTTTCTCGCGTTGGTGACCGCTGGCCTAGTCAAGGAACAAGAAACACTCTCACCAGCTCTGAGAGAGCAAGCCACTTGTATATAAACAGAGACCATACCCCACTCCCTTCAACTGATGATGTTCCCTTCTAGCACTGATGATATTACAGAGCCGAGGTGGCACAGTGGTTAAAGTGCAGCACTGCAGTTCAGCAGTTCAGCTGTTCAAATCTCACCGGCTCAAGCCTTCCATCCTTCTGAGGTTGGTAAAATGAGGACCCAGATTGTTGGGGGCAATATGCTGAACTCTGTAAACCGCTTAGAGAGGGCTGTAAAGCACTATGAAGCGGTATATAAGTCTAAGTACTATTGCTATAGTTGGTAATGAAATGTCTGCAAGAAAGCAACCATACTAGGAGGACCACATTTAATATACAATTAAGAACTATTTTGAATTGAGGCAAGAGGTTCTGGTATCTATGACAGATTCATTAAGGATCTGAACAAAAATGCTTTCTTTCAGTTTCAGCTTTCTTTCACTTTATACAGCAAACCATAATTGTAACACACACTAACTTACAATTAAAACTGTCTCATAACAAAAGAATTATTATCAATTAACTTAGGATTTAAACAAAATCCCAAGAAGCAATTTTCTAGTCCTGAAAAAAGTATATACAGCAATGGCCTGCTGAAAGCATAGTCTGAATAGTAATTGTTCCTTAATTTGCATAGTTAGCATAATTTCCATAAATTCATCCATTCGTCTGCATTCCCTTGTGCAACATCAAGCAATTTTTGCAATGATTTCCTAGCTTCAGGAAGAGAACTTGGAGGGGGGAAGGAAAATGAAGGGAAGAGTTTTGTTTCATTCCTGAGAATTCTATTCATTAACAAAAGAAATTTCCAGAACTGAGTGTATAATACAATCCCTCCATTCCCTGTTCAAAGTGAACACTTTTTGTAGTAGGTGTTTAATTAAGAGTCTCAAATGAGACTAAAGAGAGCCAGTTTGGTTTAGAACTTAAGGCACGGTTAGAAATCAGAAATCATGCCTTAGCCATGACTTTGGGCCAGTCACTCTCTCTCTGTGACTCACAGTATTGCTGTAGAGAAAATAGGAGGAAGAAGGAATATTAGGTATGTTCACTGCTTTGGTTATTTATAAAAACAATAGAAGCAAGTTATAAAAAAAAGTGTTAACAATTATTTTATACAAAAATAACAATTTGTGATTTGTTAAACAGTCAATGACACGTTTCATAACATGTCTGCAATATTTCCACTGCTCCTTTCCCATTTTCATCCCAACACAGCACTCTTTATTATTGCAACTGGAATCTGACTGTGCAGGTGTCACAAGGATTTGCTGCATGTAATGATGGCATATAATATTCTATAAAAATCTAAATACAAATATACTGCAATGTGATATAAAAATCTGGAATGAATAAGGACAAAATCTGACCCACAATTGTACTTGTAAGAGGCATGACTACTCTGTTCATTGCAAAACAAACACCATTTAAATTCTTCTAGTGCTCATTAGCTTTCTTTTTCCCAAAGGGCAAAACAACACCAGGGCAAACTTTCCACTCCCAGTCCTACCATGAGCTCATTTTTGTGAATTTTCAGGGTGTAGACATATATGTAAAAGACAAAGCACACAAAGGAATGCAGCTAACTAGCTCCAAAAAAATAAATTCTACTTTTATAATGGGGATATAAATGGGGATATGTTTCAGGATCATGATGCAGGAAGCAACATGCAGGACTGGGAGATAGGAAAGAGTACCGTATTTTTCAGAATATAAGACGCACCGGAGTATAATGCGCATGCCATTTTTGGCAAAAACGGGCCAGTTTTCACGAAAAATGGGCCCGTTTTTGGCCTCCCAAACCCCCCATGCGTCCTGTTTTTGCCCTCCCCAGTCCCTAGGAGCACTCTGCAGGCCTCCCAAACCCTCTATGTGTCCCATTTTTGCCAAAAACTGGCCCATTTTCACAAAAAAATGGGCCCATTTTTGGCCTCCCGAACCCCCCACGCATCCAGTTTTTGCTCTCCCCAGCCCCCAGGAGCCTCTGCAGGCCTCCCAAAGCGTCTGTACGTCCCGTTTTTGGCCCCCCGAAGTGTCCTATAATCCAAAAAAATACGGTATATTTGATGTTGCAAAATTAAAGTTTACAATGCTATTTGACATACATATGTATATGTATATATATATGTATATATATATATATATATATATATATATATATATATATATATATATATATATATATATATATATATATATATATATATATATATACATATATAAATGTATTCAAACTGTTTATAAATGCAATTTATAGGACATTATAAATATATTATAAACTATATTTATAACATATTTGTAGTATTTTGCAAAATAATATGCTGCTTTGAATATTTATCTTATATGAGTAGAGTACTACTGAAGCTCTTAGAATTGCCTTACACGCACTGTATGGGCTCCTTCATGTAAAGAAAGCACAAAATTTAAGACACTGCATAAACTAAAATTCTGTAGGAATCTGCCAATTTTGCGTGCTCAAATCTCCCAAGTATTTGCAGAGCTACACCCTAAGTCAAACTACTTAATTTCAGTGCAGCTACAATAGATATACATAGTCTACACACCCGTTAAAATGCCAGGGTTTTTTGAGATGTGAAAAAATCAGATCAAGATAAATCACCTCAGAATTTTTTTCCACCTTTAATGTAATAAGCTGTATAATTCAATTGAAAAAATAAACTGAAATATTTTAGGGGGAAAACATACAATAACATAGTTATACATGCATGCACACCCTTAAACTAACACTTTGCTAAAGCATGACAGCATTCAGTCTTTTGTGGCAGGAGCTTATCAACATCCCACATCTTGGGAATCTTTACCCTCTCTTCCTGCAAAAACACTCCAAATCTGTATGATTGTGAGGGCCTCTCACACACATAGCCCTCTTCAGCCCTCTTCAGGTCATCCTATAGATTTTTTTTTGGAGATAAGCTTTGGATTGTTGCTGTGTTGAAAGGTAAAATTCCTCAAGTCACATGGTCACAATATATGATCTTCCCTGTAGGTTTCCAACATGCAAAGTCAATGGGGAAACCGGCAGGAAGATGCAAGTCACATGGTGTCATTGCTTAATGGCCCACACAGTCCTCACTTAACAATGGCAACTGGGACAGCAGGAACTGCCATTGCTAAACAGTGTGTCCATGAGGTTTTTCCACTTGCAACCATGTCGCTGGACAATTGATTCATCATTAAATGAGGACTACCTGCAGTTCCAGGCTAGTTTTATGAACAGCATGCAATATTACTTCTATTTGGAATATTATTTGCAGTGTCCATGGAAACAAATAGTCATGTTCCATTTTTGTAGAGTATAATATTCTATCTAAAAATTTAAAACTTTTCTAACTTTAATAAATTTTAGTTCTGCAAATCTCCCCCTGGAAAGCTAAAATTATCAGTGACAAGTACCAAACTATGTATCTATTGCTTTTCATTTTAGAGAAGGGTTATGCCATCTACGTTAAATAGATCATATGGTACACATAAAGAACAGGTTTCAATATCAGGATCACAAACGGTTACCCTGATACAGTGGAATAAATCCCTCTTCTTGAACAAAAATCTTTGGTAAACTGTAATCCTAAGGATTCCGCTGGATAACCTTATGCTAAGAAAACAGACTAATAAAACGGTCCAATAAAGATAACTGCAAAAGTGACATAATTAGATCTGATTGGGGATTCACTCTGGGCTTTAAAAATTGATTTTAATATACTCAGACCAATGATAAGTATGATTCCATAGTAAGAAATGTTAACAGAAAACAGAGTTCATCTTTCACGGGAGTTTCTTTAAAAAGAAAATATTAAAGGCGAAGTTGGAAAAAGTTCAAAAAAGCCCCCCAAAAAACTGACAACTCCTGAAACTTAGAAACAATTTAAAAATAAAATTTGAGAGATGAAAAAAGGGATATGTCACCAAAAACGTATGCTTAGAGGGGTAACAATGGTAAGGATAATAAGTTTTACCTTCTGCTAAACTATTTTGGCAGAAAGTAAGGTAAAAGAGTCCCTGCAGATTTTACGCCACTAGCCCTTGCTGACTGCAGGGGGGCGCTGCTCCTCTCCGTTTCAAGGGCCATTGAGCCAGTGCTGTCCGAATTATGTTTCCGTGGTCATGTGGCCAGCATGACATCATGGAGCGCTGTTAATTTATTGTTCTTATTGTTCTATTGTTACCTTCCCACCAAAGTGGCATCTATGTATCAACTTTCAGTTTTGCATGCTTTCAAACTGGATCTTATCCATCGCACAATGCTTGGGTCTTGAACCTGGACTGTCAATTCCCCAGCCAACAAAAGCAGCATCTTAACTACTGAGCCATCGTGCCATCCCATTTTGGCAGTAAAAATACAAAAATTACAAGTACACATAAAAATCAGCATGCATGCATACACACATGCAGAGGCTGTGGTTCATACAGTACCTAGGAAACATTATTGCCTATTTTGTGCAAGAAACCTACTAGTTTCCAGATTAATAGTATATCCTTTTTGCATTCATTATGTGAGGGAGCATCCTCAAAAATGATTCTGAAGTGCCAGTCAAAGACCTGCTCAGCAAAATAGTACAGCTAGTCCTCAACTTACAACAGTTCATTTTGTGACCATTCAAGGTTACAACAGCACTGAAAAAAGTGACTTATAACCATTTTTCAAACTTACAATCCTTATGGTCACGTGATCAAAATTCAGATGCTTGGCAATTGACTTATATTTATGACGGCTGCAGTGTCCCCGGGATAATGCGATCAACTTTCGCAACCTTATAAGCATAGTCAGTGGGGAAGCCAGGTTCACTTAACCACCATGTGACTAACTTAACAACTGCAGTGATTCACTTAACAACTGTGGCAAGAAAAATCGTAAAATGGGACAAAAGTTGCTTAACAAATGTTTTTGCTTAGCAACAGAAATTTTGGCCTCAGTTATGGTTGTAAGTTGAGGACTACCTGTATTGGTTTAGCCAAGCAAAGTTTTGAGATGGGCCACTTTTATACTTTTGTTTGTCAGAATATATCCCTACCTGAAAACCAAAACATATGTTTCAAGCATATATCATAAGGGCCTATATAGCAATAGCAATAGCAATAGCACTTTACTTATATACCGCTTTATAGTGCTTTACAGCCCTCTCTAAGCGGTTTACAGAGTTCAGCATATTGCCCCCAACAATCTGGGTCCTCATTTTACCCACCTCGGAAGGATGGAAGGCTGAGTCAACCTTGAGCCTAGTGAGATTTGAACAGCTGAACTGCTGAACTAGCAGTCAGCCTGCAGTCGCAGCATTTAACCACTGCACCACTTCAGCTCTTATATAAAGTCTTTTAAAGATATTTTACATGTGCTTTATAAACAAACAAACAAACAAAAACCAGTTGCTTTATAAAATTTCATCCTTCATTAATATAAATACAAATATCCCTCCCCCCCCAGGTTAAAAAATTACAAGGAGAAAAAAGATGTCCAAGGCTCTTTACCCTATAAGCATAACTCTATTGTTCTTAATGGCCCTGGCCTCTAATCACCAACTACCAGGCAATAAGGAAACACTCTGTCAACAAGAGCAAATGATATTTCATTTCTTTCAAAACTGTATTTATTCATCAAGAATAAGAAGTGTCAGAAGTCTTCAGCTTAACAATTGCAGGGTGTATGGAAAGATATTCTAATTCTTACAATAGACAAATAGCTAGAAATGGATGGAACTGTCACAGATGGCTAAGTCAACTGCTCTAATCAAAGAAAACAATATATCCAACTTTATTGCTATTGGAAACCGCTTCTGAATTTTGTGCTTGAGTTGGAAAAAAAATGAAATTTTGATTTTGGGTTTTGCTGATAAATGGCTAGTTCGCATTTAAGTATGTAAAAGTAAAAAGTTGAGTCTGTATTGTTATTTTATTCTAGTGTGCTAAAAAGAGTCAGAAGTCAATGCTTTTCTTTCTTTTTTCCCCTTTGCTTCTTTTCTTTCTTTTTTCTTCCCCATTTTCCCACTGTTTTCATTTTCATTTGTATTTTATACTTTGATAAGTTTAATTATTATAAAAACAGTTGCAGGCTGTGGAATGCAGGTTGTCACTCTCAAAACTGTCTACATTTTATTTTATTTTATTGTTTCACTTTATTATAATGCCCATTCCAAACATATGAACTTGAAGTTGGTGAACAGTCATAGAAATCTTATGCCTTCCAAATGGTTATATTTCATAAGAATAGTAATCAGCACATCTGGGGAGATTCAGCTTGGGAAGAGACTGAAGAGTTCAGCAATGTGCTGTAAACATCAAGTTTATTTATATAAAAAGCTCACTTACATACTGCTTTAAATATTATAATCTTACCTTCAAATATATTGTTTTAATCACACAGAAACATCATTTTACAGTTGATATTCCGTTTTTCAGCATCTAAGCATGGTACATCCAGGTATTTCACCTGCAGAATAAATCAATTAGGGAGAGGGCAGAGATTATTTCAAAAGCATGTGGCATTCTTTGGTTTCTGATTGCAAACAAACTTTTTTTTTGCATTTAACCACCTCCAACCTCCTCATCCCATGAACATAATTCCATGTCCTAAATTGTGATTTAGAAATAATCAATAGAAAACTAACATCTCTAGATACATTGAAACCCCTTATTCGTTATAGAGCATAAAACTCTATATATGTATTCTATGGCAGTGGAGGGAACTAGATGTAGATTAGAATGCCTTCTTTAAAAAAAGTCCAAGTTCACCTTTGCTACACACATATTACAAAATATATTCACCTACACATTTTTTCATATTTTTGTAAGAAATATTGCTTTAATCTCCAAATGAATGTACAAATATTCACTGAGGAATTACTTTTATATATTAAATTGATCACTGCAAGTTTTTCTGCAGTGAACACACTAATTTTCATATCAAAATCTGTTTTGTCTCAGCTGGAAAAGTTGAATTTTTGAACCCAATTTTAATCCCTGGAAGGTTTAGATTTTTTACTTTTTTCTATTTTAAATTATGCAATTTTTTTCTTCTCCTTGAATTTGTACTGATTTAAAGTCCATTGACTGACCACATTTAAAGACAAACTGGAGATATAAAGCATTGAAAAAAATCTTAATTCTATGGAATGAAACTACAGAGTACTGTAATGAGAATGTCATGAGGTTTTTTTTGATGATCTATTACTTACAAACTAGACTGACAGGAGACAACTCTTACACAATTACAATTGTGGCCCGTGCCTTATGCAGCAATGGCTTGAATAATGCTAGTGGAAACAGGCCTGAGAAAGCAGGGGGGTCTGGCAAAAAAGCCTCATCATCATCTGAGAGGGCCAAATCAACTTGGTTCTCCTCCCTTAATGAAGATTCTGCAGTTCCTCCTGAGTAATAACGGGACTGTTGTACAGCCTGTGAAAAGCAGTCCTGACTGGGAATCTGCTGGGAGGAAGATGGAATGCCCTCACTGCGCCCAATAGAAGGTATATGTTGGTGTTGGCAAAGAGCCTCAATACTTTTGGAAATTGCCTCAGAAATATAATCCTTCACTTTATCAGGAATGTCTAGTTCATCATCATCATCATCATCCCTGGGGCGAATGCCAGCTGCCGTTGGCGTACAAGTGGCCTCAGGAATGCCCCAAACAGGGATGGTATGCTCTTGCCACCTCAAAGGTGCAGAGCAGGCAAATGGGTCTTCAAAAGACTCAGCAATAGGAATCAATGCTAGTGAAGCTGTAAGCGCAGCAGCTTCCTCTGCTGTTTGAGGAGCTAAATTAACAGTGGAGATAGGGCGGGAAGAAATGGCCTCTGATTGGCTGTTTGCTGACAGCTCTGAGGCTTGCAATTTTTCAGTTCTAGAAATCTGTTTTTCAATCGCCCTCAGACTCCTTTCCTCAAGTTTTTGCTCCAATTTGGAGCTATGTGATTTAGAGGGCTTCTTCCCAGACTGCTTGCGTTTGTCTTTTCTCTTGCTTGTCCCAGCTTGCTCCTCAGGCAAATTGTCATAGCCTTTCTGCTGAGAGGAATTATGATGGTCCTCCATTTTGAATTTTTTTAAGAGAGGCGACTGTTACGATTAGCTCTCTTGAGAGAGAATACGCTCTGGGCAGCTGCAAAATATGAACAGAGGCAGAGGTATTGACAGCAATTTCATCAAATTAGTCAAGTAGGCAGATATCAAGTAGGCGGTGTCTGGGGCGGACCCAGGGAAGCCTGCTCCTGATCAGGAGATAAGGGAGTCTCAAACGACCCCTCAGCCTGTCAGTTTATGGCAGCAGCTGGGGCGGACCCAGGGTAGCCTGCTTCTATGCAGCAAGAAGAAAAGCCTCAAGTTAAAGGGAAATGACTGCTAATAGATATAGGGCAGCGTCTGGGGCGGACCCAGGGTAGCCAGCTCCTTATTGATCGGCCGAACGAAGCCTCGAGCAGCCAGGCAAGCAGATATTTAAGACAGCTGTTCGGCGGTTAAACGGCGCCTGGGACGGACCCAGGACAGCCAGCTCCTTTTCGCTGTGGGGAGATTCACTCAGGTAGTCAAATTAATGGCAGCCGGTAAAATCCCCAAAATGGCGGCCGTGACATTTGACAGCATTGGAGAAGCCGCCCAACTTAGCCCAAAGGCTAGAAAAGCGCAAAGCGCTAAATTCAAACCTGCAGATGGCAATTTTGCAACTATTCAGTGCTGGAGTCAGCAGGATAGTTCAGAGAATACAATTGACTCATTCTTCTGACTAGAGAGATCAGCCACTAAACGAAGCGTCTCTCTCTGGCAAGGACTGAGTCGATAACTGGGGCCAAACAGAGAGGCAACACCAGAGAGAGAGCCAATGGGGCGTGGCTATAAAATCATGACTCAGTCTCCAGGCAGAAGGACAAAGTCATTACCCATTCCTGGACTATCCTGAACCTCACTGGAGAATAGGCATTGTATTTGGCACACATCAAATTTAATAAGATGGACAATCTCTACACCAAACTTTGCTACATAGAGAGAAGGCTGAACAGTTATACCATTTAAATTAAAAAAATAAATAAATAAATATTTATTAGAAAGCACAGTAAGGTAAGAACCACAAAATGCCCAGTTTAAATCTCTTCTCACTTAGGTTTGTTTAAATTAATGTTTTAATTTCACTCCCCTTTTAAACCATTACTGTAAAAATTATGCAAATAATCTGTATATTCTTCCATGAATATTTGCATTCATTATAGAATTCCATTATGTTCTATTAATGTTTTATTAAGATAAAGTAAATAATTTGCTAATCTTAACAAGTTTGTGATCAGACAGATTTTTAACTTGGCTGAACTTCCAACATGTATTTCTAATTTACACAACAAGGATTCTCAAGGAATTCCTTCGATAAATCTTACATGTTTATTCTACTGAAACAGGGAGATTTCACATTCAAGGTTAACTGTCAAAAGCAGTATCTTACATGCCTGTTAAATTTGTTCTGCTCTGTGAAAGTCAAATAATCTTCATTTACTAAGATGAAAAAGAATTCTGTTAACAACAAACTCATATATTTAAGAACAGAAGCCTTGAAGTTTGAACCCACTATTTCTTATCCTGACTTCTGGAACAATTCTGCTCCATCTGCTACATGGCAATCCTTTAAACCAGGACTGTGAAAAATCATGTCTTCATGGTGGCATCACGTGACATATTGGGACTTTTTCCCCTTCACTAAACCAGGCATGGGCGTGGCCAGCATGTGACGCATCTGGCCCACAGGGCCAGGAGTTTGACAGCCCTGCTTTAAACAATTTGAACAGAGACATCATGTCCACAATCTTCTCTTCTCTAGGCTAAACAAACTGTACCTAGTGCCTCCAATCACTCCTCCTAAGTTTTTCCTACAGGTGCCTTATAAACCTGTCTACTCTCCTCTGGATATGCTCCACTTAATCACTGTTTTTCTTAAAATGAAGTGAACACAATATTCTGGGTGTGGTTCCATCATGACACTACACCTCTGTCAATAAACCCTAGAATTACATTTGCTTTGGGCAGCTGCATGGCAGGCTTATCTCATGTTCAGCGTGTGATCCACCAAAATGCACATATTGTTTCTGAGAGTCAATCTGGTACAGTAGCTAAGGTACTGAGCTAGAACCCAGAAAATCTTCAGTTCTAATTTTCCCTTAGATATGAAAGCTGGCTAGGTGACTTTGGACCAATCACCATCTCTCAGGCCAAACCATCTCACAGGGCTTTGTGGAGAAAATAGGAGATGGGAGTGTTAGATATGCACATTTCCTTGAGTTGCCCAAAAATAAAAATGGGATAATAAATACATGCATATAAAATGTTGCTGCTAGTGAAGTGTCCTCCATCCCTGAATTCTATATTTATGCTTTGGAGTCTTCCTATAGGAGTTCATGGATTTCTCGTTTAAAATTGCTGTTTTCTGCTCCTTTTTCAGACTGTTAACAACTTCCTGAAATGCTCTATATATCAATCGCAAATTCAATAATCATATTGTCTGCCCTCTCACTCAAATCTTTCATAAATATGTTAAACAGCAATGAGCCAAGAGCAGAGTTCTGCAATATGTCACTCAACACTGTTCTCGATAAACCCATGTTGACTTCTGCAAAGCAATGTATTCTTGCCCAAAACAACTGCTTAATATTCTGTTCCAGTGTTTTAGCCAGTATTGACATCAAACTGAATGATCTCTAATTATCAAGAATTTTATTTGCCCTTCACAAATCATCTTGCACTATGTTAGTCCTCAAAGAAGGCAAGGGCTGCAAATTACTTTCTATTAAGAAAATTTCTCCTTGAATAAGAAACTAAGTTGCTCTTTTCCACCTGCAGCTATGTACAATGTATCAATTTCTTCAGAGCTATCAAGGCATCTTACATTACTCATTCATGAATTGCCAACAGGAGTTTCATCTTGTACAGAGGTGTTTGTTTTTCAGCAAAGCCAAAAGACAGAGAGACAAACAGACATACAGACACACACCATGAACAGGTATCAAACACAGCAGATTTGGAAAGTTCTGGGTTCAATATATCCTCCCAACTGAGTGTGTTATCAAAAAATGAAATTGAGGTATATAGTTAGATTACAATTTGCTCCCTTTTTAATGGTCATGGTTCTTTGTCTCTCAAGTCAATCTGTACTGCAGATTATCTACAATCCCCAAATGTTACTGATCAGGTTTGTCTACAGGTTTTTTTCCCCTTTGTTTCTCCTTTGACATTAATCTGCCACATAACCAGTAAAACAGCATAGGTACCGGTATGAACAGGATTGTGGGGGGATAAAAAATTCCCATATATATATATATATTTACCTTCCTGCCTCTTTTGGCTCCTGCCCATTCTCTATAGGGAAAGAAATGATATACAGAAAGTGGGAGGAGAGAAATAATATCCTTTCCCATTCGTTTGGCTATTAAGCTTAAAGTATTGCTCCTCTCGGATGGGTTAAAATGGAATTGAATACTGGTGAAGGCTTATGAATAGAAAATGAATATTAGCTCTCCTCTCTCTCTTAGAAATTCCAACTTCAGTCACAGAGATATTTGCAATGAAGAGTATGTCTCTTTCTCAACTACAGATAGTACTCGATTTACGACCACAACTGGGCCCAAAGTTTTCATTGCTAAGCAAGACAGTTGTTAAGTGCATTTTGCTCCATTGTACAACCATTCTTGCCACAGTTAAGTGATTCATTGCAATTGTTAAGTCAGTAACACAGTTAAGTGAATCTGGCTTTCCCACTGAGTTTGCTTGTCAGAAGGTTGCAAAAGATGATCACATGACTCCAGGATCCTGCAACCTTCAAAATACAGGCCAGTTGCCAAGCATCTGAATGCCCACGTGACCACAGGGATGCTGCAATTGTTATAAGTGTAAAAAACAGTCATAAGTCACTTTTTTCTGGCCACTGTAACTTTAAATAGTCACTAAATGAATGGCTATAAGTCAAGGAGTACTCGTACTAAAAATATAGCAATGTGTTTATTTAAAAAAATAAGACCCTCTGAATTTCAAAGGTTTTGATTCCAGGTGAGTATACAATGGGGTTCACCTTGAATATTCGTTCCCAGGCATACCCATAAAATCTCAAGCAACTTTTAACTTCAGCTGTGACAAATGCTTGAAATATCAGACAACAGAATTCATACAGCGATACAAAAACAAAATCCATATTTTACAATGATTTAATAATATTCTGAAATGAATAGTCACTTTAACATATTATTAAACTATTATTCCATTCACTCTGGATTCCAGTTAAAATGAAGTCACACAAATCTGAAAGTACAGAATCTTTGGGAAACAAATGAAAGACAACTCTGAGTTTATTTTAATGATTTTCGGTACTATGTTAAAAATACCAATCTCCTGTGTCTTATTGTTAACTTTTCTAGATTTAGCCCTTAAGAACAAAGGTTATAGCATGCACCAAGACAAATTCCTTGTGTGTCCAATCACACTTGGCAATAAAAAATTCTATTATTGATTACCTCTATTATTAGTATGATTGTCGCAAATACAAAGCAATGAGATATTGCTACATTATTCGCATTAGTATGCTACCGTACACAAGTCCCCATCCTTTAACATCAGGAGGAGGGAGGGAAGATAAGGAAACCATTATGGTGAGAAGTCAAAAAAAAGTAGTTCTGAATCCAAGATGAAATCTATTAAGATAACTCAACTTTTCCAAGGATATTGTCAGCTGCAGAAGCATCGCCCTCTCAGACACTTTGCCCCAAGAAAGGTAGCCTTAATCTTGCAGTGGAATTGAGATTGGAAATTCACTCATTGAATGATGTGGTCTTAAAGCACGATCGCCTCTCTTAACAAATACGAATCCCTGCAGTCAAAGCTGCTGTTGTTAACTGAATCTCACGGTCATTGATGAGGACACCTCCTGCCAGCTTCTCACAACCAAAATCAAGGTTATAATAAATTAAAATATAACGTAATCCATTGTAATTGTGTTTAATTACCCATGAACATATAGATCTAAAATATTATAATCTGTGAAGTAAAAATATGTATCACCTAAAATGAGATACAGGCAGTCCTCGACTTGCGACCACAGTCGAGCTCAACATTTCCACTGCTAAGCAAGACAGTTGTTAAGTGAGTTTTGCCCCATTTTACAACCTTTCTTGGACAAAGACATTAAGTGAATCACTGCAGTTGTTCAATTAGTAACACGACTGTTAAGTAAATCTGGCTTCCCCATTGACTTTGCATGTTAGGTCATAAAAGGTAATCACATGACCCTGGGACACTGCAACCATCATAAATACATGCCAATTGCCAAGGGTCTGAATTTTAATCACGCTACTATGGGGATGCTACAACAGGTGTGAAAACCAGTCATGTTTCAGTGCTGTTGTAACTTCAAACGGTCAGTAAACAAATGGTTGTAAGTCAAGGTTTACCTGTAGTTCATATGTATTAATACTAAAGTGATAAATAAAACAGAAGTGGTTATTTCTGTGACCAGTTGTGCCTTAATTTCCTTGAAGCAGCACACAATTTGGCCACTGTGCAAGTGATAAAGGGTTTTAAGATAGCTTGCATGGAAGATGCAAACCTAGAAATTGTTCAGCCTTCCTGAAAATTTACATATTAGGAACAGAATATAAGCAGACCTGATATCGCTGTAGAATTTATAGAGTAATAATACATGCAAAATCGTTTCAATCTCCTTGTCACCACATGGGCAGGTATGCTTGGTTAATGGGATTTTGGAGTATCTGCCTTGCAGCAATGTGGATGGTTAAGATGTTATGCCTGGCTTTGAAAAATGCTATTTTCAGCTTGGAGAAAATTACATTTTGTAGCTATGTTTCTGTTTCCCAAGGGCCCTTATTAATCCAATTTCTGCCACGTTGGGGCAGCCTATTAACTTCAGCCTGAAACTCCATAGTCCTTTATTCTTTGGGTGAGTAGTTTTTTGGTCATATCCTAAAGAAATTAGGAATAGTACAGAAAGCACATCTAATGCCAGTTTCCGCTGTATGGCCTATTTACAGGGAGAAGGAAAATTGTCTATTAAAACCACAGGGGTCAGTCTGGGAAGAATTGGATTTTCAGCCAATAATTATTTCTCCTCTTCCAGGCCCTTACCAGGATTGCATGTACTCCTGACTCCAGACTTAACTGAGTGTTTGCTTTGCACTGGGTGGAGCAAGAATTGATCTCAAAAAAATTGATTGGATTGTTTCCAGTACATCCTCCTTTGCATAAATTCCTACTTATGCACCATAAATGATTTGGGCCAGTGGTTTGGCCTCAAAAAGTTTTAATGCTGCAGGGATTAATTACCTTCCTCTTGTGTAAAAGCACTGCTTAAGAGCACTTATGGACCTCAGAACTAACTGCACTATATATTTCTGGTGTGCATTCCAGGTGCCTTTAGAATTGAAAACTACCCCAAGGTATTTAAATGCAGTAACCTTCTCTAATTTGCTCCCTTTTACTCTTTAGGATTATTAAACCGCTCTCTTAGCAAAGACCAGAATTTCAGATTTTTCAAATTAGGAAGGAGGTGGTTTTGTCCTCAGTACCAAAATATCGCTGCTATTGCTTTTTCAACCCTGAGGGGGTTTTAGTTATTGTTTTATCTTTGTTATACTAGTATTTTTATTTGATTTTTGTTTGGTATTATATTTTGTCAAATGTTGTCGATCGTTGACCAAATAAACACTTTTCTTAAGGTATACATGCAGCAATATTTTCAACACTATTTTGACCCATCTCTAATAGCTAACACTCATGAATAAATAAGCCAGGATAAAGAAAAGGCAAAAAGAGAAAATACTAGTTTATTAGCAAACATTCAGTGGAAATCACCAGTTAAGGTGAGGGGCCCCATCTCTCCATTCCCACCAATCAGGCAGCCAGCTTCGTTCCCCCTAGTCAGGATACCAATGCTGACATGGCTTCTGTCTTTGCTGATCAGACCCATTGAAGCAACAAAGGCCTTCACAGGACCCTTCATGCTCTCTGCCCTCCCCCTTTTAAGAGTGCCAAAATCCCAACCTCCTCCATCTCCGGCTAGAGCCTTGCCAGCCTTACAATAATCTCCCGTTAGACTATTAACTGGAAAGCAGGTTCTGTGCAAGGGGCAAACATTTGTCTTGCAGGTATGGCATCTCCAGATGAAGTGGGGAGTGTTTTCTGAAAGTCCACTTCAGCACTGAACCCAGTCCACCGCGCATATTAAATCCTGTTAAGACATTGCTTCCTCTGCAAGGTTGACAACAGATCCCAATTATCACTTCATCATAACTTCCACAAAGCACTTGTTCTGAAGGGGCTCCAGGGCTGATACTTAGCATAAATTAGTAAAGCATTTAATAGCATTAAAATGCTGTAGTCACCCATGGGGGGGGGGACCCAGGAGAGGGGAACCACCTCAGTCTCTACAACAGCACCTGCATGGCTACTGTGATCTGGAATCCTTCAACCACAATATGAGATATTACAGGTGGAGGAGGAAGGGCATAGAAGGAATGCCTCATTTTGTGAGCTATATGAGGCAACCACTCTATGACAAACCTTTTAGAGAGTTACTTTATTGGGAAGATTCTACTGATCCTTTCTTCCAGAAAGCACCCAACTCCCGGGACTTTTATTGGTCTTTTAATGTGGTTTTTTTTTACTTTGTTTTGTATAGGTGCTGTTTTATCACACTGAGGTACACTACAAAGTCACTTTTTTGAGGCAGGCAGCTATTCAAATTTGAATGAATTAATAAATAATAAACAAATAAATACTACATGAAATAGCTTCAAGTGTCTTATTCTTGCTCTCAAATTGGGAAAACTGGTTCAAAACAATTGGTCCAATGCTGTTGGTCAGTTTAATTTCACTCTTTCTCATTAACTCTGAGTCAGCAGAGAATTTAATACAATAGATGGTAATAAGCCATTAATTAGTTGGGGAAATGTTAACGATTAGCAAGCATATTTTCAAAGCCCTCGTTGCCATTAAATAGGTGCAAATAATATGTTTTAATGAGTTTCTGGTTGCCAATATAATAAGTGGGCATAATAAAACTTACATATTTGTATCACAGACTATTTCTACTTCATGACCCCACAGCACCTCAAAAAGCCAAGAAGCAGACAGCTTCTGCATACTGAAATTCAGGTTTATTCATTCATTGTTGATTTTCTGTATTATTATACATAAAACAATATACCAAAAAGAAAAAGTTATGATTCCATTTTTTTAGTTATTTCTTTTTCCAATTCATTAATTCAAAAGAAATTTAGAATTCCTAAAAAGACTAAGCTTAATTAAAGAATTCAATCAAACCTAATGACTGCCAAAAGTCATTAGCCTCTTATAAGACCATAATAAATGCTGAAATCTGGAGCAAACATTTATGCCCTGGGTCATTATAATTTTGTATATTACAACTTATCTGATTGCCATAGGCTTACCAAAAAAAACACCACCCAACACTTAGGTAAACATATGAAATTTCATGCAAGCAATTGAGTAGACTCATGAGAGAAGAACTTCTTCCCTAATCTACTGTCATACTATCAGTGAAAGAAAATCAGACCTTGCCTCTTACAATAAAACCTATCAATTGCAAAAGAAGAAATGAGAGTTTCTGTTTCTTCTTGACAAAAAGCATTTAAAAACAAAATCTAGAAGCCTCCCTCTCTTTGCTGGTTATGGAATGAGTTCTTTTCCTTTGGCATCAACAAATAACATGGTCTTTTAGTGTTTGCCTACAAGATCAGATACATGGTTCTCATGATTGTGTCAGAGATGGTTGAGATTCATCATCTCAATCAAATGTGAAATTGCTGTTACTCTAGTGACAGTAATATACATATAAAAAATGTTTCTTTGAATATCCATCAAGTCTCCACGCTCTTTATGGAAACTCTGAAAACTCTGCCTTCCTATGTGACACCATGAGTTGACACCATGAGTTGACAACATTTTGATTTAGAATGCTGTTACTAATTTATGCTAAATCCTGAAATGGGATTAACTATTGATAACATTGTGCTACAATTAGGGTGAGAACAATTAATTTAACACAAAACACTCTAACAGACCATATAATTCAGAGGACACCATAAATACAACATATTGTCCAATATGTATTTTAAAACATGAGTGCATTAATCTAACAGATTGACAAAGACAACATGTCTCCTGGATCCCAATAGTTAACAAGGTTTCACAGACGGGATCCCAGAACATGCCCATCATCACAGATATGATAAGACGGTCAGAAACCACAAGAGAAAAGCAGTCCCACAAGAAACCTGGCCCTGGGACATACAGGGTTTCAACTAAGGTAACAATTAATACTTTGAATTGAACCCAAATTCTAAGGTCCAGAGCAGCTCATGTAACAGTGAGAGTACACTAGCATATTGTGTACACTCAAAATTGTGCACACCAAAATATTCTGGATTGGCTGAAGTTTATAACTCAAAGATAGAAATAGACTATTACGAAATCTTTACTGCACATGTGTGAACCCAAAGGGTTAAAGACATTTTCATCGCAGTATAACAAATATATATTTTGGAAAAGTGGGGAAACCAGATAGGATCATAGGATGGTCTCTAAGCTTTCTTTTGAATTTGAATTACAATACATTGAAGAAGTGGTACCCAATAAATCTGCTTGTCATTTATCAAAAACAAGTAATCAGGAAGAGATTCATAGGCAAACTGGACTGAATAAATTAACCTAGGTATTTAAAATGAGTTTCATTAAGCATAAATTAGCCAATAACAACAGTAATAGTATTTCAAAACATATAGATATACCATCAAAACTGAGTTAATTTTAAGTGTTTCTATTTAATCATGTAAACAGGATAAACTTTATGGGCTTCCAAGAGTAACATTTAAAAATAAGCATCCAAAGCTAAAGAATTAAGCAAATTAAATGAATTAAGAATTAAACAAAAGAAAGGGCCATCTCTGATACAACGCAGATCTTTGAATCAAAATATAAAATATGCTATCATACATATAATTCTATGCAGTGTTTTTTTCAGCCAGCATAGTATACCAGGAAGATTATATGCCATGACATGAAGAGGAAAAGCTTTTCACATAATCATTCAAAAACTCATTAAAGCTTGAATTTCTAGAATAGATTATATGTATGAGCAGTTTTGTGCCATTCTGCAGCTATTCTGTTTTATGAAGCAATGCAATGGATTTTGTTGCAACATTTTCTAGAGAACAGAATCATTTCAGTTTTGGTAATATCCTATCTCTCTTGCTACAGCATAACACTATGCCCTTTGGCAAGGAAGTCTACACATCAGTTTACACATGACAAATGGATGTAACACAAACCTCATTTCCAAGGAAAAAAGCATTAGTCAGCTAAACGTACTCTATGACATAAATCTAGAAAGGAATAAGGCGGAGATAGAAATAGTTGATTAGAGTCATATTACCAGCTTTCACTTAAAAAAACAAGGAGAAATACAATATATAGAAAGAAGCTGCATGTCTTTAGAGATATATATTTTTCATATGCTTGCACATATTTAGTTTGAATGAATTTAAAAAAAACATGGAATGAAGGTCAGTCTATGGAAAGCAAGAACTTGCATTCCATTAGTATTTTAAAAACATCTTTAATTTCTATTTAATGTCAGTATTGTCAGTTGTTGGAAGATGCCAAAACTGATATTCTTTTACATCAGGCAAAGGATATTTGTATGGTTAGTCCTCGCTTAACAACCAGTAACTTAGTGACTGTTCAAGACCTCCCCAAAACTACTTATAATCCGGTTCCAAAGTTCCAAGGGCTTGTATGCATGCAAGCTCACTCACATACACAGAGAGACACAACTATTGCATTTTGAACACTAGGTAATCGTCTCACCTTTATGAACAGTTGCAGCATTCTGCAGTCACATATTCATGATTTACAAAGCTTTTTACTAGTTTCCCGCCTTTTTGGCCAGTTTCCCACAAACAGTGCCCATAGGAATACATGGATTTCACTTAACCGCAACATTTGCTTAACAACAACCTTGTTCACTTAATGACCGCAGCATTTGCTTAATGGCTGTCATAAAAAAATACATCCAGTCACATGGGTGCCTCAACTTACGACCTTCATGACTTATGATGGAAATTCCAGGCTCCATTATGGTAATAAGTTGAGGACTACTTATATTCCAAATTTAATTTGTATTTCATTCAAGTCTTAGTTGTTTTGCTGCCACACAACTTTTAAACTAATATATCAGTCTATTATTATTTTGAAATGTGTTTTAAGTTTCTTTTTAAATGTACTTTTCGAGTATTTTAAACTGACCTGTGAACTCTGCATACAAATAATTTAAAATAAATAAACTGAATTAAATATTTTACCAGACACAAGCATTCCATTCATCCAGTCACGACATAAGGGGGAGCATTCTGCCTAGGTAAAATCTATGAAAAGCATCAATGTTACATAAACTGTCTGCAGGTTTCATCATTATTAACATAATTCATGCTGCTGAATGGGTTATTGTGAACCTCTGAGTAGCACCAGCATAGGAAGTTATTTCACAATGCAGCTGAAGAAACCTGAAACCAAATGCAACAGTAAAATTACTACAGTGCAATCTAATAATTCTCATACCCACTACTGTACCATTACTTGATTATTAAAGCAGTAACTGATTCAATATTAAGATATTTAAATAATTAATAACTATTGTGATATTTACTTAGAAACTCATAAGAATATAAACCGGAGAATGCTACATCAATTAACAGAGCACATTTAGAAGCAAAACTACTGAGTCATGTCACCCTGGAAACACAGAACTCAGAACAATCTGGCACATATCCCCCCTCCCCACCCGTTATGTTATTTAATATAAAGTTAGTCTTAAAAATAATTCAAATCTAGAATAGAACAATAGATCACCCTATTCAAGTTTATTTTAAACTAAAGAATGAACTTATACAGAAAAATGGGTTGCATAAGAAAGTTAATGAACAAAACCAGAGAAAGGCTATTTAAAATAGGGATTTCATTTTATTCACAGCAACTTATACATAATTCGGTACAGATAAAACATTAAAAATTATATGCAATCATACTTACAGTATGACTTTCCTATTTACTGTACAAACATGGGAAATTTTTAACCCATAAACCTCCCCATTCTGCTCACAAAGACCTCAACTTTAATTAGAGACTGTTTTAGAGATGTTATGACCCAATAAAGTGCCAATGTTCACCTTTGAAGTCCTGTAAGACTTGGGGCCTGACTACCTCCAAGTAAGGTGTGCTTGCTAAGAATGCTTGTTACACTTACAAGTGTTGTTGCACTTCATTCATCATGAAGTGAAAGAAGCAGGGATTGGAGGGGTGCATACATACTATGCAGCAGCTTTGCTCTTCTACTACACCTTCCTACCAGATGCAAGGACTGAATCCTCACTTTTAATATTTAGGAAACTTCTGAAAACACAGGTTTTCCAACCCATGCATTTGGGACCCAAGGCGAGAATGAGAAATAGTCCTGAGCTTGGGACGAATGAAGTTGCTTTGCTGTTACAAGACATCATGACTGTTATGACCGTACAGTATTATATGGAACATATTTATTATGAGATATATTTGTTCATTTTGATAATTTGATGACTGCTTTAAAGTTATGTATGCTATTTCAGTAAGCCACTTAGGAGTTCACAATAAATACAGTAAATAAAGAGTTATTGGGAAACCACCCTTTATGATTTACATTTTAAGTAACACAGACGTTTTTATGTCTACATCTCAGTGGGAAATCCTGAATATCCTGTAAGCAGTGAATATTAAGCAGCAAACCCTTATGCAAAGACTTTTTTTCATAGAGAAGAAATACTGCAGAACTATAAATGAAGATGAACAGAAAAGTATTTTGAGGCAGGATCAACTACCTCTGCCTCTTTCAGCTCTTACAGATTATATAAATAGCTGTTCTCAAACATTTCGGTCTCAGGATTCCTTTACATTCTTAAAAATGATTGAGGACCCCAAAGTGCTTTGGGTTACGTGGGTTATTAAAACTGAGAAATTTTAAAGTATGTATTTATTTGACTTTGTGGGCCCCTGAAACAATCTCAGAGACCCTCAAGGGGCCCCAGACTACACTTTGTCAACTTCTGATGTGAATAATTCTAGTTTTCTAATTTGTCCTACATATCCTATATTGATATAACACAAAAGGAAAGCCCTCTAGCTGAACTTACACAAACATTAAATACAACAAAGGGGAAATCTCATTGGATAAAACCTAAAACATGATTCATGATTTAGAATGACAAATTATCTGAAAAGTATTTATTTAAAAGGTGTGTGTGTGTGGTATGCACACACACTAAATAGATCAACAGAGTTATGTGATAATATCAGAAAAAGGTCTATAAAATGTTTCATTTGTGTTTAAGTTTCCAGACTTTAATTCATTTAAAATAAACTCTGTTCTTTATTTTGTTCTTTAGACTCCTGAACAAGCAACATTCCCTCAGTGTAAAGAAAACTTATGGACACCCAGTTTGCTACATTACTGTTCCCATCATACATGATCAATGGCTACACTAACGGACTGAGTCAGTGGTGAATCAGCAGCCATACAAACCAAATAAATAAACCAGTCCCAGGAAAAGTGTTTAGCTTGCTTGTTGTGGATCACAGGAACTGCAGTCCAACATATTTGGAGGACACCAATGTAAAAGTTATTTTAGCAGAAGTGCATCTATATATGGAGAAAATGAAATACGCCACAAGCTGTTTTGATTTATTCTAGCTTTTAAATCCAAAGTTATATCTACATCTGCTAGTAAACAATCACTTTATCTTAAATTTCTATGAATAAAACTGAATGTTTTCTATCAAGCACATTTGTTAATCCACTATACTAATCTCACTAATTTACATGAAACCAAAATTACTATTCTCTACCAAATTTGCTTAAATAAATCAAAAATACTGCTTAATTAAACTGGAATAAATCCAAGTGTTTAGATGATTAAGATAAAAAACCTTGGATTGGATCTCTCATTTGATTCCTGTGAACAGAGCAACTCTTCAGTCCAGGCAATACTTCTGAGTCAGCAGCAATCCTGCTGGTGGCAATTTCATCAAGTCCCTTGTTCCCTCACAGCCCTTTAACTTTCCTCAACCAGATTTAATACAGAGCCTTTGGAGAACTCTCCGGATTAGTGTGTGAGGTGACACTTCAAAACAGGGAATTGGCAAAAATTAGGTATCTCCAATTCTGCCAGAGGAAATATTATGTGCAGAATCCTACTTAGGCCATTTTCTTGCTAGCAGATAAAATGAAACTGGTAAGACCTGCTTGCAAGTTTTGAAAATTATTTCAATAATATAATTCAATAGATGAGTAAATATATGAAATTTATATTTTTATAAGTTTAGCTTAAGTGTAAAAACTCTACAAATTCCAGCAATTGCAAGTTTGGATTTTTTTTTCCTACCAATTAATCCAGTGTATATTAATTAATGACTATACTCTAACCTCCCCCAAGATGATAATCTCTGATAATTTGTATGCAAAGTGAAAAGTGAACTTTTCAAATAGCAATATACACATGAACTTTCTGTCTGACTATCATTCTATTGAGTCAAAGGTATTTTACTTAGTTGTTCAAGGTTGAGTTCTGAAATCCATTCTTATAATACTGATAGCCTAGCAGCTTACGAAAAAGTCAAAATACTTTAGCAATAAAAACTACTACATAACACATTTCCCTTATAGGGAACTTTATAAACCAAAACCATAAGACTGATTTCTATTTCGAAGTAAAAGTATACACATGTACTGCATAATCTAAAAAGCTAAAAAGAAAAAATCCTTTATGAAACTTATTTAAAATTTACACATACAGAGATGAACACATGCCTCATATGCAACTCAAATACTGAATGAGGGTAAGGTCCAAGTTACTATTTTGTCATGGAAGAACCAATCTGAGAACATATCAATCTTCATATAGATCTAGGCAACCATAATCTAACAAAACTCAATCTATTTACCAGAAAGCAAATCATGTATTACCAAAGACTAAAATCCAATTATCACCAAAACCAAAAATGCAGTTAAAACAGATTAGCCACTGCTGATTTAGAATCACTGCAGATTTTAAAACAAAAGTCTTTGCAAAATGAATAAAATTGCTGAAATGCTTAACAAAAATGAATGACATCAGTCAAGATTAGAGACTTTTTCTATTGTAAATCTTTTCTGACTTTTGAAAAAGTGCAAATATATTAATAATTGCAACTCCCAATTCTTCAATAGCTATAGATGCAATTAAAAGTATAATTATAGTTTGTTTTTAAAAAAAAGAGCATTTAAAATAGAAAATAAAATGCAAATCTACATTTATAATCACTGCTTTTTAAACTGAAACATAAGTAACAGCTTCCTACCTGATCTACAAGATCCAGTTTTCCATATTCACTTCTCTGAACTTCAAGACTATGTTTTAGTCTTCACTCCACTCCCTTTCCCACATTATGCATATCTATAATATCCCCAGCGGCACTACCTTTGAATTAGCTAATTATTATCATGGTGGCTTGGAATAAAGTAAGCACAGCTGGGAACCAAAACTGCTTGCACCTTAGGAGTTGGATGAAGAAATGCTTTTAAATATAAATGAAAGAGTATCGATACAGACGCAGCATTCTTATGGAGAGCAGTGTGTATTTGAATCCCGAGTTAAGGGAATTTAGCCTGAGTTCAGCGGCAATTATTTTCAACAATACACACACACACACACACGTACATCGATGCATCTCCTCCCATTCCTTATATATGTATTTCTCTTAACACCGAAAAAGACGTACTGTGTATACAAATCTACTATTAGTGCTAGCCTCTCTTTTTTTTTCCAGTGCAGCCGTCTCAGCTTTGCCCGCAGGAAAAAATAATCAACTTGCTCAATATGTCTGGGGAAAATATGAGTCCTCGGTTTTCGCCTAAAGAGATGAATCCAAAAAGCCACCGAAAGAAAGCTAAGAAAAAGGAAATCTTGATCTGAATACAGTACGGAAGGTTCTTTTTTTCCCCTTGTTTAATTTTTTTTTGGGGGGGGGGGGAGAAGGGAAAGCAAGTAAGCTCTTCTTTGCCTATCTGTTTGCACGCAAACCTCCCCGACTTTCCGTGCAGCTCATTCTTGGGCACATTGGAGGAAATATTTGGAAGAGAGGGAGCTGAAAAGAAGAAGAGGAGGAGGAGCTCTTCCTCTCTTCTCAGACCAATAAATAAAAGAAGCAGGACCTCCCACTTTAATGAATTTGGGAATGGCTGGGGAACGACGCATCCTGCAGCAACAGCAGAACAGGGGGGACGTGGGCTGGGGAGAGAAGGGGGAGCGCCGGCACGCATAACTCCAAGGTCTCCGGAGTCAATTAGCTGCAAGCGCGGAAAGGGAAGGCGAAAAGGCTTAAGGGTTGGACGGAGAAGTTGCGGGGGGGGGGGAGAGAAAGAGGGGGCGTGTGTTTTTTTTACACCGTTTCCATCAGGTCCCTTTCGCTGTGGACCCCCCGCCGCCGCCGCCGCAAGCTGAGGGGGAGTGGAGACCCGGGTGGGAGGTCGCCGGCGGGTTGGGGGTTGGAGGAGTATCGGTATCTTTCGGTCAGGTTTGGACTCATTCAAGGTCCACGCAGGTTGGGGGGGGGGAAACGTGGGGTGAGGAGAGCGGGACGCCCTCGTGCTTTCAGACCACCCCCGCGGCCCGCTCTCCTGCCGCCTCCCTCCCTTCAGTAAAAACTCACCTAACAAAGTTGCTCCGGCCGCTTCTCTTCTGTGCAGGAGCTGCTGCGGCAGCTCGCTCCTTCCTCAGCGCCCCGGGATGAGCTCACCGAGCAAGCCTGCCTGCTCCGGCTGCTTCTCGCCGTCCAAATCTCGCGAGAAGCCGAGCGAGTGCCGTTTCAGCTCCCGCCACTCGCCGCGCCGGAGAGGCAGAGACCTGGGAGGCGGAGGAGCCTCGGGCGTTTCTATGGCAACTGCCAAACGCCGGCCTAGTGTAGTGATGGACGACGAAGCCTGCAGCGAGGCAAAAAGGGGGCCCGTGGGGTCGTTTTGTATCCTCTCTCTCTCTCTCTCGGCTCGGAAAGGGTCGAGGCGCTCTCTCCCAGCGTCCTTGCTACGGCGAGGACAGAGGGAAGAAAGGGAGGGTGGCGTTTCCCACCACCACCACAAGAACCACCACGTTCTTCGGCGTAGTCGCTGCGGGCGTCCAAGTCGCCTCTAAAAAGAAAAAAGATCTAAGTCCCCCTGCTTATAAGGAGATTACATTCTTGTCCCGTCCTCCTCCCGCCTTTATCAATGCCATTTGATGGACTTGAGAGCTGGAGTTTTGTGTCTGAGATCTTAACAGGTTTTACTGCCCAAACCCGAAGGTGCTTTGAAGCCTTCCGGGATGCAGCGATTTCTGCAGTAAGTACGGAGGGGGGAGGGGGGGACCAGCGTCGTTAAAATTACGTTTGTTCGTCGATATCTGCAGATTTACATTTTAGGGTTTGCTCTTCTCGGTCGAATTCAAGGAGTTTTTAAAGCTTCAGTGCTCAAGTCGGGCCGGGTTTAAGCTCTATTCTACACAGAAAGAAACGGGCCTCGCTCTAATTGCGTATAGAAAAGGGCTGTGTGACTTTAAATATGTGCATTTTTTTACTAAACTTTAAAAATAAAGTCTTACTCTTAACAATGTCACTTTTCACATTTCCAAGAATTTTCTGTGTACTCTTGTGTACTTTTTCACTACTTTGAGGTCCCTGAAATTCAATCAAATGCGAATATGGGGTCATACAAATATGGGGTCATGGTTAGGTATTTATGACAACCACTTACAGGTGACTCTCATTTGACATTTAAAAATATGGGAAATATGTGGGCTCTTGTTTGCCCTTTTAAAAAGAATGTGGGTAATTATGTTTGCTATAGGACGACATAGTCAGTAGCTTTGGGGAGATTAGTTCATGCTTCAAACTGAAAGCATATGCTGATACATTCACAAAATGCCTGCTGTGGGATATTTGTGCAGAAAATGTATACCTTTTTGCACATGGCCGATAGCAAAAGACCCACTAGAAGGCAGACTGACCATCTAGGATCCAGTGGAAAATTTTGAGCTCAAAAGGCATTTAATATGATAGACTGATCCTTTACAGCATACAGTAACATGCTGTATTCGTATTTTTTAAATTTAAGAATGGATGAGGCTTTGGGAACCTCAAGGAGATATCCAAGGCATGTCATATTGGTATCCATGGGCACCGTACTGTCTTCCTATGCTTTATTGGATTCATTAAATATTTGTTTGAAAAACAAACCTAAAACAAAAGCAGAGGGAGAAGAAGCTCACCTTTCAGTGACATTCATGCATTCATATTTTATGTAGTAATTATAACAGTGAATGCACTATATGAATGAACCATTATATTTTTAAAGGTGAACATAGCATAGTGTGAATGCTTGGGAAATCATCATATCCCTGATTAGGAAGAAAGATTTGAGATATTTGACCTGCTGTGTTACATTACATAGAAAAGAAGTTCACATTTTTATTGATTCAACTTAAAGCCAACTCCTAACTATGTATTTATCTATATGAGACAAAGGTGGGTGATCCTTTTGAAGTAAATGTTGGGCTGGGTTGGTATCAGCAGAACTTACTGACTGCATAAGTTAATATAGAATAAGACTGGGGTAATTGATAATGACTGGATCAACAGTAGTTGTGGTGACATCCTCACATTATAGGGTATGCTGGGATTCCATGACTAAAACTTCTCTCCCTAAGAGTTGCTGACCCCAATAATTCCTCAGCAAAACTGCTAAGATAGAGATTAATTTGTTTAGCTCATTCTATGTGATGATGTTAGGAAATGGGAAAGAGTTCCCTAAAGTATTTGGAGGAAGACCTATTTATCCTTCTGGCCCATTAAGGTATCTGCACTAGTCTGTAAGGAAATGGAAAATTATGTTTCCTTATATTGCAGAAAATCTAGTTGAGTTTAGTTCCTTTTAATGAACTCAGGTAAGTATTTATAGAAGTAGTCTTATTCAGACACCATGCTAGCCTCATTCTCCTTTGCTTCCTCTCTGGATGTCTCCAGTCAAGAACCATTCTACCCATGAAGAAATTCCAGGCAACTGAAGATCGGATCCTGATTTTCCAGAGTGCTCCCTTGTGTAGGTGTCTATTGCAGATACTCACTATTTTTATTTGGATGGAACAAGGATAGTGCCAGACAACCATGCTCATCACTTTTAAGATAGAGGCATTTTCTCTAAACTGATAACAGACTTTCCTCTGCTTTCAACCATATTATTAAAAATAGTAAAAAAAGACTCTTCTATCTTTGGATTTCATTCCATAATACCACTTTTATCCCAAAGATATCTTTCTATCAGTGGATCACCATGTTTGAAATAGGTTCTCCTCCCCTCTAAAACTCACTGTGCACTTCTAAAATTGGAGAGAGGAAAGAATTTTGAAGCAGATTTGAAGGGGCAAAATAAAGACAAGCGAGGGGAATTTATGCTTACATGACACAATGTGTCACATATATTCTTTTAAAAAGACCAGAAGATCTGTGGTAGTAGAATGCCCTTTGGCTTCCTGTAATACACTCTTATTCACATTAGGGTTACAAAAATAAATATATGTAAAATATTATTAATAATAGATATACTAGGAAGTAAAGCTAAGTGATCAAATGTACTATAAGAAATCTAGTGAAATAAGATGGCAAATAGGTTTACTGCATTAAAGGCAAAAGGGAGCAGAAGTTATATTATGTTCCATTTCATTAAATTAGTTTGCCAAATCATTTTTCTCTTGCTTTCTTGTTTTGGTAAACTCCACATACTCTAAATCGGGGTGGCCAAAACTATGGTTCTTTGAGGATCTGTGGACTTCAACTCCCAGAATTCCTGAGCCAGCCATGCATGCATGGCTAACTCAGGAATTCTGGGAGTTGAAGTCCACAGGTCCTCAAAGAACCATAGTTTGGCCATCCCTGCTCTAAATAATAATACTTACATATTTAAGATGAAATGAAAAAGATATATTTCTACTATATGTTACTTTGAGGAAGCATTGTAAAGTGCTCTGTTAACTGAAAACTGCTTTTAAAATCATTAAATACTAAAATAGGTAAACATTCGCGGAAGACAGCTCTCAGACATAGCATTTATACCTTTCATTCTATTTAAATCAGTCATAGTACAGTATTAATCTATAGAAAGGCTGGGAGGCTAAAATACAGCAAAGAGATGTGAACAGCATAGACATAGAAGTAAGAATGCTCGGGTGTATATAACACTGAAAACATTGAAAAAAGAATACAAGAAAAACATATTACCCTATTCTAAGAATAATTCCATTGAGGATGAAAAAAATGAAGGACTACAGAAGAAAACACTTGCTGCACAAGAAACTTGGTGAAGATCTGAAAACAATAAAAAGATGCATACAAGGAATGGAAAGCTAAAGTACATAAAGGTGTGCTAGAACTGTAAAAATGGAGTGAGAAAATGGAAAATTCGGACTGAGATGAAGTTAGCAAAGGAAGCTAAGAACAACAAAAATGACTTATTTAGAAATATTTGAAAGAAAAGGAAGGAGAGCAAGAGAACTAATAAACCCAAAGCAGAATGATTCAGTTCCTAGTGAGCCACAGTGGCACAGTAGTTAGAGACCAGTACTGCAGGCTACTTCTGCTGACTGCCAGCTGACTGCAATTTGGCAGTTCAAATCTCACCAGGCTCAAGGTTGACTCAGGCTTCCATCCTTCCGAGGTTAGTAAAATAGGACCCAAATTTTTGTGGGCAATATGCTGACTCTGTAAACCGCTTAGAGGGGGCTGTAAAGCACAGTGAAGCTGTATATAAGTCTAAGTGCTATTGCTATTTTCCTTCACTATGATTTAATTTTCTCCCAACAAGAAAATTCTACTATAAAATTGCGAGGAGCAGGATCAAAGGGCAGTATCAAAGCTTAAAAATGCTAGGGCTATGGTCGGAAAATACTTGTTTATTAACAATATCGTTTAGCTATTCAGGATGGGATGAATTGTATTGTAAAATGCTGAAGAAACTAACTCAGGATGAGCCTTTCTGCATTAACTTTGAAAAATCCTGGAGAATGGATGACGTAAAATGACTGGAGGAAGGCAAATTGAAAAATTGCATATCATATCATAAAGAGATGGACCTTTTGCTATCTATCAGTCTGTCTATCTATGTTATCTATTATCTATCTATCTATCTATCTATCTATCTATCTATCTATCTATCTATCTATCTATCTATCTATCTATCTATCTATCTTTGTATAGCTGCCCATGTCACAAAGCATACAACACTTAATTTAAAAAAAACATATATACTTTTAAAACAGTCACAATTTAAAAGTAACTATTAAAAAGGGACACAAAACAAGAGATAATGGTATTAACTACAATAAAGGATCCTGAAACCCCCAGGCCTGATAACATAGCCAGGTCTTGAGGGACTTGCGGAATTTGGAGAAGGATGGAGCTAGTCTCACTTTGGGGGGTGGGGGTGGAGGGAGAAAATTCTACAAGGTGGGCATTGTGGCAGAGCAGCCCCTCTTCCTGGGTCCCAGGAGATATATTTTCTGAGCAGGTGAGATCCGCAGCTTTCTCTTTGGCACCTGAAAGGGTAGGCAGATATAGCCAGAGAGAGGCAGTCCCTCAGATAACATGGCCCAGTGACATTATGTATAATGTGGTTACTAGAAGCCAGAATGTATTTTTTAGACATTTTTTGTCAAGATTGTCAAAGTTAGATTGGTCAAGAAGCTAGTTTAATTTTATTTTCTGCTTAGATAACTTATTAGATCATTAGATGTTATGTCTGTCTGTCTGTCTGTCTGTCTGTCTGTCTATTTACATTTCTATTTACACCATGCATTCTGAATAACAAACCTGTGGTCTGGATGTCATGACAATGGAAAGGATGCTTAGCTTACTCAAAAAGTGTACTCAAACAGAATGAACTGCAATAATTTTTCAGACAGAGAGATATTGAATGGGGTGTTACAGGTTCAGTCTCAAATTCTCTGCATTATTACGGTAATTATTTGAATGAAGCTGTGAAAAGAATATTTATCAGACATGCAGATGATACAAAATTGGCATCTGGTACCCTAGTACAGCAGCCCCCAACCTTTTGGGTATCAGGTACCAGTTCCGTGGAGAGGTTTTTCCGTGGACCAGAGGGGGTGTTGTTTTGTGTGCTGTCTGCAGCCCACAGATGGGGCTTCACTTGTGTTTGCGCAGCCCAGTTTCTGCATGCCACACACCAATGCTGGTTCATGGACTGGAGGTTGGAGACCCCTGCCCTAGAAGTCAGAAATAAAATTATTTTGATGGGCTGGAGAAATGGACTGACAGTAATGAAATGAAATTTAATGAAAGTTATTCAATTAGGCAACAGAAATCAAATGCACCAAAAGTTTAATGAAAATTTGAAAATGTGAGCTGAAAATATAGTAAAATTTAAGAAGCAAAATGGGAAATTATATACTTAAGAACCAGATAATGAATGCATAAGTATAGAAGTGGACATCTAGTTTTGCAATAGTACTTGTGAGAAAGATCTTGGAATAATAGCAATAAACTGACTATGAGTCAGGAGTGTGACTGCAAAAAAGGCAAACACACTTTATACTACATTAAGTAAAATATAGTTATCAAATTGAATGGAATAACTACTGCTTTGGTCAGGCTCACTTTAAAGTACAAGATACAGTTCTGCATATCAGAGTCACGGTTATTGGAATGATTCACAACTCCTGGAACAGGCATAAAGAAGGATAATAAAGATGATCGAGGAACTAGAAACTAAGTCTGATGTAGAGAAATAGAAGGTGCTGGGCCTATCTAGCTTTATGAAAAAACTGGCAGGAGATATAATACCTTAAAATACGTCCCATAGCAGAAGATGTGTTCTCCATCATTCAAAACTATAGAGCATAGAACAATTGATTTAAATTACAGGAACAGGTTCTTATTGAAGGTTTTTAAAAACCCAATAATAAGGGCAGTTCATCAGAGCAAGCCTTTAAGCAGAGGCTAGACAGTAATCTGTCTAAGAACCTTTAATTATGGATTCATGCACTGAGCCAGGGTTTGGACTCAGTTGCCTGATTTGCCCTTTTCAATTCTATTGTTCTAATTTATTAAAAAATATGAAATTTGTGAATTGCAGGAATTGAAAATATGTTATCTTCATCATTGACGGTTCTTTTTAATTGCTATAAGTTATGCTATCATTAAATCTTCCAAAGCTAGAAGAAAAAAATGGGGAGAATTCTGCCCAATGAATCATTCCAATAATTATTCTAAAAGTTAATGCAGAAGTAAATTGATGGTGTCAGCTTTTGCTTGGATTTGTGGTGTTTGTATTCCCAATGGCAGAAATGACTTTTCTTTAGCTCACTTTTGTAGAGGGAATTGTCCACTTGTACAGAACATGTGCACAATTACTCAACAGCTAAGATCATTAATATAATGCATCTCTACTTTGTAATTGCAATCTTAGTATTCTTGTTCCATTTAATTATTTATATATTTTTATTAAATTAAATTAAATTAAATATATTTAACTATTTACTTCTGCTTGAAGGATCCTTTATAAAGCCGAAAACCCCATTCAGACACAAGCCATCAAATATTCTGGTAAACGTTCTGAGACATCAGTCTGACTCTGCTATGCAGCCTATAGAATTTAGCCAGCAACTGAGAAGGCTAGGGAGAAAAGCAAGTTCACAGGATATCCTTGTTAAGGAGAAAAAAAAGTTTCTGCACTTCCCAGTTTATTTGCAAAATTCCTGTCCAGCTCAGAAAACACAAACAGAACTATTTCTGCCCGCTTGTGCATTCCCTTATTGCTAAATAAGACAAGAATACATAAAGCACAAGCCACACAAAATACCTATACAGGATTTCTTCTCTCAATTTTTATTTGGGATTCTAGCCAAGAAATCTCCTTTCTGCCATGACTTTGGCTTGAGGCATTCTAATCTCAAAGAAACCACAGCAATCTGGTCTGCAGATCGTTAAGGAAGGAAGCAATAGTGATACAACTGATCTTCCTTGAAGCAGAGCAATTCTCTTTGGAACCACTTTTCAACATTCATTTTAGCTTGTGACATGATTTCCCATTAATTTCTCCTGCCTACTTATTATTAATTCAGTTTTTGAGTACAAGAAACAAGTTCAACTATGCTCATCTTGGCTTACTTTAACATCAGAAGCTCCAGCATCATAAAACCACTTTTCCCCAATGTGTCTGCTACTTCCGTTTCCTCATCTAAAACTTCCCTATTGATTAATCAGTGTAACTCTCTTCAATTATTGCTATTATGCTGAAAATGCTTTTATTACTGTTTCATTGGGACTGCTGGTAATGAAAGATTAAATCTTTTGTCAGACATGGTGTAATCTTGATTAACAGTCCCATGCCTATTATTCAGTAAAGTCTGTTAATACAAAGGAAGTTTGATTGTTTTAAAGGGTATTAGTCAAATAACAGTTTGCCTAATAGTTATACAGTATATTATAGCCAACATTAAAAGAAGTGCGTTCCTGGTTAACAATTGCTAGGTGGATAGCAATAGCACTTAGCACTTAGACAGCTTCACAGTGCTTTAAAGTCAGTGGTGGGATTCAAAAAATTTCCCTACCGGTTCTGTGGGCGTGGCTTCATGGGCGTGGCAGGGGAAGAATACTGTAGAATCTCCATTCCCACCCCACTCCAGGGGAAGGATATTGTAAAATCTCCATTCCCTCCCCACTCCAGGGGAAAGTTACTGCAAAATCCCCATTTCCTCCCGATCAGCTGGGGCTCCGGAGGCAGAGAATAGATGGGGGTGGGGCCAGTCAGAGGTGGTATTTACCAGTTCTCCGAACTACTCAAAATTTCTGCTACCAGTTCTCCAGAACTGGTCAGAACCTGCTGAATCCCACCTCTGTTTAGAATGCTCTCCAAGAGGTTTACAGGGTCAGCATAGCCCCACCCCCATTTTTAAGTGAGTTTTGCTTCATTTTATGACTCTTCTTGCTACAGTTAAGTGAATCACTGCAAGTGTTACGTTGGTAACACTATTGTTAAGTGAATCTGGCTTCCCCATTGACTTTGCTTGTCAGAAGGTGGCAAAAGGGGACTACATGACCCAAGGACACTGTAACCATCATAAATATGAGTCAGTTGCCACTGTCTGAATTTTGATCACATGACTATGGGGATGCTGAAATGGTTGTAATGTGAAAAATGGTCGTAAGTCACTTTTCAGTGCCGTTGTAACTTCAAAGAGTCACTAAATGAACTGTGTAAGTCGAGGACTACCTGTATTGAAAACACTGTATGGGAACCTTATAATGCCTTCTTTTGGAATTTAACTAAATATGGAGGCTGAATGTACAACTGAAAGAAAGATCATTCATATACTCCTACCCTTGTAACAAAATAAGCTCAAGAGCCTGACACATTTTTCCAAAATTCTCTCCTTCAAAAGGAATTCTAAATAAAATTCTCATTCATCAAATTTCACTGCCCAGTATGGGTTTAGAACACTGAAATCAGTGACCCCCCCCAAAAAAAAACCCCAGAAAAAGGAAGAATAGATGGCTTCAGTATTTGTTTCAATGTATGATGCCTCTACTATGTTTATGGCTTATTTTTATAACAAGATATTTTTCAGCATTTGGGGCAATTAAAATATTGTTTCTGAACTCATGAGAGATGATGTACAGATTTCATTAAAAAAATAATCTTCCCACAGAATGACGCTATTTCACAGTCTTCTTCCTCCAGTTTTTCAAAAATAGCATATTTAGTAACTAGGGAGAGTAATGGAATCAGATCAAAAGTTGATTATAAGCTATCATGTGGCAACCTTTAAACAAAGTTCTGTTATGCCCCACCCTACTTGTCTTATTTTCTTCTCCCCTTATTGTCTTCCAAGAAATAGGGGAGTGAATGGTCCCATAAAACCCATTACTGTTACATAAAGCCATGGTCAGTTGAATAACCACAGATATACACTATTTAAACCTGATTTCTTGGAATGGATAATAGATTTGATGACAACTAACCAAGTGTTTCATATGGTATAATATATTCTCTTTGTTTTAAATGGATCCCTGCTGTCCTTTTGAAATGATAAGCATGTAGTCTGAGCAAATGTAAGCAATGGAAACTTTTATTCTCTTTGAGGGTTGTTTAAAACTCATGTCTTCTTCACTATATGGAGTCAAGGAGCATCTTGCTGCACTTTATATTATTCTGTATTCTGCATAGGGGTGTATGGGGTGTTCAGGGAGGGGTAGCACCTCTGGTGTAAGGGCATGTTGTGTCCTTTTACGGCAGCTCATTTTAGGGCAGCTTTTAGGGCAGCTCGTTCACCTTTGGTCCCCACCTGTGACTCAGCTCTCACCTGTGGCTCCTAGCAGCTGTAGCATGCGCAGCGGCCACACCCCGGGCAACAGCTTCGACAGGCTGGCCAAACCAGGTTGAGAGTAGCCATTGGGTCATTGACCTTCGGTGAGATAGGGACTTGTCTATCCCGAGCATGTGAAGACAGATTCCGGTGGACTGAGCGGATAAAATCTACTAGAATAGGACAACGGTCGTGAAGGCAGTCTCTGCAAACGATGTGGTACGCTAAGAGCACGGCAAGACACGAAAGATGCCCTGGTCAACCACTGTGCCCAGCCCATCTCCAACTGTCTCAACTCTTGTCCTGCTATTTGGAGCAAGATGGAATCTGGGAAGAGAGAGTGAGCCTGACTATGCGCATATCTCCCTCACTTTAATCCAATTCACGCGCAAGTCTTGACACCCCCCTCAAGTCTTGTGAAAAGTCCTGTGGCGATGGGCGAGCGACAAAGCAGCAGGTGTGGATACACTGGGAGCTGTAGCTGCGGACCTGCACACAGGCAGCTCAGGTCTATGATAGATGTTAAGGTCCTCTTCGAATACGATGGACGAACATCATCATCATTCTGCATAACACTATGGAACTCATGAAAGGATAAGAAAAGTCATACTAGCAAGTTATCCCTTCTGACGATTTTGCCAGCAGCATTGGTTGGAAAGTCAGGAACCCTAACCACTTGTAGGAATGAGAGAGTCTTTTTGCACTAGTATGAGTCTTGTGGCTTGTGAAAAGGTATTATGAGAAGGAGCATTGCCAATAGGTACATGCATTGTAGAGATGCACAGAGTCATTGGGATCCGGGGAGTATATAAATTTAAATAAATACGTGAATGGATTTGAATGCCTCTTATTTGGTTGCAAATTTTCAGACATATACATAAAAACCTGTAAACATTCTTAACTGAAAATAATTCTGACTGAACAAAAAGTTCCCATTAATGAATATATAATTCAATCAGCCTGCTCATTGTGTATAGACACATGTCTTTAATGCTGTAGTGGAACAGGATTTGTGAATGTTTCCATATACAACTTAGTTCCTTCATAATACAAGAGGGGTAGTAATAATTTTACAATTTTTACAGTTAAAATTTAACTGTTCTAAAGTTTAATTATTAATCCTTTTGTTTTCCTCAGCCAAGAAAGAGAAACCATACCAAGGATTCATACTTCGATTTTGACTGGCTGTGCAGGCTTGCTGAGTCTAAATATATAGGATGTGTTAATTTGTACATGGACTATTTGCTTTTATAAACCAATTTGGCCCTTTTAGTCTTCTTTTGCTAGGTTTAGCTAAGGGAAAGTTCTAAATTTTTTGTTTCTTTTTCAAATAAATTGTGTTGCTTTAGTATGCAAAAAGAAAAAAGAGAAACACGAAGACACATGAAAACCCAGAAGAAACAACAAAGACGTATCTCATAATTTAAACTCTTGTTTGAACATTCAGCCTAGTTTTTAAATCTTGAGCATATGAAATAATACTGGCAAATCTTTTTGTTCTGCTTATAGACAGCCAACTCATAAATACAGGTAATCCTCAACTTATCACCACAACTGGGCCTGTAATTTAGGTCGTAAGTCATTGCAGTTGTTACTCGGGAGTTCATGTGCCTTGCTCAACAACCACAATCCCAATTCTCCCTATGATAGTCATTAAGTGACTGCAAGAATTGTTAAGTGGATAGAGCAAATGAACTGCCTGCTGAAGGTGGGCAGGCAGCTTCCCTCTAGGAACTGCACTGCTGGGCTGGAGGAAAGACATTCGGATCATGACAATCTAAGTTCCTTTTCTTCAGTCCAGCACAAAAAACAAATCTCTCCCAAAACCAAGGAGGATTTTGGCTCAGAGCATTGCAGCACTGGGCATTTGGAGCCAGCTCTCAGAAATGAGTAGAAACTATCTCATTTCTGGGGGGCTGCTGCAAATACCCTGTGCTGCAAATACCCTATGATGCAAATACCCTGTGATAAAATCCTCTTTGGCTTTTGGGACAGACTTTTCCACCCACAGCCTCTTTCAGAGCAAAAGGGCTACTTGGTGGAAAGACTCTGCCCACAGGGCAAAATCAATCCATCAGGCAGCACTTCTGCTGTCAAGGAGGCTGGGTGAAAAAGTCCATCCTGAGGGACATTTTCCTGTCCCAAGGGGCTTTTTCACACAGCCTCCTTGAGAGCAAAAGCACCCCTTGATGGATTGATTTCAGTCCATGGGGCAGAGTGTCTCCACCGAGTTGACTGTGAGAGGGATCTTGGAGTCTTAGTAGATAACTAGCTAAATATGAGCTAACAGTGTGCTGAGGCAGCCAAAAAAGCCAATGCAATCCTAAATTCATTAACAAGTATACAATCAAGATCAAGTGAGGTACTAATACCACTCTATAAAGCCTTAGTTAGACCACACCTAGAATACTGCATCCAGTTTTGGTCACCACACTATAAAAAAGATGTTGAGACTCTAGAAAAAGTGCAGAGGAGAGCAACCAGGATGATCAGGGGACTGGAGACTAAAACATATGAAGAACGGTTACAGGAACTGGGCATGCCTAGTCTAGTGAAAAGAAGGACCAGGGGAGACATGATAGCAGTGTTCCAATATTTGAGGGGCTGCCACAGAGAGGAGGGGGTCAAGCTATTTTCCAAAGCATCTGAATAAGGAATAATTATTCCTGAACAAGGAATAATGAATGAAAACTGATCAAGGAGAGATTCAACCTAGAAATAAGGAGAAACTATCTGATAGTGAGAGCAATCAACCAATGGAACAGCTTGCCTTCGAAAGTTGTGAGAGCTTCATCACTTGAGACTTTCAAGAAGAGATTGGACTGCCATTTGTCAGAAATGGTGTAGGGTCTCCTGGTTGAGTGGGGACTAGATGACCTACAAGGTCCCTTCCAACTCAATCTGTTAATTGAGTAGCCCTTTTGCTCTCAAAGAGGTTGGCTAAAAAAGAAATCCCTACCAAAATCTAGTCAAAGTGAGCTCTCTAGACTAGCAGTGGTGGTGACCTTTCCTGCTGGCTTCCCCATATATTTTCTGGGGATGCCCATGGCAATCACAGTATCACTTGGCAAGACCCTAAGAGCAAACGGGTTGCCAAGAAACCAGGTTGCAATCAGCAGACCACGGGGGTACTGCAAATGGCTGTACATTTGGGCACCAGTCATAAGTTCCTTCATTCAATGCCATCGTATTTTCAAATGGTCGCTGAACAAATGATTGTTAAACAAGGACTACCTGTAGAAAGCAAATATCTATTGTTGATCCATGATTGTAAATTGGCCCTATAGCTTGACATTTTGAAATCTTCCTTCAGATCAATCTTCGCAGCTAAAATGTTTTTCTCTACCATATCATGTTTGAAAAACAGTCTTATCTATAAAGGCAGACACTCTTAAATTTTACTTTTGGGTTCATTGTTGAAAAATACACTTCAATATGTCCATTGTTAAAATATTTTTCTCCATTCTGTATTAGTAAGTCAAATTTAAGTCCTCTTCTCTTTTCATTGTTAATATTTAGTTCTTTCTAGTTTATTTTATTTATTAGTGATATTTATATACCGCCTCATAGTGCAAGCACTCTCTAAGCGGTTTACACCATTAAGCAATGTATATATTTACATTGCCCCCAACAATCTGGATCCTCATTTTACCTACCTCAGAAGGATGGAAGGCTGAGTCAACCCTGAGCCGGTGAGATTTGAACAGCTGAACTCAAATGATCAGTCAGCTAAAATAGCCTGCAGTACTGCTCTCTAACCGCTGCGCCACCTCGGCTTCCTTCAAGTGTGTAGCCTTCAAAGTCCCATCCTATCATTTTTTTAAAAAAAGAATTCAAAACAAATATTTGTCACAGGAAGTTTTCTCATAATTAATTCCAAAAACTTATTTCACATTTTTCTGGATACTTAGTCCCTTTGTAACTTTCTAAAAATCAACATTTTAATCACCCTTTTGTTATTTATTCCAAAAATATATTTTAACTCCTTAAACATATATTTAAAACTTCTTTCATTAAGGATAGAAAGAAACTTATCCACTCCTGTGTTCCAGATCTTTATCATTGATTTGATTTTTCATCCACATTTCAATAAACAAGAAAACTGTTGCTGGACTTTGGAAAAGTTTATGGATATTCTGAGTCATCCTAGTCGTAGTTGTCCCAAAGGTGCTTTTACAAGAGGCAACTGGACTTTCTTATTTTTTCTTTGAAGATGTTTCGCTTCTCATCCAAGAAGCTTCTTCAGCTCTGACTGGGTGGTGGGGAATGGAAAGATTTATATTCCTTGCAGACAGCTGGTCATTTGCATTCTTTTAGAGAGTCATTGAGGCCACTTGGAGGTTTGTCTGTCCTCGGGGCAGGGGTGAAATTCAGCAGGTTCTGATAGGTTCTGGAGAACCAGTAGCGGAAATTTTGAGTAGTTCGGAGAACCAGCAAATACCACCTCTGGCTGGCCCCAGAGTGGGGTGGGAATGGGGATTTTGCCATATCCTTCCCCTGGAGTGGGGTGGGAATGGAGATTTTGCAATATCCTTCCCCCAGGAGTGGGGTGGGAATGGAGATTTTGCAGTATCCTTCCCCTGCCACGCCCACCACCACAGAACCGGTAGGGGAAAATTTTGAATTTCACCCCTGCCTCAGGGTTACCTGAGTAGTGCAAATTGGTGGAACCTTCTTGGCAGGTGTGGAGCCTTCTTCTTTGGGACAACTTTGGGAAAGATGATCTGGGTGTTGACATTTGAATCAGGTTTACCTGTTAAATATCAATTGAATATGCAGAGATGTAAGGGTCTCCTGCTTGGGCAGGGGGTTGGACTAGATGGCCTGCAAGGTCCCTTCCGACTCTGTTAATCTAGGTAACACACGTGGCAGCACTATTATATGTTTTATTAGAATTGAACTTGTTTGGCTAAAAGATTCATTATTATGATACTGTTCATATATGTGTGCGTGTGTGTGTCTAAAAAAGCTACACCTGGCTTTTCAGTTATTCTGTTATAGCCTATCCACTACACAAGTCCAAGAGAGAACAACACATAATTCAGAAACAGGAACTCCTAATGAATATACAATTGTGCTCTAATTTTGGCATAGAAGAAGAAAGACAAATTGATAGATTGGCAAGGAAATAGAAAAAAAAACCCTGAGATTCTATTCATACTCAAACATGCCTAAAAGGCTTTTACACATCAGTAGCATTGAAACAGTAAGATCCTTATCTAATCACTTGCTGGGGCTATCCCATAGACTCTTCAATTTCCTGTCTGGAAATTATATTCTACATTAGCTTTCTGAAGACCCAGAGCATTCTTTTTCTTATGTAAGTATGCCAGAAGCACATTCAATGAAGAATTAACTTTGAAGTGAATGTGCATAGGGTTATAGAGGACAGTGTTCAGACCAAAGATATGTCACTATGCCAATGTATGCTCTGACCCAACATATTCCCTTCTTTTCCTGAGCTTCAAGAGAGAGGGGGGGGGGGTGTTAGCTAGTCTGGTAATAATCACCTTTCTAGCTTTCTAATTCCAACTCTAATTTTGAATATTGTTATTCAAAATAATAATGAATCATGTTATTTCTCATGCTGTACATGCCAATACAATAATCCTCATTGAGTGACTGCCTTGTTTAGCAACCTTTCACAGATATCACAGTGACCAAAAAAGCAACTTTGTGACAATCCTCACATACAGTAGATGACCTTTGTAGGTCTGTAAAGCAAAGGAAAGTTGAAACAAGATCATAAACTTACAGTAGTCAACTGTAGCAACTGCTTTGCTTTAGTGACCAAGTCACCAGAACTAATTGTGGTCCCTGAATGAAGACTGCCTGTAGTGTTGTAGTTTCAAAGGAAAGGGTGATATCAAGTTTTGGGTTTTTTGCTTATAAAGGCAGCAGTGAGTTATCAGGACATCCATAGAATAGGAAACATCCTTTAGGTACCAATCTCTTGAAGAAATATCTCTAAGTCTTTCAAGCTTCCTAACATTTTCCTAACAATTTACTCTTTAAAGATTATTTTACTTTAAATAAATAGGAAATTGGTTAGCATCCTGCAAAGCAAAGCAGCAGCCTTCAATCTTTATCTATAAAATGTTCTGTCTTACTCAGATAAATACTTCGTTTACATTAAAATAACACTTCCCAAGTCTCTGACTCATTACAGTTATCAGGAAAGAGAATCCATATAAACCCCCAGCACCAAATCAAGAAAATGGCACACTGCATCAATAAATATATCAAAGTACAAAACTACAACTAAGAAAAGCAGTAGTCAGCTTCACCATAAAAACCAAAAAACAAATTCAACAATCCCATCAATCAGTCGATCGATCCAAATCATCTCCCCAAAGCCTGCTCCAACAGAATTGTGTTGACAGCTTAATGAAAGGCCAGGAAAGAATGTAGCTGGGAGAACCTCAAGGGAAAAGATGTTCTATAAGGTTGGGCTACCACAGAGGAAAATTGCTTTCCCATGAACTCTCTTGACGGTGGAACTTATGTCACTCCTCCCTGCAAGCATGTCATGAGACACAGAATGAAGTAGAAGAGAGGGTCACTAAGTTACCTTGAAGCCAAAGCATAAAGAACTTTAAAAATAAAACATAAAATTTTAAGTTGGATTTATAAACCTAGGCAGGAGCCATAAAGCAGGAAAATATATTACAGTAGCAACTATTACTTGCTAACAGCCTAGCTGCTGCATTTTGCTTCATAAAAGTGTCGTGTGCCATCTGGATCATCTTCAAGGACAGCCTCCGGCAAAGTGGGTTAAGTAGTCTAAATGTGCAATGATGAGGGCATGAGTCATGGTTCCCAGGGCCTTCTGAAACAAGTAAGGACTGGTACACTAGCCTAGTTTGGAAAAGAGCCTGGCCACAGCCTCCACTTGCTTTTAAAACAAGAACTGCAAGTCCAGGAGAATCTTAAGTTTAGACCAGCTGCTTCAAGGGCAGCACAATGCCACAAGAGTAATAATCAGATGAAAAGATAAAACCTCAAAGGTTCCAGACAAGCAACAACTCCATTTTGGTATGATTTGGCTTGAGCTTGTTTTGTCCCATCCAGTCCCTAGCATTTCCAGAAACCAGGGAAATAGTTTCACAGCATCTACAGCCTAATTTTGGGTGGCAATGAATAACTAGGCATCATCAGTTGATGATACCTTATCCTAAGCCTTCTCCAGAAGCTTCTGCAGGTGTTAATTAACATGGATAAGAAAGCCGAGCCTGTGGTATCCCATATTGGAATAATCATGGGCTTGACCATTCTTCACCCATGATGATCAACTGGAACTACCTAAGAACAGAATCAGTCTAATATGGTACCTTCAAACCTCAACTTTCACAGGTGGTCCAATATATATATATATATATATATATATATATATATATATATATATATATATATATATATATATATATATATATATATATATATATATATATATATATATATATATATATATATATACAATCATATATATATGATTGATGGTATCAAAAGTGATAGAGAGGTCTCATAGGACCAAAGAGAGAACAGTCTCCCTATCAGGTCTCCAATAAAGGTTCTCCAACAGAGTTAGCATTATCATTTCATGCTTGGGTCTGAATCCTGATTGAAAGGAGTCCAAATAATTGTTCTTGTTTATCTGGGGGGGGGGAGTCAATTATGGTAATAGAAACTATATTGAGAGGCTAAAGTAAGTGTCAGGGAGCTATTTCACACATTTCCTGTTCGATAAAAGAGTACTTTGTGATGGGTCATGTCCATTGATGGCTGCTGTTTTGTGAGCAGGCAAGTTACGTGAATACGTTCACGTTTTTATATATCCTTCTTACAAGAATGAAATAATAAGGAAAGAGTTTGCCAAAGAATTTTTTATACTAAACAGTCTTAGCAGATGACCTGACCTGGCTGACCATGTCACATATGATTAAGGGCACATTGAAATTTGTCCTTCCAGTATCGGTATTTCAGAAGCTGCACTAATTTGGTTTTGGAGTCGAATTCAAGAGTTTGGTTGTCACCTTTAAATTCATGTTCTGAGGCCAGATACCTATAAACTACCTTTTCCAGATGGCATCTGCACCCAGTAAAATTAGCAAGAAAGGGCTTGCCAAGGATTTCTTCTTTCAGGGGGTGCCACCTATAGGGACACAGGGACAAGCCTTCTTGGTGATGGCCCCTCTTCTTTGGAATAGCTTACCCCCGGAGAAGTTCTCCTCCACCTTATTGGGCTATGAAGGACCATAAATACCCAGTTCTTCAGGAATTTAAAGATGTATCTTACCCCCACATGATGGTGCTCTTAAAGTTTCTGCCTGTTTATGTGTTGCATTGTTTCATTTTCATTCTAGCCATGGGAGCAGGATTTTGTAAGCGGCTTACAAAATCCTGACTTACAGCCTATTATAGCTTTATGAGAGAGAAGCCTTAGTAAATAAACAAACAGATAAATAAGAGTTGTAAAGTTTCATTCCTCGAAGCCTTGCTTAAGTCAAAAATCTCAGCCAACATGAAATTTTCCCCTTGATGTTTGGCTCTGCAACCTAGTGTTCGCACCACAACCTCTTTATTAAAAATGTTTGAAATCCAAGACTGGAAGCACTTTATTCCAGATGTTGGTGTATAAGCAGGAAGCATTAAGCCTGAATAGGATTGAGAACAGCTAAAATACAAATAGACTTCCTAACTTGAGAGATCCTTCTGAATGGATTAGAATTATTATTAGAGAGATAGACCAGATATTTGCAGAGGTCCAGACATCAGGAGCTACCAGAAATCAAAAGGGCCATTTTTTAAATGGTTTCTACTATTATTTATACAGGTAATCCTCGACTTACCACAATGGAGCCCAAAATTTTTGTTGTTAACCTGGACATTTGTTAAGTGAGTTTTGCCCCATTTTACGACTTTTCTAGCCACAGCTGTTAAGTGAATCACTGCAGGTATTAAAGTAGTAACACAGTTTTAAGTGAATCTGGCTTTCCCCTTGACTTTGCTTGTCAGAAGGTCGCAAAAGGGGATCAAATGACCATGGGACACTGCAACCAGCATAAATATGAGTCAGTTGCCAAGCATCTGAATTTTGATCATGTGACTATGGAGATGCAACAATGGTCGTGTGAAAAACGGTCATAAGCAGGGGTGGGATTCAGCCGGTTCAGACTGGTTCAGGCGAACCAGATGTTAATTTTCATCTGGTTTGCCGAACCGGTTGTTGCAAGGACTGGCTGACCCTGCCTGCCCCACCCTGTCCCTCCCAGGAGTCTCCACATGGCCCATTTTGGATGCCAGGTAAGTGGAGGGCCCATGAGGAGGCTCTGGGAGGGCGAAAAACGGGCCTACCAGAAGTACTGGAAGTCCAGAAACTGGCCTGTTTCCGGCCTCCAGAGGGCCTCCGGAGCCGGGGGAGGCTGTTTTCTCCCTCCCAGAGGCTCAGAGAAAATCTCTGGAGCCTGGGGAGGGCAAAAAAAACCCCAGGCCTACCAGAAGTCCTGGAAGTTCTGGAAACGGGCCTGTTTCCGGCCTCCGGAGGGCCTCTGGAGTCTGGGGGAGGACATTTTCACCCTCCCGGAGGCTCAAGGAAAGCCTCCGGAGCCTGGGGACGGCGAAAAATGGGCCTACCAGAAGTACTGGAAGTACCAGAAGTATTGGAAGTCCAGAAACGGGCCTGTTTCTGTTCTTCAGAGGGCCTTCAGAGCCCGTTTTCGCCCTACTGGAGGCTCAAGGAAAGCCTCCGGAGCCTGGGGAGGGTGAAAATGCCCCCCCCTGCCATGGCCACGCCCACCCAGTAACCGGGCAGCGAAATTTGCTAAAATTTTTCAATCCCACTCCTGGTCATAAGTCACTGTTTTCAGTGCTGTTGTAACTTTGAATAGTCAATAAATGAACTGTTGTATGTTGAGGACTACCTGTAGTAACTAATATAGCTTTGTCTTCTTGCAAGTCTACTGAAGAGAATTTCGGTCTGATGTGGAGCTATTGTTAAGAGCATTGTTAAGAAAATTTAGCCAACATTGTAACATTTCCGGGAGCATCTGGAAACATGCTGCTCTTTCTTCAACACATGCAATAGCCTAAAACAAAAGGTAATGAGAACCTGTTGTAAACTCCAGCGGCTTACTTTTCTGTCTTTCATGATGTTCTAATGGAATCCGTTCCCTAAGGTCCTTTAAAACTGGGGAGGCTTTTCAGCAACATGCATATTTCTCCTGCTTCCTTACAAGACAAGTAATAAGTAAACATTTTGTAGGGCACAGCTAGGTTTAATCATATGAAATAAATCCTCAGGGGGACTACTTCCTTTCTACCACCCAAACAATTTTCTATCAACTGAACAAATTTAATGGAACAAAACAGAAAAGAGTGTATACTTTCCTTAAACAGTAAAATGAGAACCTAGCCTAGGGCATGAAATAATCCCATGGGTTGTGTTGAGGCACGCTGCCTCTGTTGAAAATTGGGCTCCAAAGGGTCACTTATGCAAACATAAGGAACATAAGGAACAGAGTCATTAAGAGGCAACACATCTGCTTCAATTTTTGCACAATCAATCTCCAGAATTTTTAATTAGGTCTGGGAGAGTTCCCTATCTAATTCCTTGGATAGCTTTGCTAGAAGTTGTTCTGAACCAAATGGTCTGACTCAGTATCAAAACATTGTTTAAGCACAAAGCCTCCTGTAGAGGCTCCCTTCTGCACCAAGGGAGCACAAAGATGCCCTCCAAGTTAGATGTGGCCCCAGCAGCCTATTTCCAATCCCCTGGGGCATCTAACGCTTCCCCAAGAGTGGCAGAATCTGGGGAAAGTAAAGGGCAGGATGGTTGGTTGAGTTTAAAAAGCAAAATGATATCGATTAAAATGCCAGATAGATTTTTTTCCCCAAACTGTCTTAAGCTGCAAAATTAAAGGAACCAATATTGCTCCTTAAAACCTAACTAAATGAAAGAGAAAAAGAGGAGGGGGAGGGAAATTAGCATCTTTGCTGATGTGTTTTTCCCAGAAAAGGCAGAAGAAAGAAATATGACCTTAATGCAAAACCAACAAAAACAACAACAAAAACCAACCACTCCCACCACACCTATTGTTAGGGAGAAATTGCCGATTAGAAAAATAACCAAATGCTTACAGAAGTCACATGCCTAGTCTTTTAGCTGTGCTCTATCAACATTAGGATAAAAATCAGGAAGAATCCGATGTATCAAGCTGTTGACAATTGGTAGGGTAGACAATGCAAAGGTAAACTAAGGTTTGAGAGCAAAAGTAGGTACAGTGCAGGGGAAGGCTTAAAATGTTGATCCTTGCAAGAATCAGGTTGTTCTGCATGGTCTCTACTTCAAGCAAAATAATATATTAAATTGATGATATTGTCCTCTAGGATTAAATCTTTACATTGAGCAAAAAGTTAAGGTTGAACAGTCAATGCTGGCAGTCTGACTGGTATTTGACATCAGAACAGAGCCCTCATTAGATTAGGCCAAGACTTATCTTAACAGTTAACAGTAACAGAGTTGGAAGGGACCTTGGAGGTCATCTAGTCCAACCCCCTGCTCACGCAGGAGACCTATACTAGGGATTCGAGCCGCCGAACTGCCGACCTTTCTGATCGACAAGCTCAGTGTCTTAGCAACTGAGCCACCTAGTATATCTTCATCCAGCATTTTGTTTTTCACAGCAGACAACAGATACTTCTGGCATCTTATTATAGTAGGATATGGAGACCTACTCTTGCCTGCTGTTGTTCCATTTCAACTGATATTTAATGGTATGCTTTCTCCAATCCAATCATGTTGAGTTTTCCAATAGAGCTGTCCTTCAGGAAGGTACAGTATCCAGTCCTCTGAAGTGGCCATCATTCACATTAGCTAGTAATGAATTTTATGGCTTAATTATGCACAGCTATATGCAGAATTACTTCCTTCGGTCTTTTCTAAATCTCCTACTCAGATTCATGCAGATGCTGCCCATCCACAGTTGCAAGGCCAAATTGACAGTTTATTTTCTTGAAATGTCATGTCCTCCTTATCTTGGGCCTCAGGTGATTGGCTGTTTTCCCTATATGATCAGTTGCCCCAGAATCGGAGTCATCTCAATCCATGTGTTCATTGACATCCCCCCCCCAAAAAACCTCCAAAGATTAGCAAGGCAGGATCTATACTGATTTTGCCACACCTTAGAATTTTTCTTTTCAGTCTAGTCTAATCCCTTGCTCTCCAGGTGTGATCAGACTATAACTCTCCAATTTCAGCCAAGCGATCTGGCGATTTGATCTAAATGTAGTTCATAAAATCATATACCAAAATGTCCTTCCTGTCAATGATTACTTCAGCTTTAACCGCAACAATACACGAGCACGTAATAGATTCAAACTTAATGTAAACCGCCCCAAACCCGACTGCAGAAAATACGACTTCAGCAACAGAGTGATCAATGCCTGGAATGCACTACCTGACTCTGCGGTTTGTTCCCCAAACCCCAAAAACTTTAACCTTAGACTGTCTACAGTAGACCTCTCCCCATTTCTAAGAGGTCTGTAAGGGGCATGCACTGTGCCTACCATCCCTGTCCTACTGTCCTATTGTCCTCTTTTATCGGTACTTTTTACTTATATTATGTTTATACAAAAAACTACTATCCTGTACATGTTTGATAAACAAATAAATAAAATAAAAATAAATAGGTGTAAAGAGAATTATAGTCCCAGCATATCGGGAGGGCACCAATTGGGAAGAAAGTTGAATTAGGTAGATTCTATGTTTAATAGTTTTGATATACATTTTGAATGGAGGTTAAATGGCCGGTGGCCAAACACTTTCTTCAGGATGTGGTAAATTAGCCTGCTGAATTTGGAGGCCTTTCTCTTTGCAGAATTATGGATTTCCATTCCAGTGTCCCTGTTCTGGCAGCATCAACTCTGCTTATTAAGGGAGGGGGAAAAATTCTGCGACTTTTGGTCTCAAAGACTACAAGTGAGGATTTGGGCATTTAGCAGGACAATCACTCGCAAAACATGGAATGAAATTAGATACAGACAGCATGTGGCAAAATGCTGTTATCACAGTGAACGACTGATATCCTGCTGTAAAGCAATGCGGCTTGAACTTATTCCTAGTCATAATTGTGTAATGGACTGAACTGTAATTTGCTTTTTCCTCCTCTGATGAAAAATAATTAAAAGTGTTTGAATTCATCATTAACTTCCCACAGGACAGAGTTCATTTTATTCTTTTGATTCCAGGCATTACAGGGACGCCCTTACAAAATGTAACAATTGAAAGTTTCAGGAAAGACAAGCAAACAATACACTGTCACAGCATCCAATCTAACTGCCCAAATGAACATTTCTGAAAAATTCTGCAGAAAACTGCTAAAGCTGTTTCCCTTTACCGACTGCTGACGCACTTTGGTGCAGAAGCTTGAAGAAACACTGCCAAGGAGAGGCATCTGACTTCTCCCAGCCATCAGCACTCCCTGTGGATTAAACAGAGAAATCTGCTGAGATTAGTTGGAACTCCTGTTCGCCTGTTGACAAAATTTCATTGCTTAATCCCCGTTCATGGCACCTTCGAAAAGAATAGCATGCTAATGACATTTCAGTTAATCATAGTCTTTTCCTTTTTGTGACAGCCTGCCAGAAGCTCTTTGGAAAATAAACTTGCGGAATTGTTTAAAAAAAAAATAAGAGTTTTCTCTTCCTTGTAGAAAGGAAAATTGACAAGATGATTCAGTGAGACCATTTCCCAAGCTTTTACTTGCTGTTCTCTTGTCTTTTGTGTGCCAAACTGGAGCGACATTATCCCTCACCTTTATCACCTTTCTGATGATGCTCCTGTTTTGTCACAATGTGCTGATAGCAAAGAAAAAGTAGAAGCCCCAAGTTTGGCCCTGTGCTGAGATATTTGCAGTGTTGCTATTTATCTGATTTAGGCAGATGAGTAACATAATTATGAAAAATAGATTTAATTGAGAAGTATCATATTAATGAACTTATTATGCCCCAAAGAGTTTAATAATTATTTTTTAAGAATCTTAAATGATCAAATTTAGAACAGGACCTAGTATAGGTGTAGTAGGCTGGAATGGAGAACCCAATGTCTTCTGGAAGCATAAAGATCATTAGAAGAGTCTTTCTCTACCAGCCTGGAGGCCTACCTACACATGAAGTGGCTGACTTGATCCATCAGAACAGTCCAGATGTAGCCTTGAAAGTAAAAGACATTTCTTGTTGGTCCCTTGTTGTTGTTAGTTGCAATGTTGTGTCCGACCCATTGCGACCCAATGGACAACATTCCTCCAGGCCTTCCTGTCCTCTACCATCCCCCGGAGTCCATTTAAGCTCACTCCTACTGCTTCAGTGACTCAATCCAGCCACCTCATTCTCTGTCGTCCCCTTCTTCTTTTGCCCTCAATCGTTCCCAGCATTAGGCTCTTCTCCAGTGAGTCCTTCCTTCTCATTAGGTGGCCAAAGTATTTGAGTTTCATCTTCAGGATCTGACCTTCTAAAGAGCAGTCAGGGTTGATCTCCTCTAGGACTGATCAGTTTGATTGCCTTGTAGTCCAAGGGGTCTTCTCCAGCACCATAGTTCAAAGGCCTCAATTCTTTGGCACTCAGCCTTTCTTATGGTCCAAATTTCACAGCCATACATTGCAACTGGGAAAACCATAGCCTTGACTATACACACTTTTGTCAGCAGGGTGATGTCTCTGCTTTTTAGTATGCTGTCTAGATTTGCCATAGCTTTCCTCCCCAGGAGCAAGCGTCTTTTAATTTCTTGGCTGTAGTCCCCATCTGCGGTGATCTTGGAGCCCAGAAAAATAAAATCTGTCACTACCTCCCTAGCAAGTAATATTTATTCATTAACTGTAATCTAAGAGAGAATTTATTTATTTATTTATTTATTTATTTATTTATTTATTTATTTATTTATTTATTTATTTATTTATTTATTTATTTATTTATTTATTTATTTATTTTGGTTTTCTTATATGCCGCCCTACTCCCGAGGGACTCAGGGCGGCGTACAGCAAAGAAAATACAAGAAACCAACAATAAACATAGTTAAAATCGAATACTAAAATTAAAAATTCCAATATTAAAAAACATCCATCAACCAAACATACCCGGGGGAGAGCTCAGGTGGATTCGTCTCTAACCCCCTGCCTGCAGGAAAAGCCATGTCTTAATGGCCTTTCGGAAGGCCAGCAGGGTGGGGATGGTTCGGGTCTCTGGGGGAAGTTGGTTCCAGAGCGCGGGGCCCCCCACAGAGAAGGCTCTCCCCCTAGGGCCCGCCAGCCGGCATTGCTTGGCTGACGGGACCTGGAGGAGGCCAACTCTGTGGGCCCTAACCGGTCGAAGGGAAGTATGAGGCAGAATGCGGTCCCGGAGATAGCCTGGTCCTAAGCCATGAAGGGCTTTAAAGATGATGATCAACACCTTGAATTGCACCCGGAGACCGATGGGCAACCAGTGCAGCTGGCGTAGTATAGGTGTCACGTGGGTGTACCTTGGCACACCCACCACAGCACGCGCAGCCGCATTTTGCACCAACTGAAGTCGCCGGATACTCTTCAAGGGTAGCCCCATGTAGAGCGCGTTGCAGTAGTCCAGACGGGAGGTGACTAGCCATACTCCGGATACTCTTCAAGGGTAGCCCCATGTAGAGCGCGTTGCAGTAGTCCAGACGGGAGGTGACTAGAATGAATAGCCATCAGGTTATTGATGACCTAATACTCTCTTTCTTGACTTATCTAATATTTTTAAACCATCTGAATCGGGAGCCATGTCAACTCTAAAGAAGTGAATGAAAGAACCAGCTTTCTTAGATGGAAAAAGAATTTTCTGATGAGATGCAAAACCCTAGATAAAATAATTTCAAGAACACTACATTCGTATCTCTTAGCCTTCATCTAGAAACATACATTGAATTACTTCAGCACATAATTTAGGAAAAATGAATGGAAGCCCACAAGAAAAACTGTAAAGGCTTTAAAAACCACAACACTTAAGATGGCTGCCCTCCAGGCAGCTGTAAGGCTCACTGAAGCCATTAATCAGAACCTGGTTTAGGCTCAATAAAAATCTGAAAGGGAAACTGTGGTAAACCCACAAACAGCACTGCAGGTATGAGCAACAAATAGATCCAAAAACCTATTGGAAAATTTTAGTGAGGCTAAAGAGAATTTCATCACAAATTGTTTATGTTTAAACCATAAACAAGAAAAGACATAGACATTCCACATTTAGAATGATCAAAGGGCTGAAATAGCTCTCATATAAGGAAAGATTGCAACATTTATAGGAGGAGAACATGTAAAGGTATAGAAAAGTATACACGGAGTGGTTAAAGTGAATAAGAACTTCCACCTCCCTGTTTCTGATTAATTAAAACTAGGTTCATCCAATAAAGATTCAGAATAGATCAAAGAGAGCAATGTATTTGTTCTTGTTGTTTTAACATTGCTTTTAACTTGCCTCAATCTCAAGAGAGACTGGTGGTGCACCATATCATAAAAAATTCAAAACAAAACAAAACAAAGAAAAAAATCCCACATAATAATCAATTAGGCCAATTACGTGCTTTCATCTAAATCCAGTATCCAAACCCCTCCCCAAAAACAAAGATAAAACCTCAAATAAAAGCCAAAACAGGCTTGCACAGTCATCTGAGGGGAATGCAAACACAATCCTCAATAGCACTTAGTTAAGTTAACTTGTTACGATGAACTATAGCAATGGCTGCCATCTTAGAAACTTTCAAAGAGATTAGACAAATTCATTAAGACAAACCTCAGCAAATTTATTTATTTATTTATTTATTTGTCAAACATGTATAGTAGTAATTTGTATAAACATAAGTAAAAAGTAACGATAAGAGAGGACAATATGACAGTAGGACAGGGACGGTTGGCACAGTGGTGCACTTATGCACGCCCCTTACAGACCTTTTAGGAATGGGGTGAGGTCGACTGTAGACAGTCTAAGGTTAAAGTTTTTGGGGTTTGGGGAAGAAACCACAGAGTCAGGTAGTGCATTCCAGGCATTGATCACTCTGTTGCTGAAGTCGTATTTTCTGCAGTCGAGTTTGGAGCGCTTTACATTTAGTTTGAATCTATTACGTGCTCGTGTATTGTTATGGTTGAAGCTGAAGTAGTCATTAACAGGATATCACTATATCACTATAGTTATCACTATATCATTAACAGGATATCACTATATCACTATAATTCATCTTGATCTGTGGACCAGCTCTGTAACTGATGGTTAACTATTACTCCTGTCATGGCCATAATATGTTTCTCTCTGTCATGTTCTGCAATGTCTGGTTGACCAACTGGAAACAAACTATAGGCTTTTGATCTGGCCCAGGAAGGCTGTTTTTATGTTCATCTGGGCTGATTCTTACATTATCATTGCATTGAGTGGTATAACAGACAAAATAAGAAAATAGCAGAGTTGGAAGGGACCTTGGAGGTCTTCTAGTCCAACCTCCTGCTCAAACAGGAAACTCTATACTATTTCAGACAAATTGTTGTCCAATCTCATCTTAAAAACCTCCAGAGTTGGAGCACCCACAACTTCTAGAGGCAAGTTGTTCCACTGATTAATTGTTCTAATTGTCAGGAAATTTCTCCTTAGTTCTAGGTTGGTTCTAGATATCTTTCTTTGAGTCCCATACTATTTGTCTGAGAAAGCCCTGATGGGACAGATTCTGTTTCTAAGGTCCAAAAAGCAAGCTGGCACTTGGGATTAAACTAACATTACCTGTTCTTGTCACTTTCCTAGGTAGTGGAGGCACCTCTTTATCAGGGATATCGAAGTACCTGTTGTGAGCAGAATTGTGCAATGGCTCATTTGTAGCCCAAATTCTGTGTGGCTATAATTGTCACTGTAAGAATCTGATACTCTGTTCTTCCTTATAGGAGTAAAATACTTCCAAAATATAGATGTAATGCAGTTCTTCCAGAAAAAAGCCGCTCACTCGGCATTTCAAAACATAAAATGTTGTCTCAAAAAGCTCTATGAAATATATTTTGTGTCTAGACATATTTTACATTTATTAAATGATGATTGGTTTTATTTATTTTGTTCAAATCATTAACTCACTTCACAGAGAACTTTGATCTTAACACAGCAACTCAGAAGATGTCATCTTCATGAATTTGTACTTTTCAGATACCTTGTGGTGTCTTGTTAGGTTAGGAAGCGTTTTCACAGGCACGGAAATGCATTATTTTACATGTGCCATTTGGGGAAATATATGTACATATACCTCTCAGTGCACTATTTCTGGAAACATTCACAAGAGCACCACAAAACAGACTTCATAGAATTGCACAATGCTAATGATTAGCTATGTTCAGCAATTTCAAATACACTTGGGGGAACCCACAGATTAGAGCTGTGTCTATTGTTCCTACCCCGTGAGCTAAGGTGAGAATTTCAGCAAAAAAAGAGAGAACTCATAGCATATAACACTGAGGAGTTATATGAAACCCTTACAAGTTCAGGTTGTTCATAAGACACTGGTTGATGCTCTAGTACAGTATTTCCCAACCTTGGCAACTTGAAGATGTCTGGACTTCAACTCCCAGAATTCCCCAGCCAGCATTCGCTGGCTGAGGAATTCTGGGAGTTGAAGTCCAGACATCTTCAAGTTGCCAAGGTTGGGAAACACTGCTCTAGTAAAATGACCTCTAGTTTTTAGCTTTAATGGTCCACCTGTAAATCAGTGGTGGGTTGCTATCGGTTTGCCCCGTTTTGGGCAAACCGGTAGCAGCGGCAGCGGGAGGCTCCGCCCACCCGCCTGGACATCATCATGGACGATCTGAGCATGTGCAGAAGCGCCGTGTGCGAGCGAAGCGAACGCGCATGTGCGTTCACAGTTCCGAACCGGTAGCGAAGGTAAGTGAAACCCACTACTGCTGTAAATCATGGTTATGCATTTAATTGATTTACAGTATATCCCACTTTTTCTTAATGCGCTCTAGGTGGTATACATACTGTTTCATCTTCTCATTATTCCCCAGTTTGGTCTAGTGCAGGGGTCCTCAAACTTTTTAAACAGGGGGCCAATTCACGGTCCCTCAGACTGTTGGGAGGATGGACCGGCTGGGTGAGCATGGCTAGGTTATGTGACTAGGTGGGCGTGGCCAATTTAACAGTCCATTAAACAATGCACTCAAATTAAACTTTAATTTGTTTTGCTTCTGGGGTGTTTTATTTGCTTTTGTTTGCATGTTGCTCTTTTGGTTTATTTTTCTTTTTACTAGATCATTTTTTCAGTTGTTTAGGAGTCTAGTGGTCCACTTCAGAAAACTCAGTTTTGCAGCAATTCTTCTCAACCCCAAGGAGCTTGAAAAATCTCTCTCTCTCTCTCTCTCTCTCTCTCTCTCTCTCTCTCTCTCTCTCTCTCTCTCTCTCTCTCTCTCTTTCTCTCTCTCTCTCCCTCCCTCTCCCCCTCTCCCCCTCTCCCTCTCCCTCTCCTCCCTCTCCCTCTCTCATTTTCTGTCTCTCTTCCTCCCTCTTCCTCCCTCCCCCCCCCTCTCTCTCTCTCTCTCTCTCTCCTCTCTTTCTCTCTCTCTCTCTCTCTCTCTCTCTCCCTCCCTCTCTCTCTCTCTCTCTCTGTGTGTGTGTGTCTATGTATCTCTCTTTATCTATCTATCTTCTGGAGGCGGGGGAGGTGAAAAACAGGCCATTTTCACCCATTTTTTGGCCTCCTGGGGCATGTGTGTGCCCCGTTTTTCACCCCCCCACACCTCCAGAAAGTCTCTGCAGGCCAAAATTGTTGGCCTTACCTTTTAGTTTCAGCCCGCAGGGCTCATGAAGGTAAATCCTGCACTCAGTCGAAGGGTGGGCGGGATGATGTGGGCGGAGCAGCTTCGTGGTCCTGCGCAGGCTGGATTAATGGCTTTGGTGGGCCGCATGCGGCCCGCGGGCCATAGTTTGAAGACCCATGGTCTAGTGGTTTAGGCACCTGGCTAGAAATCAAGAGGCTCTGAGTTCTAGTCCTGCCTTAGCCACAAAAGTCAGCTGGGTGACTTTGGGCCAGTCACATCTCTCAGCCAGTCCACCTCACAGGGTTAATGTTGGGGGAAATAGCAGGAAAGAGTATAAGAATTGTTCACTGTCTTGACTTATTTATAAAAACAATAAAGGCAGGGAATAAATACATATGTACATACCGTCACTGTGAGATAGATTAGGTCAAGCTTACAGAATTCTTTACAGAGATGGCCTAAGTGAGCACTCAATAACACTTTCATTTGTAAAAGGCTGAATTAATCTTACAAGAGACATTATACCTCCCCTCCCCAGTCTAGACTATATCACTGCTTTCACATTTTAACAGGGTTCACAAATCCATTCACATGCTTGACCCTTTATAAGCAAGTCAGCAGACTGACAGCTTGTAAAGAGTATCTTTACAAACCACAAAACAAGCAAAGCAAGAGGTAGGCTGCTTATTAGCACCATGCTTTACAAATTGATTTAAGAGAATTGTTTCAGCAGGTCTGCTCTGAAGTCATACAATAGCAATAGCACTTAGACTTATATACTGCTTCATAGTGTTTTACAGCGCTCTCTGAGTGTTTACACAGTCAGCATATTGCCCCCAACAAACTGGGTCCTCATTTTACCAACTTTGGAAGAATGGAAGGCTGAGCTGGTCAGAATCAAACTCCTGACAGTGAGCAGAGTTAGCCTGCAATACTGCATTCTAACCACTATGTCACCACAGCTCCCTGCAAGCTGTGAGATACTGGGGGGGGGGGGGGGGAGGAAATCTAAAACTTTTCCTGGAGTCCAATAACCTAAAAACAGGACCAGACAACTTGATACTTATGGACACTTTAATCTAAATTAGTTTAGATTCCAAGAACCCCACAGTTCATTCCTGAGCCACATATATTCTCTTCTATTGGCACATCTAAATGGCACATCTAAATGTTATCTGCAAGTTTTTATGATTATTAACCCATGCCACTCAACTGCCAGTCTAATCAGCTCAGGATCTTTGCAGGGAGTGGCAAAATATATTTCAATATTTGAAATGTTCAGATTGAACCCTTTTATTCACAGTGGTAGTTAGTCATGCTAAGGGATAATTATGTGTTAGTAACATGCCGTTTTGAAAGAGCTGTAGCTGCTAGGTCAGGTGTGTTGCCCTTCTTCACAGGGGAACGGGGCGAATTCATAAATGTGTAAAGTATGTCCACAATGCATATAAAAAAGGTTTTGATGCAGATGCTTTCTTGCATTTTGCCACATCAACCATCCCACAGATGCCCTTCTGTTAATTTTGTCAGCAGCAATCTTGACAGCTGTTCATAAACCCCACTCTAGCATCATTGGTGAGGATGGGATTTATTAATTGACAAAGATCAGCAAGAAACTAGTTGGGGGATTCATCAAGGCTTTGGCACATAGTCAAAAATAACATCTAATTGGAACCTAAGCAGATTCTAACTTTAAAAAATAATAACAATAGCTAAACTCGGACACTTTAAAGAGTTTTGACGTTAGTCAGCCTGCTTCCTTGGAATCACATTCAGGGAAGCTTTCTCTTTATTTTTATTTATTTTATTTATTTATTTATTTTTGTCAAGTACATGTTGGTAATATACATAGATATAACATTGTTTATATACATAAGATGGGTACTGATAAGCGGGAACATTAGGACAGGGACGGTAGGCATGCTGGTGCACTTATGCACGCCCCTTACTGACCTCTTAGGAATCGGGTGAGGTCAACAGTGGACAGTCTAAGGGTAAAGTTTTGGGGGTTTGGTGACGAAACCACAGAGTCAGGTAGTGAGTTCCAGGCATTTACCACTCTGTTGCTAAAGTCGTATTTTCTACAGTCAAGTTTGGAGCGGTTCACTTTGAGTTTGTATCTGTTGTGTGCTCGTGTATTGTTGTGGTTGAAGCTGAAGTAGTCATTGACAGGAAGGACGTTGTAGCAAATAATTTTATGAGTTATGCTTAGGTCGTGCCGAAGGCGACGTAGTTCTAAGCTTTCTAAGCCCAGGATTTCAAGTCTGGTTGCATAAGGTATTCTGTTGCAAGTAGAGGAGTGGAGGACTCTTCTTGTAGAGTATCTCTGGACACTTTCCGATATGTCCGTATTTATGTCCAATATGCGGTGTGGGTTCCAGACAGATGAGCTCTATTCGAGGATTGGTCTGGCGAATGTTTTGTATGCTTTGGTTAGTAGTGTGATATTATCGGAGAAGAAGCTATGTAAGATTAGGTTAACAACTCTTGAAGCCTTTTTGGCAATGTTATCTTAATGTTATCTTAATGTTATCTTAATGTTATCAATGTTATCTTTTTGGCGATGTTTATCTTGAAGTTTTTAAAAAGCCTAAACAAAAACAAGCTATTCTCTAGTCTCTCTTTGCAGCAGCCCAGACATTTATTGTAATAAGAGCATTCGGCATTCTTCCTTCACCAAAGTCTAAAATGTTTGATGAGTTTGTAAAATTGCTGAAAGATCATTTCTTACCTAGTCATGGAACAGTGATTTACATTTCACATTCAACAACCTCCAGAAGGAATTGCTGCTTATAGGTGTTGCAATTTGAGGATTATTATTTTTTTAAAGAAAAGATGTTGAAAATTCACCTAGTATACGGGTGAACTACTTCAACAAAGGCTTTTACCTGAAGCCAAATTGACATTTATGATACTCAAGAAAGGGCAGTAGCTGGTGAAATTGCATGCCTAGAAAAAGCAACTAAGGCAAATGCTATTCACCCCAAGGAGGGTGAAAGTGCAGGGCAGCAAACATGACTAATATAAGAAATGCTTTGTCCACCATGACAGTGTGGAGGGTTAAGCTAGCAATCTCTGTGAAGACCGGTAGTCTTCGAATTACAACAGTTCATTTAATGACTGTTCAAAGTTACAACGGCACTGAAAAAGTGACTTTTTTCACACTTATGACTGTTGCAGCATCCCCATGGTCACATGATCAAAATTTAGATGCTTAGCAACTGACTCATATTTATGATAGTTGCATGGTTCCACTGTCATGCGATCAACTTTTGTGGCCTTTTGACAAGCAAAGTCAATGGGAAGCTAGATTCACTTCACAATCATGTTACTAACTTAACAACTACAGTAATTCACTTAACAACTGTACTGCATATAATATACAATGGATTGAGCCATGTGCAGATCTGTATATTGTGGAAACAAAACAAATGAAGACCTGGACCAGATTATTTGAACGATCAGTCACAAACATATAGTTCTGATTGATTTCAACACTAGAAAGGGAATAGACAGTGACAACTAGGATTGAGTTCTTTGGAAGTAAGGTTTGAGAAAACTAAATAACAATGTCTTGATGTTTCTGAGTAAATATGCCAACCACAAGGTGTGCATTATTAACACTACATTCAAACATGCAAACAAGTACAAAACTACTTGGATACATCCCAGGTCCAAACACTGGCACCTACTTGACTATATCGTAGTATGTTAGCGTGATCTTGAAGATGTCACCATCACTCACACCATGTGAGGTGCTGAGTGCTGGACAAATCACAGGCTGGTCCAGTCAGTCCTCAACATACACATAGCCCCTTTATATTGTAATCAGAACTGTCAGAAAGTCGTTCAACATCACCAGACTACAAGATCCAGACCAACACTTCCAAGATGTACTTAATGAAAAATTCTCTGACAATATACTGCTTGTAGAAACCTGTTCCGAGTAGTGAATGAAGTTTAAAAGATGTCATCGGTCAGACTGTAACAACTATATTGTATTGAAAACTTGAGCATATCAAGACTGGGTTGATGAAAACCACAAAAGCACTTCAGCGGGCCTCCAGGCTAAGAACAAGGCCTACATGGACTGGCAGAATGATCCATTATCTGTCTCAAAGGAAAACAAGTTTAAGCATTTGCATCCAAAATACAGACAGAATTGCTAGTAATGCAGGATCAGTGGTGGCAGATTGGAACATTATGCAGACATGCATACCACCAGAGAGTTCTTCAACACCATAATGTCAGTTTATGGCCCTTCTTAATCAGGATGCTCTCCCTTGGGCACCGAGGTAGCTGCACACTAGAATACTCAGGCCACACAGCATCTGTAACTCCACAAAGTTAAATGTTTACAGAGCTGTGGTTATCCCTTCCCTCTCTATGGTTGTGAGCCCTGGACTCTGTATCAAAGGTGCATCCAAAAACTGGAGAAATTTCACTTGCATGCTCTCTGCTCCATCCCCAGCATTTGTTGGCAAGCCTGTGTCTCCAAGCTGGAGGTCTTGGATTGTGCAGAGTCCACCAGCATTGAGCTCCTGATTATCAGAACCCTAGACATCATTAGAATGGATGACCGTCATATGCCTTGCCAATCGCTCTACAGTGCACTGGAGTCTGGAGACCACAAAAGCACTACAAAAATGCTGTGAAAGAAATTCTATACAACAGCCAAGGGGGCTAGAAGCTATAGCTTTTGAAATGACCTGCTGGCAAGCCCTGTGCTATGAAGCCTCCACTACCATTTAAGATAGGCACTGTCAAAAACTGATAGAAAACCACGAGCAGCGTCACAGAATAACATCCACAGTTGCTACAAAAATGGGACTTCTAGTGATCCCATCATGGCAGACTCTGTGTGTCCAAACTAGGATTGAAGAGCGATCTTCACATGCCCAGATGAACTGCACAACAGTATGCCTTCTTTGAACCTGAAATATTATCATATAGGATTGCTTTTACATCTGAGCACCAAGCTTGTATTTAAAAGTAACCCAGTTAACAGCCAACAGGGAGCTTCCTCAGTGAGAATGCAGTTAGAAAACTTAGCCATTTCAGTTTGCGATCAAGCACCTAGTAGCTTTTAAGTCAGGTCATTTTTAAATGTAGTTTTACCATTCTTCCAAAAAACTTGCAAACCAGTGCTTAAAAAACAACAACAGATCACCTGTACAATGTGGAATATGTTAAGTAACAGTAACAGAGTTGGAAGGGACCTTGGAGGTATATACAGTGAAGTAGCAGATTCTTTTTCTGCTTCACCTTGAAACCTCCCCAACCATTATCAATTGTTACATGGGCTGTTCAAGGTTTGAAAACGGAAGATTGGCTTGCAAATCTAGTTGGCATGAGGAAAAGCCAAGTCGGAAAGCTCTCACTGAAAACAGAATATTTTCTGAAATTCTTGTGTTGTGCTGTCTTCTGTGTAATAAATATTACCAACCTGAGCATTGAGCACTGAGAACACTGATCTTTGATTTAAGTTTCCAATCCAGGTTGCCACAAAAAAATGTCTTATGAAAATGGTACTTTAACACTAGAATAGCTAAAGGTGAAGTAATGTTGCCCTGGGCAAGGGGTGGAGGTACAATAAAAACATGAGAAAAATCACAGAGAAAGTAGTTACGACAGCATGTTTGGGCTGTGGTTACATGCAAGCAGGATAAGGTCATCAGCTTGTTTCTCCATTGTTATTCCTTCTGGCTCTTGAAGTTTTGAATTGTGACATAAGACAAGTAGAGAAAATTGCTGTAGTGAAAGTTTAAAAAAAAGAATTTTATAAACTAAGAGCATTTGCCAGTGATTTTGGTTTTAAAGATTTGGTTTTAATTTTGGAGTATCTTTTTATATTATTTGAAAATAACCATATTAAAGTATGGAATTAAATTAAGATGATGAAAATTACAATGTAATGGTTGGGAATAAATTCTGTGGTAAAAATGAATATTTTTTACCATAGAACATTGTTCTTATTTAATGAATCATTCAAACTGGGGCAAAAAAGACAAATATAGATGTATATGGCAGGGGAGAAAAAGGCTTAAGTATAAGATTCTCCAAGATAAAAAGAAAAGAGGAGGATTGGGATTACCTGATTTTAAATTGTATTTTGCTGTTTGGGTTTGGGTGAAGGAATGGCTGTTGCTAAGAAATAAGAGAATTTTAGATTTAGAAGTTCATGGTCTGAAATTTGGGTGACATGGTTACTTGTGAGATGATCAAATGAAAGTACATGTAGATTTTAACAATCATTATATTAGGAATTTCATAAATAATTATGGAATAGATACAAACCCAGGCTATGACTGGAAATATCTTTCAGCTCAAGAAGTGTTTTTAATAAAAAAAAGAAACAGCGGGCAAAGAGAAATGGGTAACATACAAAAACTTACTAATACAGAAAAATGGGGACTTAAGGTAAAATTAAGAGATAAATTGACTGCACAGGTATTTATTTTATTATTTATTATTTTATTATTAGGTTCTTCTATGCCGCCCTACTCCCTAAGGACTCAGGGCGGCGTACAACATTTTAAGAGAACACTAAACAATAAACTTATATAAAAAACAGTTTTAAAAAGTTAAAAAAAGACATCCAACAACATACATAGAGGGGGAGATCTCGGATATAAAATTGTCTCATATTTAGTTTTCAATGCACAATTAAGAGAAAAGGTTTAATATAGGTAAAACGTTCCAGGAATATAATGTGATAAAACGGAATTCGAACATGAATTATATACAAATAATGAACATGTAATTGTAAAAATATATATTTTTGTTGAGATTTTAAATTTATTTATTTAGTGCTCTTATATGCCGCCCTACTCCCTGGGGACTCAGGGTGGCGTACAACATTTAAAGAACAGCTAAACAATATAATTTAATAACAATTTAAAATACATTTAAAAGAAACATACAAAAACATACATACGTGGGGGAGACCAAGATGAAAATCGTCTCACAACCCCGCCTGCAGGAAGAGCCATGTCTTCACAGCTTTTTGGAAGGCCAGCAAGGTGGGGACAATTTGTATCTCTGGAGGGAGTTGGTTCCAGAGAGCGGGGGCCCCTACAGAGAAGGCCCTCCCCCTGGGACCCGCCAGCCGACATTGTTTGGTTGACGGGACCTGGAGGAGACCCACTATGTGGGACCTAACCGGTCGAAGGGAAGTATGAGGTAGAATGCGGTCCCGGAGGTAATGCGGTCCCGGAGGTAAGCTGGTCCTAAGCCATGTAGGGCTTTAAAGATGATGATCAACACTTTGAATTGTACCCGGAGACCAATGGGCAGCCAATGCAACTGGCGGAGTATGGGTGTTACGTGGGTGTATCTTGAAACACCCACCACAGCATGCGCAGCCGCATTTTGCACCAGTTGAAGTCTCCGAATACTCTTCAAGGGTAGCCCCATGTAGAGCGCATTACAGTAGTCCAATCGGGAGGTGACAATGGAGGAACAGTGAGTTAAAGACTGTATGGTAAAATGGGCCAAGAATTTTGATTATAATATTCAAATTGGAGAAAATGTGGTTAAAAGGCCTGAAATTCACATTGTCTTACAATTTTAAATAATGTTTTTCTAAGCAATGTACCATTGGTATATGACACCAGAGAGAGATGGCTGTGTTTTCAGCAATGGCTAAATTAACTTGTTTGATTAAGAAAGAAACTTTAACTACTGGTTAAAAAAAAACCTGGAAACTCTTCATAGACTTTTGGCTGAAAATGGATAAATGAACTGCTCAGCTTGGAATTTATTGCCTGAAAACTTGTTTATAGGAAAAAGGGAACTGTGATATACAATATGGAAGGGTGGAATGGTAATTGCTATGACTGTATCTGTTGCAAAAAAGATTGGAAATAGCTTCTTCAAATGTCTTTATTTTTCTTGTTTCATTTTTTTTGGTTATTCTTCACTTTTTCTTTTACCCTTTCATAATCTCTTTCTTTTTCTTTTCTTTTTTTATTTCTATGTTTCTGTAGTTTTTAAAATCTTTGTGAAATCTTTTTTTAATAAAAATTATTCACAAAAGAAGAAAAAAGAAAACATCGGTCTGACTTGTTCTCATTAAATGGTAGTTAAATAATTGAATTAGGAATGTATTAATCATTAATGCTATTCCAAGATATCACTTCATCTTTTAGCAGATTAGAAACTGATCATGGTTACTTGCATAATTAACTTCATTTTTAATGGTTCATCTTTAATTTATATTATGTAGCATTACAATTTATGGAATTGAACCCTGGTTCTCAGATATTAGAGCTTCCAGGATTGCAAACCAAACTATAGTTCTTATTTATTGATTTTATTTCTTGCCATCCCAGTAAAAATACAGGTAGTCCTCGACTTACAACAGTTTGTTTAGTGACTGTTCAAAATTACAACAGCATTAAAAACAGTGACTTATGACCATTTTCACACTTATGACTGTTAAGACTTATGACTCTTGACAACGTTTTGTTTCTCATCCAAGAAGAAGCTGAAGAACTGAAGTAACTTCTTGAATGAGAAGCGAAATGTTTTCAAGAAAAAATGAAGAAAGTCCAGTTGCCTTTTGAACAACACCTTTAGGACAAGAAGCCATGTAGGGCTTTAAAGATCAAAGGTACCATTAGTGTAGGTTGATATTATGCAATATTAATATCATACCAATAGAATTCTACTGATTTAGGTGGCAATCCTTTATCCTTTCTGGATCATCTTGGAACTCAATGAGATCTATATTTCTGCACTATAAATACTGGATTGTGAAGTTAAGCTATTAATAGGACATATACTTCTATTGAAATACATACATTAATAGGAAAATGTACTTCTTTTGATTCATTTCTCAGAACACTTGTATTACAGCCCATGTGAATGTGTAGCTTGCTCCAAGAAAAAAGCATGCGATTTACTTGGGAAAATGTGTGCCAGATTTTTATCATTTTTAAACATCCCAAGTATGTAACTTGCATTATGTTTTACAGGTATTAGCTGGATGTATACCTTTAATTCTGCAAATGAATACATTTGCAGAATTCAATTGTATTCAATTAATACATTAATTCAATTAATATATTAATTGAATACATTAAAGGTATTTAATGAGGTATTCAAATCATTGAACACAATGGATAGAAATAAATTGACATAAACATAATAAATTAATTCAAATGCAATCAAACATGTAAAACCCAAACTAAAATGTATATTAAATGTATACATTGAGGGTTCGAGCCAAAATATGCCCTATTTCTGTCAATTGTCCTCAGTTCAGTTTGTTTGGGGCATCTTTACAGATCTATCAGATGCAAAAAGGATCTAGAAGTGTAACATCTGACCTACTAAGCATCTGCAAAGTTGCTCCTTCTGCAAGTGGGTGGTTAGTCACATCTACAAGCCTCCCACATGATTTATCTAGACAATGCAAAGCATCATGACACCAAATCTCTTCAACTGAAAGTAGCCAAGTGCACAGTTGGTAACCATGGTAGCTGCAATTACTAAAATAAATTATAAAGCCGCGTGCACATGGATTTGTGGCTTTAGGTTACATTCACTTCCTTTTTGAAGGGCTATGTTCAGTTCTGCTTATAGATTTTGACATTGGCAAAGCCCACATCATAGAAATTGGAAAGCTATGTTCATACCGTTCCTGGATTTACATGAAGAAATAGAAAAATACATTTACATGTAAGGCAAAATATAGGTATTATATTTCATGGCCATGAGGCAAACTTTGTTTTAACTATGGAAAGAATATGAAAAAATAAGTAAAATTACCAGCTCTTCCGTATTGCTACTGAAAGTTTACCTAAAATAACTAAGTTCATATTACCATCTGCCTCTTTACTTTGGCTGCTATCGACCATTATCCACCAAGGTTCACTCTCTTTTGACTAATGGTTGATAATTTTACATGCTAGATTTTCAATGGGTTATATTTTATAATACCAGTTTCTAATAAACAATCAACACATTGTTCATGAGTGCAACATCTCTATGCTCAGCATCCCAGGCTCTGCAGGTTAACCATACTGGGCTAAAAGAATTAGCAGTCTAACATTAATACAAATAGTCCTCAATTTATGACTATAATTGAACCTGGAATTGTGATAGTATGTAATTGAGGTCATAAATTGGGCATCATGTGACTGGATTTGAAATTACGACCAATGGAAATCCATTTTCCCCAATAGGTGGTGTTTTTTTTTCCAGAAACTGGAAGTAAATGCCAGAAATAGGCACAAAAAAAAATCACAAATCATGTTCACATGGCTGCAAGATGCTGCAAATGGTCGTAACATTGAACCAGTTGCTAAGCACCCAAATGCAATCATGTGATTGTGTGTGCATGTTTGTGTGTAGCCATTATAACTCCAAAAACAAGTCCTAAGTAGCTCTTGGGAGGTCTATTGTAATTTCAAAGAATCAAAAGTCAAGGACTATCTGTATAGTTAACCCCAACACTTCAGTAATTCAGTAATACACATACCGTATTTTTCGGAGTATAAGACGGACCGGAGTATAAGATGCACCTTAGTTTTGGGGGAGGAAAACAAGGAAAAAAGGCCTCTGCCTCCAAGCAATTTGCCAAACAGCAAACAGCAAACAGCACAGATGATATACACTGTTTGCTGTGTATTTCTGTGCATGTGTGCCTGACCCATAGAAATAGCAAAGAATTGGAGAAATGTACATTATGCCAGAAAGTTTTCTTAAATGTAGTCACACTAACTCCTCCCAATTATTTAAATAAATCTACTCCAAGGTAAGTCAGGATTTAACTCTAATACTAAACAGGACACTGTTACATTTCAGACTATACTTGTACAGAGCTGTTAAAATTAATTAAAATTTCTGGAAGTATACATTGTTCTCTATTATTTAAAAGAAGATACAATAGCACTGGACCTCTTCAGAGCAAGCATTTATTTTAAAAAGCTTTATTTTGTTAAGTTGTCTAGATTTACAGGGATCTCCAACCTTGGCAACTTTAAGACTTGTGGACTTCAACTCCCAGAATTCCACAGCCAGCAAAGCTAACAAAGGTGGCTGATGAATTCTGGGAGTTGAAGTCCACAAGTCTTGTACTTGTAGCTGCCTGGCTCTAGAACAATAATAAAGCAGTCTTTAAAAAATAAGTCTAATAATTTGAACATTCTACAGACATTTATAATTATTCACTTACCCCCTTGCATCCAGCAGAAAATAAAAATCTGCGTGTCTCTCCCAGCTATTTGCCTCTTTGCAGCTAGTTTCACTTTCATTTTCCCACGTGGCAAACCTAATCAGCTGTAGGTCGGGAAACTGCTACTGACTTGCTTGGCTTTACAGACTCTTCCCTCTTTCCTGCAAGCAGGTAAATTGCTGGAAGACAGAGGCCAAAGGGTGGGGGTGGCTGGGTGGGTGGGCCTGCATTCGGTGTATAAGACGCACCCAAGTTTTCACCCTCTTTTTTGGGGTAAAAAGGTCCATCTTATACTCCGAAAAATATGGTATATCACCAAATTGCTTGAGAAGATAAGAATGTAGCTATATCCATCCTAGACCCAACTTAGTCTGGCGTTTTCCTTTTCAAAAGCTAACCTGAGATGCCCAAAGATCAGGAGTTGGAATGATCACCTTCCCTCCACTGTTTTCTTCTAACACATATAGGAACAACTGCTCTCCCTAACTGGAAGGTAACACTAAGTCCTGAGGTTTGTTAGTCCTTTTCCTCCATTAAGTTTTGCTAACACCATCTCCTATTCTTCTTCCAAAGTTTGTGTTCCCAGTCATCTGCATAATCAGTGACAGTGCCTTCCTCCTAATTTTGTATCCAAACAGTTTCTTCAGATATGAGAATAGTAATTACTGGAACAGTAATAAAAACCTCTGGCAAGTAGGAGTTTTCACTCTTTATTAGTCAAGACAACCTGTGCAAACACAAGGCTGCTGGTTTTGTATAATAAGGCAGAATAAAGATTTCATTTTTAAGTCCACCTATGCTCATGGCAGCTCCTCCCAATATACAAATATGCTCAGCGTGAACTTAATATATAATCAGAATGAATGCCTGAAATAATTGCATGCCTCAGAGCATTCCTGAATAGTTAGTGTGAGATTAACACAGACTGGAAAATGCTTCACTTTTTTATATTTATTATCTGTTCATTCTTAGTATGCCATTGTATATAGAGTTTGTAGCACTGGGCAACATCTGCAGTCTAATATGTTTTGGTTTCAACTAAGCCCATTTGTACATGATAGACAGAATTTGTGTCAGAGTTTAGACAGCGTGATTAGTATTATGAGATAAACCCAGGAGCAAAAACACAGCACACAGAGCCTTTAGATAATTTAATAGTAGTTTATATACAGCTAAATATATACAAACTTATACGTGGTTAAATACCTTATCATACAGCTACTGATACACGGAGAAGAGCAATGAAAATACACAACAAGAGAGAACATGAGGAGAAGGGAATGCCCTCTAATGGCTTCCCTTATATAGGCAGCTTCTTACCCAGCTTCTTAAAGTGGCAGTAACCCTGCTGCCTCATTCCCATTGCATCAGCTTCCAGTTGCCTTTGCTTACACCCTCTCATCAGTTTACAGCTATTAAATCTACATACCCTGACACTCTTCCCATTTAAAGCTGTACAGCTGATAATCCAAAATCTTTCACATAGTTCTTATACTTTTCTACAGAAACAGGTTTGGTTAACATATCAGCTAAATTACATTCACTGGAATAATGCTGTAATTTGATCAGTTTCTCTTTTACAGCTTCTCTAACATTACAGCATTTAATGTCTACATGTTTACTTCTATTCCTAATGCGACCTCCTGTTGCCATTGTTATACATGCAGCATTGTCCTCAAATACTGGAACAGCATCCTGTACATTTACATCTTTCTACTTACTTACTACTGACTACATAATCTCAGGCAAGAAGTTGGGTAAGGGAGAATACCATTATGTTATAGCCAAGGGCATCTGCACACACATAAAAAGGATCAGGGCTTTGATAACCCAATCACATCCTCCCCTTATTGACCTGAAAATGTCCTGATTGCAATAATCAGACCACAAATCAGATTGGGCCAAGGACATTACAAAACTAAACCAGAATGGCCTTCCTCTGGATGATTACCATTTGAATTTGAATTTGAATTTATTAAAATTGCTATGCCGCCCAACTCCCAGAGGGACTCTGGGCGGCTCACAGTAGGGTACAGAAACAACAATCAGTAAAAACAATTTTAAAAACATATTAAGAAATACAATCATTATTTAAAAAGAACTTTCATTCCAACATGCATACATGGGCCGATCTAACAAGACCACATCTTCGGGTCATTGGCCCCATGCCTGCTGGAAAAGCCAGGTCTTAAGCTCTTTTTGGAAGGCCAGTAAGGTGGGGGTAGTACGGGTCTCGGGCAGCAGTTGGTTCCAAAGAGTCGGAGCCACTACAGAGAAGGCCCTCCCCCGTGGACTCGCCAGCCGACATTGTCTAGCTGATGGGACCTGGAGGAGGCCAACTCTGTGCGATCTCACAGGGCACTGGGAGGAATGCAGTAGCAGACAGTCACGCAGATAAACTGGTCCTGAGCCATATAGGGCTTTAAAGGTAAGAACCAATACCTTAAATTGTGTCCGGAGACCAATTGGAAGCCAGTGCAGCTGGCGAAGGATGGGCTTAGTGTGGGTGTACCTTGAGGCACTCACAACAGCTCGCGCAGCTGCATTCTGGACTAACTGTAGTCTCCGAACACTCTTCAAGGGTAGCCCCATGTAGAGCGTGTTGCAGTAATCAAGCCGTGAGGTGATAAGGGCATGAGTGACCGTGAGTAGAGCCTCTTGATCCAAATAGGGCCGCAATTGGTGCACTAGGCGAACCTGTGCAAAGGTCCCCCTAGCCACAGCTGTCAGGTGGTGGTCTAATCTCAGCTGTGGGATTAGGAGGACACCCAGATTGCGAACCCGTTCTGCAGGGATTAAATTTTCTCCCCCCAGAACTATGGAGGGACGATTACCATGGTCCCTAAGTGAATTAAAAAAACAGGCATTGTGAGGTCATAGTACTGCTTCCCAGTGAGGGTAGCCACCGCATTTTATAGGAACAAAAACGTTTGTTACCGTTCACAGTTTTCCTCCACCAAGAAAAGTAAAAATAAATAAATGAAGATGAAGTGTTCATTGTTTGAAGAACTTCCCCTTCCCGAGTTTGAATTCAGCCCAGTTTAAGATTTGATTAAGCAAATTTGCAAATATTATATTGCAAAACATGTTGTGTGAATTAATTACACTGTCTTTTCCTACGCGGACTCTTACTGTTACGGTATTTTAATAGCCATGAGAACTCTTTTAATTTCTTTCCTAAGCTGTAATGTTTGCAGCAGTGCATCTATCTGCAGTGTCATGATTAGGGGACACATGACTGGTCACTGCATCTCGTTTTAATTACTTCTCCTGGTGTGTGCTCAGCAAGAAGTCTAAAGGATTTTAGATTGATTTTCAAATTTCCTTTTAAAGTCAAAAGGAATTGATTTCAGTCTGGTGTATGCTTATTTCTACTCAATGGAGTAACTTCTCAGCGTGTACTTGTGTTTCTGCATAAGTGTATATGTGTAAGGGTATACATGTATATAATGCAAATTTTATTAAAGATTATAATTGCAAGAGAAAAAGTAATACAAACTAAAAAAAGAAGAAATCAAAGAAAGAAGTACAGAAAAGAAAAACGGGTAAAAAAGAAAAAGAAAAAGAAAGGAAAGTAAGAATATTGTAAAGAAAAAAGTAAAATAAATATATAAAGAAGTCATTTCCCACTTTCATTACAATATGTGTAAACAATTTTTGTAATTTATCCCCTTGTCTTAAAATACTACAAAAGATCTCTTCATCCCATTTCCTACCTCGTTTATAAAGAAATCTATGAAGCATTGTCATTTCAACCCTGATATCAACAAAAATCCATTAAGGGTTACCAGAAATAGCAACAAAATTTTAACAACCCCTTTTTGTAAATCTATTATAGGAAAATTGTCAAGGTCATTCTGTTGGTTCATTGTTTGTATATTCATTTTAATTATTAAAACACCAGCAGGTTTTTTTTGTATATGTGTAATACAAAAAGACAGTGAAATGTCTTTTTTCATGTCATTCTTGTAGCCTGTCATTTGTAAATCCACTTTACACTCAGTTTTGATTTTGTCAGGTAAAACTTGTTCCTCTTCCACTACCCCTTTAAGACTCTCTCTTTTCATAGGGAAAGTTGTGTCTGCTGACATTATTAACATTAATTCCAAAATCCATTTTTCAAAAATATACCTCAATGTGTCCAATGTTAGAATATTTTTCTTCATTCTATAATTGCAAGTTTATGTATTCTTTAATTGCAATCTTTAATTCCCTCTAGTGTCCAATTTTTAAAATCTTATTTTAAAAAAAAAAGAAATGAAAAAAAAGCATTTTTCCTCAAAAATAATCAAATCCAAATTCTTATTTCAAATTTATCTGGAACCTTAGTTCATTTGTAAGTTTCTAAAATCAAAGTTTTAATCACTCTTTCGCTATTTATTCCAAAAATACTTTTTAACTTCTTTTCTTAAACTTGCAGTTAAAACTTTCTTTCACTATGGATTGAAGGAAACTCACCTGATGCTATCAAACTTGTTGATCCAGAGGTTCCAAATAGCTGAAAAACAGTTAATAAGCCATTTCCAAAAATGACTAGAAAAGGAAACATGAAAATTTAGTGTCCTTTCAAAAGTAAAATTTAATTTAATAATTTAATTTAATAAATGTTCTTATAGGCCGCCCAATCCCATAGGACTCAGGGCGGCGTACAACATGGATAAGAACAATAAAATAAAACATCATAGTTTTTAAAAACAGAACATTATTTAAAAGATCACTCACTCATGGGGGAATCTGATCTTTTTCACCCCGCCTGCCGGAAGAGCCATGTTTTTACGGCTTTTCGGAAGGCCAGTAGAGTGGGGATAATCTGGATCTCTGGTGGGAGTTGATTCCAGAGGGATGAGGCTCCCACAGAGAAGGCTCTCCCCCGTGGCCCCACCAACCGACATTGTTTGGCCGATGGAATCTGGAGGAGGCCCACTCTGTGGGACCTAACTGGTCGTAGGGAGGTATGTGGTAGGATGTGGTCCCGGAGGTAGCCTGGTCCTGAGCCATGTAGGGCTTTAAAGGTCAAAACCAACACCTTAAATTGCGACCGGAGACTAATAGGCAACCAATGCATTTGGCGGAGGATGGGTGTTACGTGGGTGTATCTCGGCACACCCACCACAGCTCGTGCAGCTGCATTCTGTACCAATTGCAGTCTCCAAATGCTCTTTGAGGGTAGCCCCATGTAGAGCGCGTTACAGTAGTCTAGCTGTGAGGTGACAAGGGCATGAGTGACTGTGAGCAGAGCCTCCCTCTCCAAGTAGGGTCGCAATTGGTGCACAAGACGGACCTGTGCAAAGGTAATGATTCCCTCATCTGCCAGCGCTCTAAATCAACCAGAGAGTGCTATCTGGGGCATTTGTGGGCAATCTCAAGTCCTTTCCTTGTCTGGAGAGGTTTTGAAGAGGCCAGTCTACCTACCACCTCTTTAGTCTGCCCTTTCTTTCTCCAGTAGCCTGGGATTAACTTCTCAGTAATTGAATAAACAAATCCTATTATTCTAGTCTCCCAAATAAAATTTAGTCCCCCTAAATAAGAATGAGCATTTTTATAACATATTATTCAGGGGTGGGTTCCAACTTACCTCGCTGCCGGTTCGCTTCCTCCCGCTCCGTGTGGCTGCGCCTCATTGGGCGTGCATGCACATTGTGCACGCTCGCATGCGCAGTGCAAAAAACTCCAAAAATTTTTTTGAAAGCTGAAAACAAAATGACAATGCATGTGCAGTGCCGGAAACTCGGTTTCTGCGCATGTGCAGAAGAAACATTTTTTAAAAAAATAAAAAAAATCAAAAAGAAAAAAGAAAAAAAAGATGGCAGCGCCCACGGACCGGCACCGACCAAGCCGGTTCGGTGACATCATTGTGATGTCACCAGCGGGTTGGTACCGGTTCGGGTGAACCGGTCCAAACCGGGAGGAACCCACCTCTGATATTATTTCTCACAGATTAATATTGGATGCTAGATTATTAAATTTAACAAAAATGTTTACAAATTCTTCAGCATTTACACCTCTTACATAAATAGCTTAAAGAGTCTTTTTCTTTTTCTTTTTTTACTATTTGGATTGATATGCAAGCTTCTTCTGCAATGTTTCTAGCGTCCATGAACTAATTTGACTTGGTCTGAGAAATAACGTACTCATTATTATATGCAAATAAAGATACTAGCATTTATTTTTGTTCTTCCACTAAAGAGCATATATGGGAAACTGTTATTTTGAGAGAACCACTGACGCCAATTGAAAGGTCCCTAGGCTGTTCTTTCTTCTACTAAAATTCATATCAGCTTCCCTCTAAACTTTTCTTCATTATAGTGTTTCGGGCCCATATTTATATAGGCAAGAGTACAGAGTTAATAGATCCTTGAATATAGGTCACTTATTTTCAAGCTGTAGGTTTGGATGCTGGACAGTATTGGAAATTGGCCACAATTAGAAAATGGGAATGATATGAGCTAATTGTTTCAGTAGATAAGCTCAAGGCCTTCTACTGTACCCGCTGATGCAATTTGGATCAGAGATTATGGATTGACCTCTGATGTCATCTGATTCTTTTGCCCAGAAGGTTTCTGGATTGTTATGGAAACATTTAAAGTCGAAGGGCTTGCTTTTCATTCTACACAGCTCTGCTAAAATAGAATGCAAGGAATTTGATTCTAATCTGCAAAGTTTTCAAGCCAAGATCTTTCTGTCAACAAATACTTATTCATTCACTTATTTTTTTTAAGAAAATATTTTAATGTATTACAAAAGAATAAACAAAGATAATAGCCGAGCACAGCAATAGGTGGTACAGAAAACAAAACAAGAAATAAACCAGGGGAGGGAAGGAAGGTATAAAGCTAATACATATTAGAATAAATCAATGTACAAATATCAGGTCTTAAACAAGTAGTTAAACCTTGACGCCAAGAAACATATTTATCAGATTTTCATGGTGTTGCCATTCATCTATTTCTTAGTTGTAGATCAGTCTTCTGTCCAATGTAAACTCAAGAAAGCATACCAATTATGTTAAATTAAATTCTGCTTACATATCAAAACAATCAAAATGGGAGTGGATTTTTTTTAAACAGCAAACAATAACATTCCATGGAAATGGAATACAACCATATATTATTTAAATATAGTAAAGAGTAAGGACTAACCTCCCTTGGAAAACAAATTCATTAGAAAGTGTGTGAAGCAGTGTGGGTTCCTACTGGTGCGATCCACTCTATAGCACCGGTAGCGGCCTGCTGGTGATGTCACAGTACCGGTGCGGTCAGTTGCCGGTGCCTGGGCACCGCCATTAAAAAAAATTTATTTTTATTTTTTAATTTTCTTCTGCACCGAGCGTCCGGCACTGCGCATGCGCTGCCTTCCTACCCCACAGTGAGTCCAAGCAGGGGAGGATGGCTGAGGGAGCGCGTGAGACGCTGAAAAAACGGGCGGCAGGAGCTATCTCCATTCCCCTCCCTTCAGTCTGAGAAGCCATGAACACGCGGTGATGATCCTAGGCATTTTCGCACGTTTTGAGGCTTCTCGAGCTGTGAGGGGAGGGGGAATGGGCGGCAGAACCTATCTCAGTTTCCCTCCCTTCAGCAGTCCAAGAAGCCACGCCCACCCAGTCACATGGCTGGCAAGCCACACTCACAAAATAAGCCACGCCCACAGAGTGGTAGTAAAAAAATTAGGAACCCGCCCCTGGTGTGAAGGATATATGCCTTTATGTAATGATATGGCCATTTCTTCAAATGCAGAAAAGTATTCTTTGTAGATGAAGAACGATTAAAGAAGATGGTAGTTACTTTTTGTTAGTCTGAATGTGTTCTTTGCTTGCGCAACCCCTTTTCACTTGATAAATGTTCATTTCTCTTGAAAGCAAACATTCTCAGAGAGTTTTCATATTCTCCAGGAAGATATAACAAAACAGCTAAAAATGAGGAACTGCAAAATCAGGTCTTTTGCTTATAAATGTTCAGTTACTGCTGTTTCATTTCAATAGAATGGAATGGGAAGATAAGCAAAACAAGAGACAAACCATTGTTTAAACACTGTTAAAAGACACTTCAGGTTGATATTTGTATTTAAACATCTTTTATTTTTAAAAAACCTCTTTCCTCAAACGTTTTGATGAGGCTGTTTGTTCCTGGTAGAGAACAGGCTGAAATGACCCCACAAGAATCTGGAAAGCAGAGAAGAGAATGGAAACCAGTTGTAAATTCTAAATTAGTTAAGAAATGTTGTAAAAGGGCTTTGAAAGCTTATGGATTAAAAGCCAACTGAGGGGATTTTTTTTTTTGCTAAAACTCCTGTTACAATGGGGTAAAAAAAAAAACAGAAAAAGATGGGGCTGTGCAAATACAAAATAGACCCTGTTAAATCTTATGAGATTTTGAACGAAAATACAGAGAAGTTGTTTAAAAAATAGATTTTCTTCGTAGTACATTGAGCTGTCACTTGTCACATCACTTCAATGTCTTCACCTCTTTTTAAAGACATAAATTCACTTTGGACTTATTTGCAGCTGAGGTCTTTCAGTATTCTTTCCAGTTCTTGTCCCTTATTTATAAAAAAAGAAAAGAAAAAAGAAAATCCCCCAATCTCTTTTTTCCCCCCTTTCCTTCTCTCTCTCATTTTTTGGAATGAGCAGTAGGTATTGCTTTTATATTCTTACACCATTTTCTTTATCATTATTTATTTCTACACATCCATTTTATTTCTAACAAAATAAAGTCACTACTGGGTGTTTTTTTAGATTAATAGTTTTTAGTATGAAATATACAATCCTTATTTAATTGTTGCAAAAGATTCCCAGGACCACACAATTTTGAAAAGGAAAAAAGAAAAGCAACTTAGCTTTCCACAATTTGGTGACCTTAGAAATTTGTGAAAAAGGCAAATTCCATGCTGGAGATCACTAGAGACAGATTTTTTAAAAAGTCATATAGCTTTGATAATACATTGATAATATATCCATTCTTGTTAACATCTTCTGTCTTCTTTTAGCCTTCGTGATTTTTTTAAATAATAATTGTGTTCATATGTTAACTGATTTTATGGTCTTTCATATGAGACACTTTTTAGTGAGATGGTCAACCATATGAATTTAATGAATGAGTAAATAAATAAATAAATTACTTGGAATATGATGTTACCCTTTTGCAACTGATCAGGATACTTTTAGAAGTGTTTGGATGCCATATTGCTGGTGAGAAATATGTTGACACATCTACTTTTGTAAAAAAGGAAGTGATATTATTGACAGCTGAATTCTTTGATACTTAATATGTCAAATAACACGTTAAAAATAAGAACCGAATCAGAAAGCATCAACTCCCTCTCCCCCCAAACAATCAGTCGTAGACCGATGAATGCCAAATATGATTATCCAAGTAATTGTGGAAAGACAAAATGGAAAGAGGATCAGAAGGGAATGGCCTGAAGCTGGCTGGCTGGAATGCTGAATGTGAATGCTCTTGGGTTGGAAAGTGAGCAACATTTTGTCACAGACCCATAATTCAAAGTATGCCTTACAGACAGATTATTGTTATAACTCCTCTATCTGTCATTGTATGCTTTCAGTATTGCAGTTTAAAAATATTTCCACAATCCTGATCAAAGTACAGTTTCTTGCAATCTATGGGTCTGGGATCTTGACAGATCATACCAGCAAGGACATTGATACATTATAGGCTTCAAGGCTGTGGTAACTCTTTGCAGTAAGAGATTCATAGCAATACAGTGCTGGTTCACTTTGCACCTTTCAGTAAAGTTTCAGTCTGTGTAATATTAATTCTACAACTTAATACACTGAAATTGGAATGCATATGTCAATGCAGTGGTCCCCAACCCTTTGGGCACCAGGGACAAGTTCCGTGGAGAAAGGTTATTCCGCAGACAGGAAGGGGCGTGGTTTCACATGCTGATTGCATCCCGCAGATGGGGCTACGCTTGTTTGTGCACCCCAGTTTCTGGCATGCCACAGACTGTGCTGGTCCACGGACCAGGGGTTGGGGACCCGTGTGTGTGTGTGTGTGTGTGTGTGTGTGTGTGCGCGCGCGCGCGCGCGTGCGTGTATGTGTATTTATATTTATATTTATATTTATATTTATATTTATATTTATATTTATATTTATATTTATATTTATATTTATATTTATATTTATATTTATATTTATATTTATATTTATTTACATTAATTTATAATATGACATACAAAGAGAATACAAAAATAAATATTAGGAAATTAGGGAAGGAAAAAGGGAAGTGGATAGTGGGGGAAAGCAAGGGGAAAAGGAAAAAAAGTCAGGAAGTGGTTTCCTGGTAGAAATAAAGATATTTGTGTTTTTTTCTTTAATCAGAACAGTCAATTTAGCCATCTCTGCTAACTAATGTGCAACATGTTCACACTGGTGTAATATAACATAAACATTATGCACATATATGTATATAGGATTGTGTGTCTGTTAGGTTGATTTATTGGGTTGGAATTTTCTTTCTTCACTTATGATTTATTGAGATGTATTTTGTGTCTGGGGGGGCTGCACTAAGGGAGGCTCATCCAATTTCATTGTACACAGGTTGTGCATTGACAATAAAAGTTTGAATTTGAATAACTCCATCAATGTTTGCAGCCATTCATCCATTGTGGGAATCGAGGTGACCTTTCATTTCTGTGTGTAGAGTACTCTTGCTGCCGTCAACATACTGTATATAACATCAGATTTCTGACCTTTTTTTCCAAGTCTTGTTCCATTAAACCCAAAAGAAAAGTCTCTGGTTTTCTTTCTATATCCATTTTAAGAATTTTCTGTATTAAGATATGAATCCTACTCCAATATTTCTTTGTTTTAGCACACCTCCACCATAGATTATAAAAAGTCCCTTCTTTACATTTACATTTCAACATTCATTTGAAGTATCTTTATGCATTCTTGACAATTTATCTGGAGTTAAATACCAACCATACATCATCTTATAGGAATTTTCTTTTAAATTATAGTTTAATGTAAACTTTAAACCTTTATTCCACATATTCTCCCACTGTTTGAGCATTACATTATATCCAAAATTCTTTGCCCACTGAATCATACGATGCTTTACTTGTTCATTTTCCAGATTTAAATTCAATAACACTTTATAGACTTTAGTAATAATATGTTTATCCCTACCACACAGTAGTTTCCAATTCATTTTTAACAAAGTTACTGTAAACCCATGATTCTTTTTATCTGATTTAAATCTTTCTTTCAGTTGTAAATATGTAAACCAATGGCAAACATGACCTTCTGATTCTAGCTCTTCCTTAGATTTGAGGGTAGGGTCCCCTAAGTTAAAAGATATTATTTTACCATAAGTCCACCATTTCTTTTCTTAAAAAAGCTTCCTGTGGGGAAACCCAAAGAGGCACCTTCGTGGAAAACCGTGTTTTATATTTATTCCAAACTCTCATAATAGCATGTCTGACAAAATGATTGTTGAAGTCAACATTTACTCTAACTTTGTCATAGCATAAGTAACCGTGCCAATCAAATCTTAATTCATGACCTTCTAAGTCCAGTAGCCTCTTATTCTGAAGGTTCACCCATTCTTGTAACCAGACCAAACAGCAGGCATCAAAATACAATTTCAAATCTGGCAGACCCAGACCCTCGCTTTCCTTAGCATCTTGCAATAGTCTGCATCTAATTCTTGGTTTTTTCCCTTGCCATATAAACTTTGAGATATCCCTCTGCCATTATTTAAATTGAATATCAGTTGTAAGTATTGGTACCCCATTGCCAACACTGTGGACCCCAGTGTTAATGTACATGTGTATTCCTAGACTACAGGAATATAGACCATTAATATTATGCCTAAGGTGACCAGATTTTAATATTTGTAAAGCGGGACATCATTGATGGGGGAGGGGGTTCTAGGGGAGCAAGACGGGAGGGGTCCATCTCTCTTATCCTGCAGCTTTGTGCACCCCCCCAAACACCCCCCTTCATCGCAGCCAGGGGTGGGTTCCTACCGGTGCGGTCTTGCCTGCTTGTCGCCGCAGAAGCTGGTGGCGTTCACGGCGGGGGGCTTCCCCCAGCCGCTTTCCCCGGCCGCTGGGATGCCGCCATTTGCGTTCTTTTGCCCTCTGCGCATGCGCAAAGCGTTCTGCTTGCGCAGAGGGCAAAAGAACACAAATGGCGGTGTCCCAGCGGCCGGGGAAAGCGGGCAGGGGAAGCCCCGCGCTGAGAACGCCACCAGCTTCTTCGGCTCTGCGGCGATGAACAGGCAAGACCGCCGCTGCCCCTCTCACTGCCCTCCCTCCCCGCCTGGCAGGAGGAGGCAGGCGAGGCAGGAGGCAGAGGGGAGTGCAGGGCAAATTCAAATTAAAAAAGCGGGACAAATTATTAAAAAGCGGGACTGTCCCGCCAAAAGCGGGACATCTGGTCACCTTAATTATGCCAGGCTTTTTTTAATTCAAAAGAACAAAATATTTTACAATACAGTGCTGTATTGTAGTGCAAAGACGTGGTGGCGCAGTGGTTAGAGTGAAGTACTGCAGGCTACTTCTGCTGATCACCAGCTGCCAGCAGTTTGGCAGATCGAATCTCACCAGGCTCAAGGTTGACTCAGCCTTCCATCCTTCCGAGATGGGTAAAACGAGGAGCCAGATTGTTGGGGGCAATATGCTGACTCTGTAAAACCGCTTAGAGAGGACTGTATAGCACTGTGAAGCGGTATATAAGTCTAAGTGCTATTGCTATTGCTAAAGTCTCTAGAGTACTGATGCCAATATGAAAAGGAATAATATTTAACCTTCTGGATGAATTGGTAATTCAAAAAAGAGGAAAGAAACAGGCCTATGAATGCAGGAAAAAGATAGCTTTCCATTTTGGGTCACTTTACTGAGATCCTAAAAAACAAACATGTCTCAGATTTAGAGGAACAGCATCCAATGAAAACATGATATGCATTTTATTAGTGGCATGGGACATATGCTACCTAGGACCTTCATATTTTGGTTTATCTAAGAAAGCTTTGGGAAACAAACAGCATGCTCTGAAAGATGGTGAAGATTTCACTATCTATTCTCTGGTTTTATTTGTCCTTTTTGCTGTAGTCTGAGGGAGGAAAACAACATCTGTTGTCATGGAGAATATTACTTTAATCATAATGAAATCTCTGGGCATGTCTGCTCTGTTCTTCTGTATAAATAATTGTCATGAACTATTTTCATTGTAGTTTGCAGATTAACACATTAGGGAAAATGTCATAAACCTGCTGGAAGTACACCATGATCCAAAAAAAGAGGCACAAGAATTCTCACTATTTCTCATATTCAGTGGTGGGTTCCTACCGGTGCGGTCTTGGCTGTCGGTCGCCGCCGAGCCAAAGAAGCTGGCGGCGTTCGCGGCGTGGGGCTTCCCCCGCCCGCTTTCCCGGGATGCTGGGATGCCGCCATTTGTGTTCTTTAGCCCTCTGCGCAAGCAGAGTGGGTAGGAACCCACTACTGCTCATATTGTTCCACTGGTAGATCAGCTATAAGAAGAGGGCAGAGAGCTCTCCACATCTACCAGAAGTTTATAGAATACAGAATAATAGAGTTGGAAGGGACCTTGGTCTAGTCTAGTGATGGCGAACCTTTTTCGGCTTGGGTGCCAAAAGGGTGCTTGCGCGTGCGATAGTGCGCGTGCATATGCCCACACCCATAATGCAATGCCATCCCCCCTGTGCATGTGCACCACACCCCCGCGCTCCCACCCCGCGCATGCGCACAGGCCTCACTGAAGCCTCCAGACTTCCAGTAGGCCCATTGGGCTGTTTTTCGCTCTCCCCAGGGTTCAGGAAAGCCTCCTGAAGCCTGGGGACGGCAAAAAACGGGCCAACGGGCCAACCAGAAGTTCGAACTTCTGGTTGGCCCATTGGGCCATTTTTCTCCGTCCCCAGGCTTCAGGAGGCTTTCCTGAACCCTGGGGAGAGCAAAAACTGCCAAAAAGAAGGCCAAAAATCAGCTGCCAGTGCGTGCATGCATGCTGGAGCTGCCTTTCGGCAATGCCTCGCATGCCCTCAGATATGGCTCAGAGGTGGCACGCATGCCATAGGTTCGCCATCACTGGTCTAGTCCAACCCCCAGCTCAAGCAAGGGATCCTATACCATTTTAGATAAGTGGATGTCCAGTCTCTTCTTAAAAGCCTCCAGTGATGCAGCACCCACAATTTCTGAAGGCAAGTCATTCCACTGATTAATTGTTCTCACTGTTAGGAAATTTCTCCTTAGTTCTAGGTTCCTTCTCTCCTTGATCAGTTTCCATCCATTGTTTCTTATCTTGTCTTCTGGTGTTTTGGAGAATAGGTTGACACCCTCTTTGTTATGTTCTGATTAGAGCTGGAGGTTTTCACTCAGGTCCAGCAATACTGAAGGGAACATGCTGGACCCTCATTGGTTATTTCAAAATGGTTTAGTTACAATTGTTACTGTCAGCTCCTATAAATAGGAGCCCTCTCTGAACGTGCTTTGCTGGTTGTACATCTATTGCAATAAAGAGCTGTTTGTCAAAGTCAGTCTCCTGTGCTGAATCCACTATCCAACAGTGGCGACGAAGGTGGGATTCTTTGTGGCAGCCCCTCAAATATTGGAACACTGCTATCATGTCACCTCTAGTCCTTCTTTTCTCTAGATTAGACATACCCAATTTTTGTAACCGTTCTTGTTTTAGTCTCTAGGTCCTTAATCATCTTAGTGGCTCTTCTCTACACTCTTTCCAAAGTCCATGTAACTTAATGGATATGTGTGTACGCACACAACTATATATGCCGGCATACGTTTGTCTGTTTTTCTCCCACAACCCATTTGGTCATCTTGCAACTTAAAATAATGTGAAATAAAGCAATATATAAGAAGATATAAGGGCAGAAACAGCAGAAGAGAGGAAGCAGCCAGATCTAAGATTCCCATAGAGCTGTCATGAATCTTTGCTAGGGAAACTGAGATTAAAAGAAACCGAGAAATAAGCAATAAAAGGCCAGCTGAACATCCCTCATGATGTTTTGAAACTGAGAAGAGGAGTGGCAAGGCTGTTGCAAGATAAATTGAAGGGGGGAAAACCAGAATACTGTTAAAGTGGATTAGCATAAACACGTGCTTTCCCCCATCCCCATTACATGCAATTTAGAGCAACAGGTATCATGAGACATACAAAGATTATCTGTGTGCATCTGTATATGACATTTATCATTCATAATTGCATCAGTCCCTCTGCTTTTTGATATTTGTCAAGCTTTATTTTGAGGAATGTTTCAATACTGTTAACAGCAAGTTTCTAAGCTGTCCAAGTGAGTCATTTACTCCCACACAAACACATGTTGATTTAGCTCCTGTTGTGTTGATCCATTAGGGGAAAAATCCTTACTTTTTATAATGATTACTATTCTATATATCTCTAACAGTTTTTAAGCAAAGGTCTGAAAGTGCTTCAAAAATAGCATTAAATTCAAATTTCTCAAACTTTCATAAATAGCAAGTTTCATGATCAACAAAGCAATCATATACAAGCTAAGCATATTCTGCAATTAAAACTATGTTAAATATAGCTCTAACAGAAGAAGAATTCCCATGGAAATATATATAGCAGCTCAGTCAGTTGTGTTAAGATTACAATTCCCAGATTTCCCACCCAATACAAAACTTCTAGATGACCCCAAGCAAGGAAGATAAGGATATAGAAGTGTAGCTTAAGCCTCTGTTTTAGGCACGGTGGGGATTTTTTGGTGGGATAAAAAGTGAAGATATCCATTTGAAACTTGTGAGTTTGGTGCCCCCAATTCAGATTCAGTTCCTTGGGACCTCTCAGACAAATTTTGCATCTCTTGCCAGCACTATCTCATAGCTCTTCTAAGGACAGTGTTGTAATCTCTTTGATCCCCATTCATCCACCGTCTTCTGCATGTAGTTGCCAAGCATAGTCTATCTGTTCATCTGTTTAAAGCACATACTCCAAGTTTGTGACTTCCTGTTTGCTAATCATTGTCTCAGGGGGAGTGTTCAGTCCTAATTTCTCCCAGGACTGATTGTTTCTTCTGGCTGTCTCTCAGTTTTGCTGAACGTTCAACTTGTACAGCTGTGCATTAGCAAAAACAAGTCCGGTAGTTTACCGATTCCAATCTATGTCAGTCCCTACCTTTAAAAAACATGTCTGAATTTTTTTGTTGACTTCTGTTGACAGATTAATTCCCTCTTTATTTATCTATTACACTGCCCATCTTTATGCATTTGTGGGCCCAAGGAGGAGGGGGCACACTTATCCATTCCCTTTTTAGTACTATCTTTTGCAGCTTCTAGGCAAGAAAATATTTACTGTAAAGTCCATATGATATAAAGCTGTTAATACTTTAACACTGTTTTCTCCTTTAAACAGTTAAATGGATATTTCATCCATGCCTATGGTTGTCTTATTTGACCATTGGTTTCTTGTAGCTTACTTTATTACAATGTGCGCCTAAATTTATTCTCTCTAAATCTCTGTCATTCTTCAATGTAATTTGTAAAGGATTACAGTGTAGCAGTGGTGGGTTGCTACAGGTCCAGTCCGGTTCTATGAACCGGTAGCAGCAGTGGTGGGAAGCTCCGCCGACCCACCCTGGGCACTTCTGCGCATGTGCAGAAGCATCGTGCGCGCGCGCGCGCGCAAATCGGTAGCAATGGGATTTAGAACCCATCACTGAAGTGTAGCCTTTCCACTCATTATCGGGGGGGGGGGGGACAGCATCTCTCATTTTCTTTCCCTGTTATTTTCCTCTATTTGTTGACATATTATTCAATCAAAATATTTCTTGATTGAAATATTTTCTTGCATTCATTCTTACTTGATGTGGTTGTTACTTGATCTTACTTGATGTACATCTTACTTGATGTACTTACTGTTGCTCAAGTCTTTCACCTTCCATCTTTGTCTAGCTATTGCGATAATTTATTTTGAAAGCCGTTTAGGATTTTTTTCTATCTGACATTTTTGGTTGTCCCCCCCCCCCCAGTCTTCATTTATCACAGACATTTAAATTTTACATTTGCAATTTAAAAATAAGATTTACATGGTGCACAGAAGAAGCATTGATTGATTATCTAAAGGTCATATCAGTCATGAGAAAAAGCAAAACTAAAGCCCAGGTTTATTAACAGCTAGAAGAGGTTACCACAGGGGAAAAATGCTAGCTATGTTAGTATATTCTCTTCTCAAAGATTAGTTACATCCATGGCCTTTGTATCCTGTACTCTCTCTTCTTGGCAGGTGCGTTTATGTCCTCTCAGGTATTTGCATCTTTCCCAGAACTCTCCTATCCATAACATTAGTTCATAAGTCTCCCAGCATTTCTATTATCCTCACCTTTCCTTTCTGAGAAAATTATTGTGGTTTCATTTATAATAATTTATTAAATTGGCCTTTTCCAATCACACTGCAATTATCCCTATTCCCAGCCAGTAGGCCATGCTTGCTGATAGTTCTTGAAGTTACAGTTCCAACAAATGTGAAAATGGGGGGAAAACTGATTAAACCGTGGGATGAAATCAACATACACTTCAGGAAGTCAGATGGATCTATTCACAACAGGGAACTTTTAGCTTTTGAATGTTGTTCATCACTCAATATGTTCACATGAGAAATTTATCAGGCATTGTTTAAACAGCACATTTTAATAGCTGGGCGAATGGATCAGCTTAAACAATCAGATTAGACAAGATCTATCAAACTGGGGTAATTTTGCTTCAGATCATTTATCAAGCTGAGTACATGCAAACATTTTTCTCTGATCATTACAATAGCAATGGAATATCATTAACAAGCTTCTCTCTGCTATCAAGGACATTACCCTTGCATCTTATATAAGTACTGTCCTTGACTAGGAAAAACATCTTGAACAGCATGTTCGAACTGTGTGAACTGAATCTAATAGGATTGTTGCAATGAAGCAAGCTTGCCTTTACCGTACTGCAGTAATTAAATAGGCTGTGAACAATAATAGAGTTCAGTCACTTTGCACCAGCAAAGTACACCTGCCTAATTTCTATGTTTCTTATTCTCCTTCCATGACTGACACCATGTTGGATCTGGCAAAAAAAAAAAAAATAGCAAAAGGAAGAAGTGGCACTGCGAGAGAGATAAAGAGGTAGTTCAGAAATATTAAACCTCTCCAGAGGAATTCAGGTGCAGAATAAAGTGTATCAAATACACTTGCAATGGTTTTTGCAAAGCCTTTTTTCATCCGATGGTACTTAAACAACAAGCGAAGTGTTGAAAGAGTGGAAGGGGACAATTGTTTTTCTCATTTCAAAACAGGGGGGGGAAGCTCTCTACAGATCAGCCTGACATCAGTATTTGGAAAAGATATAGAATCTAGCCTGTAACCTGGGGATATTAAATAATCAACAGACTTCTGAAGAACATGTCAGACCAATTGTATTGTCAAGGTTCCAAATAGCATCCAAAATTTAAATCAGAGTCCGAGTCAAAGTATTCCTCAAAGTCCCAATTTATTATTCGAGCCATGTTGGTATATCTGGGTGAAACCTGAATCTGAAGTCTCCAGGGTTTCACCACCCAGTTGAAAGTTCAAGTCCTTGTCCCCACACCCACAAGTTCATCACATTCTCCAATCTCCAAGTGCCATGCTGGCAGATTCCACCCATCTCCTTCTGTGCAGGTGCAGAAGCACAGAGACAAAGGATGACCTTGGCTTTCTAGAAAGGAATTTGTTATGGCTACATATTAACAACCTCATACTATCCCCCCTCCCATTTTCCCACAATAGAAAATGCATAATAGAATAGTATATGATGTGGCAGACCAAAGACTCCAAATAAAATGGCTTCGGCCTGACAGGTGGCCTCCCCTCAGGAAAAGACCGTGTCCTACAGGAGAGAGAGAGAAAACAACATAGGGGATTAACACAGTTTCCTTAACCACCCCTCCCCCCAGGGGGACCCTTTGGCTTATCAGGATATTTATCATGGAATTGTTTAACTAATCTTTCAGCTTTTACATTCCAACTTTTTAACCAGGTAGCTTCTGACAAAGGGTCACTAAATATTGTGACCCTTTGTACTAAATGTACTAAATATTGTAATTGTCCCCTATACATTCTGGAATCTAGAATCTTCTTTACTTCGTAATGAGTTTCCCCTTGTATAACTACTGGGGGAGGGGTGGTTGGGTTTGTGGTCTTATATTTGACCCAATCACCGGTTTTAGTAAACTGCAATGAAATACAAGATGGAATTTCCCCAATAGTCTGGGCAATGCCAGTTGGACTGTGACTGGATTGATGATTTTAACTATTGGGAAAGGTCCTAAAAATTTTGGCCTCAGCTTTTTGCTGGGCATTCTTAGCTGGATATATTTGGTAGACAAGAAAACTTTATCCCCCACTTGGAAAGGGGGCTGGAGCAAGTGGTGTTTGTCAGCTTGTTCCTTGTATGCTTCAGCTGCTTCAGCTATTGCTTTCTTGGTGTTCTCCCACCCCTTTATCAGCGTTTCCATCCACTCTGTCAGAGACATGGAAGTGGAGGTCTCTACCGTCAGTTCAGGCATGGGAACAAATTCCGTGCCACTGGTAATCTGAAAAGGGGTTAGTCCGGTGCTGCTATGAACAGCGTTGTTATATGCCACCTCTGCAAATGGCAGCAAGTCTGACCAATTGTCCTGCTGGTAATCTACATAACAACGGATGTATTGTTTGACCATTGCATTCATACGTTCAACTGCCCCGTTCGTACTCGGATGAAAAGCCGATCTGAGTCCTTGTGTGGATCCAATTGCCCTCAGGAACTCTCTCCAGAACTTGGCTGTGAACTGCACGCCTCGGTCAGAAATCTTGAAGATGGCAACGGAGGCAGACGCCTAGTCCCATCGCTGAAGACGGAGTGTAGGAAAAAGACCCAAAAACCTAGAGTTAGAGATAAGGCAGAAGCCATCAAAATAAGACAATAGACATAAATTAGCTCCAAATATCACATATATCAACATCTAAAGGCTGGGACCAGCTGAACCCATTAAAAAAAGAGAGAGAAGAAAACATCCAACCACGTGGAGCCAGAAATAGCTGGAGGAACGAGGCTCGGCAAGGCTCAAAACTTCAGCAACTTATCTTCCTCGGTGAGAGAAGAAACAGGTATGCGTGACAGGGGGATCTGAATGAAAAGTGGATTGCGGACAAAAGTGAGTTGGTGTTAGAAGAGGGAGGAGAGAAAGAGTCTGGAAGAGAGGATTCCCATAGAAAGAACGGTGTGATTGGAGCAAAGGAGAGATCGGAGACAACAGGAGGTGGATCGATAAAATAATCCTTTACTTTGAAACGGTGGTGATACTGGATGGTGAGGGAAATAAAGGACAGAAAGAACTTACAGTAACTAAGCAGTTTTGAATGAGCGACATCTTGGAGGAAGGGAGAAAAGCAGCACTTCCGGAAAGAAGGACGGAGGAAAAAAAAATTAAAGGGACCCTGCAGCAATAACCTGACTGTGGAGCATAGGGGGGGGGAGCCCCACTGACTTGTTGTCTTTAAAAAGGTGGAAAAACTGAGCTTAAAGGAAAGACAAGAACGGTGAAACATAAAGAGGATTTGGAAGGGTGTTATCTAAGCAGCAGAAGGAAGCTGGGGTATATCTACATTGAAAGATTAATAATAATGACAACTTAAATTGAAGAGATATTGTTACTTATTTAATGAACATATTTACATTACATATTACTTAAACTATCTATATATCTATATCAGCTGAATCTTATATATTATAGGTATTATATGCATTAATTACTAATTAATTAACACAAACTAATTAGTGACCATGTCAGGCACAACCCAAAAAAACACCACCACCAAATACCCACAAATGAAAGACATCGAAAACAGCAGCAACCCAAACAACCCCAGCACACAAGGAACAGACTCTATTGTGACCTGCAGAGCATGCTCCATGTACACTCTTATGCCCACAGAACTCCAAAACTACATATGTACCAAATGCAAACTAATCAAATTACTAGAAGAAAAAGTAGAAGATCTAGAGAAAAACCTAAACACCCTCAAACTCAGTCAACAAAATGAGAAACCCCAAACCTCACAAAAAGAACATGCACAAAAAGAACATAAAAATGACCAAGCAACTTCCACTATAGCTAACCCCCCAGAGGAAGAAAGCAGATGGACACATGTCACCCACAGAAAAAAACACAAACCAAACACAAAACCACAGTCCAAACCAACCCACCCAGACCCAACCCCACTGACTCTAAGCAACCAATACCAGGGACTTCCAATAGAAGATAATGCACAGACACACAGAAAAGAAACACCAGAAAGAACCCTCAACAGAGCAGCAGCACCAAACACCACCACAACACAGAAATAAACTCCCCAAACAACCCCAAGCAAAAAGAAAAGGCGAGTACTGGTAATAGGAGATTCAATCCTCAGAGGAACCGAACCCGCCATCTGTAGACCAGATAACCAATCCAGAGAGGTATGCTGCCTTCCAGGAGCCAAAATCATAGACGTAGCAGAGAAAGTAACCAAAATAATAAAACCCACAGACTATTACCCCCTACTATTACTCCATGTAGGAACAAATGACACAAAAAAGAACTTGAAAACAATACAGAACGACTATGAGCAACTAGGCAAGAACGTCAAAAACCTAGGTGCGCAAGTAGTCTTCTCATCCATACTACCAACAAGAGGACAACACCCAGCAAGGGAACAAAGAATCCTACAAGTAAACCACTGGCTAAAAGGTTGGTGTCGCCAAAAAAACTTTGGATTCCTAGACCACGGACTGCACTACCTCCAAGATGGACTTTTGGCAAGGAACGGGTTACATCTCACAAAGACTGGGTAGAATGTCCTCGGAAAAAGACTGGCCCAACTTGTCAGGAGGGCTTTAAACTAAAATCGCGAGGGGAGGGTGACCAATCTACAGGATCCCCGGGGCCCAACTCCAAGCATGGACCCCAAGCAAACAAAACAAACAACGAACCAAAAAGGGATGGGGAAGAAAACAAACTCAAACGACAAATAAGAGACAAAGAAAGAACACCCACAACCAGGCACAAAGAACTCAAATGCCTCTACACAAATGCACAAAGCCTAGGGAATAAACAAGGTGAACTTGAAATATTAATGCACGAAGGTACACATGACATAGTCGGAATAACAGAAACTTGGTGGGATGAATCACACGATTGGAACACAGATAAAAGGATACAAACTCTTCAAAAAAACCAGATCACATAAAAAAGGAGGTGGTGTTGCACTGTATATAAAGGACCACTATGTAGCTACAGAGCTACAAGTAACCAAGGAAGAAAACCCATTAGAATGCATATGGGTCAACATAAAAGAAAAAAAGAACAACACAACAATAGGAGTTTACTACAGACCACCAAACCAAACAGAAACAATGGACACCCTTTTTACCAACCAGCTAAAGAACATATGCAAGAAAAACAACATTGTAATAATGGGAGACTTCAACTACCCGGATATCAACTGGAAAACCAACTCAGCACCAAGTGAGAAATCTAACAGATTCCTAACCAGCCTAGCTGACAACTTCATTGTCCAAAAAGTGGAGGAGGGAACTAGAGGGGCAGCCATACTGGATTTAATACTTACAAACAGAGAAGAAACAATAGAAGGAGTTGAAGCTGCAGGAACACTTGGCAAGAGTGACCACGTAATACTAAAATTCACCATAAAGCAAACACAAATAACTGAACATAACAACACCTATATCCCAGACTTTAAAAAAGCCGACTTCAATAAACTCAGAGAAAACTTGGGGAAGTTCCCTTGGATGAAAGTACTAAAGGGTAAAACAACTCAAGAAGCCTGGGAGATCCTAAAAAACACAATCTTAAAAGCCCAGAATACCACAATACCAATGAGGAAGAAAAACAAGAAATCCAAAAGGAAACCAGCATGGCTAAACAAAGACCTCACTGATAAACTGAATGAAAAAAAAGATAAATACAAAAAATGGAAAGATGGGCACATAACCAAGGCAGAGTACCAACAGACAGCCAGAATCTGTAAAGAAACAGTCAGGACAGCAAAGGCCCAGAATGAACAAAGACTCGCAAAAAAAGTCAAAGACAACAAAAAAAGCTTCTTCCAACACATTAACAACAAGAAAAAAAATCAAAGAAACAGTTGGTCCACTAAAGAGAGAAGACGGCAAAGAAGTAACAGGCAACACAGACAAAGCAGAGCTACTGAACACATTCTTCGCATCAGTCTTCACACAAAAGGAAACTGCAGCTCAACTACCCAGCAACACAAATATAAAAAACAGATTCGAAGCAAGACTCAACCTAAGCAAAAATACAGTAAGAGATCACCTATCTGAACTTAACGAATACAAAGCACCAGGACCAGACAGATTACATCCCAGAGTCCTAAAAGAACTAGCAGAAGTCATTTCAGAACCACTGCACCACATCTTCCACAAATCCTGGAACACAGGGGAACTACCTGAGGACTGGAAAAGAGCTGACGTGGTCCCCATCTTCAAAAAAGGTAAAAAAACAGACCCAGGAAACTACAGACCAATCAGCCTAACATCAATACCTGGGAAAATACTGGAAAAAATAATTAAAAACCAGATCTCCCATCATCTAAAAACAAACCAAGTAATAACCAACAGCCAACACGGATTTGTTAAGAACAAGTCATGCCAAACCAACCTCATTTCATTCTTCAACACTGTGACCAAATTAGTAGACCAGCGTAATGCAGTAGACATAATATACCTGGACTTTAGCAAAGCATTTGACAAAGTAGACCACAACCTACTCCTTCATAAGCTAGAAAAAAGCGGGATAGACAGCTACACAATCAGATGGATTAACAATTGGCTGACCAACCGTACCCAGCGAGTAGTCCTCAATGGCTCTAAGTCCACATGGAGAGAAGTAAGCAGTGGGGTACCACAAGGTTCCGTCCTAGGCCCAGTACTCTTCAATATCTTTATAAATGATCTAGATGAGGGAATAGCAGGAGAACTAACCAAATTTGCAGATGACACCAAGCTGGCGGGAGTAGCAAACACCCCAGAGGACAGACTCAAAATCCAGAGGGACCTTGACAGACTCGAACACTGGGCCCAAACCAACAAAATGAAATTTAACACAGAGAAAAGTAAAATTCTGCACCTAGGCAAGAAGAATCAAAAATACACATACAAACTGGGCGAAACCATACTCAATAGCAGCGATTGCGAAAGGGATCTCAGAGTCCTGGTAGACAGCCAACTAAATATGAGCCAGCAGTGTGCAGCAGCAGCCAAAAAGGCCAACACAGTCCTGAGCTGCATAAATAGAGGGATACAATCAAGGACCAGAGAGGTACTAGTACCACTCTATAAAGCCTTGGTCAGACCACATCTAGAGTACTGCATCCAGTTTTGGTCACCACATTACAAAAAAGACATTGAAACTCTAGAGAAAGTGCAGAAGAGAGCAACCAGGATGATAAAGGGTCTGGAAAATAAAACATATGAAGAGCGGTTGCAGGAACTGAGCTTGGCCAGTCTAGCGAAGAGAAGGACCAGGGGTGACATGATAGCAGTGTTTCAATACTTGAGGGGATGCCACAGAGAGGAGGGGGTCAGGCTGTTCTCTATGGCACCAGAAAGCCAAACAAGGAATAACGGATGGAAGCTGACCAAGGAGAGATTCAACCTGGAAGTGAGGAGAAACTTTCTGACAGTGAGAGCGATCAACCAGTGGAACAGCTTGCCAGCAGAGGTCGTGAGAGCCCCAACACTTGCGACCTTCAAGGAGAGACTGGACTGCCATCTGTCTCAAATGGTGTAGGAACTCCTGCTTGAGCAGGGGGTTGGACTAGATGACCTACAACAGTGATGGCGAACCTTTTTTGGTTCGCGTGCCAAAACGGGGGGGAGTGTGGGGGCTCACGCGTGTGCGTGCCCACACCCATAATTCCATGCACCCCCCGCACATGCGTGCATGACCCCCCCCCGCTCCCGGCACACAATGGCACGCCAGTTTTTCGCTCTCCCCAGGCTCCAGAGCCTTTCTAGGAACCAGGGGAGGGCGAAAACGGCCTTCCCCACCCCCTCCGGAGGCTGGAAACAGCCTGTTTCCCAACTCCCAGTGGGCCCAGAAGGCCCAAAAATCAGCTGGCTGGCACACACATGCGCGCCAGACCTCAGCTCGCGTGCCCACCGATATAGCTCCGCGTGCCACTTGTGGCACCCGTGCCATAGGTTCGCCATCACTGACCTACAAGGTCCCTTCCAACTCTAATAATAAATCTAAAATCTAAATGACTCTCTTTGGAACGCAGTGGAGGCGGTAGTTGTGTTTTAGAAATAGTTTCACTAGTTTTCTGGCCGAGGGTAGCCCTGAGCAAACGATGAAAAGGGCTTGCTTGGCAAACAAGTTGATAACTGTCCAAATCACTGTGTTCCCATTACTGTTTAGGAGTTCCACGATGAAGTCCATTGCGATCTCCTCCCAGGGTTTGCTGGGGTCAGCTACTTGCTGCAGGAGTCCAGGCGGTTTCCCTGGCCGATTCTTCCTAGTCGTGCATGTGGCACAGCTTTTTACGTAGTCCTCCACTTCAGCTTTCATCTTTGGCCACCAAAACTGGTGCCGGGTTAAGTAGAGAGATTTTAGAAATCCAAAGTGCCCTCCCAGTTTGGAGTCATGGATTTGCTGCAGTACCTCCAGTCTTAAACTGGCAAGTACGTATAATTTGGATCCCTTCCATGACAAGCCTTCCCGCATCGTTAAAATTTCTTTGTTGTTGCTGAGCCAGGAGAAGTTGAAGTTGTTATCAGGTCATGTTCATGCCATGGTGGCACAGTGGTTTGAATGCAGTACTACAGGCTACTTCTGCTGACTGCCAGCTGTCAGCAGTTTGGCAGTTCAAGTCTCACGGTTCAAGAGTGACTCAGCCTTCCATCCTTCCGGGGTCAATAAAATGAGGAGTCAGATTGTTGGGGGCAATATGCTGACTCTGTAAACCGCTTAGAGAGGGCTGAAAAGCACAGTAAAGCGGTATATAAGTCTAAGTGCTATTGCTATTACTATCACCCCTGCTGGAGTTGGACATAGTGGCCAAAGCAGTTTCACATTTTTACAACCAAATCTGTGCTTTTAAGCATAAAATATGCCATAGAAAACATTCAGGAAATTAACAAACATCTGCTTATAGGAAAATGCAATGGATCATTTCTAGGACAGCTTTTATAATGATGCAATGAACGCATAATAGATGTCAGTCCCAAAGTATAAATATATCTATGCATCTGTGCAATAGAAAACAACCTGGGTATAATTCATAGGTATTAACTCCAAGATACTAAAAAGTGTCCATAGCTCTCATGTACACTTTTTAAAATAGTGCATTGCTTCTCGAGGTATATTTTCCATGTAATCATTGTAAATAATATCTTCTCTGACACAACATACACTGATATTTAATAATCACTGATGTTTAGAAGTTAGGTTATAAACAGATGAATTGTTATTGGGAATGAGGCCTATAAGAGCCTCAATTCAGGAGATCTTACCTTTGAATAAACATGCCCAACAATGTCCTTTGAGTAGCTAATAGCTAAAGGATTTGCTTTGGGGCTATTAATGTGGATCAAAGGTAAAACTCCCTAGAGACAAAAACATGGGTTCATGGAAAAGGGGTTATGGATGAGGTTGTGTTAATTATTAAAAACAAGGAAAGAGCTGGAAATGATCAGAGTGTTCTCTAGCAGGTCAGTATCAAACCTGTCTAAATTTATGTGGCCCTGTTTCTATAATATCTCCTCAGCTTTTTGGTTCTGAGTTGAATGTTAAACCTACAGGATTCTAAAGGAGAACTAAATGTTAGCAAAAGCATATGCCATTTGCATCCTTAAAATCAGATGGCATACATGTAGGTTAAATAAACAATTAAATCAAAATACTAGAGCCATCTGATACTTGTTTTTACATAGATCTTCTTATGTGCTACTTGCAACTAGCCAAGTAGAAGTAAACTCTGTGTAGTTTTCTTATGTAATTGATGTACCCAAGAAGAACTGGTTCTTTATTTAGAATAGAATAGAATAGAATAGAATAGAATAGAATAGAATAGAATAGAATAGAATAGAATAGAATAGAATAGAATAGAATAGAACAGAACAGAATTCTTTATTGGCCAAGTGTGATTGGATACACAAGGAATTTGTCTTTGGTGCATATGCTCTCAGTGTACATAAAAGAAAAGATACATTTGTCAAGAATCATGAGGTACAACACTTAATGATTGTCATAGGGTACAAATAAGCAATCAGGAAACAATCAATATTGATATAAATCATAAGGATACAAACAACAAGTTACAGTCATACAGTAAGTGGAAGGAGATGGGTGATAGGAACAATGAGAAGACTAATAGTAATAGTAATGTATTTATTCTGAAATAAATCTGAATTTAAACTTGCCTCAGAGAAACCAGGATTGCAATAATGTATAGTGAAACTGTATGTTACATATACACTGCATTAAGTATTTGGTTTAGAGTTCTCAAAGTTGCTTTTTGCTCCACAGCTATGATCTAGATCAGTGGTTCCCAAACTTTTTCAGTCCACCGCCCCCTTGGTGCTACAAACTCATCCTCAGTGCCCCCCAACCCTACCCCCACCCCCTATAAATAGCATTGTTCGGAATAGTGGTTTGCATGACCCACTAAGGAAGATAGTAACAGTAAAATTCAAAACTGTAACAATTAATTGCACATTTATTCAAAATCCAATTTAAAAATATTTTGTTAATTCAACAAAATTGTTGAACATGATCCACTGATACCAGGTTTTCAAAGTCTGATAGTCATTTATCAAGAACCTTAGTAACTACTAACTTAGTAAACTCAGTAAATTTAGTAACTACTTCATTGTTCAGTAAATTCTTAATGTGATGGATGGGCTTGATGAAGGGATACCAGTTTCCCAATGTCTGGTTTTAAGTCACTTAGCAGGAGTCTTAAATCACCACGTTCAGTAATCTGGAGTCGATTTCTTTGCTTGGAGAGAAGTTGGATGACCACACTGAAACCACATTCCACCAAATATGATGTTGGAAATGCAACAAGGAGCTTCTTAACTACTGTCCATAGTGCAGGATAGCGATCAGAAATTTCCTTCTGTAACCAAAACTCTTGGTATGATTTCTTAAACTTTGGCTTCAGCTCAATGTCATTTTGCAGCTCTATTAGTTGTTCCTCCACTACCCCATCTTCCTCAGTATCTGAAAATGTATTTATCACCCAATCTGGAATTTCCATCAAAAGAAGATCCTGATATCGCTCATATATTTATGCAGCATGTCCAAATGGTCACAAAAAACTTGCAGATCATCATCTTGTATTCCACCTTTCTCTTCTAGCTCAGACAAGCTCGGAAATTGGTATAGCTCACGATGGCCTATATTGCGCTTGAATAGAGTTAACTTTGAAATAAACGTAGAGATGACAGATTTGGTCTTAATAAGACTGATTTCATTTCCTTGCAACTGCAAATTCACTTCATTGAATTTTGCAACAGTTCGGATAAATAAGCAATGTCATGCCTGATCTCTTTGAGTTCATCACTGAGCAAAGCATTCTTGTCTACAAAAAACTCCACAACAGTGTCAAAAAGATTGAAAAAGCATCTCACACAGTTGCCTTTTGATAGCCAATGAATTTCTGTATGAAGCAGCAAACTATCAAAATCTTCATCATTCTCAACACAGAGTTCTCGGAATAGTCGATCATTGAGAGCATATAACTTTAATTTTGCCCACTGCAGTAATGACAGTGTGTAATGACTTGTGTAAGCGATCACTGAAGTTTTTTGCAACCAGATGTTGGCGATGAATGACACAGTGAATGGTAAAGACATTTGGCACTGCTTTTTTCAAGTAAGCAACACACCCATAGTAGTGACCAGTCATTGATGGTGCTCCATCAGTTGCACAAGCAAGTATGTTGGTAAGTGGAATTTCCTTGTCTTTGAAATTTGAAATATTGATTCCCCTTTAGTATCTGTTTTTAGTTGCCTCACAAATAACAACTCTTAAGTCAAACTTTCATCTTTAATAAAGCGCTCATAAGCAAGAAGCAAAGATTCATTGCCTGGCAAAGTTGATTCATCCAGCTGTAATGCAAAATCTGTTGTCCATAGTATGCTGCACAATACATCTTCCACATTCTCAGCCATTTCATCTATGCGTCTTTGCACTGAATTGTTGCTGAGAGGAATTGTCTTAATTATATCATGTGGTGACTTATGCAAAACAGTACTCAGAACCTCACTAATGGCTGGTAGGATGAGTTCTTCACCAATAGTATATAGCTTTCCAGACTTAACAATCAGCAATGAAATGTTGTATGATGCACACAAACCATCAGTGTTTTGTTGGGAAGCATTGTAAAACATGCGTGACAGTGTTGGGCGCTTTTGAAATTTGTCACGAAGTGATTGAAAAAAAGTTAGGTTCTTGTCTGCCTTGTCAGGATGTACCTTCTTCAAATGTTTGTTCAGTCTGGAAGGCTTCATTGCTTCATTAGAAAATACTTTTTCACATAGTAGGCACTGTGGCAGCTGCTGGTTTGATGGTGCTGGTATAAATCCATACTTCAGATATTCCACACTATATTGTCTACATTTCTTCTTTGATTTTTCTGCTTCTGCCATTTTTGCTCTGAAAATCAGAATACTTACAATATGTTTGTGTTCACATCTGATTTGAAAACAGTTACAATTGCAGGGGCGGGGAGTAGTAGAAACCTACTTTTTTAATTTAAAAAAATAGGGAAAGTTTGCCGAGCCAGGCAAAACAGAGCAGCATGCACGAGGCTTAGCGTGGCTGCCAGCGTATGGTACATGCAGGCGCAGGAGGTGATGGGGCGAGTCGGGCTGGAACCGGAAGTGCTCAGCTGACTGGTGGCCGACAGAGCCCCAGGCAGAATTGCTCCCTGCGAGGGGCCCACCTCCAGCACTCCTCTGCCACCCCCCTTGCCTCTTAGCACCCCCCTGCCACCCCCTTTCCTCTTATCGCACCCCTAAGTCATCCCACTGCCCCCCAGGGGAGGTACCGGCCACTTTTGGAACCACTGATCTAGATTGTCATAGACATGCCTTTGCAGAACATGTCAGGAGCAGAAGTTCATTTATTCATTTAGTTTTGTTTGATTTGGCTTATATGGCACTCCAATCATGCCTGATTCTAATTAGCTTACCAAGCACCCAAAACAGTAATAAAACTAAAGCATGACAATGTAAATGCAATGAGATAATAAAATAGCAATGTAAGCAATAACATTCTGCATGCCAACCAACAATCATCATGTCATCCACCTCAGATTAAATGTCTCCTTCAGCACCTCCCAAACCTGATCGGTGAAAATGTTCCTGCTTCCATTACATTCATGTCATGCCAGAAGTCATGTGATGTCATTGTGTTCTTGTCATGTCAATGACAAGGATGAAGGCCTCTTCATTGAAGGTTATAGATTGTAATCCACCATTCTGATCCAATGTGGGCTGACAGATATAAGGATGAGAGAAAATGACTGGCCTAAAGTCATTATCCAGCTTCTCTGTAAGGACTAGAATCTGGTCCTCCCTGCTCCTAATCCAGCATTTTATCCCACTATATCCCACTAGTTCTATGTGTCACTTATGAACTTCTCAGTAATTTCTCTTTTCAAACTTTATGATATGACAATTCAGCAAGATGATAAATGGGAAAAAAGCAATTATTAATGGTAACAGTCAATAAATTAAGATGTTATCCCCATTCTTTTTAAATTTCATTCCTATTTGATACCATGGCTGCTCAAGACTCTCAGGAAATAAATTAGCTTTACCTTCTCAAGTCTGGAAATGCAAATTGTTGATTGATTCCAGATCACTGAACAGATCAACAGCAAGGCAATTGGACTGGAACCAATAAAGACCTCTTCTAAAAATATTCCTAATTGGAAAAAGAAAATTAGATTTCTGTCCCAAAGTATAATGAAAGCCACTCTGCAGAGTACAAAGTTATAAAATGTCATAGGATTATAAGAGCCCCAATACAATTTATTTATGAGACTTTTATTAAACTTTTCCTCCAAGAGATCAAGTTAGTAGAAATAATATTCTCCTCTACGTTTTCCTTCAACAGGAATCCTGTGGGCTAATTTAGGCTGAGAAAACTGACCACATCAGCCAAGGCAACTTTTCAGTGGCTAAAGTAGAGTCTTCCTAACCTAGTCCAATGCCTTAACCACTACAACACAAAGCTTCATTATCTTGATATAAAAAGAATGCAAATTTTCAAGAAGCTAATACTTTGATAATGGTGGGCTAGTATACCAGCTCTTCAAGTTTGTCAATCATCTCTACTCCTCAATCTCACCACTGATTTTGCATAGCAAATTATAACTAGCACCTTGATGATTATTTAAATTATTGCTATTAGACTCTGATACTTTTCTCACAACAATCTTTTTTTTTTTGGTCATCCTATATTTTAGCCAATGTACCGTATTTTTCGGAGTATAGGACACACCTTTTTACTCCCAAAAAGGGGGTCAAAAAGTGGGTGCGTCCTATACACCGAATGCAGCCCCCAACCCCCCCCAGCCCCCACCCTTCGGAGGTTTTCCCCGCCGCCCGCCGCTGCCTCCGCCACCACTGCTTGCCCCCCCCCGCTGCTTGCCCCCGCCGTCCCCGCTGTTGCTTGCCGCCGCCACCACCACTGCTTGCCCCCGCCACCCATTCCTGAGCTAGCATGAAATCTAGCACCCCAGTCCTTTCGAGGTGCCACCGCTCCGCTTCGATCCCCACCGCTGCCCGCTTGCGAGCGAGCGGGCGTACGAGCAGGCAAGGCGCGGCGGCAGGCAGGTGTCTTGGAAGCGCCGAGGGCAGCACACGCGTCCAGGATGCCCCTCTCTATGCTTTCCGCTTAGCCGGCAGCAGCGGGCGCAGCGAGTCCCGTCCTCACGCGCGTCCCCGGTGCTTGCTGTGGCGACACTGTTTTCTCCGAGACCTTTGTCTACTGCTCCTTCTCTGAGACAAAGGTCTCGGAGAAAACAGCGTCGCCACAGCAAGCGCCGGGGACGCGCGTGGGGACGGAACTCGCTGCGCCCGCTGCTGCCGGCTAAGCGAGAGGGGCATCCCAGACGCGCGTGCTGCCCTCGGCGCTTCCAAAACACCTGCCTGCCGCCGCGCTTCGCCTGCTTCCTCAGCTGCTCTTCTCTAGCGAGCCCTCTTTGGCCGGGAAAACCAGGAGCCGCCGCTTTCGCCGCAGATCTGCTCAGCTCAAGTTGCAGCCCTTGAACTTCAGGAGGGAACTGGCTGCGAGACCGGGAGGACTTGTGGACTTCAACTCTAGCTAGCATGACTGGAGGAGGAATTCTGGGAGTTGAAGTCCACAAGTCTTAAACTTGCCAAGGGGGTGCAAGGGTCTTCAAACTTGTGGACTTCAACTCCCAGAATTCCTCCTCCAGTCATGCTAGCTCAGGAATTGGAGTTGAAGTCCACAAGTCTTAAAGCTGTCAAGTTTGAAGACCCCTGGGTTAGGGGTGCAAGGGTCTTCATACTTGGCAAGACTTTTTACAACCATGTACACTTTTTACAAACTTCAAACTTGACAGCTTTAAGACTTGTGGACTTCAACTCCCATTCCTGAGCTAGCATGACTGGAGAAGGAATTCTGGGAGTTGAAGTCCACAAGTCTTAAAGCTGTCAAGTTTGAAGTTTGTAAAAAGTGTACATGGTTGTAAAAAGTATACATGGTTGTAAAAAGTATTCTGCTACACTGGTATTTTATTAAATAATATATTACTACACCATTTGGTTCAGAATACTTTTTTCCTTGTTTTCCTCCTCTAAAATCTAGGTGCGTCTTATACTCCGGTGCGTCCTATACTCCGAAAAATACGGTAACATGTCTGTTGTATAGACTGAATGTCACGCAGTGATTTTATGTTGCCTGTTACATGTATATGCAGGGAGATGCATCCCTATCAAATATAATGGTTTATTCCTGAGCACGTGATTAATGTTCCTAGTACGCATGTGTACATTCCATTCATTCCTTTTGTTCTCTGCTTCATGAGGAAGCAACATCTATGTTTATAGCCAGTATGTGATTTTTATTATTTTTGTAACGAAATAAATATCTTTTACATTAGAATTATAATGCGGTTTATTTTGGCAATGTCAGAGTTCCAGGAAAAGATTCATTTCGCCTCTGATAAGAGTAATTCTTATCCCAACACTGAACCAACTTGTTTTTAATATTTAAACATTTTCGTGAGCCTTACTTTTGACACCTCAGCTACTCTAATGCATTTCTACTCATTCCTTCAGTTACGGCCTAAAATGGCTGATTGGATCTTAAGGGCACAGTTACCACAGGTTGCCTTGGAACATAAATTACCCCAAAGTAAAATTGTTACCATTATAACTTATTCCAAAATGACAAATCTATTATTTTTAACCCGTAAACAAAGCATTACACCATAGGAAAATATTATACAGCAAAAGTCTCAACAGCCAACACCCACAAAAGCAGGAAATAATAGTACCAGATAAACAACTAGAGAAAAGCAATATTCTAATCATGGAACCATAAAAAAGAAGTCACACCAAACTAAGGCTAGCAGGGCAAGCTACTACATATGGTTGTATAAACAAGCAGACTCCCTTTCCCCATGCATTGATATTTCCTAGCCTGGTAACAAAACATTTTCAGGAAAACAAGTTCAGAAAACATCAAGGAAGAAACCAACAGTTCAGCCCTGTGCTACTTACAATCTTAAAAGTCCTAACACAGATAGGGAGATGGGGATTTCTCAGAGAAGGAATAGGAGAGTCTAGAGCAGCGGTTCCCAACCTGGGGGTAATTACCCCCAGGGGGGTAAAAACGCTATTCTTTAGGGGTAAAAAAGGCATCCACTAAATTTTAGTGGATGCCTTTTTTTTGTTGGTAATAATAAAAAAATACAGTACAGTAACGCATTTGGTTCATGTGGCATATGCTCTTTCTTGCTAGCGAAACAGCAGAGTGCTTTGAGTGTGGGAATGGGGTGAAAAGGAGGCACGAGGCGGGACTGCCGCCCGCGCTGAAGGCTGAGTCCTGAGTCACGGCGTTTCACGCATGCGGAATCCGCAGCGCTCGAAAATAGTACTCGGCATGTATAAACCTGTTTGAACTGAGAGCGGTCGGGCACTTGTTCCGACGCATTATCGCATTTGCGCTCCACAATCCGCATACGCCAGCGGTTCCCAACCTGGGGGTCGGGACCCCTTTGGGGGTCGAATGACCAGTTCCAAGGGGTCACCCCGGCATCCTCAGCTCCCCCCCCCCCACTGCCACAAGCCTGGCCATATCGCGCCCCACAACCCGTGCCCCCACCGCGCTCCACCCCGCTGCTGCCATTTGGGTTATTTTACCATCTGCGCATGCGCAGCACGCCTTGCGCATGCGCAGATGGTAAAAGAACCCAAATGGCAGCGGCAGGGTGGGTCACGGTGGGGGCACGGGGGCGGGGCGTGGGTCGCAGTATTAGGAAGGTTGGGAACCACTGGTCTAGAGTAATTGTGTGACAAAGGATTGCTTTGTATCAGAAAAGCTGGAATACAGGTGAAAATGATGAGCCATGTAAAAAGAGAAGACGAGAAGAAATAACCAATGTCTAAACCAACATACATGAGACCTTATTTCTAGAGTGGGTGTGGAAAGTCAGAGAGACTCTGGGTTTCCCAATTTTCAGATATTGCCTTAAAAGTGATAAAAAGCTTCAAGCTGTTTGGGTACATTTGAAAACACTGTTGTGAGAAAGTAGCCAAATGGAAGATATATTCTGACACAATAGGTTCCTGTGGTTTATTATGAGGAGAGGAGGAAAATTTATAGAGTGTGGAGCCAAAGCAATTTCAAATAAAAATAGAATTTAAGAAAGGGGCTGAACAGTTACACTTGGCTCAGGATTTTGGAAGCAGTTTTCCTAAATTCTTTAAATGCATGTCTGGCCACTAATACCAATGGGTTAAAAACCAGCAATTCAGAGATATGATACAAGTCTCTTGAAAGGCTTTCTGCCATTTCAATCCAATGGATTAAATGAAGGGAACCTACCCCAAATTGAAAATTAGGGAAGAATCTTGAGGATCAAGTCAGTCTTCAGATCTTTTAAGGCTGTGGTAAAAGCATTGAATGTATTAGGCACCCAGAAAGAAAAAGGGAACTTTGGTGTCCAAATTTGACCAGAATTAAAGAGTTCAGAATAAAAATTACAAAACTCAGTCATCAGAATTGTATTCAGGTGGATTAAATGGGGTTCAATAGTCTTGTCCTATGGACTGGAAGAAACCTACAGAAGTTTCCTAGCTATCAGACTGGATTTAAACTGAATACTAATAAGCTATATTATGGAATTCATGCAAATATCTGGGACACACACACACACACACACACACACACACACACTATATATATATATATATATATATATATATATATATATATATATATATATATATATATATATATATATATATATATATATATATATATATATATATATATATATATATATATTTATTAGACGCTCTTATATGCCGCCCAATCCCGTGGGACTCAGGGCGGCGTACAGCATGAGTAAGAAGCGTACATTTAAAAACAATAATCATAATTTAAGTTAAAATATAGTTAAAAAGAAAACATTATAAACACAACATTCAGGGGGAATTTGATTATCCTATTCACCCCATCTGCCGGAAGAGCCATGTTTTTAAGGCTTTACGGAAGGCCAGAAGGGTGGGGATAGTCCGGATCTCTGGTGGAAGTTGGTTCCAGAGGGATGGGGCTCCCACAGAGAAGGCCCTCCCCCGTGGCCCCGCCAGTCGGCATTGTTTGGCCGACGGGACCCGGAGGAGGCCCTCTCTGTGGGACCTAACCGGTCTTAGGGAGGTATGTGGTAGGATGCGGTCCCGCAGGTAACCTGGCCCTGAGCCATGTAGGGCTTTAAAGGTAACGACCAACACCTTAAATTGCAACCGGAGACTAATTGGTAGCCAATGCAGCTGGCAAAGGAGAGGTGTTACGTGGGTGTATCTTGGTACACCCACTACAGCTCGCGCAGCTGCATTCTGTACCAACTGGAGTCTCCGGATGCTCTTCGAGGGTAGCCCCATGTAGAGCGCGTTACAGTAGTCTAGCCGTGAGGTGACAAGGGCATGAGTGACTGTGAGCAAGGCCTCCCTCTCCAAGTAAGGTCGCAATTGGTGCACAAGACGGATCTGTGCAAAGGTCCCCCTAGCCACAGCTGAAAGATGTTGATCCAATTTTAGCTGTGGGTCTAGGAGGACACCCAAATTGCGAACCTGTTCTGAGGGAGCCAATTTTTCTCCCCCAAGAACCAAGGAGGGACAGTCGACATAGTCCTTGGGAGGCAATATCCAGAGCCACTCAGTCTTGTCTGGGTTGAGCCTGAGTCTGTTCACTCCCATCCAGACCCTCACATCGTCCAGGCAGCGGCACATTACATCAACTGCTTCACTGGATTGACACGGGGTGGAGATGTACAACTGGGTATCATCAGCATACTGCTGATACCTCACCCCATGTCGTCGGATGATCTCACCCAGCGGTTTCATGTAAATGTTAAACAGGATGGGTGAGAGGACCGAGCCCTGTGGCACCCCGCAAACCAGGGGCCTAGGGGCCGACCTCTGTCCTCCTGTCAACACCGACTGCGTCCTGTCAGAGAGGTAGGAGGAGAACCACCGTAAAACAGTGCCTCCCACTCCCACCTCCCCAAGACAACGCAGAAGGATACCATGGTCAATGGTATCGAAAGCCGCTGAGAGGTCAAGTAACACCAGGATGGAGGAATAACCCCCATCCCGGGCACGCCAGAGATCATCCATCAGCGCGACCAAAGCAGTCTCCGTACTGTAGCCGCGCCTGAAACCCGATTGAAAGGAATCCAGATAATCAGTATCCTCCAAAAGCCGCAGGAGTTGGAGTGACACCACCTTCTCAACAACTTTACCCAAAAAGGGTAAGTTGGAGACTGGACGGAAGTTTTTTAAATCCGCTGGGTTCAGGGAAGGCTTCTTGAGGAGGGGCCTCACCACCGCAGCTTTTAAAGGCTGTGGGATGAATCCCTCTCTCAAAGAAGCGATCACAACCGCCTGGAGCCAGCCGCGTGACACCTCCCTGCTGGCTGAGACCAGCCAGGAGGGGCACGGGTCCAATAAACAGGTGGAGGCGCTCATCGCTCCTATGGCCTTGTCCACATCCTCAGGAGTGACAGGCTCAAACTCATCCCATATAACAGGACTAAGACTCGCCCCTGTCATCTCGGCTTGCCCTGTCCAAATGGAGTCCAGGTCTGTCCGAATCTGAACGACTTTATCCGCCAGAAACTGAGAAAATTCCTCAGCTCTGCCCTGCAAGGGATCTTCAACTCCCCCCTTGGCTAGGAGGGAGCGAGTCACCCTAAACAGGGCGGCTGGGCGGGAGTCGGCGGACGCAATAAGAGCGGAAAAATGTGAACATTTTGCCGCCCTTATCGCCACTAAGTAAGACTTAATGCAAGTTCTTAAAAGTGTCCGGTCAGACTCAGCTTTACTGGCTCTCCATCGTCACTCTAGGCGTCTCTTTAGGCGCTTCATCTCCCGGAGCTCCTCAGTAAACCAAGGAGCCCTCCGGGATCCGCTGCCACGGAGAGGCCGCAAAGGCGCAATCCGATCTAAAGCCCCCGTTGCCGCCCGATTCCAGGCAGCCACTAGAGCCTCAGATGAATCGTGTACCAGGGAGTCAGGTATTTCCCCAAGTTCCCTCTGAAATCCTTCAGATTCCATTAGGCGCCTGGGGCGGAACCACTTAGTCGGCCCCGCCTCCTCGCGGTGGAGGAGTGGTGCCATGAAATCCAACCTCAGAAGGAAATGATCTGACCACGACAAGGGTACTGTGACTAAACCCCTCAGCCTCAGATCATCTCTCCACTGCCCCGAAAGAAACACAAGGTCAAGCGTGTGACCTCCCTCATGAGTCGGACCCTGAACTACTTGGGTCAGGTCCATGGTTGTCATGGAAGCCATGAACTCCTGGACTGCCTCCGAGGTTTCACCGGGCGATGGCAAATTAAAGTCCCCCAGCACCATCAACCTGGGGAACTCAATCGCCAGCCCTGCTACCGCCTCGAGCAGAACAGGCAGGGCCTTTGTAACGTAGCTAGGAGGCAGGTACGCTAGCAAAAGGCCCACCTGGACCCCTAAGTCCAACTTCAGAAGGAGCGTCTCACACCCAACAATCTCCGGGGCAGGGCTCCTTCGAGGATTAAGGTTCTGGCGAGCTATAATCGCCACTCCTCCACCCCTTCCCTGGGGTCGCGGCTGATGCTGAACTGAGAACCCGTCCGGGCACATCTCGGAGAGGGGAACCCCCCCCTCCTGGCCAAGCCAGGTCTCAGTAATACATGCCAGGTCCGCCCCCTCTTCCAGGATTAAATCCCGTACAAGGGGGGCCTTGTTAGTAATTGACCTGGCGTTCAACAGCAGCAGCTTGAGCCCAGGGCCCTGACATCCCTGGTTACCAGGCCCTCGGGTTGAGCAAGATGGAACCAAACCAGAGGGGCCAGAACAAGAAATCGCTTGGAGACAGCGAGTTCTCGTTCCCCGAGAGCGGCCTACCCCTCTGCTCCCGCCATACCTACCTCTCCCTGTTATGACCGTAATCCTCCCATCCCCCATCCCATCAGAGATCCACTCCCCTCCCCTACTGGACCCCCCTCTCCCGACAGACCATGCATACCATTCATACTACACCTGGGAATGGACCTAAGTCCCCCTCCACTTCTGTTTGCACACTCAGCAGAGGGGGACAAAGACCAAACCCCCGGCTTACTCATTCTGCTATAATCCATAAAACTCTATCACACAATCATACCCATTCATAGCCCACATCCTAACCACAGTCACAATGCTTCTGGGGTAAAAATTGCAAGGTTAATTATCACAAATGTTAAAGACAATAAAATTAATAAGGAGCATGTAAAGATAATCTTATTAAAAATTAAATCAATCCAAGAGTTCCAGTGTCCAGTCATGGGAAGCCAATAGTCCAGGGGCTGATGGTGTGTCTCCCTATCCAGATGGTATCTATAAATCACGAGCTCTCTCCCTCCAAAGTCCGATGTCAGTCTGTCATAGGGGGAAGTCCCCCATAGATAAGGAGGGCCAGAGGAGGGGAAACTGGCCACAGTAGCAGTCCAGATGGAGGGCCTGATCGTCAGTGCGGCCCCAATAGTAAACACAGGTGATTCAGTGGTGCTGGCCTGCATAGCAGTATTATTCAAATCCCGTTTCCAGGCTGTAAAAGGCACGGTGCTTGGCCGATGTTCCCACGGCATTCCAGTCGCCTCTAAAATGGCGACCTCCTTCCTTCCCGCATCCCACTTCAAGTTTCCGGCCAAAGACGTAAAAATGGCCTGGCCCACAGCTGTTCAGTATTGACAGTCCCGGGGGATTGCTGGGCGTTCGTCTAAGAGGGGATTTGGCTAGAAGGGCAGAATAACAAGCCGCAGCAAAAAGAATAACAAACACCAGCGGCAACGCTTGTTGGAAAAAGAGCCCAGCTGAGAACACTCAGCTGGGCGAGTCCAGCCTGAGACTTTAGCGGCCGAGAAATCAAATTCAAATCCCCCCTGAAGCAGTAACGATCTGTCTGCTTTACATACCCGGTATTGTCCAATGTCGTTGTTTTCCTAGGTTTCCTAGGTTCTTGCAGTTCCTGGCCAGTAGCCTTCGCGATGTTATTTAAAAAAGAGTTTTTTTAGGTGGTAAAATATTCAGAAAGAGCTCTGCGGCTTCACAGACGCCATTTTAATACCGCCGGCGTCTTCCCGAGCCTGGAACTCCCGATCTGCCTAGTCCTCATGGCCGAAAGTCTTCCTCGACCCAAAACGGACTGGCGTGCTCCTGAGGTCTTCCAATTTCTTCCGGCCCGCTCAGAGATGGAAAAAGCTGGGTCGGGTCCTTGCAATTCTTCAGGGAGCCGATGGACGAGAGCGGAGGGCAGTTCGTTTGCAACCTCTCCGCTTAGCTCCACCATATATATAGTCCATATATATAGTCCATATATAGTCCATATATAGTCCATATATATAGTCTCCCTTTATTTTCATTTATCAGCAAAAAATCCTATATATATATATATATATATATATATATATATATATATATATATATATATATGTATGTATGTATGTATGTATGTATGTATGTATGTATGTATGTATGTATGTGTATGTGAGGGGCTGAAAGGCAAAAGTGGAAGCTGTGATGCTTTCTCTCCCATATTTGGGTACACCAGGATAACACGACAGAAAAACACATATAACCCTTTCCTGGTGAAAGAGCTGATTGGGAACAGAGCCTATGGCCTAATGGATAAGTTGCTGCACTGCAAGGCAGCCGGCCCGGGTTCAAATCCCAGTAAGGGGTATGGCTATCTGATGAGAGCAAAATAAGCTCGAAATAGATCTATAATAGTCTCCCTTTATTTTCATTTATCAGCAAAAAATCCTACATATATATATATATATATATATATATGTGTGTGTGTGTGTGTGTGTGTGTGTGTGGTATTAGTTATACAAGGGTGGGTTATATTTTAGAACTGGACTCCCAAAGCTTTCGGATTGGTCAATTGGTCAAATACCATGGGTTAACTGGGAAATGATGACTTGGCAACCTGGTAGATAGTATTTATATACATTAATTATGTCCTCAGAGCAACATCTGCATATCACTCTTTGTAGTTTAACGAATGAAGTTATTCAACACCAATCCTTCCAAGACAAAATTCTCATTGCTTAAATTCTTTGACTCTGCTCCCTTTTCCAAAATAAAATAAAGTAAAATAAATTATTGAACCAAGCCACCTTGTAATATTATCATGAGATGAAATACAAAACACATGTTTAATGGACTGGTACAAAACTTCCCTGTTTTTACTTTACATTATACTGTAAAGGAACACAACACACACATATATACAAACCATTGCGATGGGATGGACTTGCTGGCTCCTTCAAAAAGAGGTCTCTCTCCATCATGCATCATCCATACTATCACACTTTCCCACAATCCTTTGGAGAATCTGGTCAGTCACTGCCACTAGCCATGTTTGTTTTTAGAGAGAAAAGTCCTTTGCATATTTACCCAAGAGGAAGTTGATGAATAAACCTCTCCCTCTCCCTCTCCCTCTGCCTTTCTGTAGCTCATAGATGACTGTAATACACGGTAAACTAAAATCTCTATCAGAATGAGATTGCCCATTTCATTAAAAAACGCAAGTTGTCCTTAATTGCTTAAGAACCTAAGTGCTGAAGTCAATGGGAAAAGGGGGGGGGGGAATACTGATAGTGATAAAATTACAAAAGGCTTAAAATTAAGAGAGATTAAATAGATGCTAAAAAAACAGAAGGATTGGCTACTTGGTTGGAAGCATGTTCTCTTTACCATCCCCAGCCATCCCCAACATAGGGTATCCCCATTGGGGCCCCAGCTCCAGACCCAGGTTTTAAGGCTCTCCCGAAAGGCCAAAAGGGCAGAGCTCACCTCCAGCTGGAGAATATTCCAAAATTCAGGGGTCACAGTTGAATAGGCTCTTCTCTAGGCATATTTTGAATTTTACAGATCATAGCACTTAGCAATAGCACTTAGACTTACTGTATATACCGCTTCATAGTGCTTTTACAGCCCTCTCTAAGCGGTTTACAGAGTCAGCATATTGCCACCAACAATCTGGGTCCTCATTTTACCCACCTCGGAAGGATGGAAGGCTGAGTCAACCTTGAGCCGGTGAGATTTGAACTGCCGAACTGCAGCTAGCAGTCAGCTGAAGTAGCTTGCAGTGCTGCACTCTAACCACTGCACCACCTCGGCTCCCTAACAGTAATGTTCCAGGCAGGAATACACATCCATATGATGCATTCTACAGGCACAATCAAATAGAATTAAGGATATAAAGAAACAACTCTGACCAAGCTGATTACGTAGTCCTCATTTAGAACTAGCTCATGCTTCTCTTACCTGGCACAAGCCAGAATAAGAAGAGCGGATGACTGGCAAAGGAAGCCCAAATAGAACTGCCATCCTCCTCCTTCTAAAAGCTTCCCTGAAAGTAGAAAAACTTCCTGCTCCTGATTGGCTGCTCAGTTTGAGTTTCCTGGCCTTTGCTGGTCTCTGCCCACTTGACAGGTTTAATTTTGATTAACTTTTTCATATCTGGTTTTCTGGAATGTTTTCTCCCCCTTCGCTACCAACTCATTGCCTTCATTTATCTAACACGGAGAGTGCTCCACTTAGGATTCAGCTAGACAGCTAATTTTTCTTTTATACACACACACAGATGTACACAGAGGATGGTTTTACCAAGATAAATATTTCACCTGGACAGGATTAAAAAAAAGCAGACATCTTTGGTTTCTAAAGCAGCATTGAAATATGATTGTTGTCTCCACCACTTGGAGATTAGCTATCTCCGTGATAGCAGTGGTAATATTTCTGCTACTGTCTCTTTATGCCTATCTTAAGTGGTTGCTAAGTGTGCAGTTATTACAAAAGTCCCCAAAGAGTTAATTAAGATCTTCACTTAAAATATAGCTGGCAACCTCACATGGATAGTAGAATTTTGAACTTTTCCTTGATCTTCAGATTTTCTTTTTCTTCTACGGGCATGCTAGGTAGGCTAATCTCACATCATGTTGTCTTGGTTTCTCAAAAACAACTTCAATGCCAACTTTTCTCTGGTAATCTTGAATCACCCATGAAAGCACATAAACCCATGAAAGCACATAAATAAATTCTAGTTCCTACCCTTTGGTTGGGCAGTCCAAACTAGGCCTGTTACTGCTTGTTGACTATTCTCATTTTTGCTTGCTAGTTATTCTTTCCCTCCTCTGAGTCCAAACACCATCCCCTTCTTGCCAGTAGCAAAGAGCGCTTGGATTTTTCTTTTCAAAACATTTGTAAAGTTTGGATTTTTCTGGACATTTAACATTGCTAAAGCAGCTCTTCATTAAGGATAACCTAATGAAGTGCATCTGTAAGGGAGACAGTTTGAAATTACTATTCCAGAACCTCCCCTTTAATAAAACTTTTGGCATTGCATTTTCTTCTCAACCTACTTTGATCTTGTTTCCACAGAATTAGAAGATCTGCAAAAGAAATCATATTAAGACGGGATTAGAGATCCTAAGAAATAATGAAAAAAATTAGTCAAACTGAAAAAGTAATAAGTAATGAAATTACAGATGTTAAAGGCAAAACTAGCATAATGGAAAATAGTCTGTTGTATTAGTATTAACTACTATTACCATTAAAAAAAACAAGTGTTGAAGAGACTATGGAGTCTTTCATCTAGAAACATGAATATAATCTATCAACATACCAGAGATGGGTTCCTCCCGGTTCGGACCGGTTCACCTGAACTGGTAGCGACCCCTGGTGACGTCATGATGACGTCATGGATCCGGTTCAGTCAGTGCCAGTCCGTGGGACTGCCATCTTTTTTTTAAAAAATAAATTTTTAACTTTCTTTTTCTTCTGCGCATGTCAGAAGCCGAGTTTCCGGCACTGCGCATGCATCACCATCTTGTTTTCAGCTTTTTCTTCTTTTTTTTGCATGCACGCGAAGGAAGCGAACCAGCAGTGAAGTAAGTTACAACCCACCCCTGCAATACACACACAACCACACACTCCCTAGTAAAAAATCTGAGAGCACATGATAAATAATCATATACTTAGATAACATTATCTTTACAGGTATTCCTAAAGTGACCAGATTTTTTTTTTTAAGCGGGACACCGACGGGGGGGCGGGGCCGCCTGGACACCGCCATTTGAGTTTTGCCCTCTGCGCATGCGCAGAATGCTGCGCATGCGCAGAGGGCAAAAGACGGCTAATGTCGGCGTCCAGGTGGGGGGGAGGCGGGAAGCCTTTCCTCGCCTCCCGCCTCCCCTTCGGGAGCCGGCAGTGGCTTGGGCTGGCTTGGGAAGGGGAGCAGCCCCCAGCGTCTCTTGGCTCTCCTCCTCCCTCCCTCCCCACCCGCCCGGGGGTCCCGCGCCGCCCGCTGACCTCGCGCACGTCCTTGAAGGCTGCGAGAAGTGGAGCACGGCCCAGCCGGACATCGGCCTCACCTTCCCTCACAGCCCTGGCACCGCGGCCGCTGCTTTAACGTGACCCACTCGCCGGAGGACGGAGCGCCCGGAAGCTGGCCATCGGGCCTGCGCTTCACATCCGGCGTGTGGTGATGACGTCGCGCGAGGGACTTTTTCCCGCCCTCGCCTTCAGCAGCATCTCAATTGAAGCTCGTAGGTGACCAGACGTCCCGATTTTGAGAGGGCCTGCTGCTGCTGCCCAACCTGGCCGTCCTCGAGTGCCTGCAGGCCCGATTTTTTGAAAGAATGCCCTAGTCGTGCATTCTTTTAAAAAATTGGGACTTTTTAGAGGGCGGGCGGGACGCGGGACAAAGCATTAAAAAGCGGGTCTGTCCCGCCAAAATCGGGACGTCTGGTCACCTTAGGTATTCCCAACAACGCAAGACATAGTTCTGATTATGCAAGAAAAGCTTTATTACAATTATAGAAGCATAGAAAATAATATTACAACTTGCAGCTCCCAGAATAATAATATCCCACGTTTACTGACTGTAGTTCACTTTATTAACTGGGGAAAATGTTAACAATGGTCAAATGGAACAAAGAACTGCTCTAGAAAAAAAAAAGATGAAAGCACATAAGTTCTAGTTCCTACCCTTTGGTTGGGCAGCCAAACTAGGCCTATTACTGCTTCTCTAGTTGGTCATACCATACACCCCTTTTTAGGTCATCACTTAAGAAAACTGGGAGTTTCTGGAGCAAGAAGGTTTTTTGGGGGGGGAAACACCTATTCTTGCATTCCTGAGGCTGAGGAAACTCCTGGTTCCTCCAGTGTTTGGAGTCACTTTCTTGAGAACCGTCCCTTTGCTTCTGTTGGGGAATGTAAATCTCAGAACAATCCAACAGAGTATAGACATCAGAAGGTGCAACTGAAGAAACACACACACATAAATACTCATACAAAGACCTAAAAACTGAATTCCTTGCAAGTAAAAGCTACTCAGAAGGTAGCCATCTGCAGCAGGAGAACACTTAATGGCTGCTGAGCTGTAGATGAGTCTTAAATTTCAATTTTCATTTTGGAAAATCTGTCTGAGGAAATGGATCTACATTGCCCTTGCTGTGATATAAAAACTTATAAAGGAAAATTTTCACACTTTGTGCTAAGCCATAGCTTTTTGTAATCATTGTTTATTGAGTAAGCCTTGATAGTTAGAATTCCCACAATGCTAAGTCAAAACTAAAATATTATAGTCAAAACATTATAGTTTACTATAATGAGTGAATACAATAACTATGGTTAATTCATCCCACTAATTGTGATTTCCTCAGCAATCTGATGAAATGAGCCAGGTTTATTGCAAGGTATGCATCTAATTAGTAAGGCCACACTTGGAATACTGCATTCAGTTTTGGTCGCCACGATGTAGAAAGGATGTTGAGACTCTGGAAAGAGTGCAGAGAAGAGCAACAAAGATGATTAGGGGACTGGAGGCTAAAACCAGTGGTGGGTTCCTACCAGTGCGGTCCACTCTATAGCACCGGTAGCGGCCCGCTGGTGACGTCACAGTACCGGTGCGGTCAGTTGCCAGTGCCTGGGCACCGCCATTTTTTTGGAAAAAAATATTAATTTTTTTTAAATTTTCTTCTGCGCATGCCCAGAAGCCGAGTTTCCAGCACTCCTCATGCGCTGCCTTCCTACCCCACAGTGAGTCCAAGCAGGGGAGGATGGCTGAGGGAGCGCATGAGACGCTGAGAGAACGGGCGGCAGGAGCTATCTCCATTCCCCTACTTTCAGCAGTCCGAGAAGCCACGAACACGCGGTGATGATCCTAGGCATTTTCGCACGTTTGAGGTTTCTCGAGCTGCTGAGGGGAGGGGGAATGGGCAGCAGGACCTATCTCAGTTCCCCTCCCTTCAGCAGTCCGAGACACCACGCCCACCCGGTCACATGGCTGGCAAGCCACACCCACAAAATAAGCCACGCCCACAGAGTGGTAGTAAAAAAATTAGGAACCCGCCCCTGGCTAAAACATATGAAGAACGGTTGTAGCAACTGGGTATGTCTAGCTTAATGAAAAGAAGGACTAGGGGAGATATGATAGTAGTGTTCCAATATCTCAGGGGTTGCCACAAAGAAGAGGGAGTCAAACTATTCTTCAAAGCACCTGAGGGTAGAACAAGAAGCAATGGATGGAAACTAAACAAGGAGAGAAGCAACTTAGAACTTAGGAGAAATTTCCTGACAGTTAGAACAATTAATCAGTGGAACAGCTTGCCTCCAGAAGTTGTGAATGCTCCAACACGGGACGTTTTTAAGAAGATGTTGGATAACCATCTGTCTGAAGTAGTGTAGGGTTTCCTGCCTAAGCAGGGGGTTGAACTAGAAGACCTCCAAGGTCCCTTCCAACTCTGTTGTTGTTGTTGTTGTTGTTGTTGTTGTTGTTGTTGTTGTTGTTGTTATTATTATTATTATTATTATTATTATTATTATTATTATTATTATTATTATTATTCAAAGCTTGATTGCTTCTGGGTGTTCTAACCTGTTGTCTATTTCTCTGTTGGATCATACATTTCGCTGGACCATTTTTTTAAGTAAATGCAACAACTTTATGCTACTTATTCACTCTTTTCTTGTATTAACAGGAATAGGAATTGTATAATTTTGTTAATAATCATCTGGTCCCTTTGCATCATTGGCATACTCTTTCTTACTAATCTCTTCAGTATGCTACCTTTCCCCATATCTTGCCTGTACATTTAGTTCTTTGCAATAACTAAAGTCATTCTGGACAACATCATATCTGATTCACTAAACTGAAGGCATCTGAACAATCAGAAACGCTTGAATAGTTCCATGAAGGTCTTGTGGCCAACATTTCATCAGAGGAAGAGCATATTGCCATGATGCCATCTTTTGGAACATTGTCTATAGAAAACTGATCATTTCTTGATGAAATGATACCTGATCATTCTGGGGGGGAAAGCAGCTGCACATTCAACTCTCTTATCCATCCAATATGATTGAATAGATCTTCCTTAGGTACAATATCGGCTTGACATTTTGCCATTCTGCGTCCTTGTTCCATATCAGCAGCTGCTGCTGGCAGGTAAGTGGGAACATGCAAACTTTTTTTGATTAGGATCTGGGTAAGTCAGTCTACCAGAAGCTACAGAAGAGCAAGATTTGCATAAGAGGCACTTGCTAGTTGCAGCTACAGGTTTCAGTTATTACGAGTGCCCTATCAGTGAGATGGAGCCAATCTGGTTAGCTTTCCCTTTCAGAGAAATCTAATGCTTCCCTCCCTATTCAGCCAAAGAGGTGTGCTAGAATTTTCCACTCCTCTGAAAAGCATAATGTATGGCTTCCATTAGAACTGCCAAGAAAGACTGCCAGTTTTCCAGCATTTTGTTACAATTCTGCTACCTGAAGGCCAGAAACCACAACCAGCTGAATGATTCTACAGATTTTGTTCTCACTAATATTCACATTCTGCAACCACATTGGTTTGATTAAACAAACTCAATTGTTAACAGAATAACGTTTTCAATTATTTATTATAGATGAGTAGATGGTAATTTGGGAGCCCATCTGCAGTAGTAGTTAAGGCATCTGGCTGGAAACCAGGAGACTGTGAGTTCTAATCCCACGTTAGGCGTGAAGCCTGTGGGGTGACCTTGGTCCAGTCACTCTCTCTCAGCCCTAGAAAGACAGCAATGACAGACCACTCCCAAAAAAAAACCTTGCCAAGAAAACTGAAGGAACTTGATCAGGCAGTCACTAGGTCAATACCGACTCAAAGGCATAAAAATAAACAAATAAACTAATTAATGGTAATTTAGCCTGAATATTATATACAAATCTAAATGGCATCATTCAAAACTTTTGAATTTCTATTTGCTTCCAGTTTATCTCTTTTCCACCCTGTTAGGTTCTTTGTGGTTTACTTTTAGTGCTTACTTCAGTGTCTTTTGTACAAAACAAATAGTCAGGAATATGCTTTTCTGCTGCTTCCTTTAATGAAATTTCTAGAAGAGCACTAGTGGGTCTGCAAGAATTACAACCTAAGGCAGTGGTGGCGAACCTTTTTCGGCTCGCATGCCGAAAAAAGGGGGGGCGCGCTCGCGCGCGCTCGCATGCCAACACCCATTCCCTCCCCCCCACGCATGCGCACAACACCCCCCCGCTGCCCCTTGCGCATGCGCACACACCCCCACCCCCGCACAGGCCCACTTACCGGAGCCTGGAACGACGAAACGGAGCCTGGAACGATAAAACCGGCAAACCGGAAGTGCGTTTTTTCGCACTTCCGGTTTGCCGGTATGCTGTTTTTTGCACTCCGGATGGTTCAGGGAAGCTCCCTGAAGCTCCGGAATGCAAAAAACTACAAAACGGACAAACCGGAAGTGCGAAAAAGTGCACTTCCGGTTTGTCCGTTTTGTAGTTTTTTGCATTCCGGAGCTTCAGGGAGCTTCCCTGAACCCTCCGGAGTGCAAAAAACAGCACACCGGCAAACCGGAAGTGCGTTTTTTCGCACTTCCGGTTTGCCGGTGGGAACCCTCGCGTGCCGGCTTCTATGGCTCCGCGTGCCAGCTCTGGCACGCGTGCCATAGGTTCGCCACCACGGACCTAAGGTAATCAAGTAACAAAGTAATCACAAGCATACTTATTCAGTCAGTAATAACAATAACCCAATACAATATTCTCCTTTTTTTATCAAGATACAGCCATATGGTATTTACAAATCTAGGCATGTGATGGCCTGTGAATGGCATCAGATCGGTCATCAGAAACAGAAATGCTCAGTATGTCCAGTGATACTTGTAAACAATGGCGCAATCTTCAGTTGTGTTGTCTACTTCAAGTGTAGGTACTGCCAGTGGAAATGCAAGAATGACAGTTTATTTATTTGTTTGTTTGTTTGTTTCCATTTGTATGCCGCCCAACTCCCGAAGGAGTCTCCAACTGTTAAGTTTGGTGAGTGAAGAGACTGGAGGCAGGCTTCAGACAACAAGCTCTTTATTCAACTCTGTACAGACTCCAGCAAAGAACCAGTCTGACAGCTAGCCCTTTTATAGGCAGCTGTCAGATGGCTCGACCAATCAGCGGTTCGCATTCTCCCGCTCAAATGGAGGACCTGGTTGTAACCAGGCACTCTCAATACAGGTGAAACTCGAAAAATTAGAATATTGTGCAAAAGTTCATTTATATCAGTAATGCAACTTAAAAGGTGAAACTTAATATATGAGAGATACTCATTACATGCAAGGCAAGATAGTTCAAGCCATGATTTGTCATAATTGTGATGATTATGGCGTACAGCTCATGAAAACCCCAAATCCACAATCTCAGAAAATTAGAATATTTCATGCAATCAATAAAACAAGGATTGTACATAGAACAATATCGGACCTCTGAAAAGTATAAGCATGCATATGTACTCAGTACTTGGTTTGGGCCCCTTTTGCAGCAATTACTGCCTCAATGTGGCGTGGCATGAACACGATCAGCCTGTGGCACTGCTGAGGTGTTATGGAAGACCAGGATGCTTCAATAGCGGCCTTCAGCTCTTCTGCATTGTTCGGTCTCATGTCTCTCATCTTTCTCTTGGCAATGCCCCATAGATTCTCTATGGGGTTCAGGTCAGGCGAGTTTGCTGGCCAATCAAGCACAGTAATCCCACGGTCATTGAACCAGGTTTTGGTGCTTTTGGCAGTGTGGGCAGGTGCCAAATCCTGCTGGAAAATGAAGTCAGCATCCCCATAAAGCTCGTCTGCAGAAAAAAGCATGAAGTGCTCCAAAATCTCCTGGTAGACAGCTGCGTTGACCCTGGACTTAATGAAGCACAGCGGACCAACACCAGCAGATGACATGGCTCCCCAAATCAACACAAACTATTGTTGAGATAAGAATTACTCTTATCAGAGGCGAAATGAATCTTTTCCTGGAACTCTGACATTGTCAAAATAAACCGCATTATAATTCTAAGGTATAAGATATTTATTTCTTTACAAAAATAATAAATCACATTCTGGCTATAAACATAGGTGTTGCTTCGTCCAGAAGCAGAGAACAAAAGGAAAGAAGCAAAAGAAAGGAATGTACACATGCGTACTAGGAACATATTAATCACGTGCTCAGGAATAAACCATTATATTTGATAGGGATGCATCTCCCTGCATATACATGTAACAGGCAACATAAAATCACTGTGTGACAACTATGGAAACTTTTGCATCTCATTTGGAAACCAAGGACCCAGAGTATGGAGGAAGAATGGAGAGGCACACACTGCAAGATGCTTGAAGTCAAGTGTGAAGTTTCCACAGTGTTGATTTGATCGACCAGCTCAAGGATACCTTGGCTGATGAGCTTATTCAACTCTTGGTCAATTTTTGGCTTAAGCGCGAATGGGACTCATCAGGGCTTAAGCCTAATGGGAGCTACGTTAGGGTTGAGATTAAACAAAATAGGGTGCCCACATACTTGCCAAGTTCAGAACCGAAGATGTCTCAGAACTCCCAGAGCATATTAAACAAAATAGGGGTGCCCACATACTTGTCAAGCTCGGCACCGAAGATGTCTTGGAACTCCCAGAGCAGGTCATCAGCGCAACCACCAGAAACTGTGTTGAGCCCAGTCACTCCCATGCCCAGGGCGTCAAACCAGTCCAGGCTGAGCAGACTGGGAAGGCAGCCGCGAACCACAGTCAGGGGCAGGTTCCCATCGAACTTGCCAAATTGCACATGGAATTCGATTCCCCTGGTAGTCGCTGAGCTTGAGGGATTGGCTTTTCAGTTGTGCCTGGTGGAGCGCTGGAATGGCCTGCTTGACAGCTGCCCAGGATATGATGGATATCGATGACCCCGTGTTGACTTCCATCTCACAGAGAGACCCCTCTAAGGGTATTGTCACATGTATTTTCTTGTGGTTGGGGATACTCACCTGCCCAATCCTGGTCTGGGTTGTCTCATGGGCCCTGGTGCTGTCAGAGTGGCGCTTCGGCTTCCACAGCTCTCGTCTCAGTGCTTGTCTGGCTTTGGCTTTTCTGGCATCCGGAGAGGCTCGTATCCCAGACGGTTGGCTGGCAGACGGCAGAATCTTGCTTTTTTTCAGCTTTGTGTTACAAACTTTTCTTGTCAACTTATGTTTCAAAACATCCACTCCTAATGGTAATGTATGACCTCAGAGCAACATATGAGCCGAGGTGGCGCAGCGGTTAGAGTGGGGTACTGCAAGCCACTTTGTCTGACTGTGATCCGCAGGTCAGCGGTTCAAATCTCACCGGCTCAAGGTTAACTCAGCCTTCCATCCTTCCGAGGTAGGTAAAATGAGGACCCAGATTGTTGGGGGCAATATAAATATACATTGCTTACTGGTGTAAACCGCTTAGAGAGTGCTTGCACTGTGAGGCGGTATATAAATCTCACAAATAAATAAATAAATAAATAAATAAATAAATAAATAAAACATTATTGATATTTGGTTTCTCGTTGCCTGTACGGTCTTGCAATATCATAAGTTTTACATTCAGGCACTGATCACTAAGCATTCTTGAAACTTTGAACAAACATTTCAGCCAATACATTTTGTAAGATGAGTGGCACAGTAATACAGTGGTACTGGGCCATTGTGTACCAGTATACACAATGCTTTATGTCTGATTCCATTGATTTTGTCTGAAACAGTTTTGCTACAAACCGTGGCCTATTGTTAGTCACTAATTGTTTTGGAATACAATTTTTTGTAAATAAACAAACAAACAAACAAACAAACAAACAAATAAATAAATAAATCTATGTATTTGTATTTGTATTTGTTTATTTGTCAAGCATATACAGTATGATTATAAGCAAAGCATAAACAGTATTTATTTATTTATTTATTTATTTATTTATTTATTTATTTATTTATTTATTTATTTATTTATTTATTTATTTATTTATTTATTTATTTATTTATTTATTTATTTATTTATTTGGGAATTCTTCTATGCCGCCCTACTCCCTAAGGACTCAGGGCAGCGTACAGCATTTTAAAGAACACCAAACAATAAAATTGTTAAAAACAATTTTTAAAAAGTTAAAAAAGACATACAACACCATGTATACATGGGGGAGACCTCAGATGTAAAATTGCCTCAGAACCCTGCCTGCAGGAAGAGCCATGTCTTAATGGCTTTTCGGAAGGCCACCAAGGTGGGGATGATTCAGATCTCTGGGGGGAAGTTGGTTCCAGAGAACCGGGGCCCCTACAGAGAAGGCCCTCCCCCAGGCCCCGCCAGTCGGCAATGTTTGGCTGACGGGACCTGGAGGAGACATGATTGAATATATATGTAATAGTACAAGCAAGAATAAGAGTAAAAGAGGTATGAATATATGGGTACATTAGGACAGGAACAGTAAGTGTCTTGAAATTAACACAGAACATTAAAGTTAATTCAGATGTGAGGACCCATAAAGGAGGATGAAAAGAAAGAAACAGAAATGACTAATCAGCAGTCTGGTACACAATGGCCCAGTTTGTGCAACATATTTAAATGGCTCTTGGAAGAAGGAAGATACCAAAAAAAAAAAAACCAACAACAACCATATGATACAACCCTCAAACATTAATTGAGCCAGTCAAATTACCTGGAAGTTAGATTTAACCTCAACAGATCTAGCCTTTTTAAAAATGAAACAGTTTTTCATGATCAACTAAGTCCTCTGCGCAACAGTGCAAAATAGCCATTGGAGGGTTAACTACCCATACCTAAAGCCATGACTGAGATAAAATCCTAGAGCGGGCCTTCAAAAATGGCACTCCATCTCTGTGGTTCTTTTAGGTTTTCCTCCATCATTTACCCTGGCAATATAAAAAGATGGTGGAAGCAAAATCCTATTAGACCGTGCCAACAATATTGCTGATTCCAGTCATGCCACCATGAATTTCCCACCCTCTCTGCAGAGGCAAGCAATCCTCAGGCCGTGAGACAGAAAGGGACTGTCTGACTTGGAGGACTAAACACATGGCCATTGGAAGATTAATTGTGTCATCTTAGCCAATGTGAGAAATTGATTGCTGGGTCATGTTTGTATTGTGCAAATGTGATCAATAAAGGTACTATATGGTTTTTGGCCCCCACTATCACTAGACTTTTTATTTGTTGTGTTCTCTATGCAGCGTATCAGCATACTAAGGTGACATTTGGGAGGAGTTGCTAAAATGACACACAGCTTCCTAATATAATTAGGAAAATATTATTTAGCATAATATCCAGAGCAAATAATTTTTGTGTTGTTGGAGAAAAGTGGTTAATAAAAGCCTTTGGTTTTAGTATAAGGTGACCAGACGTCCCGCTTTTGGCGGGACAGTCCCGCTTTTTAATAATTTGTCCCGCGTCCCACAGCATTTCAAAAAAGTCCCGCTTTTTTTGAAAAAGGGGTTTTTTCCCTGCCCGGCCCGGAGCTGGCTGCAGACGTCCGCCTGCCCTCCCAAAGCAGGACAGCCGCAGTTCACTTTTGTTTCGCAGCGGGAGAAGGAAGAAAACGGGCAGCGAGAGCGGCAGCCTCTTCCAAGCGCAGGCCTGGCCGTCTCCCCACACAGAGGGCTGCTGCTCGGCTGGCTGGCGGCGGCTTCTGCAATGGAGGCAGCACGCGGCTGTGAAGAACCCTCACCACCCACCCTCCCGGAGCACCACAGCCGCAGTTTGCTTTCTTTCTTCTCCCTCTCCGGGCCAGACGCAGCAGAGGCGAGCCCCGGCCATGGCAGCGGTAAGGGCTGCGATGAAGGGGTGGTGTTTGGGGGGGGGTGCACAAAGCTGCAGGATAAGAGAGATGGACCCCTCCCGTCTTGCTCCCCTAGAACCGCCCCCGTCAATGGTGTCCCGCTTTAGAAATATTAAAATCTGGTCACCTTATTTTAGTAGGAAGTGTAAATCCAATTAATACATTACAATAACATAGTAACCATAAGCCATGATTTACAAATGGCAGTGTCTGAGTTCATAAACACAGAAAACATTATTGTTTAGTGGGATGCATGAACTCAGCCTTTCAGCCTAGGCTGCCTCATAAAACTGTGTGAACCTGAAATGAGGTTTCTGGCTGGGAGGGGCAGAGACTGGCATGGCTTCCTAAGCTCCCTGGAGGACAGGCAAGGTCAAAATATATCCGAACCAAACTCCCTAAATCCTTGTTCATAGCTCTTGCTGCTTCACAGACCTAGGATTGGCAGGCCTTGCTTCTCTCACTCTTTGCCCTGATGCCTTAATCCTGCTGCCTTGGCAAAAATAAAAAAATAAAAAAGTCCCTCTCTGCTATTCTAGTCAGGTCTGACAGTTTTAACTGTATTGGCAGGGCAAAGAGATAGAAAAGGAGATGGTTGAAAGGGTCTTAAGGAAAGGAGAACTTCCATTAGCTTCCAGTTGAATTTCATTTCTGGTGCCAATTATTTTTATGACATGTTTCAGATGGATGAAATAGGAAAAATGTGGAGGAGTATTTCAGTTTATTTTTGAGGACAGTGTTATATCACTCTGTTAATTAATCACAAGGACAGCTGCAGTGGAAAGTCCAATGCTGGGTAGCACGGTGAAAAAGATTCACATCAGCTTGCCTTCCTTCCTAACCAAAGAACAGTAGGACAGAAATGGAAAGATGGGGACTAGATGCTCATCAGAGGAAGGCTGTTAAATGACGCAAAGCTCCATTGTAAAATTCATTGTAAGTTCTCTGTGGTCCATAATTCTTATTCCTTCCTTCTGTCCAGTATTTTCTCTGCCCTTTTTCATGTAGCTTACAGATGAGCTTACAGAATCAATGTAGCTTACAGATGATGACTTTAAACCTGGACAAAGAATATCCAGATTCAAGTCCCTATTTGACCACATTGCCAGTTTCTCTGTATTTGTGTTGCAAACATCTAGCCATGTGTTGATAAAGGTATGAGTCATGGCAGGGGTGAAATTCAAAAATTTTCCCTACCGGTTCTGTGGGCGTGGCTTGGTGGGCATGGCAGGGAAAGGATACTGCAAAATCCCCGTCCCCACCCCCCTCTGGGGCCAGCCAGAGGTGGTATTTGCAGGTTCTCCGAACTACTCAAAATTTCCGTTACTGGTTCTCCAGAACCTGTCAGAACCTGCTGAATTTCACCCGAGTCATGGTTGTCAACCACAGGGGATAACCTTGTTGTGGGGATAAAATGAGAGGATACCTCATATAGGCCCCCTAGAGCTCTTCAAAACAAAAACAAAACAAAACCCCAGAATATAAAAAGCTGGGCTATAACAGCAACGATAATCAAGTTGTGGGACAAATGTACCTTGTGCTTCAAGGTCCTATGAATTGCCTTTCCATTTCTGCAAAGCAATGGTAGAAGCGGAAATTCAATTTTCATTGGATTTTCATTGGATTTTGACTGGATTCTTCCTCCAAACCATTTATAAACTAACTGCAGATCCTTAGCCAGGTATTGGAAATATAGTGTCAGACTCAGCACCTTACAGAGCAACATAAAATTATGGCTTTCTGTAGAGCATGATCTGGATGTCCTCTTGCCCTGAGGAATCTTTTGTAGAAACCAGGCAGGCTTTTGTGACATTAACTATGCCATAACTTACTTAAACATTGATTTGTTGAATAAACAATATTTGATTTTACACAGCATACTATGCTATAAATCCTGATTTATGAACTACAGTATGCTGACCCAAAAGCAGTGTTTGTAGCTGAATACGTTATATAACATTACCAGTGAATAATACTTTTTCAAGGGCAAATATTATGCTCCAGGGAAGAAATGCAAGATGTTCCACAGGCATTTGAGATGCAACCTAGATGGAGCATCGATTTGACCCCCGGCTGATCAAGAAATTATTCAAAGTAGGGTCCAGAATATGTTTGGATAGGTTAGCAGCAGTCTGGCAAATCTAAAGAAAAATCTTGGAAGAAAAGATAATAAGCCATTTTTATGTTGCTGCCGATAAAAGTATATAATTCCAATATGAGCTATATTTTTATATGCCAAGTCTATAAAATCACAAGGAGTCAAGCTTGATTCAAATGAGATGTTACCTTTTTAGGGGGAAAAGCAAGTTAGGAAAAAATCAAAATTTGCCAACATTTTCCATTCCAGATCATTTCATTTCTGAATGGCTTTTCTTGAAAAAGAAAAGACATCTGGGTTCTGTCAAGTAAATCTGAGTAGGACATGTAATTTATATTTTTAGATAACTTGCCCAAACAAATTTAACTACAAAGTGTGTACTTTAAATCACAGAGTCATCAACAATTTGATTCAGGTAGTGAACTATCAGTATGTAGAGCAAAGGTCTTCAAACTTGGCAACTTTAAGACTTGTGGACTTCAACTCCCAGAATTCTCCAGCCAGCATAGTTTAAAGTTGCCAAGTTTGGGGACCCCTGATGCAGAGGATTGTGTAATAGAGAGGAAGAGCTTCCAAACCCTCCTTTCTTTCACAAGACCTACTTTACTTCTTATTCTTGGAGCCCATCCAAATACCTGGGTGTGAAGGAGGTAGTTAACCACAAAGATTTACGTTCCAGGTGCACATATTCTGGCTGTCTTTTGGATTACAGAAGTCAACAAACTGGGAGACTGAGTTTGGAAAGTTGTTGCTGGCTTCCTTTTTCTTGGCTCACCAGTTTGTTGTTCTCAGAAATATACTTCTTTCTCTGGAAAGAAAACTTTCATATAGATGCCATTATCTGGCATCCTATGGAATGAAAAGAGAAGGTCAAGACAGCCAACAACAAGCCTGGGTACAAGACTTGTTCAGGGAACAACTATTGTGGCTTATGTATTTATACCAGGGGTGAAATGCTACCAGTTCGGCCTAGTTTGGGTGTACCAGTAGCGGCAGCTGCTGGTAGTTCAGAGAACCGGTAGTGGTGGCAGCATGAGGCTCCGCCCACCCGCCCAGACGTCGCCATTTTATTTTTTTCACCCTCTGAGCATGCGCAAAGCCTTCTGTGCATGCGCAGAGGCTGAAAAAGTATGGGCGAAGCACGCACTTCCAAACCAGTAGGGAAGGTAAGTAGATTTCAGCGCTGATTTATACTAATCTGTAAATTAGGTTCATCTAGTTCATAAATGTATGATTTACTGAGTAAATATTTACTTATTGGTTTTACACATCATGCTAAGCCTATGTGCGAATTCAGCCACCCGTGTTTATGATTTAATGTGATATGGCAGGGGTGTCAAACTCACGTTGTCACGGCGGCGTCACGTGACGTATCAGGACTTTTTTCCTCTTCACTAAAACGGGCGTGGGCGTGGCCAGCGCGGGATGCATCAGGCCCACGGGCTTGGAGTTTGATAGCCCTGTAATGTGGGAAACAAAGTGATATGATTAGTGTTACATGTGAATCAAATTTGTCTCAGAGTTTCCTTCTGAGGAAAAGTGAGGGGAATGTAGATGCTTCAGAGAAATATTTCCTTTTGATAGGCTTATATTTATTTATTTATTTATTTATTGGTGTTTCTTATATGCCGCCCAACTCCCGGAGGACTCCGGGTGGCTTACAACAGAAAAAATACAAGAAACCAATATAAATAAACATTAAAACAGATATAAAAATTAAAAACATCTTAAAACATTTACTTTCCATTCAGCCTCATACATACTTGGGGGTGAGCTCAAGTGGACTACGCTCTACCCCCTGCCTGCAGGAAAAGCCAGGTCTTAACAGCTTTCCGGAAGGCCAGCAGGGTGGGGATAATTCGGGTCTCTGGGGGAAGTTGGTTCCAGAGCACGGGGCCTGCCACAGAGAAGGCTCTCCCCCTAGGGCCCGCCAGGCGACATTGCTTAGCCGATGGGACCTGGAGGAGGCCAACTCTGTGGGCCCTAACCGGTCGAAGGGAAGTGTGAGGCAGAATGGTTTGCAGAGGCATACTGGAAATTGCAATCTGGATGCATTTGTGTGGGTAGTGTACACTTTGCATATATTTGGCCATGTAAAAAAGGAACAAACGTTATTACAGTTTGCTCAGCAGTGCAAACAATAATTCTTGTGAGTGGAGAAAGTTAATACATACATATCAGCCACACTAAACAAATCTTACAGGAATGAAGGAACAATTGTCTATTAGAGAATAAGATACTAAGGACTACATCTGAATACAGCAGCAATTTCTGCAGCCTGTTGTTAGATGGACTCAGTGCAAGCAGTGGATACATTTTACCTGGCCATTGTACATTCTCACCTTCTGTAGCTGGTAATGGGAAGATGTCCTAGTGGAGTCTTCATGATTTCATTACTACAGGTGGTCCTCAACTTACTACCACAATTCAGCCCAGAATTTATGTTGCTAAGTGAGAAACTTGTTAAGTGAGTTTTGTCCCATCTTATGACTTTTCTTGCCACATTTGTTAAGTGAATCACTGCAGTTGTGAAATTAGTAACCCAGTTGTTAAGTGAACCTGGCTTCCCCATTGACTTTGCTTGTCAGAAGGTCACAAAAGGTGATCACATGATCCCGGGACACTGCAAACGTCATAAATATGAACTACTATATGAACTACTGGTAGTTGCCAGGCATGAGAATTTTGATCACATGGGCATGAGGATGCTGCAACGGTCATAAGTGGGAAAATGGTCATAAGTCACTTTTTTCTGTGCCATTGTAACTTCAAATGGTCACTAAATGAACTGTTGAAAGTCAAGAACTACCTGTATTAGCAGTTTACAATCATATTTTTCACAAAGCATCCCAATTTAGCTGTACAACCCCACTTAGGGGTTTTGCTTTGCCTCAAACCAGTTAGCTCTAATATTTCCTCCTGGACCACTCTATGACTTCTTGAACTGGATTTAGCAAAGGCCAAGTACTGGACTTTCCACTGAGATTTTGCATACTTTACAAATCAAATCCTGATTAATGGAAAGGCAAATACACATGTTGCAGGATAATGTTGCAGGATCCAATCTGGGTCAGTCACTGGGACAAGAGGTTTAAGTCTTCTTCACACATTCTGGTGAGAGAGAAATTCCCTGAGGATGGGCTCCTGCAGGAGTCTGAATCCTTGGGAGACTAAACCTCTGGTCCTGATGACCAACCCAGATTGGATCCTGCAAATCCTTAGGATTCTAAGACTGAGCTCACCATCATCCTGAACGGTATGACAGAATGCATGGGATTGTTTAAGCCACAATTTGCGCCTTAGCATAGTGTATGAACTAGTTGCAGCTAAATGATAGGCGAACCTGGCACAATGCTCCAAGAATGAGAGAAACCCAATGAAATTATTCCAATAGTCGGACTTTAGATCAGTGTTTCTCAACCTTGGCAACTTGAAGATGTGTGAACTTCAACTTCCAGAATTCCCCAGGCAGCAAAATGGCCAAATTTGATAAAACACTGCTTGAGATTGTGGCCATTCTCATTAAATAAGAGAGGGAAAAGGTCATGTCACCCACATGGATATTTTTCAGAGGATTAAGTATCTGCAAGTGTTGTTGATAGGGAATTCATCCTCTGTTCCTTTGTGTATTTGAATGTTTATTGCCAACCCTTGGGGTGCCTAAAATCCTGAAAAGTCTGAAATGTCAGATCTTCGATTCTCTATGCTGGTAGCACATACATGCCTCCTAGCGTAGGAGGGCGTGGATCTCTTATGTAATCTCTGAATCACCCATCCCCAGGAAGTCACCAGGGGAGGCAGTGACAGGTAGGAGAGTCACCAAAGGGAGAACAGGAGGGCTCTCCTCCTTGCCCTGCTGTAGAAACACAAAGACACAACAACTGCAGAAAGTTAAAGAGTTGGAGGAAATTCCTGGAAATGAGCAGTCTGATGCAATCTCACAAAGCAAAAACCCATCATGCAAACAATCACACTCCCTTGTCAAGCATAATTTTTTTTTCCTGGAAGAATAAACAATGGTATGACAAAAATCCAAAAGGCAGAAAGTCAGAAGCATATATTTTTAAAAAAAACATGATTCACAATCATGAGCATTTTTACCTTAGACATTTTCCCCAGGGGGCTGTCTCCAAGGAATTGCCTTTGTTTTAACCCCTGTGAAAAATTTGTACTTCAGATCATTTACCTGAAAAGAGGTAGGATGCGGGGCAATTAATTTCTATTAATCTCACACAATGAGAGGGACGCTACTTATACTTGAAAATGTAGGTATGGGATCCTTTGGTAGTTGCTGTTTTTGGTGTCTTCGAGTCAGTGTTCATTCCTGATGACTGCTGGATTGGTTCCTGCAGTTTTCTTGGCAAGGTATCAGAAGTGTCAGAAGCCATTGCCTCCATTCTAGGGCTGAGTGACCAAGGTCACCAGGCTGGCTTTATGCTAAGGCAGGACTAGAACTCACCATCCCCTGGTTTCTAGCCTGGTGCCTTAACCACTAGACCAAACTGGCTCTTCCCTTTAGTACAGTGTTTCCCAACCTAGGCAACGTGAAGATGTCTGGACTTCAACTCCCAGAATTCCCCAGCCAGCATTCGCTGGCTGGGGAATTCTGGGAGTTGAAGTCCAGACATCTTCACGTTGCCTAGGTTGGGAAACACTGCTTTAGTAGTAGGGGTCTGTTAGCTAGAAGCACCAACAGGAAGTGCTGCACTTCATTCTTCCTTCTTCAGTCCTGGCCCCGGTCATCATTCTCTTGAGTGATGAGAACATACCAAGCCATTCAGCAGATTAACTGGTTCCACTAGGAAATAATTTTTCATCAACAAGTAAATTAATCATATGGCAGGTTCCTTTTAAAGCAAATGCAGTTTGTAATGCAAGTATTTATAATAGTTGCTGCCTGACTGTGCCATCTTCAGAGGCTCTCTTGTATTTTTCCCATTTAAAGATACACATATGCTCCTAGGATGATCACCCAGCATGGTTTGCTAACTAAATCACAATAGCTTGATCCGCACATTATGCTAAAACATAAATCATAAATGATTGAGTTCACATACTTGTACTAAAACCAAACCAATCAACACTTATTATAAAGCCAATATCTCTCTTCCAGATTCAAACTGATCTCCTCCACATAATTTTCTTGTCAATAAGACTAAAATTGTTTGCTACTCACTTCTTCTTGAATGCTTTGAATGCTTAAAATTTTTCACTGTAATGTATAGCACACAGATTTCTTGGTGATCTCCTTTCAAAATATTAAGTTCAGATCTGCTAACATACAATACTAGATGTACTTTATTTTTATTACTAAAACTAGCATTTCAGAGATCTGCATTTTGATGTACTCAGATAGAAAATAGGTCAGAGCCTTGAACTCATGAAGGTGGAAAGTGTCTAGAAAATAGGAAAACCTGCAAAGTTGCAACTACAAACAATTCCTAGAATTGTTGTCTAGGGAAAAAAACAACCAAGAATGTGAAGGTGCAACTGCAAACAATTCCTGCTAAAAGGAAAAATAAATTGCATTTAAACAGACTATTGTTTAAAACAGCGGTTCTCAACCTGGGGGTCGCGACCCCTTTGGGGGTCGAACGACCCTTTCACAAGGGTCGGGAGACTTCACCTGGACGCCGCCATTTGGGTTCTTTTACCCTCTGCGCATGCGCAGAATGCTTTGCACATGCGCAGAGGGTAAAAGAACCCAAATGGCGGTGGTGGGGCAGGGGGCATGGCCGGGGTCGTGGCAGCGGGGTGGGTCGCATGGGGCTGTGGGGGCAGGTCGCAGTTCACGGCATTAGGAAGGTTGAGAACTACTGGTTTAAAAGCTTTCTAAAATGCTAAAAAAACACCTAATGTGTAGGAAATGAAAGAAGGAGCTGATAACTAAAGAAATGTACAAGACCATTGCCAGAAACTGGAGGACATGCTTCAGAAAATATAGAGTTCATAGTGATTTGATACTTGCAGGAAATTACCAAAACAATCACAACAAAAGGTACATTTTGAGGGTACATCAGAACAAAAAAGAAAGACAAGAGGTGCAGGCTTGTTCTGAGAAAGATGGGGGATTTGTTAATGGAGAATAATTAGAGGACAGAACTTGTGTTTTATGTCTTCCCAGAAGAGAACTGGCAGCTGCCATTGTGGAAGAATGGGCTGGAGCTCAGGATAGACAAGGAGAATGATTAAAATAATCCTTGGCTAAATCAAAATAATTCAAGTCTTCGGGGTCAGACAAAATACAATCTAGGGTACGGAAGAAAGTAGGTGGGTCAAATGCAAAATCACTAATCTTTCAGAACTCCTGGATAACTGATGAGGTCCATAAGACTGGGAGGGAATGAACTTTCGTTTAATATTTTTTAAGCACTCAGAGAACTTTTATAAATAGCCCCACATGAGTTTGGAATGTGGTGTCAGGTGAAATAACACAGGGTTCTGTCTTGTTCAATGTTTTTTATTAATTACCTGGATGAAAAGGTTGAGAAGGTGATTTGTAGATGGCACAAAACTTCCAGGAAAGAAGAGGACAAAAGATTCTAAAAAAATAAAAATAAAAATGAGGCAGGAGTCCTTCATCTGGGGGAAAACAAAACTAAGCATAAATATACAATGAGGGACATCAGGCCTGGCAGTAGTATTTATGGGAAAGAATCTGGGTGTTGCAATAGAATGTGAGCTGCTAACATGTCATACAACTGTTAAAAAGGCCTATCCTACTTTGGGACATATGAACAAGAACATAGAATCCTGTTCATGGAAAGTCAATGTCTCATTCTATTTAGCCTTGTTCAGGGGTGGGCTTCTGTGGGTTCGCAGAGGTTCAGGAGAACCTCTAGCTAAGATTCTGTGCAGTTTGGAGAACCCCCAAATCCCACTCCTGGCTGGCCCTGCCCACCACTCCCCTCCCCTCCCCTCTCAGGAGTCCCGATGCAGCCCGTTTTGGATGCAGGTAAGTGCAGGATGCGCACGGAGGCTCGGGAGGATAAAAAATGGGCCTACCAGAAGTTCGGGAAGGCCAGAAACGGGCCTGTTTCTGGCCTCCAGAGGGCCTCCGGAGCCTGGGGAGGCCATTTTCGCCCTCCCGGAGGCTCGAGAAAAGCCTCTGGAGCCTGGGGAGGGCAAAAACGCCGCCCCCAACTGTGGTGCAGGAGGCCGACTAGGCCATGGCCACCATGGCCACGCCCACCCAGCAACCGGGCAGAGAACCCCTTGCTAAAATTTTTGAAGCCCATCCCTGGTCTTGTTTGGTCCCAATGTCAACTTCTGGGTACCACAATTTATTCTAAAGGGACAGGAGTAAATGAGCAAGTTCAGAAGAGGGTTACCAAGATGGAAAAGAGCTAGAAACTAAGTCATATGAGGAGCAAGTCAAGGAGTTGGTATGTTTATGCAGAAAAAAATGACTGAAGAAAATCTGATACTTTTCAGATATGTAAAGAATGATCATATAGATCATTATTCACAATCACCCTGAAGAGAAGGGCCAGAACCAATCAGTTGACATTGCAGATTCAAATCATATATTATATGCAATTTCTTGACCCAAAAAAATCTGTCTCGTTAAAAGATAGCTTCCATTTCATCAGAGAGCTTCAAACAGAAGCTTTAGCAGATACTGCATGCCAAATGACCTCCGAGATACCTTCCAACTCTGATTCTATGAAATTTTTCAAATGGGTGGCACAAGCTCAGAATCTAGTACAGCGGTTCCCAACCTTCCTAATGCTGCGACCCACGTCCTGCCCCCGTGCCCCCACCGCGATCCACCCTGCCACTGCCATTTGGGTTCTTTTACCCTCTGCACATGCGCAAAGCGTTCTGCATGCACAGAGGGCAAAAGAACTCAAACGGCAGCATCCAGGCGGGTGGGGAAAGCGGGCGGGGGAAGCGGGCGGGGGAAGCCCTGTGCTGCAACCGCCACCGGCTCCATTGGCTCTGCGACGACTGACAGGCAAGAGCGAACCAGGAGCATTTCATCGCTGCAACATGCAAAGCAAGCGGAGACCTCGCCCAGATCTGGAGACTTCGCCCGGATGCCACCATTTGGGTTCTTTTACCCTCTGTGTATGCGCAGAATGCTTTGTGCATGTGCAGAGGGTAAAAGAACCCAAATGGCAGCGGCGGGGTGGGTTGCGATGGGGGCGTGGGTTGTGGGGTGCGATATGGCCAGGCTTGTGGCAGTGGGGGGGGAGCTGAGGATGCCGGGGTGACCCCTAGGAAATGGTTGTTCGACCCCCAAAGGGGTCGCGACCTCCAGGTTGGGAACCGCTGATCTGGTAGATCCATGGGTTTTCCAGAATGTCCTTTATCATCAAGTAATATGTTCAAACCGCCTGACATTGGCGGAAGAATCAACTTAGTAGGCTGACAAGCAGATCAACTGGCTGAACATCTCTGTCATCAGTTTGCAGTGTAAGACTATTTTAGCTGATCATTAACCCAAATATTTAAATCAAATTCTTTAATCTTTTTTCAAGTTTATATTCCCAAGCAATAGTTCATTTGAGATATCTGGCATAATTTTCTGGTAACTTGAGGTGAAACTATATATAATCTTAATTGCACTATTTAAATTAGCATGCATTTTTATTGTTGAGCAAATAGTAGTTACAAGGAGCACTAAGAAAAGGAAATTCAGATTTTTATCTCCCTGTACTATGCCAATGAACACAATCTCCCTGGAGTTGCTATTTGCATATTAAAGAAAAGCTTCTTATAGTCTTGGAGACCTACAGGCTCCCCTTGGCTTCCATTGACATAGCACAAAATATGCATATACTTTACATCTTATAGCAACTTGAAGTAATGAATTTTTTAAAAAAAAATTATTGCAGAGGGTTCAGGAATCAATCACTTAGATAGTACCAGTTCCATAGCAACAACATTGCAGCCGCATGTGAAAATCAATGGGTTATGTCACACTCCAAGACAGTAAATCGTGACTCTAAATCTCTTTAGAACCTAATTTTGCATTCAGGACTAGCTAAGATTAGAAATTTTCAAAATTCAGTATGGCAGACAAGAAATAACTTACATAGAGATCTGCCTAATGCAGAACACAGGAATCAAAGCCCTAAATATATTGTCAACCTCAGGGTTTAATCTTAAGCCTTTTTCTCTTACGTTTTTGGTTCAACAGCCTTCTGGCTATTTGCTTCTCAGCCTTGGGATCAAATGGTATCTGCTCTAACTTTATACAAAGGCAGTGCTCATTCCTGCTTGGCTGATTCAGGCTTTACATCAGAGGTGGTATTCAGCCGGTTCGGACAGGTTTGCACGAACCAGTAGCAGAAATTTGGAGTGGTTCACTGAACTGGCAAATACCACCTATGGTTGGCCCCGCCCCCACCCACCCGCTCACCCGCCCACCTGCTTGCCCTGCCTGCCCACTTGCTGCTCACCCCGCCTGCCCCTCGCTGCTCATCCCGCCCGCCCGCCTGCCCGCTCACCCCGCCCACCCCACCCACCCCTGCCCTACCCCACCCTATATATGTTACCTTCGCCACGTGGCCCAACTAATTGCCTCACCTCGCCTCCGCGCCTCACCCGCTCTGCTCACCAAATGTAAGCATGCTGCCCATTCGCCCTTCACCTCAGGTTGAGGCCCAGGGACACGCCATTCCCCGAGGCCCTGGAGCCTCCGCCCACTCACTGTTCACCTTGGCCGGGTCAGTGAATGTGCCATTCCCTGGCTCCAGCCTTGTCCCGGAGCCTCTGCCCGCTTGCCGTTTGCCTTCGCCGGGCCGGGGAACGCACCATTCCTCGGCTCTGGCCTTGACCCTGGAGCTGCCGCCTGCATGCTGCCAGCTTGCCCTCTGCCTCACTCACTTTCATCCGTGCCTTGGTGGGGGTCCCCGGCGAGGCGAGGCCGGTGAGCCTCCGGCTGCTGGTAGTTTTCAGCTGCCATTCGAGCAGCTCCATTGTGATGCCATCTCTCCAGTGCAGCAAGCCGTTCTCCTGGCCGGATCTGGCTGCGAATGGTACCAGCAGGCAATGGGGTGCTCATCATATCCAGCGTGAAGAACAGGGTGGCAATGGCGGCAACAGGACTTCTTCAGGACTCTTTTTTGGCCTGTAGTTTTTGGTAGTTTTTAGCACAAGAAACCTGCAGCTGCCACCTCTTTTTTGGCGTGAGAAGCCTCCAGCCACAGTGTTGTGGCTTGCCCGCATCCCGTGCAGCTGGTCGAGGATCCAGAGGCCCTAGAGCCGCCCGTGGCACGGCACTATCACTCGATTCTGGCTGGCAAAGAGGCTTCTCGGGGCGAAAAAGAGGCAATGGCTGCAGGCTTCTTGCGCTGAAAACTACGGAAAACTACAGGCCTAAAAAGAGGCCTGAAGTCCCATCACCGCCGTCGCCGCCCACGCACATACACCCCATTGCATGCTGGTGCGCATGCACGGCCGCACCCCATTGCCATACCTGGCCAGGAGAACAGCCTGCTGTGCCGGAGGGACGGCGTCGCAGCAGAGCTGCTCGGAAGGCAGCCGGACTGCAGTGTAGGGACTTTGACGTGCGGGGGGAGGGGGACCATAAAGGGACAGGCTGCAGGAGCTGCCTTTTCTTCCGGTTCTGTGGGCGTGGCTTGGTGGGCGTGGCTTGGTGAGGGTCATGTGACCGAGTGGGCATGGCCAACTCAATGTCACTCACAGCAAGGTTCCGCCCCACCAAGCCACGCCCACCAAGCCAGGCCCAAAGAACCGCTAGTAGAAAATTTTGAATCCCATCACTGCTTTACATCCAACTGGCTTTCACTAAAAGTTGGGAAATCTGCTTATTTCCCCACATGTTACAATGTCAATAACATAACAATGTTACAAAGAAGTCTTTTGAGTGAGATTGTTGATTTTAGATGTTCTTTAGATCACCAGCCCCCAACCTTTTGGGCACCAGGGACCAATTATGTAGAGAGAAATTCTTCTGCGCAGTATAGGGAGAATGGTTTCATGGGCTGCCTGCATCCCGCGGATGGGACTTCGCTTGTTTGCACAGCCTGGTTGCTGGCATGCCACAGACCAGTGCCCATCCATGGACCAGGGATTGGGGACCCCTGCTTTAGATTTTCAAAAAATGTAACTGGCTGATACTTTAATAGTGGCTGCCTTTTAATATCTACAATGCCTAAAAATGAAAAAGTACATTATAAAATGAAATAAAATGATAGAATATTCAAATGCTATCAGCTGATTCAGCTATAAAATTTCTTGAATTGATATGTTTTGGAGGCAACAAAGATTCCAGTAAGTTATTTTTGTGCGTCGTAGAATTAAATTATCTCATTTTTATTTTAGAAAATTTCAACAGAAAGAATTGCTACTTAATTCAGTTGTACTTTTTATGCCACATAATATTTAACTGTAGTTTTAAATGGAGAAAAGGCCACTGAATTAATACAAACACTCTTCAGTGGTTCACCATATGTTCACGATATTTTAAACATCATTACCACAATGCAGAGAATTAAAATAGTTTTTTCGTTTTCTAACATACATTCGGGTTTTCTGTATTTTGTGGGGTTTGGGGGGTGTGAGTGTTCAGGCAATGCCTATTTTCTGACTATGATTTTGTTCTGCTTGCCACAGCATGAAGACAGCTTCTCATGATATTATCTATCATGCTGGGGTACCTAAAGTCATCATGGGTTTTTTTTTTTTTTTGCTCTTCCTCCATGCTCAAAACCTTTCAGGCAGACAATCTCGTGTACTTTGGGGACAAGGCAGGGACAGGGAAAGCAGAAGAGCATAAACAGCGTCCTCCTAGATTGAGCCCCTGATGCATCTAGTTCAGCTGGCTGTTCTTACAATGCCCAATCAACTACACAAGGAAGCCCATTAGTCTCCCAGCACATGACCTTCAGAGGCAGCTACCCTGTTTTCAAGCAAATAGTCAGTGATCCCCATATCTTCCATGAATTCAATTCTTTTTTAAACCAGCCAAGTTGGTAGCCAGCACTACATCTCATGGTCGTGACGTCAAAGGTGAATTAGGGGGCATTTAGTTACAATGAAATAGAAGATAAGAAATACAAATGAGGAATATTGAGCTTAAGGAAGGGGAGGAAGTATTACGGCTCAAAATTAGGAGGTAGGAGAAATAATAATTATCTTGGGAAGTTAAGCTAATAGCGATCAAATTTGGAGTGAAAATTTGAAATTAAATGGTGGAGATCCCAGTTGACAAAATTAGGTTTTCTTTTTCTTTGAGGAATAATATAAAAATATACCTAGAAAGACTAATTTGAATAGAAGTATTGATATAGAAAAGATTTAAGATTAACAGTATCAGTGTAGGCTAAGGAGATTTGGAGAAATGTGTCGCTTGTCTATTTACCACAAAATAGATTAAAAATGGATACACTCAGGAAAGGAATAAGAGGGAGGAAGAGGAAGTAGAAGAGAGGAGGAGAGAAGGAAGAAGGCTGGAGAAGAGAAGGAGGTTGTATTTGTATTTGTTTATTTGTCAAGCATATATGATTATAAGCAAAGTACAAACAGTAAAACATGATTGAATATATATGTAATATTACAAGCATGAATAAGAGTAAAAGAGGTATGATTATATGGGTACATAGGACAGGAACGGTAGGCACGATTGTGCGCTTATGTACGCCCCTTACTGACCTCTTAGGAATGGGGTGAGGTCAATGGTAGATAATAAGAGGTTGAAGTTTTGGGGATTTGGGGAAGAAACTACTGAGTCAGGTAAAGTGTTTCAGGCATTGACAACTCTGTTGAAAGGTTAGAAAGGAGGAGGAGAGAAGGAGGAGAGGGAGGTGAGGTGAGGAGAGGTTGAGGTGGAGAAAGATGGAGGAAGGAGTAATAGGAAGAGGGAAGAGAAGGACAAAGAAGGTAGAGAAAGGGAGGAAGATAGAGGGAGGGGAGTGAAATGATTTGATATGGAAAAACAGACGGGCAACCTGATAATGATAGATTTAAGATTATTATTTTTGTTTATTGTGTATTGGTAATAATATATAATCTATATTAATTCTTGTTAAGATATTATGGTATGTGTATTGATGTTTTATGTGAAGTATGTTAAAAAAATAAAAAAACTTTTTGCAAAAAAAATGGTGAATTAGGAATTCTATTTTTTAAAAAAATAAAAGTCATATTGTCTGCCCTGATTCTTCCAAGATTCAAATTGATAGAACAATCTCTGGTTTAGTATTTCGGGAAAGGAGAAATAGCTTGACCGCCATACATTATTTTGTATACCTTAGCCATGTTCCCTCTTATTTACCTCCTTTCTAGGCAACCCCCCACCCACATCTCAAATTTTACAAGCTTTCTTCATAGGGAAACCGCTCCAGCCCCTTGATCAGATTAGTTGCTCTCCTCTGAACTTTCTGTAGTTCCTTTTTGAAGTGTGACAACTGAACACAATATTCCAGATGCAGTTACAACCTTGATGTATACAAGGGTATTGTGATATTGGCATCTATAAGTAATCTGTTCAACTCCCTTTGATCCATCAAGTCTACTATGGAAATATTCTTCATCAGGATGTTGGGTTCTGGGACTCCACGGCAAGTTTAGCTTGGCTGCAAGAATGGATGGAGACTTGGTCTTTTTCTCTTTTCACTGAACTTTTAAAATTTAATAGAGTATCATTCAATTGCTATTTGGTGTTATTGCATGTATATTTTGTAAGTATGTGTGTGAATGCATATGTTCTAGAGCAGTGATGGCAAATTTATGGCAAGCGTGCCGGAAGTGGCACACAGAGCCATCTCTCCGGGCATGCCAGCCGTCACTCATTGCTCTTCCGGGTTCAGCCAGCTGGTCTTCACGCGCGCATGCACACCAGAAACCGGAAGACCAGGTGACCGGCGTGCATGCACTCGCTGGAAATCAGAAGTTCAGCTTCCCGGCATGCACATGCGCACCGGGGAGCTGCTCTTCTAATTTCCGACACTCTCCTGCACGCATGCGCGCTCTCCCATTTCAGCACTCAGTGCCAAAAAGGTTCACCAACACTGTTCTACAGACTGTAAAGTAGGGAAAGCACACAACATCCACATATACACAAATGCAGAACAAGGGTGAAGAGACTCTTTGCTTGAGCGAAAATTATCCTTGGGGAAAATTGGGTACAGGAGGGGAAAAAAGAAAGATCCAGAGGCATAATAACATGAACAGTTCTCTGCTTCTAGTTTTTCTATTTTGTATTTCAAATCAATCAGGTAGATTTCAGAGTGGGGGGGGAAGAGTTGACTAAATGTACTAATCTTAAGCTCTGTAAAACAGTTTAATAGAAGCTGCCATCTACAGGTTGTCTATAAAATCATTTCAGAAGGCTGTCAGTCTCAAGAGATAGCGAGCGGTGATTTCTTTTTCCATTGATGGGTGATGCTGGGAGACAAAGGAAAGAACAGCATGAAACCCATCATTTGATATTGTGAAATTACTCCTCACTAAACTGTGGGAAGGCAACAACACTGCCTAGCCTCATTGATAAGATGAGGTGTAGGGACAACACAATTTATAGTGGCACACTTTCCTTCTCACGCAAAGACACAAGAAATGTACATGAACACGAATGAGGAGAAAGGCTCTTCTGGCCCCCTTGGGTCAGGGGTCTGCAGCCCGCGGCTCTGGAGCCGCATGTGGCTCTTTCATCCCTCTCCTGCGGCTCCCTGTCGCTCAAAATATGCGTCACAACCGCAAATGTGCGACACCCACCAGCAGCGAATTATTGAGCTTTTCGACCCATCTTTTTTTTTAAGTTCAAAATGTTTTTGTTGCATGCAGAAATGAAAATTTGTTTTCTCTGTAGCAGTTCATTGATTTCACAAATGCAACACACTATAGTTTTTTTTATACATAGCATAAAGGTAAAAAAATGATATATGCAGTGTTATCTTCATTTTAGATGTCAAAAGGGTTTTGTGGCTCCCGGTGTTTTCTTTTCTATGGGAAATGGGTCCAAACGGCTCTTTGAGTGTTTAAGGTTGCCGACCCCTGCCTTGGGTCATTTTGTTTTGTCAAAAGGACAGAAGTGGGGCTATTTGTCCCCAAATCCTTAGCAAACAAAAACCAACACTGCTGGGATTGATGTTCACTATTCCATTCCTCATGGGAGAGGACATTGTGCTGAGGTTGGAGAGCTCCTGATCTATGGGAAGTACATTTTGAACACTGGAACACAGCAAGGCTCCATTCCTCTTCACCAAGAATTCAAAGAGGGACATTTTGTTTCATTTCCAACTTTTTTATGCTAGTCATACAATAGCAATAGCAATAGCAACAGCAATAGCACTTAGACTTTTATACTGTTTCATAGTGCTTTTAACCCCCCCTCCAAGCGGTTTACAGGATCAGCATATTGCCCCCAATAATCTGGGACCTCATTTTATCGACTTCAGAAGGGTGGAAGGCTGAGTCAACTTTGACCCAGTCAGGCAGTGAGCAGAGTTAGCCTTCAATGCTGCATTCTAACTACTGCACCACCAAGGCTCTTGGATGGTAAACTGTAAATAGTCCAGATATTTAACCCTTCTCCTCCCCGCCCCCCGAAAAATCAGAAGATCCACCCAACTTAATGTGATTACAACTATTATTCCAGTAAGCTTAAAATTATCCAGACTTCCAGCTCTTCTACAGTACACATATTTGTCAATTGGTCAAGGGTTGAAAAGCTAAACATTCAGCTCATGGATTGAAGCTCAGAATTCATTCTTCAAATATTTTGCCCACATTTATCTTTTGGTTGGAACCAGTCATTCCTTTGCTTAAGAGAGAGCAATATGAAGGACATTAAGTTATATAAGTTTAAAAAAAAGGATCAATCCAAATCAGATCCCCCTTTTTATATACTTCAGGCTTGCTCTCAAGAAATCTGAGCAGCATGAACATGTGACTATCGGCTGATTTTTACATTTTCAGCAGTTAGCATTTTTACTTGCCAGAATCTGTTTTGTTTATGCTAAATGTGTTCAAGAAAGCAGATTACAATGTATTTGTCTAACAAGAAATCTTAAGCAGACTGATGTTATAAGGCCAGTTATATTTGACTGTTTATTTTAATGGCATTTCTCTTGTCATAAAGGTTTATCAGTTATGGTGTCTTTACATCTGAGTATTCTTAGCATCCCAATTTCCAAAATTTCCTAGTATTGCATCTTGTTATTAACCATTTGTTCAGAGGAAATGTAGCCCAGTAGTCTTTTTCTTCTTAAGTGGTTAATAAATGTTTTTTTATCTGACACAGGGATACTTTAAAAGGAGCACATAGCAGAAGCAGCACCCACAAAGTATTGGAACATCTTTTAAGTTATTGTTATAGTTTTTGCTGTCCTGAATAAAAGAACCTGTTAGTCTTTGTGATTTCGCTGACCAGGTTATCTAAGTCTGGTTCTGAACTCCAGTCTCCACTTTAAATGATTTTTTAAAATTTTATTATTAGAGTTAGAGGGACCTTGTAGGTCATCTAGTCCAACCCCCTGCTCAAGCAGGAGTTCCTACACCAGTGATGGCGAACCTTTTTTCCCTCGGGTGCCGCAAGCGTGTGCGCATGTGCTGTCATGCATGTGCGAGTGCCCACACCCATAATTCAATGCCTGGGGAGGGCGAAAACGGCCTCCCCCGCCCCCGCAGAGGTCCTCTGGAGGCCGGAAACAGCTCATTTCCAGACTTCCGGTGGGCACGGTAGGCCTGTTTTTCACCCTCCCCAGGCTCCAGAGGCTTCCCTGGAGCCTGGGGAGGGCAAAAACGCCCTCTGGAGGCCCTCTGGAAGCCTAAAATGCCCTCCCAGAGTCTCCACGTGAGCCAAAAATCAGCTGGCCGATGCGCACATGCACGCTGGAGCTGAGCTAGGGCAACAGCTCACGTGCCGGCAGATATGGCTCCGGGTGCCATCTGTGGCACGCGTGCCATAGGTTCGCCATCACTGTCCTACACCATTTGAGACAGATGGCAGTCCAGTCTCCCCTTGAAGGTCGCAAGTGTTTTATCTTTATCTTACCTTTATCTTTTTCTGAGCTGGCATCCAGAAAGCTAAAGGTGTGAAGACTCCACCATTTTGTTCCTCTTTTTAAAAACGTGTTTGCAGAAGTTAAAGGCCAAAATCCTCCAGGTAGCTTGGGACTTCCCCATCCCCTGCCAGCCCACCGCCAAAAAATTTAGAGTAAGAAGAGGAGATTTATGCTTGAGCCTTAAATATAAAAAGAAGACCACAGGGGGGGCTAAAACAGAAGGGAAAGCTGTAATGAATGCCAGTGAATGAATCAGCAAAGTCAAAAGGTCTTTGCTTGGCACTGAATGAGTACAAAAGCACAGAGGGTGCCTGGCAGACGTGCTGGGCAAAGGCATTTTCCGCTCTCTGTGAGGAAGATGGGCGGTTTCTAAATTTGGTAAATAAAAAATAAATAAACCCAGGATGCATCACCATGAAGATCCTTTGAAGCACCCAATGTCAGTTTGCTGTTGACGACATTGTAAGGAGAAAGGAGCAATGACTCTCCCCATGTCCCCAAATCCTGTACTGTGTAAAGAAAGGAGCAACATATGGAAAGCAGGCTTTGGCTTTTTCGAGCTCTCCCTGTGGATATCCCTGCCTGCTTAGTGTTGGAGTCCTAATAAGGTTGCCCCAATGCTGCCACCTGCTGGAGCATGAAGAGTGGCAATTATTTCCAAGTATGAACACATATCAAGGGTTCAGGATTTCCAAATGACAAGCAAATTTATGCCCCACTTGTTTTCTGGGTCATGAGGGGGAATTCACTGGAGAAAGAAATATTGCTTGGAAGTGTTAGCGGTAAAAAAAAAAAGCAGGCCCCCAAAGAACACAGGGGTTGGACACCATCAATGTTGATACCAGCCACAGCACAGAACAAGTTAAAGAAGTAATGCAAGGTCAGAAGCAATGTTCCCTCTAAGCTGTGCGGCCACACAGCCACGCGGCTGCAAACATAACGAGAGAACGGCGTGCAGCAGTTTCCAACTGCCGCGCGCTGTTTTCTAATATCAGAGGCTGCGCGACTGCGCACCCGCGCACATGACTAGAGAATGGCGCGCAGCAGTTTCCAATTGCCGCGCGCCGTTTTCTAACGTTAGAGGGACCATTGGTCAGAAGACATGGAGAGACCTGGCCCGTAGAATCACCAAGAGTCAGACACAACTGAACGGATAATGTCACCACCATCATTGTTTTCTTTCCTCGTTTTTGGGACATTCTTCTCTGCAAGTCATAATTTTCTCTAACCACTCTGTGTGGCTGTTTTCTCCTGAACATTATCGGACTAGAAAAGTTATGGCCTGCTGGAAGGCATCGTTCTCTGAGGGTGGTGGAAGGTGCATTTGTGCCGCTTTCACACTAGAGAACAGACTTCCTTTTTGGTTCCATAGGTCACGTCACGTCTTTCTTCAAATATAAACGAGAAGCTCATCATCTTCACTATCAAAAACCATCTAAAACGCAAGGTCCAATAGCAAAAATAAAAATTGCTTCCCAGTGTATTCTTTCAGCCATTATTTGAGGGGGAAAAAGAGTCTTCCTTTTAGATAAATGTGATATAGTGTTCAGATAATTTTCACACATCTCCATAATTTTCACACAGATTCTCCAGATTTGAATAATATGGTAAACCTACCATTCTGGTTCAAGAATGATATACAATGGAGAGAAATACAATGCACATACAATGCTGTCAATAACTAGGCTTTTTGGTTTAATGTATTGTACAAAAACAGCCCAAGTGTGTAGGTAGGAATTGATTTGCTATCACTTGAAGGGACTCAGCCTCTTCCAATAAACTACGTTTCATTTATTTCTACTAAACAGCACACACTCAAAGAAAAATTATGTCTTCAGGAAACCTCTCACAACCCAAAATTCTTTTCTTGTATTCCTAAAGCCACAAAAGAACAAGAGAAGTTGCTGCCATCCTTTATAGAGTTGTGGCTTTTGATGTGCACTGCCACTTAAAGGCTCGATTGAGTTGAACTTCTGCCCAAGAGGCTGGTCACCATCCTTCTCATTCATAAAAGAACTGAAAGGAAAAAAGCAAATCACCACTTTCAGTTTCACTCCATTAATCCAGGCTTCGCTGAGATTTGCTGCTAAGACTTGACCTTGAGTTTATCTGCATTCCCAGCAGAGGCAGAGAAGGTGAGCTTGGAGCAATTATCGCATTGTATTCACCACATTGCTTTCACACACCAACACCACAACACTGCTATGCTTGATCTTCCCCTTTTCCTTAGCAATGATTACAGAAACATGCCTGGCTTCGCTGGGGATTTGTGTGCCTTTTGACAAATGGCAAACCCTGCTATGCGTTTCATGATGTGTTAAGAGAGATCAAAAAGAACCAGGGAAAGTCCTCCTCATTATGCATGGTTGTTGTTTTCATCCTCATCCACATTTTGCTTGATCAGAGTCTTCAAGTTATTTCTGTATGGCGACAGTGAATGTTTCTAGTATGACGATCAAATCAAGTCTACCTGAACCTGACTGGCAATTTATCTTCATTTTCCAGGATGGAGCCCCAGAAAATTAAAGCCTTAGTCCAAGGGTGAAATTCAGCAGGTTCTGACAGGTTCTGGAGAACCGGTAGCGGAAATTTTGAGTAGTTCAGAGAACCGGCAAATACCAGAGTGGGGTGGGAATGGAGATTTTGCAATATCCTTCATCTGGAGTGAGGAGGGAATGGGGATTTTGCAATATCCTTCCCCTGCCACGCCCACCAAGCCACGCCCACAGAACTGATAGGGGAAATTTTTGAATTTCACCCCTGCCTTAGTCTATTCTCTCTCTTCTTCATCCCTATATGTACTCTAAGTTAAATATTGCCTTTTCAACATATACACTGAAAAACACAATTTATTGCATGTTAGTAGCTGGATTCATACAACATTCTGGGCTATAAGATGCATGAACCAAGGCTGCTTCTGCTGTTGTTGCTATTGCTATTTACATCAAGTGTTGTTGTTGTTAGTTGCAAAGTCGTGTCCGACCCATCACGACCCCATGGACAACGTTCCTCCAGGCCTTCCTGTCTTCTACCATCCCCCGGAGTCCATTTAAGCTCATGCCAACTGCTTCAGTGACTCCATCCAGCCACCTCATTCTCTGCCATCCCCTTCTTCTTTTGCCCTCAATCTTTCCCAGCATTAGACTCTTCTCCAGTGAGTCCTTCCTTCTCATTAGGTGGCCAAAGTATTTGAGTTTCATCTTCAGGCTCTGGATTTCTAAATAGCAGTCAGGGTTGATCTTCTTTAGGACTGACTGATTTGATCGCCTTGCAGTCCAAGGGACTCGCAGGAGTCTTCTCTAGCACCATAGCTCAAAGGCCCCAATTCTTGGGCTCTCAGCCTTTCTTTGGTCCAACTTTCACATCAAGTGTAGGAGGGACTTTCTATCCCAACTCCCAAAATGTATGCTGTAGTGCTAAAGGACCTTGGGCTAATCATTGGCCATATTCATACACCATACTTCCCCATCCTTAAATTAGTCATAGTTTTTTTTTTCATTCAAGCCATTTGCACAACACATTAAATCATGATCTGAGTTATGCAAGATAAGCTTGTACCATGCTCTAGACCAGGGCTCTCCAACCTTGACAACTTTAAGACTTATGGACTTCAACTCCCAGAATTCCTCAGCCAGCTTTGCTGGCTGAGGAACTCTGAGAATTGAAGTCCGCAAGTCTTAAAGTTGCCAAGGTTGGAGATCCCTGCTCTAGACTAAAATCCGATTGGCTCATTTGTGCTTGTGTTGTAAGAACATAGCTGCTGTGACTTTCAAAAGTGGGAAAACTTTTCATATTTCAATTGTCCATTTGGTATAATCTTACTGTAGGCCAGCGGTCCCCAACCTTCCTGGCTCCAGGGACTGGTTTTGGAAGAAAAATTGTCTTCCATGGACGGGAGGGGGAATGGTTTCGCATGTGCAGCCTGGATCCCATGCATGCACACAGTAAGCTTCACTCACTCACCCATTGCTTGCACGGAACAGTTCCCAACAGGCCGCAGACTGGTACCAGTCTGCAACTGGGGGTTGGAGACCCCTGCTGTAGGCTGTAAGTTAGAACAGATCTCTACCCAAGAAGCAGCCTTCAATCAGCCTTTCCCCATCTTGACTTTTCACTAGACATTTGGCGTATAACTCCTGCTCAAATCAACCAGCATGGCCATCAATGAAATATGATGGAAGCTGTGACCTGAAGCCTGTTTAGGGAAGGCTAGTCTAAACCATTTTTTAAAAGTTAAAAAAAAAGTTACCCTTTAACCAAAGTAGTAGATATGTTATAGAGTTCAACAAACTCACCAGATCCCAGGATCTAATCATCTAGGTTGCGTCCACTCCAGCGGTATTTGCAATTGACATAGAATCTGCACCCAACTTAAGTGGGAAATTCTGGTGAAATAATAAGGGGGGTGGAATGCAAAGAAGAAGCTGACATAATGCCAGTCTCCATACGCCATCTAGATCAGACATAATAATAATAATAATAATAATAATAATAATAATAATAATAATAATAATAATAATAATAATAATAACAACAACAACAACAACAACAACAACAACAACAACAACAACAACAGAGTTGGAAGGGACCTTGGAGGTCTTCTAGTCCAACCCCCTGCCTAGGCAGGAAACCCTACACTACTTCAGACAAATGGTTGTCCAATCTCTTCTTAAAAACTTCCAGTGTTGGAGCATTCACAACTTCTGGAGACAATCTGTTCCATGGCTTAATTGTTCTAACTGTCAGGAAATTTCTCCTTAGTTCTAAGTTACTTCTCTCCTTTTTTAGTTTCCACCCATTGCTTCTTGTTCTACCTTCTTATGTTCTACTTATGTATGTTTTGTGCAATGTCTCTGCATGCCAAATGGCTGGAAAGATTCCACAAGCAAGACAAAACATTTGTAGCTGTACCCTTTATTTTCAAGGATTCGGGGAAGGACAAGGAAATGGTTGAGGCAGCGGTTTTTGTTTTTTTTAAAATACCTGGTTCTAAATCAACCTAATGAGGCATGCCTGGAATGCTGAGAGAAAGCCAAAAGCTTCATTTTGTACAGACTTGATTCTTATCTTTCATTCTTTCTCTAGATAAGGTTCTTTTTCAACCGAAAGGGAATTTGTCACAGTCCACTGACCATATCATAATGGGCTGCGGGTGAGACCTAATGCACATTTAATTGGGGCTATGGCTTTTCAGAAGGCAGCCATGGAAACAATTCAGCATTGAATGTTGCTGGGGTAGAAATTTCTCCCAAGCATTTCCCCACTTTCTGTCCCCACTGCTCACATATATGCAGAATATATATATATATATATATATATATATATATATATATATATATATATATATATATATATATATATATATATATATATATATATATATATATATATATATATATATATATATATATATATATATATATATATATATATATATATATATATATATAATCTCCTTAATTGAAGATCCTGCAACTGTTATATTTCAACTTTCCTTATGCTTTTCATAGCGATGTCTCCATTTGTCAGCTACCGCAGGTAAAACTGAGAGGAAACAGGATTATATGAACTAATTCTACTTTATTGTAAGCCTACGTTAACAGAATCTGAAAATGCAAACATCCCGCCGCCATTTTAAATTGCTTGTTCCATTAGGGTGGGCTTTCCCAAGTTCCTTTCTCTATTCAGCCACTGGGGGCTCCTGCCTCTCTTATCTGATTGTTCCCTAGGCAGTATCTCCACACACACTCCCCCCAATTTTCTCAAGGTCATTTATGCATTACATTACACTATTTTTATGTTACTCCCACAGGGGGGAGGGAATTATTCAGTGATTAAAATTCTTCAGCAGGCAGTGGAATCCCATCACGGTTATGACTGCTTACTTTCCATTTGGTCTCTATAGCAGTGTCTTTACAGGCAGTGCTAATTTTTGTTCAATGACCATCAAAGTTATAAACATGCTGAAAAAAAAATCACCTTATGGTCCATTTGCAAACATTTATAATCCTTGCAACATCCCTCAGTTATGTGATTGCCATTACAGTAAATGTATATTGTCCAATGTCTGACCTATGGGTTTTTTTTCCCACCTTGCAGATCAGAATGATTGGAGAGAAAAGGATTGCAAAAGATTAAGTTGTTTGCTCTTCTACATTTCAAGAGCAATGCAATCATACTGGCAGCCCAAGGGCTTGGAGCCATGGCAAGCTGCGCAAACTTACACTCTATTGAAATCTCTTATTTTCCTGTCTCTCTGCACTGTGAGGGGAGGAAAAAAAAGCAGGCAATTTGTAGGCAATTTGTCTGACCCTTTTTCTGTGGCTGGCACATTTACATTACTCTCGATATTAGAAGAGTAAACAGCTTACTCTCTTGAAATCCCTCTCCAATCTCTCTGCTCTGCAGAGGGGGGGGGGAATATAAGGCAAAGAAAAGATTGCCTATAGTACTTTTTTTTTCTCCCACCCTCCCCCACAGAATAAATAGATTGGAAAATGAGATATTTCAAAAGACTACTGTAAGCATAACATGTCTGCAGCTCCCAGGCAGGTACAATGTAAAAAGGAGGGGGAGAGGGAGGGGGGAGTAGAACTCCTTAGCACCAGAGCTTGTTAATAACAATATAAGAAATACTCATGCTCCGATGGTCATTTTGAAAAATCCTTTTTTAGTGAGCACCTAGAAACCAAGAAGAACATACGTGGCAAATTTCAAGTTTGTAGGCTTTATGGTTCTGGAGATTTCATGATTAATGCGTGAGCGGTTTTCGCTTTTATATATGATGGTGAGTCAAAACATAATGCCATTTTCTTTAGGACAGGTATAATTACCAACACAGGAACATGTAGCATACATCAAAATGAAGCTGGTCCTCTGTGGATCACATCCCTACTTCTTAACATAGTCACTGTTTCTCTCAATAGCAATGTTCCACCTTCGAATGAGAGCATTTTATCCCTGCCTCGTAAAATTTTGTTGACTGTTCTTTGAGCCACTTCTTCACTGCAGTTTTCACTTCTTCGTCACTGGAATAATAATCCTCCATATTCACCAGATTTAGTGCCTTCAGACTATCATCTCTTCGGCCCCATGAAAGAGGGTTTGAGAAGCAAACATTATTCCAGTGATGAGGAAGTGAAAACTGCAGTGAAGAAGTGGCTCAAAGAACAGTCAACAAAATTTTACGAGGCAGGGATACATGCTCTCATTCGAAGGTGGAACATTGCTATTGAGAGAAACGGTGACTATGTTGAGAAGTAGGGATGTTATCCACAGAGGACCAGCTTCATTTTGATGTATGCTACATGTTCCTGTGTTGGTAATTATACATGTCCTAAAGAAAATGGCATTACTTTTTGACTCACCCTCGTGTATAGATTTCCTTTGCCTGACCCCCACCCTCCACCCTTCAAGGCAGAGAGATTGGAGAGGAAGAGGAAGAAAGAATAAGCTGTTTGCTCTTCTATACTTTGAGGGCAATACAATCATGTCAGAAGTAGCAAAGGAAACCTCTTACAGAAATTGGTTGCTTTTTTCTCCCTGCCCCACTTTGCACTGTAGAAAGATTGGAGAGAAATGGATTTTAAGAGAATAGACTGTTTGTGCAGCATTTTATTTATTAAACGCTCTACCATTTCCAGCCTCAGATTATAGTGCGATAACATTGTTTTTTTTTAATTCAAAAAAGTTTTATTAGTACAAACTTACATAAGTAGTAGCAAAATATTAAATATAAAGTACAAACATTTTTGTTTTTTTCTCCCCCCCCCCAAACCCACCCCCTTCCCTCCCCACCTCCCCCCCGGACTTCCCAGAGATAATACAGGGCATAATAATAAATTTAAATTGTTAATAAAAAGAGAAAGGAAAAAGGAAAAAAAGAACACTATTTTTAAAAAACTTCAACTCCAAATTATACACTGCTAATATATATTTGTATACAATAGTAAAGATACAAAAAAGAGAAAAGAAAAAAAAAGAAAGAAAGAAAGAGAAAACTCTTTAACAATACAAATAAACAAACCTCCTACCTCCTCCCTTCAGTCCTCTATCTTATACAAGGTAAATGTTACATAAGTAATAACTAAATATAAAATACACAAATCTTAAACTAATATTATTGACATTAAAAATAACCTCTAAGATAAAACTTAACTAAATGTTACATAAGTGATCATCAAATATTAAATTTCATCATGATATTAATAAGATAATATTATTCTAGATTAATTCACTAACTTCAATAAACAAAAAAAAGAAAATGAAAGAAGAATAAACAAATCTTCAACAAACTATATATATCTAATATTATCAACATTAAAAATAACCTCAAAATTATATAAAACTTAACTAAATATTGCATAAGTAATCATTAGATAGGGAAAAGATAAAATACAATCATATTAGTCTCTATCCGTCCAATATATTTCAACATCACATCGTTTTGTATCTTGATAGTTCATCTTTTAATAGTTCAATAAATTCAAATTTGCCCGGGGAAGAGATTTCAAAGCCGCCAGACAGCTGTTCTGGCGGCTTTTAACAAAGATCGGAAAGGCGTCCAACGAGGGACGTCCGCGATGAAGCGCTCCAAACCGGAAGTCCCGATAACATTGTTTTTGATGTGTACAAGACACTCAAGCATTCTAAATGGTGGGAGAGTGGTTAAGAGGCAAGCAAAAGCCAAAGGTGTGAAACTGTATAACCTTTGTCTCTTTTCCACCAGAAAGCCCAGTTGTGGCCCCGTGATTTTTCAGTTAGCTACCAGTTCGCTATGTCTTATCTGAAATAATTTTAGATTATCTAAAATAATAGAATTAATAGTCTCTGTTGTTTTTAATTACTGTCCAAAATTATTATTTAATTGTTTTGTTATGTTCCTTTAATTCAACATATGGATATTATTTATGTTTTTATTGTAGATTGCTCTAAGAGTTTTTAGAGGAAGGAAGGAAGGAAGGAAGGAAGGAAGGAAGGAAGGAAGGAAGGAAGGAAGGAAGGAAGGAAGGAAGGAGAGCAGAGATGGCGCAGTGGTTAGAGTGCAGCACTGCAGGCTACTTCAGCTGACTGCTAGCTGCAGTTCAGTTGTTCAAATCTCACCGGCTCAAGGTTGACTCAGCCTTCCATCCTTCTGAGGTGGGTAAAATGAGGACCCAGATTGTTGGGGGCAATATGCTGACTCTGTAAACCACTTAGAGAGGGCTGTAAAGCACTATGAAGCGGTATATAAGTCTAAGTGCTATTGCTATTGCTAAGGAGAAAATTACTATTGTTTTTCATGCATCTTTCTAAACCTGATAGCAAAGTCTTAGCTATAAAAGGATGTGTTAAAAATTAGAAAAAGAGAACAAGGATGCAGCATATGTCAGCTAGGTGGAGAGGAAAGGAGAAAAAATGATATTTTTCTTTGAATGACTACAAAATTTAGGGTAATGATGACTTACTTTTGCTCTTTTTGCTTTCAATAACCTCATTAGTATCTTCGTTAAGTTATTCTGTACACCTAAAATGTGGAGTCTTAGAAGCTAGATAATAAGTATGTAACAACAGACAGAAATGGTAATTGTAACCTTACATCTCATGAAACTGTATATGAATTGAAATTAATCTGCTTGCCAAGGCAGATAATACAGATATTATTTTTATATGGAATGTGCATGATAACATTATTGGTGACTATCTGCAATTTTTAAAAGCTTTCACAGATTTTTTTTTTCCTCTGGGAAATCTTGAAAAACATACTTCAGAAGTTCTTTAAGATTAACTCACAAAGGTTTCCAGCAGCCTTCAATAATCGGGACAAGAAAAGGAAAATGGTATTTCATCTAGCAGGGCTTATATTAACCACAATTCTTTCAACAGATTCTGAGTGTGATGCTTTTCATGTTCTAACCTGAATTGACATGCACACTGAACCAAAAGTAATATTTATAAAGTAGACTAAACATTATGATTGCCAGCCTGTGTTCCCAACTTCTCATGACATTGATCGAACTGTGGTTATGAAATATTTATAAATATTCTGACTGCTGAGCTGGAAATATAGTAGTGCCCAGAATTAGGAACCATAGATGTTTCATTCAGGGAAATTGGAGACTCGGAAGAACTATGGGAGATTTGGAAGAACTATTTAAGGCAGAGATGTTAAGGCAGGGGCGGGTTCCTAATTTTTTTACTACCACTCTGTGGGCGTGACTTGTCAGCCATGTGACCGGGTGGGTGTGGCTTGTCAGCCATGTGACCGGGTGGGCGTGGCTTGTCGGTCATATATTAGTTATTTCAGAGAGATGTTACTACTATTTATGCTATTTTATACCTTACATGAAAAGCTTTGCATATAAAGTTCGTGGTTTTTCAGACTGCTGAAGGGAGGGAAATGGAGATAGCTCCTGCCGCCCATTCTTTCAGTGTCTCACGTGCTCCCTCAGCCATCCTCCCCTGCTTGGACTCACTGTGGGGTAGGAAGGCAGCACATGCACAGTGCCGGAAGCTCGGCTTCTGGGCATGCGCAGAAGAAAATTTTAAAAAATAATATATTTTTTTTAAATGGCGGCGCCCAGGCACCAGCAACCAACCGCACCGGTACTGTGACATCACCAGCGGGCTGCTACCGGTGCTATAGAGTGGACCGCACTGGTAGGAACCCACCACTGGTTAAGGGGTACCAAAGGGGCAGAAACTATGTGGGATCCAAATTGATTAGTGCAAGGAAGGATTATCTAGGAATCCCTACATTGATTTAAAATAACAAGGACATTCTAGGTTTCAGAATATCTGCTGTTTCTCATAATCGGTCTTGGGATTAAGTTTATAGCTGTCATTGTAATGAGAGAAAGAGGCCAGGAATGGTGACTCTTCATCTACCTTGTTACTAGCACATAACTGGCAACCAGATACAAGTGGGTGGAAGCAATAATTTCAGGTTCCTGTTTTTAACTTTGTAGCTTCTAGTGCTTTGGCTGTTGTGTTGGTGATGGAAAAAAAAACAAGGAAATAATTGTTTATTATTGTGCCAAGCTTGAAATTGCTATGCATATGAAATCATTGTATATGAAAGATGTAGTCTGAACCAGTGGGCTATTTAACTCAGTTCTGACTGAATCTCCAAGGAAACAGAGGGTTTTTTCCCCACTCTCAGTTGTGAGGTCCTCTTACATTAAAGATCTTGGGGACTGAAAGAAACACTTTCTCCATGTTCTCCCACTCCATAAAAGGTCCCCATGTCAGAAGAGAAAAATTTTCTCTAAAATTTCCTTCCATTACCTCTGCCTTTCATAGGATAACTTGAGCATATCAGAAGGACAATTAGAATAGAATAGAATAACAGAGTTGGAAGGGACCTTGGAGGTCTTCTAGTCCAACCCCCTACTTAGGCAGGAAACCCTACACCACTTCAGACAAATGGTTATCCAACATCTTCTTAAAAATTTCCAGTGTTGGAGCATTCACAACTTCTGGAGGCAAGCTGTTCCACTGATTAATTGTTCTAACTGTCAGGAAATTTCTCCTTAGTTCTAAGTTGCTTCTCTCCTTGTTTAGTTTCCACCCATTGCTTCTTGTTCTACCCTCAGGTGCTTTGGAGAATAGCTTCACTCCCCCTTCTTTGTGGCAACCCCTGAGATATTGGAACACTGCTATCATGTCTCCTCTGGTCCCTCTTTTCATTAAGCTAGACATACCCAGTTCCTGCAACCGTTCTTCATATGTTTTAGCCTCCAGTCCCCTAATCATCTTTGTTGCTCTTCTGTGCATTCTTTCTAGAGTCTCAATATCCTTTTTGCATTGTGGCAACCAAAACTGAATGCAGTATTCCAAGTGTGGCCTTACCAAGGCATTATAAAGTGGTATTAACACTTCACGTGATCTTGATTCTATCCCTCTGTTAATGCAGCCTAGAACTGTGTTGGCTTTTTTGGCAGCTGCTGCACACTGCTGGCTCATATTTAAACGGTTGTCCACAGTTCCTCTCACAGTTACTACTGTTGAGCAAGGTACCACATATACTGTACCTGTGCATTTTGTTTTTCTTGCCTAAATGTGGAACCTTACTTACAATTTACAATTATAAAGATCAAATGAGGTATTTGCTCAATAGAACTTTTGTAGTAACTTTTCTAAATGTCTCAATCAATTAAAAAAATGAATTCTTCAGAGGGATCAGTCTCTTCACCTATTTGTAAACATTTCAGTCAGACTACTTCCTGGGAAGCAGGAATTAAATACCGTACAAAGTACAAATACAAAGTACAAATACCGTACTTAGTATCTTATGTCTAATTACAGGCAAGAATTGAAGGCCAGAAATTTGTTGTTTATGGATTAATAATTGCAGTTGGGCTTCTGCCTGTAAAAAAAGAAAATGTATCTGTTCCATAATGTGTGGTTTATTTACCTCCTGCTCATTCATAAAATCATGTTACAATGTAATACTTCTTTCTTGGTATAGATATTTTTATATTGATTTTTCAAAATCTCTAAAACATTGCTTTGAAATGGTAAGGCCAAGAGCAACAGTAAAGTAATAAATAGTGGAACAGGACAAAAAGAAGACAATAAAACAGCTTACTAGTGCAAAGCTTTGCATAAAAACATTTTCCTCCAGCTATTAACTGCATGATCCAATCTGGGTCAGCCACCGGGACCAGAGGTTTTGTCTTCCAAGCTTTTGGATCCTGTGCTGGAGTCCATCTTCAGGGAACTTCTCTCTAGCAAAGTGTGTGCCATCCTCTGTGTGATATTTATAGTGCCTATTGTAAGTGGCTTTTTAGATTGGGGTCTCCAACCTTGACCACTTTAAGACTTGTGGAGCAAAGCTGGCTGAGGAATTCTGGGAGTTGAAGTCCACAAGTCTTAAAGTGGCCAAGGTTGGAGACCCCTGTTTTAGATTGACAGATAGGAAATTATTCCTATCAAAGAGGTGATATAGGATCTTGCTTCCTTGAAGTCATCCTTACTTAGAAAATAAAACCGAGATTCAATTCTAATTAACAAAATATTTATTTCAGTACAAAAGTAACAAAAGAATATAAAACTTATTGAGCTACATTGTCTCAGCTAAGAAATCACGTCTGCCTCGGGCGAGGCTCACAGGAGAAGAAGGAAGGAGGAGACTCCTGGAATGCACACATGCGCAGTAAAACATATCACATGTCTGCTTGATTAGAAAATACAATAAACCTAGAAATATTGCAGAGGCGCTCAACTGGCAATGTTCACATCGTGACATAGATGTTGATTGGGGTGTTAATGGCTGGCTTTTAAGTCAATAGCTGTCGTTTGCTTGTGCTGCCCAGCCCTCGCTTTCTAAGTACTTGATAGGCTGGTAACAACTCCTGTGAACTAATGAGGGGCCTGTTTCCCAGTCTTCAATCACTTCCCTGGCTGTTTTTGTGCCTGCTTGTCCAACAATCTTAGTAGCTGCAAAATTGAATGTGTGTCCTTGTTCTTTGCAGTGTAAGGCTACCAATGAGTTCATGTCTCCTCGTCTGACTGCTCGCTTGTGTTCTTGCAATCTGGTGGTTAGCTTCCTCCCCATCTATCCTACATAGTCCCAGGGCCAATCCATGCAGGGGATTCAGTAGATTACTTTGGAAGTATCTCCCACCTCTAAGCGATCTTTACAAATGCATTGTGCTAATGCATTATCTTGGGACCCTCCATTCGTATTAACTGCATACTGAGAGAAAGAAACCACTTGCAGATGATATGCAATTTTGTAATATCTTTATTGTATTTACATGCCAAAATAGAAGGGGGGAAAATCAAATATAGAAGACAATGTTTCAAATTCCTTTTTAATAAAATGTTAAAAGACGTCAGCTCTAGTCCCCACTATCCTAGATTTTCATATTATCTGGGGGTTGATTCACATTGCAGCCTCGCGACATGTAGAAATCCCAGTCCCTCTTTCTACTTGTGACCTTTTCAAGAAAATCAGTAAATAATAGAGACATGCCAATGGGTGTAGCAGGATGGTAAGAGGTAGGTAGTCTTCACTTATCAACCATAATTGGGACTGGAAACTCAGTCACTGAGTGGAAAATCATGTGACCATGATGGACTTGCAACCTTACTTCCCCTTCAATCATTAATTAAAGGGGGTGCATTCATGTGAATATCATAGCAAAATTCAATATAAGTGTTGTTTTTAAAAAGATGGGTATAATTTTAGTAAATCAATGTAAATCATTTTGTCATTTTTATGGCATCCTGATTTATACTTAACTCCCCCCCCCCCACACGCCTGATATGTGGCAGTATGGTATCTTCCACATAGGGATGCTGTGACAGCTATAAATGCAAGATTTGGTTGTGAAGTTGTGGTTTTTTTCACTGTTGTAACTTTGAACTGTCTTTGCACAAGGCAGTTGGTAAGTGAGAATTACCTGTTTTGGAAAAAAAGTCCCAAGCTTTCAATAGTGAATAGCTGCATTTGTGGAGATAGCTCTGTATAGTACAACTTTTACTGTAGCACTATAAAAGGCTGTACTATACTTATTGCATAATAATCTTATTTATTTAATTTATTGCATATTTATTTTATTTTATTTGCAATATCTATTTTATTGTAGTACACCTTTTATACTGTAGACATTAATTCTCTTTAGTTGAAAAGAGCTGTTCTCACTGATACAGCACTTCTAAATACTGTGCTCACCGAACTAGGATATTTAGCTCTGCATATTTCAACAGCTTCTTCTTCCAGTTTTTAGTGACACTTGACTCATTTGTCTTCTGCAGGATACATTTGCTATCCCTCTGGCACAGGACAGGTAAATTCATGTAAAATTTGTCACATTTTCTGCAACTTGGACAAGTTTGTTCATGTGCAAGATGTCTTACTGCCACACTTCAGGCGTGGAAAAAAAAAGAGAAAGTTAAGTATAAATCATGGGGCCATAAAAATGACAAAAAGTGTACCATTCATTTACTAAAATTATAACCATCTTTTTAAAACAGCAATTAAATTGATTTTTCCTATGATATTCAACTGTAGACTTTACCTGTACATCCTTGATGGCTAGGGGATTCATCCTGCCATCAGGGGAAAAAAACCCTTTCCCATCTGCAGTAGTCAATTTATTTCTCAAACTCTGCTATAATTCTCTTAAATTTAGCCACTTAAAAAGTCTTAAAAGCAATCTGCTGCTAGAAAAACCATGCAAACTATCGCCATACCTTGTCTACTACCTAGTCAGTTTATATATTTATCCCCCGGATAAGTCCCCCGGGAGTTGGGCGGCATACAAATCTATTAAATTAAATTAAATTAAATTAAATTATAGCAGGTTGTCAAACTCGTGGCCCACGGGCCGGATGCGTCACGTCCGGTTTAGCAAAGGGGTAAAAAAGGCATGATGTGTTATGTAACGATGCCATGACAATGCGAGTTTGACACCCCTGATCTATAGCAACATATTTGGTATTGTAAGAGAAGTTCCAAGAGTTTCTGGTTAGTCTAATTTGGTTATGGCAGATCTGCTTTACAATGGTTCCTTCTCAATCTGAAAAGCAAAATAACAAGATGAAGGCGTTGGGACAAAGTCACCTTGTTATTTTGCTTTTCTAGGGGAAACTACTTGGTCTGGATCAAAGCATTGATGATATCCTTGTTTAAGTATAGTTAATTCTCTGAACTCCAGCAGCAATAATCATGAATGACTCATTGTCTCCATGAGTTTATACCTCAATAGACACAAAAGTGATTTTCATTCCACAGTTCCACCACCCAGATGAATTCCACGACTCCTCATTAAACTTTACTTTTTCTTCTTAGCTAGTGTTATTGTGGTTAATTCCCCACAATTCCCCATTTTCTACAATCATCCAATGTTTTCTGCCAAAATAACATCAATGAAGACAGGGGTTGTTGTTTTTTTCACTTCCATTATGACTGAATGGTGCTATAAAGATGCTTTTAAGTCACTAGTAGGGAAGCAACTTCATTATTTATTTATTCTTCTTGTTATTTCTGTATTGCAGCTCTTTGACTCATTCTAATGGTTGTCTGGATTCCTGCAACCCAAATGTGGTAAGTCCAGTCACTTACCCAGAGGCTGCTAATACTGCCCTGTGCAAGTTCTTATCACAGGCCTGGCTGAACTCTCACAAGAGGGCCATCTAGTATTGTGGTTAAGGCATCAGGCTAGAAACTGGGAAACTATGAGTTCTAGTCCTGCCCTATGCACAAAACTAGCTGGATGACTTTGAGCCAGTAATTCCGTCTCAGGCCTAGGATGTCAACCCACTTCCAAAAAACATTGCGAAGAAAATTTCAGGGAGTTGTCAAGGAGTGAAAAACTGACTTGAAGGCGCACACTTGCGCCCGCATGCACGCATCCCTACAGACACAAATATACACACAAAACTCTCACAAGCATAGATTGTGCACAATTAGGAAACTGTTAACACCCTGTCCTCACCACCCCACAATTCTTCACAAATTGGTGTGAAATCAGTAATTGTCTTCAGTTCTGCTAACTTCAAAAGGCAGAGAACATTCAACTAACCAATAGGGTAATATCAGAAAAGTAATTCAATCATTGTCTTCCGATCCAGGTTATTATAAAAAATAAAGAAATAAAGAAATACCGCCCCCCCAAAAGAAAATAAACTAAATTGCTAGTATTGGAATTAAATTCAAATTAACTGTTTTCCTCCTAACTTCCCTTCTGCTGTGATCTTGGGCAGAAACAATTAATTTGCTATACACATTTACTGAATATTGATATATGTACAATGTACAGGTAGTTCTTGACTTAGAAATACAATTCCGCTCCAAATTTCTGTTGTTAAGTGAGCCACTTGTTAAATGAATTTTCTTGCCATCATTGTTAAGTGAATCACTGCAGTTGTTAAGTTTGTAACATGGTTCTTAAGTGAATCTGACTTCCCCATTGACTTTACTTGTCAGAAGATTGCAAAAAGGGATCTCCGGATTTTGGGACCTTGCAACGATCATAAATATGAGTCAATTGCTAAGCATCTGAATTCTGATCAGCTGACCATGGGAATGCTGCAACAGTCGTAAATGTGAAAAACAGTCATAAATCACTTTTTTTCCAGTGCCATTGTAACTTCAAAAGGTCAGTAAATGAACTGTTGTAACTTGAGGACTATGTATCGATCCCTATGAAAATGACCCTGATGAATGCTATAGACAAATTTATGTTAAGATCATATATTCTGTAAAGTTTGCTTGTTACTCTAATTAGGAAAAAAAAGAACAAAAAATGTATAATGGGAATGATTTCTCTGGTTAAGAAAAACACCGGTTGAATCTCAAAGGAGTGCTTATATAGTCAAGCTAATTATAATAATATAGCATTCAGTATTCTCATCTGGTATATATAAGATCTATTTTATAATTGATCCAAGACAGCATGTCTATAAAATGTATTGATAAAGTCATATCTGAGTTAGTGTCTCCCCTACCCCCATCACTTACTACAATTACGTAACAGATACAAGATTAGGTCAAGAATAGTAAGGGTTTTAATTAATTAGTACAAATGCAAGATAATCAGTTTCTCTTTCCAGATAAATAGCAAATGTTAACACAATGAAAGCATTGGAAAGTTTCACCTCCCACCAAAATTTTCTTGGTTTTCCTCCATGATGTCTTGGGATGAGGATTGGGGTCAAAGAAAGCAGCTGGTGAATGGAGTGCAACCCCCATCTCTTTTGTACATGTATCAATATTGCTTGCATGTTCCAAGAAGTGGGGCTTGTCTGCAGTGTGAAATTTAATCTTTTTTGCCACTGGTTCTGTGGGCGTGGCTTGGTGGGCGTGGCTTGCTGGAGGGGGTCATGTGACTGAGTGGGCATGGCCAGGGGCGGGTTCCTAATTTTTTTTACTGCCACTCTGTGGGCGTGGCTTATTTTGTGGGTGTGGCTTGCCAGCCATGTGACTGTGTGGGCCTGGCTTGCCAGCCATGTGACCGGGTAGGTGTGGCTTCTCGGACTGCTGAAGGGAGGGGAACTGAGATAGGTCCTGCCGCCCATTCCCCCTCCCCTCAGCAGCTCAAGAAGCCTCAAACATGCGAAAATGCCTAGGATCATCACCGCGCGTTCGTGGCTTCTCAGACTGCTGAAGGGAGGGGAATGGAGATAGCTCTTGCCGCCCGTTCTTTCAGCATCTCACACACTCCCTCAGCCATCCTCCCCTGCTTGGACTCACTGTGGGGTAGGAAGGCAGCGCATGCGCAGTGCCGGAAGCTTGGCTTCTGGGCATGCACAGAAGAAAAATTTTAAAACATTTTAAATTTTTTTTAAAAAAATGGCAGCACCCAGGCACCGGCAACCGACCGCACCGGTACTGTGACGTCACCAGCGGTCCGCTACCGGTGCTATAGAGTGGACCGCACCGGTAGGAACCCACTTCTGGGCGTGGCCCATTAAAAACATTTTTAGCATTTTTAACTAAAGTTTTTTAAAAAGTTCTGACGAACAGCTGGTGTTTCCCCGGGTTAGGGGCTAGCACTCTTGCAGGAAGGTAAACCCCACCCACAAGTCTCGCAGGTGGGCGCAGCCCTACAGAGGAACCCACTGGGCCTCTCCGGCTCTTCACTCGGCTCCGGGCTCTGCCCTGCTCTTTTTATCTCGCCCGCCGCATCCTGGAGAGAAAACGTCCAAGGCAAAAGCGGCTTTGGCGAGTCTGACACGCGTCCGGTCTGCAGAATGGAGCCTCTCGAACCTGGCTACGTGCACGGGTGGGTGGCTCGAATTACGTCGCTGAGCCCAGACTGGCTCAAATCCTGAGCACATCTGGCTGTATTTTGGCAGCAGTTGCAATACATCCTTCCATCCAGTTGTCTTCTAGAGTATTGTGAGATTAGGCTTCCAGCTCTTTACAGCTTTTATTATAATGTGCATTAACCTACACTTTTTTTTCTCTTTTATGTCATGTTATTATTTGTCATTCTAACTTGCTCTTCAGGACCCAGATTCCTGTGTGTTGGCATCTATAGGAGAGTAAGTCAAAAGTGGCAAGATGGTGAATGGAACATTGCCAGACAAGCTTTGGTAAAATGCTACCGGTTCAGACCAGTTCGGGTGTACTGGTAGCGGCGGCCACCGGTGGTTCAGCGAACCAGTAGCGATGGCTGGCTGGCCATGCCCCCGAACCGGTCCCCCGGTCGCCGCTCGCTCACCTTGCAAGTGGATGTCCCGGGGCTCTCTGCCGCTTGCCACTGCTGCTGCTCCTGGATGCCGTCTAAAACCCGCTCACCTCCCTCCCCAGTCCACGGTGCCTGTGCTCTGGCCCTATCCCAGCCAGCCTGATGATGTCATGCTAGAGCACCAGCAGTCCAATGAGGTGCGCATATGCAGCAGCCCCTGGACATCCGCGGTCGCCACTCTCAGACTCAGCCCCATAGCAGCAGCAGCAGCAGCAGAAGGTAAGGCCAATGCTGGTGATGGGGGGAGGAAGACCCACTGCGCTCATCTGAGTAGCCACTTTGGAGGGACATGGTGAGGTTGGGCTCAGTGATGTAATTCAAGCTGCCCGCCTGTGCGCGGGGGTCTTGGAGGAAGCAGCAGCGTTGGCGGCAGCAGCAATGGCACCTTGCCCTGAGGCACCGTGGCCAGGTCCTAGCGCTCGAGAGGCTCCGTTCCACAGGCTGGACAAGCGTCAGACTCACCCAAAAGGCGAGCGAGCCTCACCATGTCCCTCCAAAGCAGCTCCTCAGCTCAGATGAGTGCAGCGGTTCTTCCTCCTCCCCCCCCCCACTGCCAGCGTCGGACTTACCTTCTGCTGCTGCTGCTGCTATGGGGCTGAGTCTGAGAGTGGCAGTGGCGGCAGCGGCGGCAGCAGTGCTGCCACTCCAGGACAGCAAGCTGATGTCCAAGTGCTGCTGCACATGCACACCGCATTAGACTGCTGGCACTCCAGCATGACATCATCAGGCTGGCCGGGATAGGGCCAGAGCGCAGGTGCTGCGGACTAGGGAAGGAAGCAAGCGGGTGGCAGGCGGCATCCAGAAGCAGCAGCAGCAGCAGCAGTGGCAGCAGCAGGCGGCTGAGAGCCCCAGAACATCCGCTTGCAGGGCAAGCAAGCAGCGACTGGGGGACCTGTTCGGGGACATGGCCAGTCAGCCATCGCTACCAGTTTGGCAAACCACCGGCGGCCACCACTACCGGTACACCCAAACTGGTCTGAACCAGTAGCATTTCACCAAAGCTTGTCTGGCAATGTTCCATTCACCATCTTGCCACTTTTGACTCACTCTCCTATAGATGCCAACACACAGGAATCTGGGTCCTGAAGAGCAAGTTAGAATGACAAATAATAACATGACATAAAAGAGAAAAAAAGTGTAGGTTAATGCACATTTTAATAAAAGCTGTAAAGAGCTGGAAGGCTAATCTCACTATACTGTAGAAGATAACTGGATGGAAGGACCAGGGGTGGGTTGGTCACTTACCCATGCCGGTGCGCTGCGCACGCATCTCCACGTTTCGGAGATTTTTTTCTATTAAAAAAATTGAATGATCTAATGTTTTGAAAATTCTGTATAACATTTTTAAACTGTTTAAGATGATCATGTTATATTTTATTCTTCTTGTATTCTGAATATTGGTATTGTAAGTAGACATTTGGCTAAAAGCAAATAAAATGAAAAAAGCCATCAATTTAAAATTAAAATTAATCCAATCGAACTACAGAATCCCACTCTGTAGTTTCTATTGTCCCTTACAAATAAGTTTTTTTTAATGTGCAGTCCAAGTGTACATAAGAATATTATTTTCAAATTAGGTACTGAAGTACATTGGTCAACGCTATAGCTTCATACACAAAGGGTTATTCAAAGTCAAACTTGTTCAGCAGTTTTGCTGTAGTGGTTCCAAACTGTACTTGATTGTCATTTTCTACCAATATATGTTTATGTATCATTATGAATGTTTGCATGTCACTCTTCTTTAGTGTCATGCTTGACAGACACAAACATTATTTGCAGCTTATCCTTCTTCCTGTCATAAATTCTGGCTATATTGCTAAGCTTTGCAGGAAGTCCTTAAGGTGCAACTAATGAAAACATATTGAGAAGTGTCATTTGTTCTTTTTTTTAAAGAACAACAATACCAATTAAATTAGAGCTACACTCATCAGGGCTTTACCGAAATCGAAACATATGCCATCTGCTCCCTTACTCCTTAAGCCAGTTCTTCAGTTTTGCAAGGATATTAATTTTAAATTCCCATGGGCTGAGCTGCAGCATTTCTTACCTTATTATTTCTCAGTCCTTTTCCTGGATCAGCATTTTCTATGATTAATATCATTCTCTGAGAATTGTATTTTAGCACTGGAAGGGGGGAGGAGGGAGGGAGGGAGGGAGGGAGAGAGAGAGAGAGAGAGAGAGAGAGAGAGAGAGAGAGAGAGAGAGAGAGAGAGAGAGAGAGAGAGAGCGAGCCCAGGTGAATCTTGCAAATACTGCATCTTCAAATGATTCAAATGATCATCATCTGCTCATATGCCTCTGGCAAAGGAGAATCCATCATCTTTCAGGGCAGGCTTTTTACCCTTAGCATTCTTTTTCCTTAAAGGTTACTTGAAATGTGGTTCCTTGCAATTTCCAGACATTAGTTTTAGCTCTGCTGTCTGAAGCAACCAAAAATAAGTCTGCTTCATCTTTAGCTTATGTTAAGCTAAAGTGATTGGAGAAATTGAGTCTGCTTAATTTATTTATTTTTTGTAACAAAGCACTAATCATTTTGCTCACAAGTTTGCAGAAAATAAAGGTGCTTTGTCCGAGTTCAAAACAGAATGTGGCCTTCTATGAGTTCAGTTCCTATATTTTGGAAGGGTTGTAATCAGGACAAAGCCAAATGCCTATTCTAGGTTTTGGGAATCCAGAATTCAAAAGAGTTTTTGTTGGTTTGGACCGGGGGGGGGGGGTTTCCTAATTTTTTTACTACCAAACATTTTTTTTTAAAAAAATGGCGGCACCCAGGCACCAGCAACCGACCGCACCGTTACTGTGATGTCACCAGCAGGCCGCTACCGGTGCTATAGAGTGGACCGCACCGGTAGGAACCCACCACTGGTTTGGACATAGGAAACAATGTGATTCAGAACAAGCCGCTCTGGATGAAAACACCAGATGCCAAACCCTTTCCTGCCACCTATTAATCACCAGTATTTTTGCTTTCCAGATCTGGTAGCCCTAATCTAGCTTTGCATGAACTCATGAACTAGCTTTTCTTTTCCTGGGCATATTGGTATTCTAGCTGCTTGCTTTATGGCAGCCTCTATCAGTGAAAGGTCCTGCAAATAAAACTATTTGGAATCAATAGTTTGCCTAAATCAGCCAAAAGGGCTTTTTGGAAGAAGTACTGGTATTTTGGGGAGTGGAGAAAAAACATTTAAATTCAAAAAGGGTGATTTGAAAAAGGGGATTGGGAGTAACTGGGGGAATATCTCCTTTTCTTTCCATTTTAAACTACATCTCAACATGCTACGCTGAACTGAACTGATGTTTTTTTTTAGAACATTAAACTCCACTAAAATGAGATGGGGACAATGGAAGTTGCTTAAGGTGGAAGAAAATTAGATATTCGGCCATCATCACCAAAAGAAGTTTGAGTCTAGTACTGAGTGGGCACAGATCACTCTCAACTTCCTTTTCATCTTATTTTCAGTCTTTGTCTAGTGGCAAATAGTTCCACAATGGCCCATTTGCAATGCCACATGCTCCTTAAAAACCCATTACTTTCCTGAGAAATCCTGCCAAGATATCTCATTCCCATGGTATATAAGCCAGGGCTGTCAAACTCTCGGCTGGCGGGCCAGATGCGTCACGTGCTAGCCACGCCCACGCCCGGTTAGCAAAGGGGGGGAAGTCCTGATACATCACGTGATGCCGTCATGACGAGGTGAGTTTGACACCCCTGTTCTAAGCCAACAGCTGTAGAGGCATGACTTCTGTCATAGGATTCATGGGAAAATTTGAAAGATCACCGCCCCCCAACTGCAAGATATGAATAATTCCCAATTACAGCTTGTAACACACAAAGCAACTTATAGTGCATGTGTGTGATCCAGAATGACGGTGTTCTGAATTGTGTCCTGAAGAAAATAGCTCCATTCTAGATTCAGTTTGTTTGTTTGTTTGTTTGTTTGTTTGTTTGTTTGTTTGTTTGTTTGTTTATTTATTTATTTGTTTGTTTATTTATTTATTTGTGACATTTATATACCGCCTCACAGTGCAAGCACTCTCTAAGTGGTTTACACCAGTAAGCAATGTATATATTTACATTGCCCCCAACAATCTGGGTCCTCATTTTACCTACCTCGGAAGGATGGAAGGCTGAGTCAGCCTTGAGCCGGTGAGATTTGAACTGCTGACCTGCAGATCAGTGTCAGCTAATGTGGCCTGCAGTACCTGCCTCTAACCGCTGTGCCACCTCGGCTCATTTCAGTTCAGCCCCAACCAACTGGAACACACGCCAACCATTTTTTTTTTGGCACGCAGATCATCTGAAACTTGTTGTTCAACCCATACCCCCCTTTTTTTTACACAACATGTTCTAGGCACTGTATGTTGTCTACACCCCTAGTTTTTATTAATTTTGACTGTATCTCTCCAAATCACTAATATTATGCAACTTTGCAAACAGCAATTCTGAAACCAAGGGGATAGGAAGGCCTCCCTGGGGTTAGGGTACAATAAAAGTATGCCGATAATAAATAGAAAGTGACAACAATGTCTAGTGAAGATGACTGAACTGGGAGAAAAGCAAAGAGAAGGCATTGTTTTAACCAAGCTGAATGGGACATACATAAATTTACACAAATTACATAATAGTGGTAAATTTAGTAATTGTTTTGTGAGGACAAAGGCTTCAACTTCTGTGGAACGCATTCAACCTGATGGCTAAGTGCCATTTACATAATGGAATTTAATTCAACCTATACACAGATTGGGCTGCATTGTGAAACTCTATATGAAATAACCAACTTCAAGAGTAACTTTAAGCGGAAAGGAAATGTCAGTAGAAATAATGCAATAATGGGCCAGCCCCACTCTGCTCTTACCTTGGCACCTGCAATTAACCGATAAAAACAGCATTCTGTTAATGCATTTCTTTGAATCAGATCTGAAGCTGGGCCTGAATAGCTTCCACAAATCAATCTATTCTGGCCCGAATCCAGAAACCAAATGGCACCTCCTGTTACAGCACAATCGGTATTGAACCTTTAATGCGGCTGCAAAAAAGGGACCACCTGCCTAATAGTTGGGCTGAGCACAGCCTCTCCAAGGCCTTAGACCAGGGGCATCAAACTCAAGGCCCAGGGGCCAGATCCGGCCCACGGGGTGCTTAGATCTGGCCTGCGGGGCCACCCTGGAACCAGCAAAGAACTGGCCCATGGTACCTCTGCCAATTAAAATGGAGCTTGGGAGGGCCACACTCAACCCACCCAGGCTCCGTTTTCAGCCGTGATGGCCTCCTGCAGCCCTCTGCCAGCGAAAACGGAGCCCAGGGAGGACTCAAGAGCCTCCCCAGGCTCCGTTTTCACTGGCAGAGGGCTGCAAGAGGCCGTCACAGCTGAAAATGGAGCCTTGATGAGTGATGTCGAGGTGGCCATGCCCCCCCTGGCCACGCCCCCACTGGTCCCCCAGGTTAAACACAACCCTGATGCAGCCCTCAATGAAATCGAATTTGACACCCCTGCCTTACACTGTAGGTCACACACACACCCTCCTCTCCCGAACAACTTCCAAGATTTCCATTGCTTGCAGTCCAGGGTGTTTAGACTCCCTGGCAAGAAGCTCCATTAGTAGCTGGTGGTACATTTCTCCATGAGTCATCATCAGTGCCAGCCTATTTTAGACCCTCCATTTGTTGCTAAGATATATTAAGACACTCTTTTTGAATGAATTAGAAAAGCAAAACATCATTAGCAATCCAATGTGCTTACAGAAAATCCTTAAAGTGGCCCTGTCGGCCTTAATGGTGGGAGGGGGGTTGTTTTGTTTTGTGTGTTTTTATTTGCAGGGGAAAGCATAGCAAAAGCTCTTCTCCCCTCTGGGCAGTTGAGGAAATGCTATTAGAGAAACTTTCTGTTCCCACTTATCTGATAAAACTGTCAGCTCATTGGCAGCCAATTTGTAAAACAGCCCCCTTTTCATCTCTACTTCAGAGGGGCTTGGCTCTTATTGGCTGCCACTGAAATTAAGCTTCAGATGGCATCGATCAAGCAAATTAACAATACAGATGGGATCTTCTCAGGGAAGATCTGTAATAGGGTATCACTTAATGGGGATGATTTACTCGTGTAGTTCTAATCCCAGAGAGCCCTTACGTCCCTGAAACACTCAAGGCATGTGGAAAATGCTTTGGCATTGCCATTCATCCGAGCAATGCAATGAATTATTCAGCACTCTTAAAGATCTTTTTATTATTTCAGACAGCAGTCCAGAACCAAAAAAAAAAAAATCCAACTTCATCTGTAAAAAATGAATTAACAATAAAAATAAAGGTTTCCCCTGTCCAGTCATGCCCGACTCTAGGGAGCTGTGCTCATCTCAGTTTCTCAGTTGAGGGAACCAGTATTGTCTGAAGACAATTTCCATGGCCATGTGGCCAGTATGACTACATGCCAAAGGCAGGGGCGGGTTGCTCACTTACCTCGCTGCCGGAGCCATGCGTGCGCATCTCCACGCTTTGGGGGGGCATGTGCTCGCTATGCGCGCACGCCCCCTCGCACGACTTTGCTTCTACGCATGCACGGAAGCAAAATTGCACCAAAATCTTGCGAGGGGAAGCGCACGTGCGTGAGATTTCAGCGTGATTTTGCTTCTGCGCATGCGCAAAGGCAAAATCTCACGAAAATCTCATGCGCGTGTGCATCCCCTCACGAGATTTCGGCGCAATTTTGCTTCCGCGCATGCGCAGAAGCAAAATCACCCGAAAATCACAGAAAATCAGCGGAAAAAAATGGTGACGCGCTGGGTAGACCAGCAGAGAGGGCTCCAGAGCAGTTGCGAAATCCGCCGCTCCCTACCGGAGCTGCGTACTGGGCAGCTCCGGCAGGAACCCACCTCTGGCCAAAGGCATACGGAAAGTTGTTATCTTCCCACCGAAGTGGTACCTCTTTATCTACTCGCATTTGCATGCTTTCAAACTGCTAGGTGGGCAGGAGCTGGGGCAAATAACGGGAGCTCATTCCATCACATAGTGCTCGGTTCTTGAACCTGGGCTGTCAGCTGACAAACTCAACCATCTTTAACTTCTGAGATATCACACCACTAAAATAAATATACAATTAATATAAATATTGTGTTGCTTGAACTCTAACCCTTTGTTTACTGAAACAGGCAATTTTTTGCTTCAATCAGATACAATGGAATGTGTCATAGTGGGGAACACTACAACCCTTGGGTTTAAGAAATAAATGGATACTCATTTATAAAGATAGAGGTAAGGTAAAAATGAATTCTTAAATAGAATATTCATTTAGGTTTTTGAAATGCAGCCAAATTCACATACTTATTCAAATTCTGAATGAACTTTCCCCACCCTAAGATGGTCACACACACATTAAATAACAATACTTCAAAACAGTTGTGAAACTAGTCACAAAGTCTAATTTGTGTACTTCGGGAGACAATTCAACCTCATCTAAATCCTTCTGATTAAGCAATGTAGCTGCATTCCCATACCACATTTCCCTGTGTCTTCTATAGTTATAAAGACTGCTCCTGGCATCTCTTCATCTCACTATTTCTTTCAAAAATGTAGGCAAAAGCCCCCACAGCTAGTGAAGATGACATAACCAGGCAGCTTTTGTAAAACAAGTTAAGTAAAATAATTTATCCCCTCCTCCCTTTCTTTTCTTCTTGTTCATCCCCAAAATGTTTCTACCAGACTTTTTACTTTTTTGGTGCTACTATATTATTATGTTGACACCACCAGTATCAAGCCACCATCAAAGCAGCAATTGTTTTGTACCTTATCTCTAGAAAGCTGGCACAAGCTGATGCAATTTAGTAAGAAAGATCACCTGCTGTTTAATGAGAAGGTACGTCAGTTCATTATTCTTTGATTGAGAAGATACATCCCTTGTTCTGCTTGGATCTTCTGCTGGAGGGCCCCTTTTAACATGTGCCAGCTGCCACAAGTGCCTTTACAGTACTGGCAGCTCTTAATAACTAAAGCAGCTTTAGACATTTGCCATGCCTGTTATCACCCACGAGGTCTCAACAAAGATATTAGCGCCACAACTGTCAGGCAACACAAACATATTTTCCTGAAGACTCCTTTGAGACTCAACCTTTTTTATGCCTGATTTTAAAAGATGACCTTGAGACTGAATGAGTTCCCAATGACTGTATTTTAGCTTCTGTAAATCTTAGAGACTCTAGCCTGCACTCTTCCCTGGAGATGTTAATTCAAACTATTTCTCTGGCTTGAGAAGCAATGCATGAAGAGTGGAGTATTTGCGCAGAATTAATATGAAACATGAAAGTTCCTATCCTATACATATCTATGGGTGAATCTCACCTAACTCAGCAGGCAGGGATAGAAAGTGTTATAAGGAAATATCCTTTTAGGTTCAGTTCCAAGTGGGGAAAAAGACACTGGATTCATGAAGGTTGCTTGGAAGGAAGGTTTAATGGTGGACAGGAGCACATGGCAGGAGCCCCTGTACAGAAAAGGTAACTTACATGGTTCCAGGTGTGGTGAAGAGAAAAAAAGAAAGAGGAATGCTGAGTTCCTGGTTTTTATAGTCTAAGCTGGGTCCCACCTCTTAGATTTCCTTTTCCTGTATAGAAATGTATCCCATTGGCTCTCAGACCCCCCCAGGGGCATGCTGGGGTGGCTCTTGGCTTTTGTCTAATCCAGCTTTGGCTGAAATGAAAGGGCCTTGGGCAAATCCTATTATGGTTTTGTTATGCAGAAGACTTTCAGCCAGGTGAGAGGAATGTGTGTGCTGGGCCCAGTCCTTAATGACCCATTTGCAAGGCGTGGGGGTTTTCCAAGAGGAGTCTTTTGTTTGTTTAAAAGCATGTTTCCAAATGTGTTCCACAGAATATTTCCTACATTTTAATATCTCCTAGGATATCTCATTTCCTAGGAGAGGGGTGGGTGCTAACTTTCTACAAAAGTTTACAGTACATTTCCAGTCCTCTTTCCATATCCCAGGCCACTCCTGACGTAAGCACTGCAATGTAAAGCATAATTTCAAGTAAGTAAATTTTCATTCCCTCCCGGCAAGAGTAAATTGGTAGAGGTTATTCAATGGCAAGGAATGCCACTGAATTAACATGGTATTCATATACTTTGTGGGACATAAAATAGTTGTTTTGATCGTCTCCACCCCTGTTACTCAGTGGTAACATTTGAGTTGATAGGATTAAGACAAGTTGTGCAGTTCACACTGTTAAGTCCTCCAAGCCAGGAGGCCAACCAGAGAATTCAGAAGAACAGTTGAGGGAATACCACTTGATACTCTCCACTATCAGTTGTCCAAGACGACCAACTTACGCTCCGTTAATGGTAGAGCCAAGCCGCCCTGCATGCTCTTTTTAATTATTTTTTTAGGATGATGAATACTTAGGATACTGTTGAGTCATAAACCAGTTTCTCTGTAGTAAAAGAATTTGTTTCCATGGTAACAACTAATGTTTCCAGAGGAATTTTCCACAAGACAATCTCTCCTGAACAAAATAACCCAAAAAATGCACACATACACAGCATATTTTTAAACAGGTGCAAAGTACTGCACCCACGCCATACCTCTGTTAAATAATCCATCATTCCAGTGCCCATCTATACAAATGCAGGTTCCTATTCCCCAGGGGCATAAGCAGAGGACATGGGTAACATTCTGTACCTCTAAATATATAAAATCTGTACCTTGATTAAATACATGGGTTTTTCAAGAAAGCCTCAACCACTCTGGGTTCCTCCAGATGTACAGACCAACATCCAAAATTCCCCAACTAGTTTAACCATTCTTGACAATTCTAGTAATTGAAGTGCCCATATCAGAAGGGGAACCAGGATGGGAAATCAGTTTCCCAGTTTGGCAGACAAAACCCATAAGAATTCAGAATTGGTGATTAAACCACCAAAATAGCTTAGAACAGTGGTTCCCAACCTTTCTAATGCCGCGACCCCTTAATATAGTTCCTCATGTTGTCGTGACCCCCAACCATAAAATTATTTTCGTTGCTACTTCATAACTGTAATTTTGCTACTGTTATGAATCGTAATGTAAATAATATGCAGGATGTATTTTCATTGTTACAAATTGAACATCATTAAAGCATAGCAATTAATCACAAAAACAATATGTAATTATGCCAGATCAGAAATTCTCGGGCCAGTCTTTGCAAGAGCACAAGGAATATCATCTTCCACTGGATCCGACCCAGCTGTCCTCCTTCCTGCCGTCGTGCGCTGTGAAACTTAAGTGGTCGTTGGCTGGCCGTTCCCTCCCGTGACTCCCTTTCCCTTCGACACCAGCGGGAAAAAACTGCCACTGTGAGGAGGAGCCAGGGGCGGCCACAGATGTCTTAAGCACTGCCTTGTACTCTCCAGCACGCAATCTTGCGACGCTCCGCCCCTTAGCTCGGCCGCCTGGCATCACAAACGCCTCTCACCGAATGGCACCTCTCCCGACCAATCGGAGGGCTCGGGCAAGTTGAGCCAATATGGCCAGGCTTGTGGCAGTGGGGGGGAGCTGAGGATGCCAGGGCGACCCCTGGGAAATGGTCGTTCGACCCCCAAAGGGGTCCCAACCCCCAGGTTGGGAACCACTGGCTTAGAAGGACAGCATAATGCTCAATGTTTAGTCAGCAGTTCTTGAGTTAACTTCTGCGACTTTGGTGACTATATGCTGAATTGTTCCAGAAGCGTGTTGCAACCACAGATACCTCGATGCATAATATCTATTTTTAATCATCTTTTTGAGCCATTTGAGAAAATAAAACATCTTTTTAAAGAGTTGTATTTTCCAACAATAGGTACAACCATACTACAATCTGCTTTTTGGCTCTTTCTAGCTAATTAGCTTTACCAAAAGTCAGGAGAGAATGGATTGAGTCATTCTGAAATTTACAAGACTGCCTAGAAGGCTTTTCAAAACTGATCAACCAACTAATTTTGGAAGCCTCCAAGTAAATTCTGGCTCTTGTATATTCATAAGAGCATGCTATTGCATTTATAAGCATGGATCTAGCTGAAATCAGAGCAACCAGAGATTTAATGTTGAATAGTGCAGTATTATACATCTCAGGCACAACTACTATATTACCAAATGGAAGAATATTAATAGAAAATGTGATTCAGGATTTGGAATTTTAAATGTATCTTAGCTGAATACGTTTCTTAAAAAATGAATTATTGTCAGAGCATATCAGTATGTTCCTACTGAACCCCAGCTAACACCTTTGTTCCCTTCCTTTTCCTTCTTGCTCTTAAATTCTCAGCTGCCCATTCTATGTATTTGAGAAATGCAGGGGCGGGTTCCACTTACCTTTCGCTACCGGTGCACATCACGACATCCCGCCGCGCGATTCTACTTCCGCGCATGCGCAGAAGGAAATTTGAAGCCAAAACACAGCTGAGAAGCCATCCAAACCAGGAAAAAGCACTGATTCTACTTCTGCGCATGCGCAGAAGGACATTTCAAGCCGAAAAAGATGGCGGCGCGCACAGACCGGGAAAGACGGCACCGGAGCCGTCACGCCTAAATTGTGTCATCAGAGGGCTGCTACCGGAGCACCAGCACTGGACCGGACCGGTAGGAACCCACCCCTGGAGAAATGGCAGGAATAAGGAGAAGGAGCAGCAATTGCCACTGGTTTATCTCTGGTAGATATGAATGATGGACACTGAAGGAAGCAAAGAAATTGATTAAGAAGCATAAAGCTGGCATTACAAACAACAAACAACAAAAAATAGCATAAGGTGGCACCATGCTTGGTCCCACATTAGCTTCATTGAAATAACCTCTTCTCTAACAGGAAACAAGGCCTATTTCACTGGCCCACCCCAGCACACTAATGGATTCTGTTGGGTCACATGCTGCTGACATTGGTAGCAAAAAGCAATACCATCTGGACAGGATCATGCCTGTGTGGCCTCTCTTGACCCATCGCTCCTGACTCTCCCCGTGGTTTATGGAGGATTGCAGGTTCTGAAAAGGGTTAAGAGACCCTAGAGCAGTGGTTCCCAACCTGTGGTACGTGTACCACTAGTGGTACGCGAGGGCCTTCTAGGTGATACGCGAACACTTTTGGGGTCATGAACGATTTTTAGTTAGTTATTTTTTACTTCACAAAAATGTTTACTGCCTAACACAAGATAATCTGGCAACAATTTGCAACTGTTGCCACACGCCACCCACCTGGTCCCAGCGGCCCGAGAATCCAGTTGCTGGATGCGCGGGGCCAAAAAAGGAACGGTACAATTATGGAAATAAAGTGATATCTGATCAAATTTAGTTTCTCTGGAACCAGGTGGTACGCGGCGACTGTACGGGACCTCCAAGTGGTACTCGATCACAAAAAGGTTGGGAACCACTGCCCTAGAGCATCATTGGAGTAAAGAATGACTTTGCCTGGACAATACGTAGAGCCGGGGTGGGCTGCTCCAGGTTCGCCCGGGTTCAGGAGAACCTGAAGCTAACATTATGGCCAGTTCAGAGAACCTCCAAATCCTACCCCTGGCTGGCCCCTCCCCTCCCCTCCCAGGAGTCTCCATGTGGCCTGTTTTGGATGCGAGGTAAGTGCAGGGCCCATGCGGAGGCTTGTAGAGGGGGAAAAACAGGCCTCCCAGAAGTTCTGGAGGGCCTCTGGAGCCAAGGGGAGGCAGTTTTTGCCCTTCCAGAGGCTCGAGGAAAGCTTCTGGAGCCTGGGGAAGGTGAACACATCCCCCCTACACCATGGTGCAGGAGGCTGACTAGGCCACGCCCACCATGGCCACACCCACCCAGCAACCGGGCAGAGAACCCGCTGCTGAAATTTTTGAAGCCCACCCCTGCTTAGAGTTGCTAAAAAAACTATCACTGATCCCACCTGCCTGGCCAATTCCTGCCCAGTTTCCCATCTTTCCTTTTTAGGGAAGGTGGTAGAAAGGATGGTTGCTTGGCAGCTTCAGAGGATCCTGGATGAAACAGATTATCTAGGCCCCCTTACAGTCCGGATTGAGACCCAACTATGGAATTGGTTGCACTTGTTGATGATCTCTGGCGAGAGCAGGATAGGAATATTTCATCACTTGCTCTCCTTCATAGATACCTATGATTCCAGCCTTGCTCCATGCATGCCTAACACTTTAGCTTCTATATCACATTTTGGATGACTTGCCATCACCACCCAGTCCTGTATTGAAATTTTCAGAGCTTTTCCAAGTAGCAACAGAGATTGTATTGTATTGAGTTCATTTCATGATTGGTATTGAAGTCTATGCTTCTCAGGAAATAGCTTAGGGAGAAAAAAAGAAACCCAAAACATGGCACTTTTTACCTCCTGCTTCATTTTCTACTAATTTATACGAACACATTTTTTTCAAATGGCCAACATTTTGCAGGTATCTGTTGTAGCCTAGAAAACAAACGTTGTGGAACATCTCAAGTGTGGTTAGATTAGAAGTTCAGTTGTGGATGACTCTCTGGAGCACCTTTAGAGCTCCATGCTGGTTAATCTACATACAGAATTAGAATTATATAACCACTAACGAATGCTGGAAGAGTTCAGTGCACAGTTTTCCTAGATAGCTTTGGAAATTCAAGTAACTTATTTACTTATGTGGGAACAGTAGAGCTGTCAGGTAATGTTAGATTCTGGATATAGTCGTCCCATTGAGGCTTTCCTCTTACAATAGCAGTAGGTCCACTCACTTCAAGGTTGCTAAATCAACCCATCTACTGCTATCTAATGAGATCTCTTAGAATTCTCTCAAGCTTTACCTTAAAAACACCCCACACATTAAATACTAACCTGATTTTACAAATGTCAGATGCTATGAATGTATAAAACTCCAGTCCATGTCAGCATTCATTCAGGTTTTAGTGGTGTCCATCATGTTTCCATTTTTTTTTTAAAGAAACTGTTAAAAATTATATGTCAAATATGTAAACCAGTTACATACAATTGTTGCATGTAACAAACATATTTTGAACACATATTTTCCTAAGATCTACCATATTTTTTGGAGTATAAGACTGGAGTATAAGACGCACCTTAGTTTTTGGGGAGGAAAATAGGGGAAAACAATCTGCCTACCAGGTAATCATCTGGCTAGCATCCTTAGTCTGGTCAGCTTCAGCACATTATTTTATCCCCTGGTTAGGACTTAAAAAAACCTTCTTCTGAAAGAGTAACAATGAAAGAGCCTGCAAGCCGGTAAGAGCTGGGAAGATCGTTAGCACCTGGTGAGGACTAAAAAAAAACCTTCTTCTGAGAGAGTAACAATGAAAGAGCATGCAAGCCGGTAAGAGCTGGGAAAATAGTTAGCAGCTGGTTAGAGCTAGAAAAAAACTTATTTGGAGCAAGTAGAGCAATGAAAAAAAATTCTGCAAAGACTTAGGGCTGGAAAAGCATTCTTTGGAGAGAGTAACAATGAAAAAGCCTGCAAGGTAAGAGCTGGGAAGATCTGTTAGCACCTAGTTAGGGCTGGGGGAAAAAGCTACATTCAAAGTATAAGACGCACCCAAATTTTCAGCCACTTTTAGGGAGGAAAAAGGTGCGTCTTATACACCGAAAAATACGGTATGTATTTGTATGCAACCATCACCAATATATATTTTTCCTATGTAACCAGCCCAAATATATCTATTGGTACATACATACATACATACATACATACACACACACACACACACACACACACACACACACTCATCTGCTTATTTACATTACCAAGAAATATTTAAATATGGATATTCACATCTCTGTGAATTATGTGCTATTGTACTTAGGCGATTTTCAATTAGGCCCACCTTAATTTACGCAGACAGGAAATGTTTATAGACATAGAATTCTTTATTGGCCAAGTGTGATTGGACACACAAGGAATTTGTCTTTGGTGCATATGCTCTCAGTGTACATAAAAGAAAAGATACATTTGTCAAGAATTATTTGTATCCAACATTTCTCACTTGTTCATTTTTCCCATATTTGGCAGCCAGGCCTTGAGAAGAAAAATCACAGTATTCTACAGAATTTTTTTTGGGTTAGCATGTGAAAATAAATCACATCTTCCATAACACTGTCCACTTATAGAATTTTGTCACCAAATATAAATCATGAATGAAAATCAACAACCAGCAAACAAAAGGCTAGTGAGGCTTAAATTTCACAATGTTGTCAAAATTCCAACATTCAACCCTGTTAAATAAAAGATTAGAAAAATCTTTTTTCATTTCCCAACTTCTGCCTTCTAGTATGCATGCAATTGCTGCTATAGAGCCACGGTGGTGCAGTGGTTAGAATGCAGTACTGCAGGCTACTTCTGCTGATCACCGGCTGCCAGCAGTTTGGCAGATCGAATCTCACCAGGCTCAAGATTGACTCATCCTTCCAAGGTCGGTAAAATGAGGACCCAGATTGTTGGGGGCAATATGCTGCCTCTGTATGCCGCTTAGAGAGGGCTGTAAAGCACTGTAAAGTGGTATATAAGTAAGTGCTATTGCTATTGCTATCTCTAGAATTTGCATTCTTTTGAATCTTTTAATAGCCAATACATTTATGTTCGCTTTACATATAGATTGATGCTTTATTTAAAAAAAGAAAATATAGGTAGCCCTTGACTTACAATCATTCATTTAGTGACCGTTCAAAATTACAACTGCATTGAAAAAAGTGACTTATGACCGTTTTTCACACTTACAACCATTGCAGCATCTCATAAGTCGTGATCAAAATTTGAACTCTTGGCAATTGGCTCATACTTATGACGGTTGCAGTGTCCTGGGGTCATGCGATCCTCTTTTGTGACCTGACAAGTAAAGTCAATGGGGGAAACTGGATTCACTTAACAACCATGTTACTAACTTAACAACTGTAATGATTCACTTAACAACGGTGGCAAGAAAGGTTGTAAAATGGGGCAAAACTCAATAACTGTCTTGCTTAACAACAGAAATTCTGGACTCAATTGTGGTTGCAAGTCGAGGACTCCCTGTAAGTAAAAAAAAAATCGATTTGAAAAGAACCATTCTGTCCCTGAAGTGTTCTAGCTCAAATAATAGTACTCCAGAATGGGTTACGGATTCCTCTGAGCAGGATTGCATTCACCAGGATATAGAGGGGATGGGGAGTGTGGAAAGTTTTAATACTTAACATTTATTTATTTATTTATTTATTTATTTATTTATTTATTTATTTAGTTAGTTAGTTAGTTAGTTAGTTAGTTAGTTAGTTAGTTAGTTAGTTAGTTATTTTATTTATTTGGCTTTCTTATATGCCGCCCAACTCCTGGGGGACTCAGGGCGGCGTACAGCACAGAAAAAAATACAAGAACAACCAATAAACAATTGGATTAAAATCAGAATATAAAAATTAAAAATTGCAATATTAAAAACCATCCAACAACCAGACATACCCGGGGGAGAGTTCAGATGGAATTAAGCTCTACCCCCTGCCTGCAGGAATTTACCCAGGTCTTTCAAGCCTTGTATAGGTTTGAGCCTTATCCCAGCAGCATCAATGCATTTAAGACATGGAGTTTTCTAGTTACGAATTTTAAAAAAAACAGGCCACACAATTGTTGCATATCTTCCATTTCACTCAGTCAATTGTAGTGCTATAAAAAGAAAAAATACAATGAGGTTCTGATTTGGAGAGTTTTATAGCCACTTGGCCCAAGCTGTTCAAAGGCAACTGCGGTTGTGCAAACAGTCCCCCCCCCCCTTCAGTGGCCAAGCGCTTGGCTCTTAGGTGAAGAAGCAAAGCAATTGCACCTAAGCAAATTAGTTGCGGCACCGCTCACACCTCAGTGTGATAGCTGCCAAAATATACCTTCTCAAAATTCCTTTGACATTTTGGCAATTGAAAAAAAGCACACAAGAAGCACAGAGCCAGCACTCAAGCTGCTGTGGCAACACTCGGCCTATCCAAAGCAATATTTGAGAAAGATAGAAAGCAATATTTGACAAAGAGAGCCAGTTTGGTCTAGTGGTTAAAGCTAGAAAGCAAGAGACCATGAGCTCCAGTCCTGCCTTAACCATGAAAGCCAACTTGGGGACCTTGGGCCAGGTCTCTCAGCCCAACTCACCTCACGGGGTGGTTGTTGCTGTTGTTGGGAAAATAGGAGGGGAAAAGTGTGTTGGATTTGTTCACCGCCTTGAGAATAGAATAGAATAGAAAGAATAGAATAGAATAGAATAGAATAGAATAGAATAGAATAGAATAGAATTCTTTATTGGCCAAGTGTGATTGGACACACAAGGAATTTGTCTTTGGTGCATATGCTCTCAGTGTACATAAAAGAAAAGATACATTTGTCAAGAATCATGAGGTACAACACTTAATGATTGTTATAGGGTACAAATAAGCAATCAGGAAACAATCAATATTAATATAAATCGTAAGGATACAAGCAACAAGTTTCAGTCATACAGTCATAAGTGGGAGGAGATGGGTGATAGGAACGATGAGAAGACTAATAGTAATAGTACTGCAGCCTTAGTGAATAGTTTTTGTTTAGCAGAGTGATAGAGTTATTTGTGGAAATAATAAAGGTCACAATAAATAAATAAATGGATAAATGATTAAATATTTGTCCTTTTTATCTTCTCTGAAATTTGTGGCAAAAGAAGAGGAGACAAAATTGCTAGCAAATCCTTCCGCTACCATTCTCGGCTTCTGTCCTTTTACATACAGCCCTATGCACATGCCTGGTTGCAGCAATTGTTCTCTTAAACTGATGCTACCTGAGCACCAGGCCTTCGGATGGGAAAGCTCAGCCAGGTTATGTGATGCTGGCATTAGGGCAACCAGCCAGGGTTGTCAAAAGCCCCTGAGGCAGGTAAAGCTCTCCCATTGCCCTTATTCTTTCCTTTAAAAAAAATCTGAGCTGGAAAAGGCAAATCAGCTATACAGTCTCTGCCTGGAACTATCCAATAATTGAGTGACCACAGATGATGCTTGTCAAAGCTCATTACACTGTAAATAAATTTCTTAAAGCTAAGAAAGTGTTACTGCTAAGAAGGCAAAGACCCACTCAACTACAGCAGTAATTCCTATTATTATTTTGCAGTGACTTTTTTTTCCCTGTGTGGCCTAATAAATATAATAGCTGCACCTTCGGCAACCTGGTGGCCTCTGGGACATTTTAGGGACTTCACCTACCACCCCTCTTGAGAAAATAGGCAAGAACTTTATGAATACTCCCTTAAATTGTAAAAAAAAATATAAAGATAGGATGTTAAATCTAATAATACATGAACAAATGATGGATTAGGTCCCATCAAGTTTGTGTTGATTCTTAGAACACAGACTTTCTTAGGAGCCATGGTGGCACAGTGGTTAGAATGCAGTATTGCAGGCTAATTCTGCCAACTGCCAGCAGTTCGATTCTCATCGGTTCAAGTTTGACTCAGCCTTCCATCCTTCCGAGTGTAGGTAAAATGAGGATTCAGATTGTTAGGGGCAATAGGCTGACTCTGTAAACCACTTAGAGAGGGCTATAAAGCACCGTGAAGTGGTATATAAGTCTAAGTGCTTTTGCTATTTCTCTATGACAATCCATCTGTAACTTGATCCTTCAGGTGTTCCAATGGGGCACACTTTGCACTGTAATTGAGTCCATATACCTTGCTGCTAGTTATCCTCCTTCTTATTTTTCCTTCCACCTTTTCCAACATTAGAGCCTTCTCGAGAGAGTTAGTCTTTGCATAATGGGTCCAAAGTAGGATAATTTGAGCCAGGTCATTTGGGCTCAAGTGAGAACTTTGGGGTGAACCATTTGTTTTATTTTCCTGTCTGTCCATGTTATTCTCAGGAGTCTTCTCCACCAACAAATAAAATTCTGATCATGTAGACTCAACGCACATGGAGGAAACTAGTTTGGGAAAGGCAACCCAACTAAGGCTCCACTTGGAATTCTTTTTCTTCTTACACGGCAGCGCTGTCCTTTCTTACTATAATTTTAGCAGAACCATAACTACGCTAACAGCTTAGGAGCCTGGGTGCAATGGATTTTGCTAAGAGTAGCCTTTAGGTTATTTCTGGTGCTATTGGTACTTTCTTATAAAAGTAGAGAATTGTTTTAATAGTTGGCTTCCAAATCATATTCAAAGAGCACACATTATTGATTTCCCATCACACTGGAGACAGGTATCAAGTGGGATGCCACACAGATCAGCTCTGGGTCCTCTACTTTTCAATGTTTTCATTAATGAGTTGTAAGAAGAAGAGACAAATGCTTATAAAATTTGCCGATGATACAAATTGGAAGGGATAGCTAATACTCCAGAAGAAGAAATACAATTTAAAATTATTTTGATGGGCTGAAAAAAATTGACTGAAATGACAGAATGAAATTTAGCCGAGACAAGTGCAAAATTCTTCATTTAGGAAACAAAAATCAAATGCACAGGTGCAGGATGCACAAAAGATCTTGGAACGCTAGTTGATCCTAAATTGAATTTCAGCCAGCAATGCCATGTGTCTTCAAAGAAGGTAAATGTAGTTTTAAGCTGCAGCAATAGAAGTGTAATATCCAAATCCCATAAAGTAATTGTTCTGCTTTGTTTCAGTTTGGTTATACTCTCCTAAAATATTGTGTTTAGATTTGGTCACTGCATTTGAAGAAGGTTTCAGAGATACGACAGTCCTCTTTCATTGCTTAAGAGTTCTCCCTTGCTGAATGACTTTTGCACCCACGTGACAATATAATCGGTCTTCTTGACATGTTGATGCAGTTAAGTTGAAAATTTCATCTGCTGAATTCCTGCTTGTCATGCAGTTTTTATGATTTCAGGAACTCTGTTAGGGAAATATTGGCAGCTTGCAACAATATCTCCATGCCAAGTTGATAGAGAATCTCTTTTGCTTTAAAAAGCTTCATGGAACAACACAAAAAGCAGCATTTTATCAAATTGCACTGAGAGCTATCATATCTGGGCTACAAACTCTCCCCCACCTTGATGGCAATGAAAACATACCAAAATATATATTTGCTCCCATGTAGGGATTGTCCAGATTTCTGCAGCCCAAATATAATAAACCTAGTCCTTGGCTTACAACCACAATTGCGACTGGAAGATCCATTGCTAAGCAATGCAATTGTTAAAGTCAGTCACACCCATGTTACGACCATTTTTGCCATGATTGTTAAGTGAATCCATGTTTCTCAATTTACTTTGACTGTCAGAAACTGGCTGGCAAAGTCACAAGTGGCAATCGCATGATCTTGGGGTGCTGTAAATGCAAGCCAGTAGCCAAGCACCTTGTAATGTATTGAAAGACTGGAGAAGTTCTCACTCCAGTCCAACCAGGGATTTGCATAAGCGTAGCCTGATTGGCTGCCTGCTAACCAAGCTCCTATTGGCTGCCAGGTTTGCCGGCTCCTATTTAAACCCCTGCCAAACCCTTTGCCTTGCTGAAGCATGTACTGACCAAATAAAGAGCTGAAGTTACAAGCCTCGCCTCTCGCCTCCTTATGGGAACTCAACACACCTGGATTGTGATCAAATGACCATGGGGATAGTGCAACAGTTATAAGTGCAAGAATGAGCCTCAAAGTCAGATGGCAATGATCAGCACCATGGCAACTTATAGCAGTCACTAAATCAATGGTCCCAAGTCAAGAACTACCTTGCTTGTACAAGTCTCTTGACTGTGGCCTTTTGACTTTCTTTTTGTCTTTTGACCTCAGCCATTACCTGTTGGATTTTTGCTGCAGAGTAAGCAGGCATAAATTAACCATGAGAGTATCTACATGCTGATCCTAAACTAAGATACCAGGTGAAAACTGCTAACATCACTAGAACACTTTGATGAAATTCACAGCAGGAGGCAGCACTCAATGAAAACCATGACTGATCTTGAAGACAACTCATTAGAGGTGGATCTTGATAGCGGTGGTGCCAGAAGGATCCAATCCTTTAATCAAACAGACAAAAAACACCATTACAGGGTATGCTCCAGCCTTTCATACATGCATGTGATGCCACAATTTTTTAAGAGATAAAATATAGCGCTTAAGCTTGCTTCATTCTTAGCGCTCTTTGATTTAAAATCTACTTAATCACTGCCTAACAAATCCCAAACCCAGCAATGATAATGCATAGCAAGGAAATTCTAGCAGAGGCCAGGAGTTTATGCTTGGTAGCTCTTATGCATTCTTAAGTAGTTTAATTAGCAATGTAATTTCCTGTTAGACTCCCAGTGCTCTTTTGAGAACAAAGCTGAATTACAATTACAGCTCTTCTTGGCTGGGGGGTGGGGAAGAGGGGAGAAGAAAGGAGCAGCAGGCAAGAGTCCAATGAAGCATACTCATTTTTCTGCAAAAGTGGTATAATGAGGGAGGAGCAGTAACTTAACGCAAACATATGGAACTATTCATAGGCATGGCCCTTAAACGGAAGGCATCATGCGTCATTACGTGTTCCGTGCAGAAAAAGCCGCCTATCTGCTGCAAAGGCAAAAGACTTGCATTTTGTTAAAACAGGCTGAGAGCGTTGCCTTTGTTTTCCTTGGAAATTTCTCAACTGCTTTACTGTTGTAAGAAATAGCCTTCTGGGTTTGTTTCCAAGTGGGGAAAAAGACACTGGAAGCATGGAGGCTGTTTGGAAAGATGGTTTTAATGGTGGACAGCAGGACTACATGGTTTGAGGTCCTGGGGAAAGGGGGAATGACATGCCTCAAAGACGTTGAAGAAGAAGAGAAGGGCTGAGATGCTGAGAATGCCTGAGTTTTATACCCTCTGTTGGGCCCCATCTTAAGAGTTTCCTGTTCCTGTGTAAGAAATGTATCCCATTGGCTGTCAGACTCCCAGGGGGCGGGGGTCTTAGCTAACTTTGTAGGCTTTTGTCTGTGTCCCACCAGGCTTGGCTGATGTAATCTTCTCAGGTGCCATGTGGTGAGATGGCTTTGGGATTCCTATTATGGTTCTTCCTGTAGATGCTTGTTATGTAGAATAGACTGCCCATTGACAAAGTTGGGGAGAATGAGTGAGCTGGGCCCATTCCTTAATGGCCCATTGACAAAGATGGGGTCTACTAGAAGTGAGTCTTTTTCCTGCCTAAAAGCATGTTTCTTCATTTTCTCATCCAGGGAAATATAATATTCTGCCTTTTTAATATTTCCTAAAATATTTCATTCCTCTAGGAGGGGAGTAGGTGCTAACTTCCTACAATACTAAGTGCCACTCTTCTATCATGTCTGGTCACTTGCTAGTCTACCAGTATTTTGTGGAAGCCTTGGATAGACAAACTTTGTTTATTTTGAAAGACGCTTTCCAAGAACTGCTGCATGTGATGGAATTGATGTTGATTTAGATTTATGAATAGAGTCTTAAGCATCTGTTCCAGGGATTACTGCATAAAGACAGCCCATGCTTATAGCAAATCTTAGCTGCCCAGAGAGAGAACCAATGAAGTAGTGGAAACTTATGTCCTCCAAAGTCTGCCCCGAGAATGGAGTTAAATGTTTCTCTCCTCTGTCCTCATATAAGTAGAAGGGTTAAAGAAACAGGAGACTCCATCAATCAGGGGAAGCAGTAACTGCCATCTGAGCAGTAAACCTGGGCCAGCATTACCTGCCAAAACAGAAAATGGAATTAAATATTTAGTTGGCTTCACGTCCATCTCGTTTCATTCCAGAAGACAAGCAGCTTAAGACTTTTGTGTCAAACAGCCAATAGACATATCTGGATCAACAACTGGAAAGAGAAGATGGGGGGTGGGAACCAATCTAGTCAGCAAGGAAGTTTCCAGCATAGACCATGGAAGAAACCATGAATTACTGTGGTTAAATGTGCATATTAAAATTAGGAATGCTAAGATGTCATCTGGAGAGAATATAGTCAGGCTGTAAAATCACTGTAGGAAAACAGGTGTAATATACTTTATAAGTGGAAGTAAACTAATGAGCTGTGGGAAGAGATGAGAAATATTGTGAAAAGTGAACAATTCCTAAAATAAAAATATTCAAGTGGCTTTCAAAGCAACTTTTATATAGTCAGAGGAAAACAGAATGAAAGCTTTGCACTTTAAGGTCAGATATTCCAAGTAGCGAATGCAGATTTCTCAATGTCAAGCCACAATGTCAAAAGATTACAATTTTAAAAATCAACAAAAACCCTGTGATTGAAAATAGGGGAATTATAGGGACAATTTCAATGGTGCTTGGAATATTCAAGAGCAATCATACTGTAGATGAGATCTGAGAGAAATAAAGTGAGGAGAAAGGAAGACAGAAAGACAATGCTGAAAGTCCATCACAAAGACATTTACAAAAAGACAAAAATATTAATATACAGAGAGAGTATTCAGAAGTAGACTCCATTAGAAAATGAGGTATGACCAGTAGTGGGTTCTGAATTAGTTTGCTACCGGTTCATGCGCGCACTCACATGCGCGTGCGATGCTTCTGCACATGCGCAGAAGCGTCCCAGATGGGTGGACGGAGCATACTGCGCAGGCAAGCGGAGCCAGCCGCCACCGCTACCGGTTCTAAGAACTGGTCCGAACCGGGAGCAACCCACCGCTACGTATGACAGTCAGAAAACCCAGTTGTCAAATAAAACAGCACAGCATATAGATAAAATATGGGCTGAAATTTTGAACCTGAAAGAGCAGAGATGCAGTGTTAATGGCTCTATGTCAACAAATATAGAACCCGACTTTGTTGCTTAAAAATTGAAGATCGGTATATAAACCTATACCAAAAAAAGGACGCTGGAACAAAAAGTACAAATTATGAAACGATTCAGTGTAATTATGGATAAATATCTAAGGAATGTTGGTGGTATAGTAGAGTTGTTAATCAGGGATATGAACGTAGATGTACTTGGGTAGGTAGACAATGCCACATTATTGACTGAAACCTGAAGATTTTACAGTGAATGCTAGACTGATTGGGCAATACAGTAAAAACTCTGGATATGAAAATAAATGCATCCAATCGGAGTAGTTGTGTTTGATAGGGAAAATGGGTCAAATGATTACAAGTATGCAGAAATTGTAAAAAAAAAAAAACTAGACTTAGTACTAGTGTATGAAATTATTTGCTTTAGTTGAATGTTTACCAAATATAGGAAAATGGATGAAGAAATTTCAAGATATGCAAATGCTGATAGAAATGTGAAAAATAATACAATGTCTGTTATGAGGAATACATTTTTTTTAAAAAAAATCCAAAATAGGTGGTGCACTCTTGCTTCTACAGTGGAAGTACATTCAGACATCTATGTAGTAAACAGTTATAGTGTCAAGAATGAATGGGTGATAAATGTAGGTAGATCGAATACAAAAATGATTGACTTACTATAGTAAATCTAAAGCGTGCCAGAACATCTCACACCATTTTTACATTGGAACAAAAAACGACTTTGAGAAGTGAGCTTGGAGAAACAGAGTGCTTCAAAAGAGTGGCCAGATTGAGATAAAAATGCATAATGTCTGTTTGTCTGTTGAGTGATTATATTATGAGTGTGACAGGGTTGGAAGGAATGACAGCTGGAAATTGGAGATCTAAATACTAACAACTGAAGATAAGCAAATGACATCGTCTTGTTAGCTGAAAGCAAAGATTTTAAAAAGCTCATTATGCAAGGGGTTTTCTGCCCGGTTGCTGGGTGGGCATGCCATGGTGGGCGTGGCCTAGTCAGCCTCCTGCACCACGGCGGGAGGCGTTTTGCCCTCCCCGGGCTCCAGAGGCTCCAGGAGGGCAAAAATGGCCTCCCCGGGCTCCAGAGGCCTTCTGGAGGCTGGAAACAGACTTGTTTCCGGCCTTCCCGAACTTCCGGTAGGCCCATTTTTCATCCTCCCCGAGCCTCCGCACGCCCCCTGCACTTACCTGCATCCAAAATGGGCCACGTGAGAACTCCTGGGAGGGGCGGGGTGGATGGGGCGGGGCCAGCCAGGAGTGGGATTTAGGGGTTCTCTGAACTGCACAGAATCTTAGCTAGAGGTTCTCCTGAACCCCTGCAAACCGCCAGCAGCCCACCCAGGGCTTTGCCTAACACTGGTTTTGATTAAATTACAGTGAATATAGTGGACAAGAAAGTGTCAGGAAGTAATAGATCAATCTCTTGAAATTTTCCTCAGCTTGATGAAACATACTCTCTGCATGCTGTGACTATAAACTGACTCAACAAAAATGAGCATTTTTAATAGCCAACCTGACTTTTGGGAAGAATTATGATTTGGAGAATAATGATTTTACAATTCAATCCAGGATTTCTATGTTGGAGAAAGAATGCTAATACCACCTGAATTTCAAACTTTATTCCCTGTGGGTTCGTTCCTTCCAACATTAGGCAGCTTCTTTTTGATAAACATAAATATGCTTATTTAAAACCATACACATGTTTGATAATACAACTGTCTGCTTACATCTTAGTTCTGTTTTTTACTTACTAAACAGATTCTTTTTTCTTTTTTCTTTATTAAAAAGTTTTAAAAGTACAAAGTACATACATTTTTCTCTTTTCTCCCCCTCTTCCCCCCTCCACCCCACCCCTCTCACTCGCCCCCCCCACCCCGGACTTCCCAGAAAAAGCACAAGGTATAATTAAAAAAAAAAGCATAAAACTAGAATAACCTAAAAAAATTATTAATTCAAAAATATTTTTCTAATTCTTAACTCCTTATTACTCAAAAACTTGAAAGTATAATCTAAAATTTTTTAAACATTTAACATTAATAAACTATTTGGGTTTTCTTAATCTGATACTTATTTTGAATATATTCAGTCCACCTACTCCATTCCAATATATATCTTTCATTTGAGTGGTCCTTAAGGTATGATGAAATTTTGGCCATTTCAGCCAAGTGTGAAACTTTTAATGTCCATTCTTCAATTGTAGGCGTATCTTCCTTCTTCCAGTATTGTGCCACCAGTAACCTGGCAGCAGTTATAAAGTTCAAAATCAAATTAGTCTCTATAACAGAACAATCCATAATTATTCCCCCCCCCCAAAAAAAAACCTGTGGAGTGAACTTGATCTTTTTCTTTAAAATATTTTGTATAATCCACCAAATTTTTATCCAAAAAGCCTTGATTTTTTTACAAGTCCACCATATATGGAAATATGTAGCATCCTCACATTCACATCTCCAACATTTAGGTTGTAAGGTTGGGTACATACAAACTAGTTTTTTGGGGGGGTCTAAATGTTTTACAGATGGCATTTAGACTAAACAGATTCTTTGGTGCAATCTGAAAATACTTTCATGCCTGGCAGAATCTCATCTGAATGTCTGCATCTACTCTCTCTTTTTTTAAAGTTGCAACTAAATGCCAGTTTCAGAGGCAGAATTTTTTTTAACTTTGGTTACCATCTAAGCCTGATGGACAGGTCTTGAAAATTTGAAAAATTGTTTAGCCTTGTCTTGCATTAGCCTTATGAGTGAAATGTGGATTTTTGAACTTTTGGAATAGTAATTTGTTGTCAAGATCTGAGAGAGAGCTCTCTCTCCCTATGTCCAGAAGAAAATCCAGAGCTAAAACTGGCTTTTCTTGCAATACATTCCAATGCTTTCTGATACTAATTTAACATTTCTAAAGGACACCTATGTTAGTTTACTGTAAGAAAATCCAGAGACCTGAAGATTTACAAGGCCGAGGCTTAGATCCAGAGATACAAGAATAAAATGAAGCTGAGAGTAGCGCTGTCGTACAAGCTTGTTTCAAAAGAACTCATTGTGGATTTTGCTCAACATGGGCAACAACCTGAGATATTCTCAGACATTCGGAGACATTCTCACAAGAAGAGTCCTTCACTTCTCCGCTCACAACAAAATACCTTATTCCACCAGACTTGAAATACTGGGATTAGACAATTTACAACTACGTCGCCTCCGATCTGATCTAAATGTAGTTCATAAAATCATATACCAAAATGTCCTTCTTGTTAATGACTACTTCAGCTTCAACCGCAGCAATACACGAGCACGTAATAGATTCAAACTAAATGTAAACCGCTCCAAACTCGACTGCAGAAAATACGACTTCAGCAACAGAGTGATCAATGCCTGGAATGCACTACCTGACTCTGTGGTTTCTTCCCCAAACCCCAAAAACTTTAACCTTAGACTGTCTACAGTCAACCTCTCCCCGTTTCTAAGAGGTCTGTAAGGGGCGTGCATAAGCGCACCACTGTGCCTACCGTCCCTGTCCTTCTGTCCTATTGTCCTCTTTTATCGGTACTTTTTTTACTTATGTTATGTTTATACAAACAACTACTATCCTATACATCTTCGACAAATAAATAAATAATAAACAAATAAATAAACAAATAAACAAACAAACAAACAAACAAACAAACAAACGAATGAATGAATGAATAAATAAAAAATAAACATTCTGTAAAACCTAACAATTCATGTTTTTTTTCTTTACCAAACATCTCACCCTAGGAAGAGAGAGCCTATTTGCTTTGGAAAAGGCTAGTTTATTATGTGTATCAGTATTACATCGAATACTCCAAGGATCACATCCTCCTACATAATTCTTCTTCTGCAGTAACACCACCTTCACAATCCTCCTCTAGGTGTTACTTCAGCTGGAGAAGGTATGACTCAATAAGACTGAAAGTCTTTTTTTTTCTGAAATACCCACACTTTTAAATTCTTTCCAAACATGGGTTCATATTTTCAGTGCCAGTCAAGGCGGTTTCAATTGATTTTAAATTTCTTATGTTATGCTCTCTCTCTCTTTTTTTACTCTGCATAACTGTTGGTGGTTTTTTTTTAAAAAAACTGAGAATTCATATTGAGAGTCGTTTTAATAATGAAGGGTAGGTTAATGTTAAGGGGGGCAATCCCCCGAATTAGAGGTTGATGGATCTTGTTCCCTTTTGAAGTCATTCTCATTAGAAAATAAAACCGAGATTCAAATCTAATTAACAAAATATTTATTTCAGTAGAAAAGTAATAAAAGAATCCTTAATAATCTACATCTTATCGGCTAATGAAAGTCACGTCTGCCTTCAGCAGAAATGGAGGAGGAGAAGGAAGGAGTTGACTCCTGGAATGCACGCATGCGTAGTAAAACATATCACATGTCTGCTTGACCATAAATACAGGAAACCTTAGAAAAACATAGAGATGCACAAACTGGCAATATTCACATCGTGACAGTTAACACAATTAGAGTATAACTAAAGAGACAAAGAAGAAACTCACTCTTCGTCAGTAGCATAAAAAAAAGGAGTGAACTGTTAAATCGTCGCTGTTACAACCTTGCTGACTGCCGCTTTAATCTGATTGGCTCAGACACAAGCAGCCGGCAAGCGGGAAAACAAAGCCCCGCTATTGGTTCAGGACTTGATAGCTCCACTATAAAATGGAACTGTCAAGCCGCTGTGTTCTGTTCTCTTGCTGTTCCTGCACGACCAAGTCTGCCTCAATTCTTGTCAGCTGCCCTGCCTGACAACTTAACACAAACCATTAATTTTTTCCCTTAGCAGTAAAATGGATAAGGTTTTGTCCAATTTCAGAGCATGAAGGAGAGGCTAGTAAACAATTCTGGAAAATATTGTGGGTTCCTGGGCAAAGAATGGGTAATGCAGTCCTATTTAGGCACGTTTTTGTGTCTGGGTGCATGCGCGAATGGCATGCGTGTGAGTGAGCATGCACGGGAGGCTGTGCGCATGTGCGGAGGTGGCGCAAGCTCACATTTGCGAACCAGTAGGGAACGTAAGTGAAAACCACCCCTGGGTAGAAGCAAAGCATTTGATAGTCATGACAGTTCTCACTTAACAGGTACAATTGAGACTCCATCACTAAGTACAGCGATTGCTAAACAAAACATCATGTGATTACGATGGGCTTACAACCTCACTTCCCCTTTGGTTATTGAACAAAACATTATATGACCACCTTTTCTATTAACTCTGCTTGTTACAAGCCAGTTGCAAAACACAGAAATGGTGATCGTATGACTGCGGTGTCAGATAGTGCCAGTCATAAATGTGAGGATTGGCCACAAAACTGGAGGTATATATATTTTTTACACCATCGTAACTACAAACCGTTGTTAAAGGAGGCAGTCAACAAGCAAGGACTATCTTTAATTAAAACAGACTGGCAAAGTAATTCTATTTATCCCATTCAGGGGTCAGTGTGATTCTCCCAGCATTCCGGTGAGGGTAAGGGTTTAGCTGAGCAGTAAAATAGAGCGAGCTTCATAGTTCCCTGAATTTTTAGGCCTACATCAATTTTTGATATAACCAAGAGAATAGAAATAAAAAACCATCTGTCATGACTGCTTTTTTAGTAATTTTATTAAAGATTATAATTACAATAGCAAAAACTAATACAAACTAAAAGAAAGAATGGTAGAAAGAGTAAAATGTCCATAGGAAAGGAAAAAAGTAGGTGAAAGAAAGAAAGGAATGTAATAATGAAAAAGAGAAGAAACAGGTAGTCCTCGACTTACAAGCACAATTGAGCCCAAAATTTCTGTTGCTAAGCGAGCTATTTGTTAAGAGAATTTTGCCCCATTTTACAACCTTTCTTGCCACAGTTGTTAAGTGAATCACTGCAGTTAGTAAGTTAGTGACATGTTTGTTAAGTGAATCTGGCTTCCCCGTTACTTTGCTTGTCAGAAGGTTGAAAGGGTGATCACATGACCTTGAGACACTGCAACCGTTATAAATATGAGACAGTTGCCAAGCATCCAAATTTTGATTACATGACCAAGGGAAAGTGTGGTCGTAAGTGTGAAAAATGATAACTCATTTCTTTCAGTACTGTTGTAACTTTGAACACAGGGGTGGGTTCTAACTTACCTTGCTGCCGGTTCACTTAGTCCCGTGCTGCGTGGCCGTGCCTCATGGGTGCGCGTGCGCAGTGCCCAAAAAAATTTTTTTTTTTAAAAAAAGCCAAAAACAAGATGGCGACGCATGCACAGTGCTGGAAATTTGGCTTCTGTGCATGCTCAGAAGAAAAAAAACCCGGGAAATTTTTTTTTAAGATGGTGGTGTCCATATAAGTCAATGAAGCAAGTCAAGAGATGATGAGAACACAGGTGGAGCAAAATAAAAAAAAATCTTTCAATCAAACTTAACAAAACGCTACTAAGACTTGGTTGCTGACCTTACATGGCCTCTTTCCCACAGTCACAAGGCAGAGGGGTCCTTGACAGAAATATGCCAAAATGACACATAAGCAAAAGGACCATCCCAAAGGTACTTTTTCAAAAGGCAACTGGACTTCGTTTTTGAAGACACTTGTTTCTTATCCAAGAAGCTTCTTCAGTTCTGACTGAAGATAAGCAAAGGGAGCTGAAACATTCTTTAAGACTTGCAAAACAAGATAATATACAGAAGCCTCCCTGATTCACTTGAGTAGAAGAAGGTGGGAAGTAGGTAAAGCACAATCAGGCTTGCAAGGTTCTGTTCATATAGCCAATAATAAAATAAAATATAGTTTGAGCTTTCCTGTAAAGTTGATTTTCTGGTAGGGCTGACATATTCTGAGCAGTTTGGGAATTTCAGGGATATGGCTCACTAAACATTCTATAAAACCTTCAACAGCTCCCTATGACATGTTGGCTGGACAGGTTGAGGAAAAAATGGACCCTAACTTGTTCTTTACAATTTCAGTACTTCAATCTATAGATGAGTCTAGGACCCCATTTGGTCAGATTTTTTTCAAATGCATTTCACTTCTTAAAACCTAATGATAGAGACAAACTAGGGAGTTTTCATTAATTTGTTTATAAGTTTGTCTACCACTAGGGACCAACCACACAAAAGTTAAGAGAGCAAACATTAAGCTCTTCAAACTCAAAACCTAACTTCCAAATTATCAATTACTATGTCTCCCTTGTATAATCAATACTGAGTAGAATTGGTTGTTCTGATAAATGAATCCACTAATAGGGGGAAATAATGACATTTTCTTCATACGGCTGCCTCTGATTAGTTGAAGACCTGCAGCACTCATCACAAGAAAGTATGGGAAGCTGATTCAGTTGACTCTTTGGCGCTGGGACCAAAGGTTTCGTCTTCCTAGCTTTCAGACTCATGCTGGAGTCCATCTTCAGGGATCTTCTCTCTACCCTCAGGCCTAACCCTAACTCTGTCCCAGATTGGATCCTGCAACATTATCCTAGGACACATATATTCGCCTTCATTCGTGATACCTAGTTCCCTTAGCCCAGGAGTCAGCAACCTGCAGCTCTGGAGCCGCATGTGGCTCTTTCATCCCTCTGCTGCAGCTCCCTGTTGCTGGTCGGCTCCACAATTGAAAGGGCTTTCGGTTAGGACCGGCAGAGGAAAAAGGATGCCGCGCTAGGAGGAGACTATGATGGGGAAACCAGACTGCCGGTCGGCTCCAGAATTGAATGGGGGCTTACGGTTAGGACCTTTGTGGCTCTTTGAGTGTTTAAGGTTGCCGATCCCTGCCTTAGCCATTCATTGTATGATTTACCGTATTTTTCAGAGTATAAGACGCACCATTTTACCCCCAAAAAGAGGGTGAAAACTTGGGTGCGTCTATACACCGAATGCAGCCCCACCCACCCACCCACCCCCACCCTTTGGCCTCTGTCTTCCAGCAATTTACCTGCTTGCAGGAAAGAGGGAAGAGCCTGTAAAGCCAAGCAAGTCAGTAGGAGTTTCCCGATCGACAGCTGATTAGGTTTGCCACATGGGAAAATGAAAGTGAAACTAACTACAAAGGCAAATAGCTGGGAGAGACAGGCAGATTTTTATTTTTTGCTGAACTGGATGGAAGGGGGTAAGTGAATAACTATAAATGTCTGTAGAATGTTCAAATTATTAGACTTATTTTTTAAAGACTGCTTTATTATTGTTCTAGAGCCAGGGATCTCCAACCTTGCAATTTTAAGACTTGTGGACTTCAACTCCCAGAATTCCACAGCCAGCTTTGTTAGCTTTGCTGGCTGTGGAATTCTGGGAGTTGAAGTCCACAAGTCTTAAAGTTGCCAAGGTTGGAGACCCCTGTAAATCTAGACAACTTAACAAAATAAAGAAGCTTTTTAAAATAAATGCTTGCTCTGAAGAGGCCCAATGCTATAGTATCTTCTTTTAAATAGAGAATAATGTAAACTTCCAGAAATTTTAATTAATTTTAACATCTCTGTACAAGTATAGTCTGAAATGTAACAGTGTCCTGTTTAGTATTAGAGTTTAGTTACCTTGGAATAGATCTATTTAAATAATTGGGAAGTTAGTGTGACTACATTTAAGAAAACTTTCTGGCATAATTAAGGTGACCAGACGTCCCGATTTTGGCGGGACAGACCCGCTTTTTCGCAATTTGTCCCGCGTCCCGCCTGGTTTCAAAAAAGTCCCGCTTTTTAAACCTCCGACGGGAGAAGGCAGAGATACCAGCAGTTTAAAACGAAGCTCCACCCAACACCCAACGCCCAAAATCTAAAGGCAACTACCGGCCAGTTACGGCAGTCGAGGAGTCCGACAAAGAATTCGGAAATTGCATGATTGGCCGCCGAACCGGAGCACCCCCTTCCAAAAACCCTAATGGCCAGCATGAAATGCGGCTTTAAATCTCCCTCCAGTAAGCAGGGAGGGCGTGGCTTTTTGCAGACCTCCGGCCTATCGCAGAGTAGGAAGAAAAAAGGAGGCGGACCTTCGGTCAGTTGATTGGCTGGACGAAGAGTAAGACACATGGGCGATGTTGTGGGGCGAAAATAGGCGGAAGCGGTATTGGGTATGTTTGCTGCCATCAGTTATAAAAAAATAACGAGGCGAGATTTTTTAAAAAATTAAACTGAATATATCTTTTTAGCCTGATTGTTACTAGATTCCTCCTTGTTTCCGTGGTGCCTTCCGCGCGCGCGTCTCCATTGATGACAAGCACGCGGGCTCCCCGGTACAGCCACAGTGATCCTATTTGCTCTAGTTTTTAACTCTTCGGGGATCTCTCCCCCCTCCTATTTTACTACTCTCCCCTCACCTGCATTATTAGAGGAACTGAGGAAGAGTCGTCTGGAGCTGTTCCAAGGATGAGGAAGAGAGAAAGCCATTGTGCTGCAACCTGAGCGCCTTTGGTGGCCTATCGCCTTCTTATATCGCCGGGCTTTCTAATTTGCATGCCCCAGGTAGCGGTCATTGGCTCCCCGGTCACTGTGGCTGTACCGGGGAGCCCGCGTGCTTGTCATCAATGGAGACGCGCGCGCGGAAGGCACCACGGAGCAGAGGCACCTGGCGAGCGAGGCGAGTGGCGGCATCGGCGGCAGGCTCCTGCCCGCGTCTCCTGCCCGCCTGCCCGCTCGCTCGCCAGGTGCCTCTGCTCCGTGGTGCCTTCCGCGCGCGCGTCTCCATTGATGACAAGCACGCGGGCTCCCCGGTACAGCCACAGTGATCCTATTTGCTCTAGTTTTTAACTCTTCGGGGATCTCTCCCCCCTCCTATTTTACTACTCTCCCCTCACCTGCATTATTAGAGGAACTGAGGAAGAGTCGTCCGGAGCTGTTCCAAGGATGAGGAAGAGAGAAAGCCATTGTGCTGCAACCTGAGCGCCTTTGGTGGCCTATCGCCTTCTTATATCGCCGGGCTTTCTAATTTGCATGCCCCAGGTAGCGGTCATTGGCTCCCCGGTCACTGTGGCTGTACCGGGGAGCCCGTGTGCTTGTCATCAATGGAGACGCGCGCGCGGAAGGCACCACGGAGCAGAGGCACCTGGCGAGCGAGCGGGCAGGCGGGCAGGAGACGCGGGCAGGAGCCTGCCGCCGATGCCGCCACTCGCCTCGCTCGCCAGGTACCTCTGCTCTGTGGTGCCTTCCGCGCGCGCGTCTCCATTGATGACAAGCACGCGGGCTCCCCGGTACAGCCACAGTGACCGGGGAGCCAATGACCGCTACCTGGGGCATGCAAATTAGAAAGCCCGGCGATATAAGAAGGCGATAGGCCACCAAAGGCGCTCAGGTTGCAGCACAATGGCTTTCTCTCTTCCTCATCCTTGGAACAGCTCCGGACGACTCTTCCTCAGTTCCTCTAATAATGCAGGTGAGGGGAGAGTAGTAAAATAGGAGGGGGGAGAGATCCCCGAAGAGTTAAAAACTAGAGCAAATAGGATGCAAAGAAAGAAACGCGGCTGCGCCCAAGCCACTGCCGGCTCCCGAAGGGGGGGCGGGAGGCGGGAGGCGAGGAAAGGCCTCCCGCCTCCCCCCCCACCTGGACGCCGACATTAGCGGTCTTTTGCCCTCTGCGCATGCGCAGCGTTCTGCGCATGTGTAGAGGGCAAAACTCAAATGGGTGGCCCCGCCCCCCCATCAGTGTCCCGCTTAAAAAAAAAATATCTGGTCACTTTAGGCATAATGTACATTTGCTATTTCTTTGCTATTTCTAAGGGTCAGGCACACATGCACAGAAATACACAGCAAACAGTGTATATCATCTGTACTGTTTGCTGTTTGCTGTTTGGCAAATTGCTTGGAGGCAGAGGCCTTTTTTCCTTGTTTTCCTCCCCCAAAATTAAGGTGCGTCTTATACTTCGGTGCGTCTTATACTCCAGACCCCTTATCATCTTTGTTGCTCTTCTCTGCACACTTTCTAGGGCCCCTATGTAGCAATTCCTCTGTATGAAATATCAAAAGGTGCCAAGTGTCTATGATATCCATTGTCATCCTAATTTTCCTTTGATGGGATGGTATCTACAAATCTCATCAACTGCAGAACTTTGAGGCATTTTTCTTAAGTTACCCTTTTTAAGGACAAATAATTCTTACAAAGGTTAATTAGAAACATGTTTGTTTGGAAGTCTTTTCCCAGTCTTGTTCCAACAGAGAATGTCAGCATATATTCTTAGGCTTAATTTGCTTTGCACTGTAATCTCTGTGCTTGACCTATAGTAAAATGCAGGTAAAGAGAAAAGGGGGGCAAAGGCAGCAATAATTAACTGTTAACAGCAGGTTTTGAAATTATAATTAAAAAAACACCTGCCACTTAGGTCAGACATCTCAGTGTAACAACATAGCTTCATATGTGTGCCTCATTGACTTTCAAGATGAAATACTTCAAGATATTTGAGGATTTCTTGCAAGTTTAAAATTAAAAATCACAGGTATTGGTACATTAAAGAGAATTAATTCCCTGTTGGTAATATTTTATGTTTGCTTTGTTGTTGGATTGTCACCCTATGATTATGTAGCTATTTTTGCATTTATTTTAGTTAATTTTTTTGTATGTTTGAATGTTATTTATTGTTGTGAGCTACCCAGAGTAGGTTGGAGTTGGGCTGCATCCAAATGAAAAAAAAAAAAGATTAAAGAGTTGGGGAACTGAGCAGATCCTACACTAAAAGCAAGAGTCTACTATCCTGGGGATTAAAGTTTATGGACAATTTATTAATATTAGCTTTTATTTTGAAACATTTGACTACGATTTAATTTCTTAATGTTATCTCCTCATCCTTCCAATGCAATCCAAATTTGTAAAAGCTCTTCGCATTTAAAATCCAGTGCTTCAGTCAGGGGCAGTTTACTAAAGACATAACACTGATAGGAGCCACGTAGGCAACTGAGAGTAAAACATTCCGTGCAGTATAGGAATCCAGATGACAGCATCTCAGACAGATGGCTGTCTAGATTTTAACTGAGCACATCCAGTGAAGAGAGCCCACCATCTCCACAAATTATTTGTAGCTCCCTATATATCAAGGTTTGTTTTTTTTTTAAGAAAAGAAAACAATAACAGCAAGGCCTAAAACTGAAATAAAATACTAGGTTGATGTAGAGATGTCTTTAAAGAAATTAAATGTAACGCAACATACCAAGTGATTCTTGCGAACATATTCCTGTTAAACAATACTTGTTTGCAAAAATGCCCTCATTTCATTTTTCCCACTAATGCCCCGATTTTAATATATCATTACATTTATCAAAATAATGCATATTTTAACATTCTCAACACTATAACGACTTATGCACTCTAATATTGATACAGATAGACGCAGATCAGTTATGTCTGCATGTTTATGTTCTTTGAGTACAAAGTGAAAGGGGTGGATAGGTGGTTCATCAGCACAAAATCATACAGACAGCAAAACTGTAGCTGAGCCTGAAAAACACACAACTTTCCAAGGGTGCATTGTGTCCAAAGCTGTGTTATTTAAAGTTGGTCAAACAATATTGACCAGCTTTAATCAAGATCAATTATTGACCTGATTATGTGTCCTCTAGCTGATCCTGGCATCTAACCATAAGCCTGAATCTGATAAATGCAAGCTTCCTCATGAATACAAGTATTTATGTACATTTATACACATCAAATACAAGTCCGATTCTGAACAAAGAACATATGTAAACGTATTCACACCAAAGTCTGCACTTACTTGTAGTTAGATCAGTGGTGGGTTGTAAATGATTTTGCTACCAGTTCACGCGCCCGCATGCACCACTTCTGCGCATGCGCAGAAGCGTCCTGGGCGGGTGGGCAGAGCATCCCAGGCGGGTGGGTGGAGCGTCCCGCCACCGGCTACCGGTTCTAAGAACCGGTCCGAACCAGGAGCAACCTACTGCTGAGTTAGATCAACTAGAGCAGTGTATCTCAACCTCAGCAAATTTAAGATGTGTGAACTTCAGCTGCTAGTATGTGTAGGGTTGAAATCCACATATCTTAAAGCTGCAGGGGTTGAGAAACATTAAGCTAAAGGTAAAGGTTTTCTCTTAATGTGACATTAACCTTGAGGATACATAATCAACCCCAGTATTATTTGATTAGCTTTAACCTGTTTGGAAATACATTTCATTCTGAAAAATTCCTTTGATATTTTGAGGCTGGAAATGAATTAGACCTTGACCTTCAAGTATCTTACTCACCGATTTTCTAGTAAATTTGAGTTAGTGCTATGTTTCATTATATTCTAAAAGCGACACATGAGTACTGCTTTGTTGTTGTTGTTGTTGTTGTTGTTGTTGTTGTTGTTGTTGTTGTTAGTATAGTAAATAAGTGAAGTTGGTTACTTTTGCCCTGTTTGGTGATTTTATTTATGCTTGTGGCCAATGGTGTCTGCAAGGTATGGTAAAAAAAGTCAAGGTGTGAACATAACAGTGTGATCAAACCTGTACCAAAGGTGCTTTTTCAAGAGGCAACTGGACTTTCTAGTTTTTCTTTGAAGACGTTTTGCTCCTTTGGGACAACGGTGACCTGGATGACTGAGAATCTCCAGAGATACAGATCGAACCTGTAATTCCCACCCACACACTGCTGTGGTCTCCATCTTGATCTTTTTTACCTTACTCTGCAGACAAGCCTATCCTGTTCAATCTATCTATCTGTCTATCGTCTGTCTGTCTGTCTGTCTGTCTGTCTGTCTGTCTGTCTGTCTGTCTGTCTGTCTGTCTGTCTGTCTGTCTATCTATCTATCTATCTATCTATCTATCTATCTATCTATCTATCTATCTATCTATCTATCTATCTATCTATCTATCTATCTATCTATCTATCTTCTATCTATCTTTTATATACCACCCAACTCCCAACAACTGTTAGGTGAACATATTGATCTGATTTTAAGAAGAGTAAAATAACTTACACAAGATCCTATTTTTCTATGTTCCAGACATGAAGTTGGATTTCTGCAAATCGAGGGTAATGATTAGACAAGCAGGTATTACCCATTTTACTTTGAAATACACATTTAAGGTTGTCAAGAGAGGCTTAATACATAGACAGGGATGTCTGTAGTATATGGTCAAAAAAGTCAAAATGTTGGCCAAGATGGTATGATCAAAGCTGTGGTTTTTTTATATGGGTTGCACACAACACACCAAAAACCCCAGATGGTTCAATTACACCATCCTGGCCACTATCTTGGTTTGTTTTTACTTTAACCTATGACACCTCTGTGGATAGTAAACTGTAAATCTTATGAGGGAGTAGATCTTTGGATTTCTGAGGGAAGTCATACTGGAAGAGCAAAAATCATAGCCAGGAACAGTCTTGGCCTCAAGCATTTAGTTGCTTCAAGTAAAAGAGCACTGACTCTACTTCAAAAAGTGAACTACATGGTACTCAAAGCAGGTTGAGTGATTTTAAGAATGAAATAAACAGGGGGGGGGCTTTATTTCCTCTTTTTGACTGTAAAGATGACTGCAGTGACATATCACTTTTTTTTTGTGACATCCAAGGAAGCAGCTTATGGCAGCTGCCCATTCAAGCCAACTGTAGGGCCAAAGTTATGCAACGTATTTTGACAGAGAACAGGTATGTAGCAAAGCAATGGTCCTTAACCACCAGACAGATGGGTTGTCTTGTAAGAAGGAGGCAACCTTTAGCGGTCCCAGGTGAGTGGGGCCTTTCTCCAGTGACTTTGCGAAATAGCTAAAAGGCATCATTCCTTCAAGCGTTTAAATGTTAGCAGGGTTTGTTCTTATTTTCATCCTGGTTTTAATTGCACGGATTTTATTGTTGTACTTTATAGGTTTGCATCTTGATGCATGGCTTGTGATTACTGCCTTGGGTGCTTATGTAAGCAGAAATGTGGGATATTTATAATCATGCTGTCAAAGGATAAAGAGAGTTTGCAGAAAGAAGAATTCAGTCCTGAACATTCCGAACCTCAGACAATCACCAAAGATATAATTGTTTTACTGTATTCCAAAGACAAAACAGCAAGAGTCAGAACCCTCCTCCACTAATTCTACTTCTAAAACTAATCCTATCATCAGGGTTGGAGTAGAAAATGTTATTCTCAATGCACCTAGGTCAGGGGTCTGCAACCCGTGGCTCTGGAGCCGCATGTGGCTCTTTCATCCCTTTGCTGCGGCTCTCTTGTCGCTCAAAATATGTGTCACAACCGCCAATGTGCGACACCCGCCGGCACGTGATTTATTGAGTTTTTCGACCCATCTTTTTTTTCGGAGTTCAAAATGTTTTTGTTGCATGTGGAAATAAAAATGTGTTTTCTCTGTAGCAGGTCATTGATTTCATAAATGCAACACACTATAGTTTTTTTTATACATAGCATAAAGGTAAAAAAACCCCAATATATGCAGTGTTATCTTCATTTTAGATGTCAAAAGGGTTTTGTGGCTCCTGGTGTTTTCTTTTCTGTGGGAAACGGGTCCAAATGGCTCTTTGAGTGTTTAAGGTTGCCGACCCCTGGCCTAGGTTCTTAAGAGACAGGATTTCCTTTACTCCTTTCATCACATGTTCAAAATTCTGCCTGTTGTCAAAAGTAGGATTTGTCTCTCTTCAAATGTGAGCACTAAAACTATCACAATTTCTTCGTGATTTCTGAGCTTAGGAAAATGATATTTCAGCCCTGCTGTCTCCTCAGGACAGGCAGGCAAAAACCAAATAAATGTTCTCTTTATTTTTCCCCTGAGAATCACCAACTGCTGCTCTCTTTAGCTGTGGGTCCAGATTAACAGAGCAACATTTCATTTTCTTCCTAACTTGCTACAAGAGCTTTTATCATTTATTTCATAGGTTTCATATCTTGTATTTCATCAGGGAATGCAAGAGAAGTAAGGAAGTGACAAAGCAGCATATCACAGTACCAGAAAAACAACTTAAATCTTCCACAGCCACAAATTGACTTGGGTGGAGTTGCGTAAAATCTCGGGAGGTGTGACAGGTCAGATTTATCAAGACAACATTTTCCAGAGTTTTTCTTTTTTAAGTTCAATGGTTTATCTTTCCGGATTTTAGAGCAACCATAGATGTTCACAAAGCTAATGGCTGCTGCAGCCTGATATGACTTATCTCAATGTGTAAACATCAGGACTGAATTGCCAAAATGCAGGATATCTGTTAGCAGAAGCAATTTCAGGATTAAACAGACTTCTGACTTTTGCATGAGTAACTCCTCTGCCCCCACAATCTGCCAGTTAGAAATCTAGGCAGAAGGAGGCAACTGCATCAGGCAGAGGATGTGTGGGGAGGACAGAAAGTCTTCTCTCAGGGTTGCAGAAAACAGTTTGCAAAATATTGGGTGTGAAATGCTCAGTCAGAAACATTGGGTTTAGGCATGAAATGCTCAGTTGGAAATGAGGAGTGAGAAGTTAGGCAGGTCTTCAATCAAATATAAGAGAATGAAGCTTTATTATGGGAAAGAACTCAGGGTACTTAGTGTAGTTGGAGTCAGGCCAACCTTTTCATGGTGTGAGACTACAACTCCAATAATCTGTGGGCTAGTAGCCATCTGGATTGAGATAAAAGAAAGTGTGGTATAACAACTTCTGGAGAAAGAACTGAAAATTGTTTGAATAGCTTGTACTTGGATTTAGTCTTGACTATGCCTATTGCTTACCAAAATCGTAGATCTCTTCCAGTGGTGGGATTCAATTTTTTTTACTACCAGTTCTGTGGGCATGGCGTGGCTTGGTGGGCGTGGCTTGGTGGGCGTGGCAGGGGAAGGATACTGTAAAATCTCCATTCCCTCCCCAGTCCAGGGGAAGGTTACTGCAAAATCCCCATTTCCTTCCGATCTGCTGGGACTCGGGATGCAGAGAATAGATGGGGATGGGGTCAGTCAGAGGTCGTATTTACCAGTTCTCCGAACTACTCAAAATTTCTGCTATTGGTTCTGCAGAACTGGTCAGAACCTGATGAAACCCACCTCTGATCTCTTCTCAACAAACTAACCCTTTAAGCATGTATGATAAAAGCTGAGTAAGGAATTATTGTCTACAACAGGAGTGTCAAAATGGCAGCCCGCGGGCCAGATGCGTCCTGTTCAGGCCACGCCCATCCCAGCTCTGCGAAGGGAAAAAACATCACGAAACATCATGTGACAGTAACGTGACGCTGCGAGTTTGACACCCGTGGTCTGCAACTGTTTCAAACAGTAATTGTGTGGCATTGAAGACGCATCACAAGAGGTTGGTGGAAAGCAAAATGTTCTCCTCTTTGCTTATCAGAGTCATCACAGCTTCTTGCCTCCACCCACAAAAAAGGCTGATACCAACTTGGGAATCACAGTGTAGGAATTAACAGAAGGGGGGGGCGCTTGGGAGATGGAAAAGGGTAAGAGGCGGCACACAGAAAGAAGGGGGTGGAATGGAGGTGTGTTGTGAACCATTCATTTCAGTCAGGAAAACTGGCACTTACAAGGTTTATAACAACATCAATTGTGGCCTTGAGCGGAGTAAGATATTCTACTACACATTTCCCAATCTGGTGCTGCCCAAAGGTACAGGACTCTGTTAGTCTCCTGTTGGACAAGATAATTGGGGAATTCAGGGAAGTTGAGTCCAAGATCTCTGGAGACTGATTGGATTATATTTAAAGAAGGCAGTTTTACTGCAGCATGAGGACTCCTGTTAAGAATGCTGAACTGTAAATAGATGCATTATATTGAAGTATAATAATAAAGTATAACCCGAAGAATATCATAACACACACTTTTTAGACATCTGGATACTTTCATTGGAGACAAACAAAATGGCTATAAACTTCTGGCATTGGGAGGGGAAAAGAGATTAAAAAATGCTAATGCAAAACATTCAACAAGGGCAATTTTCAGGAGAAACTGGAAGTGTTGCAGTGACAATGGCTGGAAAATAGCGAGGCTCCGACGAGCTTCATGAAAATCCAGGCAGACAAACTGCCATCGGAAGGTCTGCGGACCGAAACCGTCCTGGAGGGACGGGGATAGAAGAAAAGGCATTTCAGAAAAATAATTTAAAAAAAATTAAAAAAAAAAGAAAAGAAAAGGCATTTCGGAGATCGTGGGGAGCAAGGCAAGCTCCCCAGAAGGTCAGAAACAAGCTCTTCAGAAAATGGTGGTGGGGGCAGCGGCCATTTTTAATGATCGCTTTGAAAGCTGGGGCAACCGGACTAAAGTATCATGCAGGAGCGGTGTTTGAACAAAGTGTGGGAGCTGGAGAGAGACTGGCCAGTTTATGAGAAAAAAAAACTTAAAATATGGATTCTAAAAATTTTAAAGATTGAAACAGCGGCTGCTGAGATCTGGAGTACAGAAAAGAATTGAAAAGTGGGAGTGACAGAGTGAAAGCCCAAGTAAAATTCTTGTGGATTAAAACGGAATTGGAGAAGCTTGAAAAGAACAAAAGAGAAAAGATTTGAAGAAGAAAAATAACCTTTTTGTTTCCCCCACCTTTGAAACGGAATTAAAACTTATTGGTATTTTGAAAAGAAAATGAGACAGTACAGAGATCCGAGAGAGACATCTACTGGAGGAAAGTGAGTACAACACCTAGAGGAAGATACAAGAAAGTACAGACAAAAGCTGACCTTGGAAAGAGGTCAAGTCAATAAGTTGATTATTGTGAGAATTTTTAAGGAGTGCCTGGTTCTGACTTATTGTTTGGTTTTGGTTTTTCTTGGCTGAAGAAGATTTAAGACTTTAGGACTGGTTTGGGCTAAAATTGAGACTGGAAACCAAAATTGAATATAAAAGAAAAATTGATAAAATTTAAAATGGAATGTTGGATGTATAAAGAATTGTTTGGGATGTTAAAAAGTGTACAAGTAACATTAAAAGAGATTTTAGAGCCAGAAAAACCAAGGGAGCACATAGAACAAGAGAGAGAAGAATAATTTGTAGAAGAAAATGAAAATGAGAATCAGGAAGTGGAAAAAGAGCAAAAAGAAGATAGAAATGAAAACCAGATAGACAATTTCACTGAAATTTACAAGGTTATGGAAAGAGTGGAGAGGGAAAAGTGAAAATGCCTTCCAAAACAGAAACAGATAAAAGATGAAGAGGGAAACAACAAGAAGAAAAGAAGAAAAATGCTGGAGAGGGACATAAACACACAAACAAGCTATCGAAAGGTGATTAGGAAGGTCCAGAAGAAAAGATCGGGGTGGGGTGCTCCCAGTTCGGGTGTGCCTGCCGGTGGTCGGTGGTTGGGGGGGCGGCGCGGGGCTTTGCCCGCCCACCTGGGTGCCGCCATTTGGGCTTTTTGCCCTCTGCGCGTGCGCAGTGTTCTGCGCACGCAGGGGGGGGGGTGGCCCGGGTGGCAGCATCTGGGCACGTGGGCGGGGCCTCGCACTGCCGTCGCTGCCGGCTCTCCAGCCGCTGGTGGGCGCGCCCGGGCCGGGAACATATCACCCCTGGAAAAGATAAAATACAGATAAAGAAGAAAAAAAAGGGGGGGGGGAGAAGCCAAGAGAAAGGGATAAAAGGATTAACAGAAAAATAATACAAAATGGAATGGTAGAGAGACCAAGAGATAATGGTTAAAAAAGGGAAGATTAAGGAGGTAGGAAGAAAACTAGGTTTTGTAGGGGTAGATATAAAGGATTTAATAGAAGTGTACTAGTTCTAAAAATCCTTGATTGTTAATTATTGGAAAATGTATGTTAAACTGAAAATAGATTTTTAAAAATGATAAATGTTACAAACAGTAAAATATTTGTAAAGATAAAATGGAAAAAAGGAAATGGGATTAATCTTGTTTGTAAAATGAAGTAAGCTAATATTGAAAAATGGGTAAATAAATGGGTTAAAGAAACCAAGAAATTAAGGGTGTATAATTGTAAATGTTGATTTTGAATATGTATGAGAAGGAAAGGAAGAAAATGAAGTGTACTAGTACTAAAAAATGTGGAAAATGGTTTTATATGTTTGTAAGAGTGAAATAAGATGAATTATGTTATAGATGATGGAAAACTTCAATTAGACTGGTTTGATAATAGAATTAATTAAAGACTTAAATGTGGAGAGTTGAAGAACTAGAAGGGAAACTTAAAAGGTGTTTACAGAAATAGAGGCTATAATAATGGGGCATATAATGGTATGTGTTAAAAAAATTATGTATAAGAAAAAAATGAACAAGGATAACAAATTGTGGGGAAAAAAGAATATGGCTGAAATTGAAAATAAGTTATATTATTATGTATTAGAAATAATGTAAGAGAAAGGATCCAGAAAACACTTTCTTCATAAAAGATGTATGTGTTTTGTGTTAAAAAAAAAACTTATTTACAAAAAAAAAACCCCAAAAAAACATTAAGGGCAATTTTTCAGACTGGAAATTCAGAGCCTATTTATAAACAACCGCTCTAAGCAATCAGAGACAAAAAGAAGGGCAGCACAAGATTATCTCAGTCAGAAAATGGACAAAGTAATTCATCCTCTTGATTTCCTTGTCAGGGAGTTCCTCCCTAGAGAAACAGAAGAGTACAGATAGAGAGGATTGTACTGTCATCCAGTTTTCAGGCTCACTTATATAGGAACATATTTCTCAGCTTCAGGGAAGATACAAACCAGAGCTTTGGTAGCTCATAACTAGTTTGGATAAAAGGACATTTTGGTTTAAGGCAGCTGATAAAGAGTTTCCAAGGAGGCTTGCTCATGTCTGTGGATTCTTTTGTGGTAATAGGGTATTGTAGATGTTTTGACTCCCACAGCTTGCTTTAAACTGTTGATATCCATCATGGCTTCATTCCACTGCACCATTAGCACAACACTTCTACAGTATTTCAGATGATTTTGCATCCATTGTCCTGGTATTAAAATGCTTTCATCTCTGTGCCCGAATCCTGCTTGCGCTTACTTTCTTTTAAGAACTGAAGCTTTACAGTGAAATCCTACTGTTTACTGTGCAATTATGGGGCTTCCTCCTAGAAAATGTGCAGTGACAGTTACAACACAAGGTTGGATTGTTGTTGCCATCTGCTGGAGGCATCGTGTTAGTTCACAAAAAAATTCAAGGGGTAAAATCCAAAACTGGATTATTTTGAAAATAAAACAAATGTGCTTTTTGCTTGGGAACTCTTCATTAAGAAATAAGTATAGCAACAGCAGTAACGTGTAAGCATTCTACCAAAGGAATTGATTTGGAAAACATAAAAAAATAACATAATGTGCCTTTGATTTGCTTAGAGCTCAAGTCAAACTCCCTAATCGGAAATCCGATTCTGTGTTTCCCATTGATAGCTATGGATAGTTCCCACAGGAACTAAAGGGGACTTAATCATGCCAAATTTCCAACTAAAAGGTGCAAGTATTTTCTGCTTTGCTACTTACAAGTTTTTATTTAAATGAAGTGGGGGTAAGTTTACAATCAAACTTTCCTATGGTACGTTAATTAGATCTAGTAAGTTTTAAATTAAAATGTTCAGATTTTTTTTTCAATACAAAGAGAAAAAATCTTTTCTCTTTTGAGATTTCCAGGAAAAATACACATATGTATTTTGTGGTTTAGACATTTTATAAATCAATAATATTCCAGTACACAAATAGTCCTAGCCAAAAAAAACTTTAAATATTCATAAAGTTAGATGTTATCATTTGTGTGAGTAGGGACCCTTCAAATAGGAACAGGAGGACTATTATGTATATTTTCTGCCTTGTTATTTATAAAAAATAATGAAGGCGGATTAAAAAGTATCTAAAAAAATTGGATTGTGTGCAAATTGCTTTTCTTTATCCCCGGTTGTTATTTTAAAATGTGTTTGTGCGTGTGAGTGGTAATTTGTACAAACTATGTATACATCGCAGGTATATCTTAGCCAAGATGGCAGGCTTCAAACAGGCATAGTCATAAATATCAGATACGCAAATACTGAAAACCTTATCCTGAAACTGGCTTACTTGGCAGAAGTCCTGCATATGATTTGGCAAGGTTAGTCCCTTTATTGCAAACAAAAAAGAAATGAAACCATAAACACTGAGAAGATTTCTCCATTGAGGAACAAAGAAATCAAAGCCTTTATAGAAGACTATACTGCTGGTTTTCAGTTCTAACCTTTTTCCTGCTACCTTTTTAAATCAATGAACAACTCGGTGCTTCTCTAGATGGCGACAGAAGGCACCTGATCATTGTTGGCATGATGGTATTTTGTAGTATGGGAACTACTAGTTCCTGCTTCGTTAACTTCATTCCTTCCCCCACTCCCCATTAAAGAATTTTGGTAAATTAGAAGGGGTTTATTTTTAACTTGAATGCCACTAAATTTATTTTATTTATTAAATTTGTTAGCTGCCCATCTCATGACAAGGGGACTCTGGGTGGTTTACAACGTTAAAAAATCATAGAAAGCACAACATAACAAGAATGATAATTAAGGGGGGGGGGCAAACCCCAGCATTTTTTAATTGCAGGTACTGGGTTGCAAAGTCTTCAGCCTTCAGGCTTGTCCTTGAGAGAGCAAGAACTAATAAAAAGTGCTGGACAGGGGTAAAAGTACATAGTAACATATTAATTCAGTACTTTTATAAAGCACAAGAATTGGAGACTTTGGTAAAAACCATCCACCATAATTTTAAACTATAAATCAGAAAAACTCAGTTTTACTTTCTATTTTTTTTTCTTTAAGTGAAAAGAAAAAATTGAGATATCAAGTAATTTCATAAGGAGACACATGCATACAGGACTAAGTGATAAAAATTGTGGCTTAAGTAAAGCATATCCCTCCATTATAGTTTACTTTTATGTGCAAATCAGACAAATATGGATTACTCCACTAAAAAAATTCTGGCTTAACATTTGTGCTGAATGCAACTATTAACTGTGTCTCTCCGATTTAGGAAAAAATCAGTAAAGTGAAGATCTAGTCCTAATCCACATGGAACTATCCTGAATTTTTCCACAACAGATTACGGCTCTGTCCAAAGCCAGTGTCAGTGTGATAGGTTTATTAAGACAGCAATAGCACTTAAGCTTATATACATTCCAAAGTGCTTTACAGCACCTTGGAAGGATAGAAGGCTGAGTCAACCTTTAGCTGGTCAGGATTGAACTCCTGGCTGTGGATAGAGTTATCTTGTAATATTGCATTCTGACCATTGCGACACCGCACCTCCTAGATTGGGCTGATGGAGAACCATATTCAGGGCCTATTTTAGCCATGGAAGTTAACTGGGTACTTTGGACTATTTAACCCCAATAACAGAGTTATTGCAGAGGCGGAAAATATAGGGTTTGTACATATACTGTGTTAAGCTCCTACCGTGTTTCCCCGAAAATAAGACAGGGGCTTATATTTTTTTGACCCCCCAAAAATGCCCCTGGCCTTATTTTCGGGGGATGGCTATTATTTTTGGGGTGCAGGCAGGCCGCGATGCACCACTTACTGAAGTTCGGCAGCTCCGTGGTCTCTCGGCTAATCTGTTTAGGGGGAAAAAAATCTTGCATAGTGCAGAAACTCTTCTCGCGAGAATTAGCAAGTTCTCGAAGCGAGAAGAGTTTCTGCACTATGCAAGATTTTTTCCCCTAGCCGAGGGAAACCCCAGAGCTGTCAAACTCCAGTAAGTGGTGCGTTTCGCGGTTCTGCGGAGTTTGGAGCTTTGGGGCGAAGGATGGGGCGGGGCGGCGAGCGAGCGACCGAGGTGGCGGCAGAAGGGGCAGCAGAAGAGCGCGGAGCCCAAGAGCGGGTCAGCAGGAGCCCCGAATAGAAAGCGCCGGCTGCTGTGCCCAGGCGGAACGGCTCCCCCTTGAGTTCGGAGCCCAGCGAAAAGCACTTGAGACCCACCGGGGTGGCGCTCAGCGCGCAGGCAAGCAGGAGGTAGCTGGAGAGCGCGGCGCAGGCTCCACGGACACTCCACTTCATCCTCCGCGTCTCCTCCGCTGCCTGCGCCTCCTCCTCCCTGCCTCGCCTCCTCTGCCTCCCTTCTGTCCTCCTCCTCCTGTGTCCTCCTCGCCGTCATCGGCCCTTGCCGGGGAGGTGGCCGCCACGTGTTGCGGGAACATAATGCTGGGGATGGCAGTGGCGAGAAGGGAGAGTCCCTTCTTTGTAATAATGGGTGTTGACTCCTGCGTTTTAAAGCCACCTCTTGCCAGTCGCCCTTTGGCACGGCTGGCGCAGAGATCCTCCCGACTAAGCTAAGCCCCTCTTTTGCCTCGAACTTGCTGCCATCAATAATTCATCGGCTCCCAGCAGTAGCGGCGGCGGCGAGCAAGAGAGCAGCAGCCGCAGCAGCTGCTTCAGTAAGAGAGAGCAGGAGGAAGCAGGGCGGGGAGGAAAAAGCTGGTGCGTGAGCCGTTCTTGCCGGCTGCCTGCAGAGAGGAAGCAGCGGTGACAGCGGCGGCCGCTGTGCCGGTAGCAGCCAGAGCAACGGCGGCACCGGTGGCGGCGCATTCGGGACTCTCCCTTCTCGCCACTGCCATCCCCAGCATTATGTTCCCGCAACACGTGGCGGCCGCCTCCCCGGCAAGGGCCGATGACGGCGAGGACACGGGAGGAGGAGGACAGAAGGGAGGCGGAGGAGGCGAGGCAGGGAGGAGGAGGCGCAGGCAGCAGAGGAGACGCGGAGGATGAAGTGGAGTGTCCTTGGAGCCTGCGCCGCGCTCTCCAGCTACTTCCTGCTTGCCTGCGCGCTGAGCGCCGCCCCGGTGGGTCTCAAGTGCTTTTCGCTGGGCTCCGAACTCAAGGGGGAGCCGTTCCGCCTGGGCACAGCAGCCGGCGCTTTCTACTCGGGGCTCCTGCTGACCCGCTCTTGGGCTCCGCGCTCTTCTGCTGCCCCTTCTGCCGCCACCTTGGTCGCTCGCTCACCGCCCCGCCCCATCCTTCGCCCCAAAGCTCCAAACTCCGCAGAACCGCGAAACGCACCACTTACTGGAGTTTGACAGCTCTGGGGTTTCCCTCCACGGCAGCCCATTCTGAAAGAGAACGCCTCGCGAGGCTTTCAAAGTTCTCCAACTCGTGAGGCATTCTCTTTCAGAATGGGCTGCCGTGGAGAGAAGATCGAAGAACGCGATCGAGGTAGGAGGGTGTCCCTTCAAAATGCTTCAAAGTCCATCGAAGCATTTTAAAGGGATCCGTTTTGCCTGCCATGAAGGGAACCAATGCTTGCCTCCTTTTCTTCGGGGAACATTGGTTCCCTTCATGGCAGGCAAAACGGATCCCTTTAAAATGCTTTGAAGGACTTTGACCACCAGGCGGGGGATGGGGCGGGGCGCGACGTGAGTGAGGAAGGCGGTGACAGGGAAGCAGCGAACTTCCAGACGCTGGTAAAGTGAGCGCCTCGCAGCCCGGCCCTCCCCTGCATTCCCCCCCAAATTGATTATCTTAGCAGCGTCTGGAAGTTCGCGGCTTCTCTTTTCAGCAGGTCTTTGCAGGGAAACTCCTTCAATGTAAAGGAGAAGTTCTCGCGAGTGCGAAAAGTTGTTAATTGGTTGCACTCGCGAGAACTTCTCCTTTACATTGAAGGAGTTTCCCTGCAAAGACCTGCTGAAAAGAGAAGCCGCGAACTTCCAGACGCTGGTAAGATAATCAATTTGGGGGGGAATGCAGGGGAGGGCCGGGCTGCGAGGCGCTCACTTTACCAGCGTCTGGAAGTTCGCGGCTTCTCTTTTCAGCAGGTCTTTGCAGGGAAACTTCTTGAGAGATCTCTCTCTCTCTCTTTCCGGGCCAAAAGAGTGCCGCCGCAAAAAGAGCGGCTCCCGGCATGTTCCCCCCCCTTTCCCCCGGAAGTAGTGGGGGGGCTTATTTTCGGGGGGGCCTTATTTCAAGGCATGTCCCGAAAAAGCCCTGTGGGGCTTAGTTTCGGGACATGTCTTATTTTCGGGGAAACACGGTAGAAGAAGGGCTTGATATAAATCTATAGATTAAAAGAATGAAATTAAATGCTCAGTCCTAGTAAGAATCACCATTAAACAAGTCTTTGACTAACCACATCGGCATTTTTAAAACATTTAACATAGCCCAATATAGTACTTTTGGATATGCTCATTATGTTTTTATGAACCTTTCAATTTAATCAAACTATTTTCCCAAAAAGGTACATTTTCCCATCAGAATGTGATTGAAAATATTTTCAAAATATTCCCAAAAACTACTGTGCCTTCTAATTTTTGTTAAATTTGCAGGATACTGCCTCATCAATATAAAATAACCTATTCTTGCTGATAGATGGCTTTTCTGGCTGACAAAAGCATGTGGGTGTTATAGTGTTGATATTTCTTATGGCAAATGATTTACATGTCTTCACTCATTTCCACCCCCACCTCCCATTATATACATGTATTATTCAGAACACTCTATATGCTTTTTGTTTATACCTTTTTGACACTGTTGCCTTCACTCTTACCATTTCCCATTCTATCCTGATCACCCTATCTTGCTTTTTTACTTCTCACACAATGTAATTCTTCCCTCTTCATTGTGCTCCAAAGTGTACTGTATTGCGAAATGACATCAATTCCTCTATTAAAATGTTGGCCTTCATGTTGCACAAACTTCTTTCTCTCATCTTCCATTAGCTCACTTCTCTTTCAGAATTGTTCACATCTTTCATTGTTCCAACAATACAATTTTTTGTGTTGTCTTTCCTCTTTCCAATATTCCTTCCTGAAATTTTACTTACCAGCACCAGTTCCTTAAATCACCTTCTGAGTTGTGATCAAAATCTCTGAAGATCATTTATTGTGGAAAAATGATCTATCTGGTAAGAATGAGAAACTGTGAAGTCTCTGCATCAATTCTTAATTCAATCAGAGAATTACTGCATTGCTAATGGCCATAAGCAATCGTTATTCCTTGGTTTATCTGGTTTTATATTTTGTATAAATTTGCAAAAATTCTTATAGACAGGACAAAAGCAAAGATAAAAAGCAAACTAGGAAATCTATCTATCCAGGTTTTGAATGGCTGATTTTGAATCTTCCTGTATTCTAAGTCAGTATGATTTTCATACTTAAGTACGATTGATGCACTTTAGTTCTTCTGGCATGTTTCTCAAATCTGCATACTCCTCCTGATTTCAGTCATAATTCAAAGTGTTGCATACAGAAAATCCCCTCAAATATACGTGCTGATAGAAAAGGTCACTATCAGAACAGAAGGTCTCTTTTTACAGAGTGAATAATATTGGTCATCCAGTGATCTTACCTCAGCCTATGTGTGTGACTGTGTGTGTGTATGTGTTACTGAATATTACTATAATTACTATAATCTTATATAAGACCAACCTCAATTTGGGGGGGAGAGGGGTTAGAAAGAAAGGGATATGCCGTGCTGAAATTTATCATGAACGTAATGAGAATAATGATAATTGCAGGAGCTAAAGTATAGCAGGAGTACAGTAAAATGCACATCTGAAAAATGCAAAACAATAAACGACAGCTTTGGAGCTTCACAATAGAAGAATACATAAAGCCATTTCTATTCAAAGAACAGAAGAGAAGGTATATTAACCATAACATTTTCACCATTGTTCTTCAAGGGAAAAGAGTAATGAAATATACAACATCCATGCGTAGTTGTTTAAGAATCTTTGATATAAAAAACTGAACATGAAAATAAAACAAGGGACAAGAAGATTTTGTTTTTAAATTTCATTGTTTCTTCACTGTCAATACTGTCTTTTCAAAGCAACATGTTACAAACAAATCCTGTCAACTTTTCTCAGTTTTAAACAGCGACAATATTTACAGGCTGTTTCAAACAACATACACACACCCACGCGCTCATACTCTCACTGACACATACAAAGTATACATAACCCTATCCCTGGCAAGTTCTCCATATGCTGGTAAATGCAAAGCACATATTCCATTTTCCAACTCATTTTATCTTTGCCCTCCCATTATTTAAGGTAATAATAAGTAGTTCATTATCTGGCTGAGTTCATAAAGAAGTAACAAGTCTGACTTTTAACCTTTGTGACTTTTGTCATCCATTTGGGTCGTCTGTAAAGTTAGTATAAATATCTAAATGGTATTTTCAAATATGTTTGCTGATGAACGGTGTATACAAATCTATGAAGCCTTTTAGAGCAGCCATCTTTTAAAAAATGTGGGGACAACTATATATGGGCAGTAGCTCCCACCAAGGTCTTATGTACTCACCACCATTTTACTAAGGCACACATTAAATACTGCTATAATTCTTATACTGTCTAGCATTGCAGGGCTAATGGCATCAAGTTACCAATCACCAAGTAGGACCAGACAAGTAGAACCTATATAATAGGTAAGAAAAATCTCTCTTAATAAAATTAGGTATATAAAACCATGGTGGCTGAACCTACAGCTAATATGAAATATTTAGGTATGCTTTGAAAAGCTCTTTCAAATGCACTAGTCCATTGGTAGAGTTATTACCACTTAAAATATATAGAACTGAAGGGCTGGCATCATTGCTTCATCTCATCTGTTAAGAAGGCATTTCAATGTCAGTTTGGGGAAAATGTGCCCTCAAATCTAAGTTTTCAAAGGCCTCTTCCATAACACTCCGTACCATCTATTCAATATTTTCACATAACATTGCAACTATGCAACTAGTCATTCTCCAACAGCAGCAAGCATGGGTAGAAAAAGCAACAAATTAAAAAAAACACCTTGTAAAAGATATAATTTTTCAAAAACATTTCCTTCCCTCCATATTTATTTCCTAGGTTACAAGAACATCTACAGAATAGTACCTCAATATTGAGCAATAATAAGATTTTGTTCTTTATGAAAATTAAAGCATTTCATGAGGTAAAAGAAATTTCTCCTTTAATTTCCCAAAGTATTAACTGGGAAGCTAAGTATATGTCTGTGATTTTACATTAAATTAGTGCCTAGTTGGATTATCAGTATTTTATGCATATATTTATAAACATTGATAATAGGCAAATTAACTTTCATAAACTTTTTCTACATAAATATTATAGCTTAATCTAGAAATTAATTTAGTGGATTACTAGGTAGTTTTGTACAAGACTTAGTATCAAATGCAAAAAAAAATAGTAAAGTTTTCAGAATGCTTGTCATAACTATTTGGAGAAATTAAATGAAGAAAGCCACCAAGTCCACATATGAAAAGCTGAAAAACAATTAATTTGGCTTCCAAGCTCATATACCGCAACAAGCAAAGAAAAAAGTTTCATAAACACTAGTTAATACTACATAAAGGATAATCCACCAAACTATTGGGAGATGAACATCTTAAAAATCTGGAAATAAAACTCGATATATATTTTCATGAATGCTAATTAGATGAGATTTATATCTAACAAAGGTGTGATTGAGATTGTGCTAATCAAATAATTTGTTTTCAATTATTTAAACTAAATTTATCACATTCTAAATGTATCTAGATATATTAGAAGTTTTGAAATTATCCTCTTTCAATATACCTATTTAGTTTCAAATATAATCAGATCCTATGTCACAGAGTGCCATTTCTGTTCCTATTAACAATTAAAAATAGGAAAGAAAAATCTTATCAGAAAAATCCAATTTTCCATATTACAGTGTTCGTTGCCTCATTCAAGCTAACCTTCAAAAGCACTCTCTTTATCAATGGATTTAATATATTCAAAATGACTGATTAACCTTTTTAAAAGGTAGATTGCATTTTCTTTCTATTTTTGGAAAAGTCAAAAAGATAAATGAATATTTAATTGTCAATTAAAATGTGAAGTAAAATGGCTGACCAAAACTCAGAAAATGATTTTTCTCTTGTTCATAAAATGATGAAAATATGATAACATCAGGGTTTAAACTGGGGGTATTCAGACATTAGCAGGTGATGTATATTTTACCAGAACAGCAAAATCTTTTTGAAGCTTTTTTCTATATTTTATTATTAATGCTGCTCCCCTGGACAAATTTTGTGGTTTTCAGATTCTCGCAAGAGTTATCTGCAGCAGTGAACAGCTTTGCAAAATATGGTCAAGATTGTAATGCAGTAAGAATGGCATTTGGATTTTACTTTAATTTACCTTAATATACTCAGCAAGCCACAAAGGCTGTTTTTTATGGTATCATATTGTTCATGTTATGACATTATTTGACTATGTTCATTAAGTGTACAATGGTTATGTCTCACTGCAATTTCTTGCTTGTAAGATCACCCATGCATAATTAACATAGGAATAGTTCAAAAATAAAAGATGGCTGCTTCTAAAAGCTACAACTGCAAATCGTTCTGTTTCCCACTGAGCCCAGAGTTTCAGATCACATGAAGGAAACAACCACTACATATAAAACTTTCCATTAACATTGTGAGCAAGTCATAGAAACAGCAAGATAAAAAATTGCAACTTTGTCCCCTTACTCTGTTGCTGTTTGAGTAACTTGTTTCCCTGAAAACACACACTAAAAATTCCAATCAGTAAAAATCGATGATATGCAACATAAATCAGTTTCACAGTTATATGCAAAGTACAATTATTATAGAATATATAATTATTGAAAATAAATTCAAGTCACAGAACATAATAGCAACTAAAGGGAGCTAAAACGCAAAATGATACAGATAATATGATACAACATGCCTTCTGATTTTTATCCTTTAATTTTTTTAAAAAGTAAACTATTTTGCTTAATAAAGGAGTAAGTCCCATAAAGTCACAACCTTATTTAAAACAATATATCTCATCCAGTTTTCCCTAAAAAGAAAAGCAAACATTTTTTTTCCCCAAAGGAGCCCAGTAACATATTTTTGTTGACTCCATATTGGAAAGTAATAAAAGTAGAGGAAGAAAATGCACAATTGTATGATTGAGCCCATTATGTAAAAAATAAAATTTACACTATCAATTGGTTTCACCATGAGTTAGGCTTCCCTGGAGTTTTCTTCTGTAACTACTGGTTAATCTACCATATATTGTAAATAGGACAGAATAAATAAGTTGTTGGGCAATTTTTAGCCAAAAATGAACCAATGGTATTTCCTACCATCATATGAATATGGAGGAGAAGGTGGCTAATCCCAAAGGCAATTTAAATAACGGTATTTTCTTTTATATATATATATATATATTTATATCAATAAATGTTCTGAGCAATCTCAGATTTTTGTAGTGCATTGCCATAAAAAAAATAGTGCAGTTCTCTCAATGATCTTTTTCCCCACTTAGAAGAAATAAGAAGTTTAAAATCTGGTTACACTTGCAGTTAATGAAACATTCTATTCAGCTTTACACTGACCTCGACATTTATACAATTTTCAGCTTCTTTAAAAAATGAACTGAATCTACATTAATGAGACAAAATATTTTTGGCAAGACAATTAGAAAAAATGAGATGCTCCTGTTTTGAAACTTGGAAAATGTGGGCTTGTTTTAAAGCATTGCAATGGATAAAATAATGTATAAAGCAAAAGAGATATCCTGTTTACCCTTCATGCACAATATGTTCTTCAGTAGCTAACTTGAAAAATATCAAAAGCACCCCCTTAATTCTTTTGGAGACTGACATCCTACCCTTAACTTCCTTTACAAGTCTCTTCCTATTACTTGAGCTGTTGGGGTATCCTTCTGAGACTCCTTACTTCATTTCTAAACATTGTGGGGATGGACTAGGCGTTAATTGTCCATGAAGGTCACACTTCAGCCCCAAGTTCCAGGACTCCGGTTTCAATCACTGCAACATATTTGTCTTCAATTTGGACGAGCAAGATGGTTTTGTCTATATGGGACCTATGCCCTGGATCTCTGCTGCAAGGCACCCAACGGTGAATCACCTAGCAGGGATAGCAAGAAAAAGAAAATATACTCAGCAGTAATACTAGAATTTTATCATTCTGAAGTAGTACATGCAGGCTACGTGAGAAGGTCAAGATTAGGCTTTTAGGTCTTACATTTATCTATATTGTTGCTCCAGCACAGAAACTATTTTGATTCTACTCTTGAAAGTTATTGGTAAGAACCTCCTCGGCTATAATACTGAGAATAAAATAATAATAGAAATATTCCCATATTTCACAGGAGAAAATACCTTCTAGAAAGCATTCAGAACTGTAACAAGGGAACAGGAAATGTCATACTTTGGTAAACAGTGCACTTCTTTATGTATATTTCCCTCACATGGATTTAATTTAACTTCCCAGAGGCTGGTGGATGGAGCTGCTGCCTGTGAGTGGAAGAGACTGAGAGGAAGGTAGATTCAAACTGCCCCCATTACATTTTAACTTCCCAGAGGCTGGTGGGTGGAGCTGCAGCCTGTGAGTGGAAGAGACTGAGAGGGAGTACAGAGGATAAAGGTAGCGACCCACGCGCCTAACGGCGCGCGAATCATATAACTACAAACCAAAGAAAGCTATAATACATTCAGGGTTAGTGCGCTTGAGAGTGTGACTTTCTTTTATTTCAAAATGACTGGCTTAGTTCAATGTAATACTTGTTTTTCAGTTGTGTTTTGAAGTACTCTCTTCAAATTTGGATACTGTCCTCTTTGTAAACAAATTACTAGCCTACGTGGACATATTACCTATCTAGAATCTCTAATCTGTGCTCTCCAAGCAGAAATTAGGTGCCCAATTCAGCCATTTCACTCTATTGAGCTGCCGCGCTATCAGCCCCCTCTACCACAAAGATCTTGCAGGAGAAGGGCAGTATGGACAACCGTGGGATCTGGCAGGGTGAGAGCTGTGAACCATAAACACAAAGCTTTTGCTGTGTCCCAGCATAACAGATATAGTGCTCTTGCTGACCTTAATAGGGACACTAAAGTGACAGGTCAAGATAGTTGTGATAATGATAACTCAAAGGGGATCGTGGTCCGAGATAAAGAACTTACATCGGAAAGGGGAAAGTGTGAATCAGGTATTACACAACAGTCACACAGGAGCAGGAAGGTATCCAAAAAGAGAAGCCACCTTCTGGTTGGTGATTCAATTATAAGGGATGTAAATTCAGGAAAGGATATTGAGGTTTTGAAAGAGGTCAGGTGTCTGCCAGGTGCTACTGCCAGCAGAGACAAGAGGCGGATTCTTAAGATAGTTGAGAATGCCAGTAAGGACTGTGATGTTGATGCTATTATACATCTTGGCACAAATGATCTGTCCCAAAAAGATGTACTTTCTGTGCAGAATGACTTCCAGAGCTTGGGGTATGAACTTAGTAGTATAGGTTGTAGGCTTATATTTTCAGAGGTTTTACCAGTATATAAGGAACAAAAAGGGAAAGGCCAATGTGTAGCGGAGTTTTATGTGTGGCTAAAGGAGTGGTGTAAAAAGGAAGGCTTTGGTTATATTAGTCATGATGTCTGCAGCTGGTCCAATGAAAAATTGTACAAAAGAGATGGTTTGCATCCATCAAAGAAAGGGACTGAGCTACTTGTTATTAAATTCACAGACTTCCTGGATAAACATTTAAACTGAACAGCGGGGACAGAAAATTAATCAATACAGAACATTTCTGTCCCCAGCAATCTAAAATTAATAGGGTTATCAGTGCACGCAACATAGATGAGTGTGCAGGTAAGTTTACCAGCCCTGCTGTCAAGCAAAGCCAAGCATTTAATAGTGAGGGCCATACCATGTGCACTAATCAAACAGGTGGCAAGAAAGTAGGGGCAGTCAGGACAATACAGGTTATGTAGACAGTAAACACAGGGTCAATCAAAATGGACTCAAATGTCTATACACCAATGCACAGAGTATGAGGAATAAACAGGGTGAATCAGAAATTCAAGTAAATGAGGGAAGATATGATATAGTTGCCGTTTTGGAAACTTGGTGGGATGAAACTGACAAATGGAATATACAGCTAGAGGGATTTAAATTATTTAAAAGAAATAGACCAAATAAAAGAGGAGGTGGAGTTGCACTATATATAAGAAATAACTACATCTCTACAGAAATAGAGCACAACAATAATGAAAATTATCTTGAATCCATCTGGGTCAAAATTAAAGGGGGGAGGAAATGACATTGCCATAGTCTATACTATAGGCCACCCAACCAACCAGAGGAAGTAGATGAACTTTTTGCTAGTCAGCTAACTAAGGTATGTAGGAAGCACATCACAATGGTAATGGGGGATTTTAACTACCCTGACATCAACTGGGAGACAAACTCTGCATCAAGTGGAAGATCCAACAGGTTCCTAACAAACCTAGCAGACAGCTTTGTTTCCCAAAAAGTAGAGAAGGGAACAAGGGGATCAGCCATATTGGACTTAATTCTCACTAACAGAGATGAAATGATAGAAGGTGTTGAAGCTACAGGAACTTTGGGGGCAAGTGATCATGCAATATTGGAATTCAACATTATGCAAACACAAGCAGTAGAACAAAGTCAAACTAGAGTCTTGGACTTTAAGAGAGCTAATTTCAATAAACTTAGAGAAAGTTTGGGAAGGATTCCATGGACAAGAATCCTCAAGGGGAAAACAACTCAAGAAGCTTGGGAAATTTTGAAAAGTGAGATTATAAAAGCCCAGTCTAGCACAATACCAATGAAGAAGAAAAATAATAGGTCTCAAAAGAAACCAGCATGGCTGCATAAAGAACTCTCTGACAAATTGAAAGTCAAAAAGAACAAGTATAAAAAGTGGAAAGAGGGGCAAATAACTAAGGCAGAATACCAGAAAATAGCCCAAGCCTGTAAAGATGAAGTGAGGAAAGCTAAGGCTCACAATGAACAAAGGCTTGAGACAAAAGTAAAAAGTAACAAAAAAAGCTTCTTCCAACATATTAAAAACAAGAAAAAAGTCAAGGAAACAATTGGTCCATTGCAGGGAGAAAGCGGCAAGAAGGTAACAAGCAACAGGGAGAAAGCAGAGCTACTTAACTCGTTTTTTGCATCTGTCTTTACACAAAGGGAAAAAATAGTCCAACCCGTCAAAAACAGCATCACAAAAAACATATTAGGAACACAAGTTAAAATAGGGAAGAAAATGGTAAGGGAACACGTGTCTACCCTAGATGAGTTCAAATCACCAGGACCGGATGGATTACACCCCAAGGTTCTGAAGGAACTGGCAGACGAAATCTCAGAACCGCTGAACTATATCTTTCAAAGATCCTGGAGCACCAGGGAACTGCCAGAGGACTGGAAAAGAGCTGATGTAGTTCCCATCTTCAAAAAAGGGGAAAAAATAGATCCAGGAAACTACAGACCTATCAGCCTGACCTCAATACCAGGGAAGATTCTGGAAAAGATAATCAAGCAACGAATCAACGAACACCTAGAAGCAAACAAAGTAATAACCAAAAGCCAACATGGGTTTGTCAAAAACAGATCATGCCAGACTAATCTTATTGCATTCTTTGACAAAGTGACAAAATTAGTGGACCAGGGGAATGCTGTCGATATAGTTTACTTGGACTTCAGTAAGGCATTTGATAAAGTAGACCATAACCTATTACTAGATAAAGTAGGAAAATGTGGGTTAGACAACAACAACACCAGATGGATTCAAAACTGGCTGACCAACCGCACTCAACGAGTAGTGCTCAATGGAACAGCATCTACATGGAGGGAAGTATGCAGTGGAGTACCCCAAGGCTCTGTTTTAGGTCCAGTACTCTTCAACATCTTCATCAATGACTTGGATGAGGGGATAGATGGGGAACTCATCAAATTTGCAGATGACACCAAACTGGCAGGAATAGCCAACTCTCCAGAAGATAGGTTCAAGATTCAAAAGGATCTTGACAGACTTGAACATTGGGCGCTATCAAACAAATGAAATTCAATGGTGAAAAAAGTAAGGTTCTACATTTAGGCAAGAAAAACAAAATGCACGGGTACAGCATATGTGGTACCTTGCTCAACAGTAGTAACTGTGAGAGGGATCTTGGAGTCCTAGTGGACAACCGTTTAAATATGAGCCAGCAGTGTGCAGCAGCTGCCAAAAAAGCCAACACAGTTCTAGGCTGCATTAACAGAGGGATAGAATCAAGATCACGTGAAGTAATAATACCACTTTACAATGCATTGGTAAGGCCACACTTGGAATACTGCATTCAGTTTTGGTCGCCACGATGTAGAAAGGATATTGAGACTCTGGAAAGAGTGCAGAGAAGAGCAACAAAGATGATTAGGGGACTGGAGGCTAAAACATATGAAGAACGGTTGCAGCAACTGGGTATGTCTAGCTTACTGAAAAGAAGGACTAGGGGAGATATGATAGCAGTGTTCCAATATCTCAGGGGTTGCCACAAAGAAGAGGGAGTCAAACTATTCTCCAAAGCATCTGAGGGTAGAACAAGAAGCAATGGGTGGAAACCAAACAAGGAGAGAAGCAACTTAGAACTAAGGAGATATTTCCTGACAGTTAGAACAATTAATCAGTGGAACGGCTTGCCTCCAGAAATTGTGAATGCTCCAACACTGGACGTTTTTAAGAAGATGTTGGATAACCATTTGTCTGAAGTAGTGTAGGGTTTCCTGCTTAAGCAGGGGGTTGGACTAGAAGACCTCCAAGGTCCCTTCCAACTCCATTATTATTATTATTATTATTATTATTATTATTATTATTATTATTATTATTATTATTATTATTATTATTATTATTATTATTATTATTATTAATACACTATGCTCTTACCTTCTAAGAAACTATGCAGAATTCATTGGGTCTTAAGTTGTTGTTGCAGTTTTAAAAGAAGTTCAGATTTCCAGAACACATAATGCAAAGATGCATATTCCTGTCTATTGTTATAATTCAGAATTTGTAAAATTGGCTTTTTCTTTTTCTGCTCCACTTTTTGAATTTACATGCAATCAATATAACCTCTGAGCATGCCAGTAGCAAAGGCGGCCGAGGAATGAAACTTACATGGCCTTCCATGCCTTCCTGAGGATTCCAGTCTTTCCAGCCGTTTCTTCCAGCTCTTAGTCTTATCATTTCATCTGGCCACTGCAGTTCTTTCCTTTTGGATACGTTGATCCCTTCCAAAACCTGGCTAGGATCTATTATCTAAAAAGAAGAAGAAGCTTAAAATTAGTGCTATGCAAGAACTGAGTTTGAAATTCCCCTTTTGGAAATAGTTCAAAATCTTTTCAACTCGAAATGTTTTGCATATCCCTCCAAGTATAATTCGATTCCAAACACTATAAACCACAGACAGCAAAATAAGAAGGGATATATATTTCCACAACCTTTAGAGAGCCACAGGTTTCACACCCCTACAACTAGTTTGAATAGAACACAGAGAAAATGTGATATAATTCAATGTTTCCCATTAATGCTTTTCTTAGCTTCCAAACTTGGGTCATCAAGCTTGGACCTCAAACCAACACTAGACAAGCAAGCCTATTTAATGTAAAAACAAATAATTGCTTAATTCTCCACCTAATAGTATTGTTATAACATTATAGAAAGCTGTGGAAATAGCTTTAATACTTAACTTACAACATATTTTTCTGTAATACAAAGATCTTTATTCCCTGATCATATCTTTCCCTTGTTCATTCTCTATCCTTTAGCGAACGTATACTCTGAAGCACCATTTTCAAAGTCATAGCACAGCACAACCATAGCACAGCACAGCTGTTAAGGAGTTATTGTGCTGTTAAGCACATACACAGCGAAATGTGTTCTAGTAATGGTGTTGCAGTTTGATATGAATGCTATTCAGTCAATAAACAGAATATCTTTAATATGTACAAAATAATAGCAAAGTTAAATAGGAAGTCCAAGTCATACACAGTTATTCAGTCAATGTGAAGTTTCTTCTTCTTGCCTATCTTTGTTTTAACTCACAAAGATTACAGCTATCACTTAATTCTATACTATCACAGATAGCTACTCTTCTCTTCACAGCAATTCCACACAGTCATAAAGTAATCTACTCATCAGTAAAGCAGCAGAGAGTCTTCAATCCGGAACACACAGTCAAACACCACTCATCACACTAAACCACACTAAACCACCAACCACACTGAGCATGCTCTCTTGCTTGCTTATATAGTAATCATCCACAATGCATTTAAAGCAATATACACATAACAATGATTTGTGGCTTAATCATATATTAACACATCTAATCGTTTGAACAGGGTTCTAACAACAGCCATAGAGAATACCAGCTGTTAAGATGTGTTACATCTGAACTCTTCGGTGAATTCTGTATATTAAGAATTAGTTTTTCATTCCACAGTGTTGCATTCCAGAAGTGTAGGGAAGATTTAAAAATTAAACCCATAACTGTCCAGCCATAAAAATAGTCATTAACTAATAAAGGGGATATAAACCAGATCAATTCCTACAGTTCATTTACCTGAATTCTGTAAACAACATCATCCCTTTTGGTTTGTGTCTGGTTCACAGGGCTCACATTTGTGCCTGCCTGTGAATCAGTGACATTCGTCATTCCATCGTTCCCTAAAAAGCCAACAAGGGCATGTTGTTTGCAGGCTGGGATGCTCTGACTGGAACTGCTTGAAGAAGGGAGGCCATGCTGCATATTGGCAACACCAGTCTGGTTAGCGGGTTCCATTTGGTTCACCATGGACAGACGGGACTGTATGGATGATGGAAGATTGCGAAGGGAAAGCTGGCTGGTGGAAGACCGTCGGCAAGGCACAAAGCCTGTAGTGGATGTCCGGAGGGATGAATGACGACTGCTGTAGCAGTAAGTTGAGTGGCTGGCAACACGAGCAGGGGAATGTCTGATAAAGCTTGATTGAACAGAATGAGCACTCTGGCTGGTGCCTAAAAATAAAATATGAGCAAAAAATAAATGAAATTATTATATGCTGTATAATTTATATTTATATAGCATATTATTTATATATTTATATTTATATAATTTATATATACAGTGGGGCAAAAAAGTATTTAGTCAGCCACCAATTGTGCAAGTTCTCCCACTTAAAAAGATGAGAGAGGCCTGTAATTGACATCATAGATAGACCTCAACTAGGAGAGACAAAATGAGAAAACAAATCCAGACAATCACATTGTCTGATTTGGAAAGAATTCATTTGCAAATTATGGTGGAAAATAAGTATTTGGTCACCTACAAACAAGCAAGATTTCTGGCTCTCACAGACCTGTAACTTCTTCTTTAAGAGGCTCCTCTGTCCTCCACTCATTACCTGTATTAATGGCACCTGTTTGAACTTGTTATCAGTATAAAAGACACCTGTCCACAACCTCAAACAGTCACACTCCAAACTCCACTATGGTGAAGACCAAAGAGCTGTCAAAGGACACCAGAAACAAAATTGTAGACCTGCACCAGGCTGGGAAGACTGAATCTGCAATAGGCAAGCAGCTTGGTGTGAAGAAATCAACTCTAGGAGCAATAATTAGAAAATGGAAGACATACAAGACCACTGATAATCTCCCTCGATCTGGGGCTCCACGCAAGATCTCACCCCGTGGGGTCAAAATGATCACAAGAACGGTGAGCAAAAATCCCAGAATCACACGGGGGGACCTAGTAAATGACCTGCAGAGAACTGGGACCATCGTAACAAAGGCTACCATCAGTAACACACTACGCCGCCAGGGACTCAGATCTTGCAGTGCCAGACATGTCTCCCTGCTTAAGCCAGTACATGTCTGGGCCCGTCTGAAGTTTGCTAGAGAGCATTTGGATGATCCAGAAGAGGATTGGGAGAATGCCATATGGTCAGATGAAACCAAAGTAGAACTGTTTGGTAGAAACACAACTTGTCGTGTTTGGAGGAGAGAGAATGCTGAGTTGCATCCAAAGAACACCATACCTACTGTGAAGCATGGGGGTGGCAACATTATGCTTTGGGGCTGTTTCTCTGCAAAGGAACCAGGACGACTGATCAGTGTACAGGAAAGAATGAATGGGGCCATGTATCGTGAGATTTTGAGTGCAAACCTCCTTCCATCAGCAAGGGCATTGAAGATGAAATGTGGCTGGGTCTTTCAGCATGACAATGATCCCAAACACACCGCCCGGGCAACAAAGGAGTGGCTTTGTAAGAAGCATTTCAAGGTCCTGGAGTGGCCTAGCCAGTCTCAAGATCTTAACCCCATAGAAAACCTTTGGAGGGAGTTGAAAGTCCGTGTTGCCCAGCGACAGCCCCAAAACATCACTGCTCTAGAGGAGATCTGCATGGAGGAATGGGCCAACATACCAGCAACAGTGTGTGCCATCCTTGTGAAGACTTACAGAACACGTTTGACCTCTGTCATTGCCAACAAAGGATATATAACAAAGTACTGAGATGAACTTTTGATATTGACCAAATACTTATTTTCCACCATAATTTGCAAATAAATTCATTCCAAATCAGACAATGTGATTGTCTGGATTTGTTTTTTCATTTTGTCTCTCATAGTTGAGGTCTACCTATGATGTCAATTACAGGCCTTTCCCATCTTTTTAAGTGGGAAAACTTGCACAATTGGTGGCTGACTAAATACTTTTTTACCCCACTGTATATATAATTTTTTTGCTGATAAATGAAAATGAAAGGAGATTATTATAGATCTATTTCGAGCTAGTTAGCTCTCATCAGATAGCCATACTCTTACTGGGATTTAAACCTGGGCAGTCTGCCTAATATTATATATATATAATAATATAATATTATATTATATATATATAATAAACAAACTATAGCCTAATATTATATTTATATATATATGTGTGTGTGTGTGTGTGTGTGTAGGATTTTTTGCTGATAAATGAAAATAAAGGGAGACTTTCATTTATCAGCAAAAAATCCTACACATATAGATTAGTGTGTCGGCTATGTAAAAAACAGCCTGGACGGTCCCACTGAGGGGCTGAAAGGCAAAAATGGAAGCTGTGATGCTTTCTCTCCCATATTTGGGTACACCAGGATAACACGACAAATATATATATATATATATATATATATATATATATATATATATATATATATATATATATATATATATATATATATATATATATATATATATATATATATATATATATATATATATATATATATAAAAATATTAGGCTATAGTTTGTTTATTCCAAAGATGTAAATTTGAGTGGAAAATTGAAAAGGCTATTGGCTTGGATTCAAATTAGATTCTGGATCAATTCCTTCTAGAAGCAGCAATGCCTATTAATGCCTATTAATTGAAGAAAATGTGTCTGATAACTACATAGAAATCTCTTCAACTTTCTTCAACGATACGTTTAATTCCCCCCCCCCCCCCGCGCTTCCAGGTCTTTTATGCCTGATGTTCTTAATCATTGGCAGGCAGTCTGTTTCATCACTGGGGGTTTTAAAGAAGAGACTGGACAGTCACTTGTCTGAAATGGTATCAGGCAGTGATGGTGAACCTTTTTTGGTTCGCTTGCCAAAAGGGGGGTGAGTACGGGGAGCTCGCATGCACGCGTGCCCACACCCATAATTTCATGCACCCCCCGCGCATGTGCACATAACCCCCCCTTCCCTGCACACGATGGCACGCCCGTTTTTCGCTCTCCCCAGGCTTCAGAGCCTTTCTAGGAGCCTGGGGAGGGCAAAAATGGCCTTCCCCATCCCCCTGGAGGCCCTCCGGAGGCCAGAAATGGCACGTTTGCCAACTTCCAAACAGCTTCATAATATTGAGATTTTGGAAGATGATTTATGTCTTTTATATGTGTGCTGATCTTCATGGGGAAAAAGTACAGTTATCTTTCCTATTACCCTCTACAGAATCACCAAAGTTGCAAGCTGAATGGATGGCTCAGGGCCTGTGGATTCCAAACATGCTTAACAGACACTATTAACGGGAAGATAGAAGTTAAAACAACAACATTTCAAAGTTTAATTATCCCAATCTGGCAGTGAGGTACTTGAATACATACACTCTCAGACACTAGTTCAGTTTACCTAGGGTGACTGGATGAGAGGCGACAGGGGGTTGCAATCCTACTCCAGATCCCTGTCCAACAGTTACATTCCCACCACCTTGAGATACGCTGCTCTGAGAATCGTTGACAGTTGCACTATTACTTGTGCAGGAAGTACCACCTCCAGCATCCGAGTCTTCAATGTTTCCTCCACTGTTGCAACCAGCACCACAGCCTTTTCTTAACCTGAATGTAACAATAAATAAAAAAGTAATAGCAGACTAAGAAAGTAGTTATCAGATTCTACCAAAATCTCACAAAGTCATATCTTGTCCTATTATTTTCATGTTTATCATACACCCTACTTTTCTTCCAGAAATTCAAGATGGCATATACAGTTCTCCATCCCTGCATCTACCTCATAACAATTTCTTGAGATAGATAAAGGTAAGCAAGAGGGCCTGTTCCAAAAGTTATTCAACACAACACAACACCAGTTTTCTCAGCTGTTGTAGGGATGGGAGAAACAAAACAGGTAAGATTATATTGCCTAATTTACCTTCAGAAACTTACAAATCATCCCTGGATATATTAAGGGATATTTTGTGCCTGGAACAGTTTCACAAAAAGCAAACTTTATCCATATAGTTAATGTTTGCAGGAGGTAAATAATACAACTGAGATTAAAACTGACTGTTGACAAAATACTGAAATAAGCTTTCCACATTTCTAATAAAAGCAGTATTCTTGTTTTGACAGGAATCTTACTCTGAGTTTGCATCATAAAGAGAAAGGTGATAAAACAAAACTTTATAGTGTACCATTCTAATTAAATATACTAAAATGAGCAACTATACTCTGGAGACTTATTTTACTCACCTGTGCCATGTAGATACTATGAAATTCTTGATGTTTCCCAGACTGATGGCACCACCAAGAATTTCTCTTAGCTGTTCATGACTATCGGAATATGAAGTTGTCAGAGGTGAGACATAAATTGGGTATCCAATAGGCTGATCACAAGATGAGTTGATCATGTTCCTCAAAGCTTGTTTTGCATTTTGGATGCTCCCTCTTTCTGGGTTTCGATTGCGTAAGAAGACCAACTCCTGCTGCTGCCCAGCCCAAAGGCCACGGACACATTCCTTATTTACCTGCAAAAACACAGAAATCAGGAAGGTACGTAGGAAAATAGTGTGGCAAAATGCAAATCAGACAGCTATAACTACATGAATCTTATGACATGAAATATTCATTGATTTTATCAAATAAATCTACTAGTACAAAAGTGGTCTAAAACTACAACCATTTTTTTAATGTCTCAAAAGTGCTTTCTACCACCAAAAGACAACTGAACTTTCTTGGGTTTTTTTCCTTTGAAAACATTTGCTGTCTCATCCAAGAAGTTTCGTTGGTTCTAACTAACTGGTGGGGAACTGAAGAAGCATCTTGGATGTGAAGTGAAACGTTTTCAAAGGAAAAAAACCCAAGAAAGTCCAATTGCCTTTTGAAAAAAAGCACCCTTGGGACAACCATGACCTGGATGATTGAGAGTCTCCACAGACGCTTCTTAAATGCATACTGAAAACAGGATATAGGCCCGCACACACACATACTTCCATCCTAATCCTAAATACCCTCAAGATTTAGACAATTTTAAAATTATACATTAAAGTTTTACCTTTTAGAAAAATAACTAAAATTCATTTAATTACTTCAGAAACATGCAGCCTTTGCATTTAACTTTATGGAACCCATTCCTGCATATATGATATCATTATTTATTCTACTTCTAAGCATTGGCATAAACAAATTTAAAATTTGCTTATACACAAGAAATAGATAAAAACTGTTATCAATATGCTGTAGGAAGTAAGATGTAGCAAGGTAATGAGAGATGCCTGTGCTACACTTTTCCCAATTATAGAATTAAATATAAAATGTAATTGGTGTTTTTTTTATGGAAGTCCTGCAGATTTCCATAATCGAAATATTTAAAAACCTAAAACAATTTAACATCAAAGAATTGCTTAGCAAAATCACAGCATTTAAAAAGGAATTTAACAAAATCAAAACTACCAATTTCATATTAGAAAGCAATAAATGCCTATCCTCCCCACTTATTACATCTCATCCTAGAACAGGTGGTCTCATCCACCCCATTAATAGTATCTTACTTTAATGACTCTGAAGATTAGATAGCGCTTGTTCAGCATGATGATCTTGTATTCGTTGGTGCCATCATCCATCACATGGCGAAGGGCAAGTAGGGAGGGAGAATTGGAAAGTACAGCACTTCGCCAAGCCGGGTCCCCCTCATGAGCTATAACCAGGTTTTGTTCATGTGTTGTGATAGCTTCATAGAGAACAGCAGGATCATCGTATTCATCGGGAGAGGTGAAATGATCCTAAACCGAAGAGTAAAAGCATTATCATATCAATATGAGCCTTCATTGTGAAAAGGGAAATGATTATATTCTAGTCCACTGGTGCTGAGCCTTGGCAACTTGAGGATATGTGGACTTCAACTCCCAGAACAGCAAGTTTGGCTGAAGAATTCTGGGAGGTGAAGTCCACACATCTTCAAGCTGCCAAGGTTGAGGAACATTGTTTTTATTGTGTAGTGGGCTGCAATAGGCAAAAACAGACCAGCATAGATACAACAGCATTTATTGACTCAAACTGAACTGAGAACAACAGGCAAATCCCTGTAATTTATACTCTGGGCCCAATGGGCCTTAACCAATCATAATATTAGAAAGAACCCACCCAAATATGAATGTTCTAAGTTTCCCTCCAAAACAGTTGAAGTTAACAGTTAGGGTCATCTAAAGGTTAATTTCACTTTAGCCGGGCTTAACACAACTATATATATTCAATACATAACAGTTTTAGTCTATACTAAAATTATACAGTCAAAGTTTATATTCTGCCAAACTCAATTATTTAAGATTGCATCTAGTTATCAGCTTAAGAAAAACATTAAACAATGAAGAATGCTCAGTTTCCCTAAAGCAGTGTTTCCCAACCTTGGCAACTTGAAGATATCTGGACTTCAACTCCCAGAATTCCCCAGCCAGCAAATGCTGGCTGGGGAATTCTGGGAGTTGAAGTCCAGATATCTTCAAGTTGCCAAGGTTGGGAAACACTGCCCTAAAGGCTAACAAATTTACTACTATATAATCATTCGATCAGAGTCTAGGTTTTAAGCTGAGATATAAAACAACTCAGCCATACATTTCTGCAGGGATGGATTTGTGACATCTGGCACCATGGCAATACCAAATGCAATTAACAAACATAGTTTTTTCCCTTGCCAAAAGATGTAAAATTGCATTTGTTTTTAAGAAATGCATATGAAACTAATATATGCTTCTAAAAGTTTGATATTAAAAAATGAGAAAATAGCCAAACAATGGAGACCAGGGAAAATTTGATAAAACAATACCAGGGAATTTTGTAGTCAGTGACATTGAAAAGTATAGTCTGCTTCCCTTCAATTCCTAAATGCTCAATTCTCCCCTTCTCCGTTTAATTCCAACCCCAAATTTGCTCAGTCCTGTTCTTTCTTACATGAGGTAACCTTGCAAGGAAAAATAGAAGCTGTTTAAAAAAATACCAAACAGATCTGTTAAAATATCTATTCAGAATATCTATTCACTCTGTAGTGAATTGCTGATCTTGCTAATATGGATAGTAAGGCAAATTCACATAACTTACATATTTTTAATTATGAAGCTATTTGTGAAAATAAATACCACTCAAACAGGTAACTGAAAAAAATTCAAAGCCAATTTACTTCTTGGAAGTTAATGTTTTCCTTTCCTGATAAATTATCTGACAAAGAATACTATCGCCAGTCAATATCCATGTATTTTTCAGTCTACTGGAACAACATTATTTTAATACATTTCAATTATGTATACAAATAAATGTGTGAACCAAGCATAATTTATTTATTTATTTTGTTAAACTTCTAAAGCCGCCCATCTCAGTAAATGACTCTGATAAATTTGATAAATTTACCAGATGATATCAGAGTCACTTGCTTGAGATGGGTGGCAACAGAAATTGAATGACTGAATGAATGAACGAACGAACAAACGAATGAATATAACACTGAATTAATTTTTACTGTATTTATTGGCATTCATTTCACAATTAAAATTTTTCCTCATACATTACTAAAAATGACTCCTTTTTCAAGAGCTTCATTTGCTCATGGATCAACTTTTTACTAATGGGAGGACTGCTACAAACCCACAGAGTTTGAGTTATAATAATCTATGTCACTTTTGGCTGATGTGCATGTGTGCAAGCATCCTTTATACCTGATGCAGTTTTAGTGACATGCGTATTCCAGGGACCACCACTTTTCTCAGTAATTCCATGTCTGCAAAAATCCATTCATCTCGAATTGATGATATACGAAAGTCTCCTTTAAACAAGGCATGGAGCCCATACAGGAAAGATTCCAGATTACTGTTTGGTTTGGGAGAGAAACCCCAAACATTAAAGCAAGCATTCAGTATTCTAAAATTAGCTGAAGAAAGTAAGACTTTCATTTCTATATAAACATTGTGGACTGCCCAAGCAAATTTTAATTGCCATAATAAACAAATATAAATCAGGAGAGTTAAAAAAAGAGAGATGACAAACATTCTTCAGTTCCTCATCTGTCCTGACTACCGTATTTTTTGGAGTATAAGACGCACCGAAGTATAAGACGCACCTTAGTTTTGGGGGAGGAAAACAAGGAAAAAAGGCCTCTGCCTCCAAGCAATTTGCCAAACAGCAAACAACACAGATGATATACACTATTTGTTGTGTATTTCTGTGCATGTGTGCCTGAAATAGCAAAGAATTGGAGAAATGTACATTATGCCAGAAAGTTTTCTTAAATGTAGTCACACTAACTCCTCCCAATTATTTAAATAGATCTACTCCAAGGTAAGTCAGGATTTAACTCTAATACTAAACAGGACACTGTTACATTTCAGACTATACTTGTATAGAGCTGTTAAAATTAATTAAAATTTCTGGAAGTATACATTATTATCAATTATTTAAAAGAAGATACAATAGCACTGGGCCTCTTTAGAGCAAGCATTTATTTTAAAAAGCTTCTTTATTTTGTTAAGTTGTCTAGATTTACAGGGGTCTCCAACCTTGGCAACTTTAAGACTTGTGGACTTCAACTCCCAGAATTCCACAGCCAGCAAAGCTAACAAAGCTGGCTGTGGAATTCTGGGAGTTGAAGTCCACAACTCTTAAAATTGCCAAGGTTGGAGACCCCTGGCTCTAGAACAATAATAAAGCAGTCTTTAAAAAATAAGTCTAATAATTTGAACATTCTACAGACATTTATAGTTATTCACTTACCCCTTTGCAGCCAGTTCAGCAGAAAATAAAAATCTGCGTGTCTCTCCCAGCTATTTGCCTCTTTGCAGTTTCAGTTTTATTTTAGCAGGTGGCAAATCAGCTGGGGATCGGGAAGCTGCTAAGGACTTGCTTAACAGGCTCTTCTCTGTTTGCTGCAAACAGGTAAATTGCTGGAAGACAGAGGCCAAAGGGTGGGGGTGGCTGGGGCTACATTCGGTGTATAAGACACACCCAAGTTTTCACCCTCTTTTGGGGGGTAAAAATGTGCGTCTTAAACTCCGAAAAATTCGGTATGTATTCAAGAATGGCTGAAACACTACAGGGAAACTAATCATCCTCAAATTATTTGGCAGAAAAGTGGCATAAATTCTTTGGGTTAATGAGAACAGCAGTAGCTCTATCTGGAAACTTACATTACCATGTACTCTGCAGTTATTTACTGAATAAGCACATGGCTTATTTGCTATGTCTCAGAGTCTTTCACTTCCCTCAGAATCAATTTTATACTTATTCTATTCTTGAACTTAAGGGAAAGATTCTCCAAGTTCCCTTTTCTTCTTCTCGATGTCTATAGACTGAGCTTGTTTCAAATACCAACTCAGTGCTGGTCAATTACTATAATAAAATCGAAATATCCAAAAATGCAAGCATATTCTTTACAGCAGTGTTTCTCAACCTTTGCAGTTTCAAGATGTCTGGACTTCAGCTTCCAGAATTCTGTTACTTGAAGTCTACATATTTTCAAGCTGCCAAGATTGAGAAACACTGCTTTAAAGGTTTGTCACTCTGAGTAATCAGCCATTAGCAGACATATTGAGATAAGGTCTAGCTATGAACCATTCCAAAAAGGAAGCAACCAAAATCAAAGAAAGGGGCAAACAGATCTAAGATCATCCTCCACTTATTAACCAAGGCCAGAACAGGAACCAGCACTAAATCAACAACCAAAGAAGAAACAATTACACTAAGGAAAGCAGACAGCAAACTGCACTTCACCATGCACTGATGTGGTTAGCTAGAGTGGCCAGGAAATATTTGGACGGAGAAAAGCAAGCTCAGGGAATGCCGAAGGCCTAACAAACAATTACATTGCATAAAGGAGTTGCAACTTTTTTTTAAATTGAAAACATTTTCTTACAAACATCCAGATGAGGGACATAAAGGTCAAAAGCAAAGCCTAAGAGTTGTAAATACTAAATGCTTATGGAGGAAAACTGCAGCAGGATAAGCTTCCTCTCTCCTGTTAAGCATCCTGTCAGAATTTGTCACTAATATTTAGAGACTGAAATTAGCTACTCAAATCTGGTAAGTCAAATTAAGAGTGGGGATGGAAAAAGGTACAGCTATATTCTAGGGGTCCTATTCTGGAATAATAAATAAGAATACCTAGCCATATGATGTGAAGCAGTTCCCAGAGCTCTCCGACCAAGAACAGACAGTCCGTAGCAAAGGGTAACCAGAGAAGAATCCTTATCTGCATTGAGTGGCTTTGAGTAAAAACAAAAACAAAAATTGAAAACATTAGGTAAAGAATATAAGATGTTTGTGTATGCATAATACCATTATGTTACATCATATAACTCAAACTGTAACTTTCCGTCATTGTTTTCTACTTTCTTAAGAAAAAAAAGTGGAGAATAATACCCAAGTACACTTTCACTTTAATAAAAGTGGTTGCAGCAAATGAGATATTGTTATTACTGAGTAGGCTCTTGGTAGCAATAAATTCTCTTCAAAGCTAATATAAATACTTTAACCAAATATATATATGAGACTCAGCTAAGAAGTTCAACTCCCAATTCTTCCACATTTTCAGGATTTAGATGTTCTTTGAGAGATAAGATAGTATATCTTCAAAGGATTTTTTAAATCATTCATAAATACTTACTTTTTCTCTCTGAGAGCAGCAATATTCTACCCAGTTGAGATAAATTATACAAAAACTCTCTCTTGAAATCCCTGCCAGCCGATGATCATAATCCTCATCAATATTAGGATTAAATGTAGGGTCTAAATCTACGTAATTTTGGTCTGCACATTGCTGCAGTCCTTCCTGCATTGTTTCATTTGATAACCATTCCTCTAGCTTGGGAGAGGATATTACATAATAGATGATACCCTACAAGATAAAAAATTAAAGTTATTGGAATATATATATCTGATTGTAACTTTTAAATATTTAGCAAACATAGAAAGGATTAAACGTATCATCTGTAGATGTTGAACCCTGGTGGTTTATTTACTAGACCCAAACCATAGTAAGGAAAGGAAAGGTAAAGGAATGGAAAAAAGGAAAATACCCAGATTTATTGTTTTTCTGTTGGCTTACAGGAACAAACGTGAAACCATTTAGAACAAGGATGTCAAACTCGATTTCATTCAGGGACGCATCAGGGTTGTGTTTGACCTCGGGGGACGGGGGGCGTGGCCAGGGTGGGCATGGCCAGCTTGACGTCACTCATCGAGGCTCTGTTTTTGGCCGTGACAGCCTCTTGCAGCCCTCTGCCAGCAAAAATGGAGCTCAGGAAGGCTGCACACGGTGCATTTCTAGCCAATATGATTTTTTTTCTATAGGCACATTACCACCTATTCTTTTGAAAATAATTACAATATTGGTGTAGAGGTGTCCCCCACTTATGACCAAAATTAAATCCAGAATTTATGTTGCTAAGTGAGATAGTTAAATGAATTTTGCCCTATTTGATTACCTTTTTTTACCAGAGTTGTTAAATGAATCACTGAAGTTGTTAAGCTAGTAACACAGTGATTAGGTGAATCTGGCTTCCCCACTGGCTTTGCTTGTCAGAAGGTCGCAAAAGTTGATCACATAAGCCCAGGACACTGCAACTGTCATAAATATGAGTCAGTTTCCAAGCATCTGAATTCTGTCATGTGACCATGGGGATGTCGCAATGGTCGTATGAAAAACAGTCATTAAGTCACTTTTTAAAGTGCCTTATTCAGTAAATTTGAATGGTCGCTAAATGAACTTTTGTTAAGTTAGGACACCTGTATATACCACAGATATTAATAGCATGGGTAAAAACAGCTTAGTACTCATTTGTAAAGAGGAAGGCAATTCTACATTCCTGAGTCAGAGATGTACCTTGACATAGTACGTGGTGAGTATTTTCCTTAGATCAAAGACCTGAAGCATGGAAGCAGCACTGTTGTCAGTGATGCTGTAACCCTCCAAGACATACTTTGTGACTAGAACTTCCCAAGCGAGCCAACGCTGGCCAAAGGCAGCATTAAAAGACAACACATGAGGGATATGACCAGGTTCACAGCAACAAAACCCTTCATCTTCTTCAACCCCTTCAGTGATAGCTTCTACTTCTCGTTGCTGACAATAAGTTCCTGAAATGAAAAAAAAGTAATTCTTAAAAACAGGAGCATTAACACCATCAGTTCTGATAATTTAAAAATAATGACTTGCACTTGCTTTCGGGTAGAAAATGGGATGAGTAATATTGGGATAAGTAATTAAGGACCTTCATGGGTTCATGTTCATTTGATCAGTGATGTCTGTATCATATATTTTTTTAACTACAGTGCTTATACCATTGGAAAGATGTCAGAAATTACTAAAATAAAATTCACTAATGAAAGAAAAAAATAACATATTTTTGTTGACGTATTTGAAGAAAGTAAAGATTAAGTGATCTAAAGTTATAAAATGAACTTCGTTCAGCTCTATTACTTTTACCCAGACTCAGAGCATCTCAATCTAAATATTTATTAATCCAATGGACTAAATTTGCATGTTACAATGTCTGAAACAGAAAGTAGTACAGGAAGATGAATGAAAAGTGCATTCACATAGACTTTACCTCTGAATTCAAGCCCTCTCAGTTGGAAGGTGACTAAGCCATTGCCAATCTCTATAAGGTGTACAAGTGCATTGAGGTAGTCGGAAGCAAGAATAAAGCAATCTCCAGTACTGTAGTTTCCCCATCGCCCCAAGAGTAAGTCTCCACACAGGCTGTGCTGAAGGGAGCGAGTTAAATGTTCATAGAAGATTGAATTCAAGTTATTGTCATCAGAACCTACACGGAGGAGAAAAATAATACAATATACTAAAAACATACATTTATTTTTTACAATTCTACTGAAAAATCATCCCAAGATATTACAACAGACTGGCATAGAAGATCACTTTAAGAGCTCATAGCTGACTCAACACCTGCCTTTTAGCCATATTATTTTCACTGTAGAAACATTAATATATGTAGTTCTCTTGGCATCAAGGTAAATTTCTTAGGCGGGGCACCCCAAAAGTGAGAGAGATCAGGTGTTGAACCATCTCCAGGAATTCAAGATAGAATCCAAAGCACTTTCTTCTCCATTTTTTCTACAATAGTACTATACAGAGATAGTCAAAGTAGAAATAAAAGATTTGCACTCTTTAGTGCCTAGCATAACCTTTGCCCCTGGTTATGGTTAATTAGTTATTGTTTTATAGATAGTTCTCTCATCTTTGGATAAACTCTTTTTGAAAAAGGGAATCCAGATAAGAGGATAAGTTGCTAGAATATATCTGGTAGCTTAAATAGGGATTGTACAAAGAGGAATATTCATAGGGACAGCAGTAGAATTTTGGTTTTCGCCCCTGAAAAAACAGGAAAAAAAGCACAAAAGACTCTAGATTTATTCAGATGATAGAAGAGCACAGAAATAGGAAATACTAGTTATAACTTTGAAATTGCAGTTTAGAAAAATATGGTTCTTTAATTGGAGAAAAAGATTTTCATCTATTAGTTGAATTCATCTACTAGATAAATACAGGAAATCCTTGACTTATGACCACAATTGAGCTCCAAATTTCTGTTGTTAAATGAGAAATTTGTTAAGTGAATTTTGCATCATTTTACAACTTCTCTTGCCACAGCTGTTAAGTGAACCATTGCAGTTGTTATCTTAGTAAATGGTTGTTAAGTGAATCTGGCTTCCCCATTGATTTTGCTTGTCAGAAGGTCGCAAAAGGAGATCACATGACCCTGGGACACTGCAACCGTCATAAATATGAGTCAGTTGTCAAGCATCTGAATTTTGTTCAAATGAGCATGGGGATCCTGCAATGAGATCATTAAGTGTGAAAATCGGTCATGTCATCTTTTTCAGTGTCATTGTAACTTTGAAAGGTCACTAAATGAACTGTTGCAAGTCAAGGATTACCTGTAGTATGTATCACATCATCTAAGAAGACAACTGATAAAAAATATAAAATCAATAAAACAAGCAAGTTATTTAAATGATTAAGGAACGTAGTATCTAAGAATGAACTGTATTTGTTGCAAATGAATTTCAAGTAAATTACTAACAATATCTATAAAACAAAAAAATCCTATTAAGATTTATCCTCCATAATACATTTCTCAAAGACAGATCCTAATGTATGTTATAAAAGCATGTAAATACTGTTACACATACACAATATACTTATCTATTAGAAAGGGCTCTTCCCCACCCCCTTAAAAGATGCAAAATATCATCTTTCATCAGGTGAATTTTGGTTTCCACCAAAATAGCAATAGCACTTAGCAATAGCACTTAGACTTATATACATATTGGCCCCAACAATCTGGGTCCTCATTTTACCGACCTCAGAAGGATGGAAGGCTGAGTCAACCTTGAGCCAGTGAGATTTGAACAGCTGAACTGCAGCTAGCAATCAGCTGAAGTAGCCCGCAGTGCTGCACTCTAACCACTGCGCCACCTCAGTCCATACCAATAAGGTATGGACTGAATTCAGCCATTGCACAATCCACTCAACAGCTTACCTGCCTACTTTCATCAATATTACCTGGGTTTCTGTCAAGCTGAGAAGCCAGTCTTGTGTTTGAGTGGTCCACTCGTTTTGTGCTGAAATAAAGACAAAAAAGTAGAGTTACTTGTACTTGTACTTGTACTCCTGAAATGTCTTGAAATGAGGCACCACAGGGTACTTACTCTATCTCTTTTCCTACCATTCTACCTTCCAGACAGAGGCTCATTTTTACATGCCTTATCTTAAAGTAAGTAAGGGAGAAACAATAAGGCAGTGATGGCTAACCTTTTTGCCGTCACGTGCCAAAAGTGGGAGCGTGGGGGGGTCACATGCGGGCGTGCCCATACCCATAATTCAATGCGCCCCGCCCCCTGCGCATGCACGTGCAACCCCCCGGCGCTCCCCCCGCTTTTGGCATGTGATGGCACGGTGGGCTCGTTTTTCGCCCTCCCCAGGCTCCAGAGTCTTTCTAGGAGCCTGGGGAGGGCGAAAATGGCCTCCCCCCCCCGGAGGCCCTCCGGAGGCCAGAAACGACCCATTTCCCGACTTCCGGTGGGAGCAGAAGGCCTGGTTTGAGAAACATAATGAATAATAGTTCTTTAAATTCTGACAAGACTTGCTAGAAAAACATATCAAAATGAGAATGTCTGGCCGAAAAAAAGCAGATGCTTTATTCTCCTGCACTGTGAAACTCAAGTCTTTTCCACTCTTTTAACAAAGTATGTGTTAAATGGAAATATTTGAAGCTGTGTAGCTTCATTGTTTCTTAAAAAGTTATATATTCAGAATAGTCAGTATCAAGAAAAGAAACATTATTTGTGCTTTTGAGTTTAAAAAGTTTATTTTAAATTCTAGAGTGAACCAATCCAACAACTTCATGAAAAAATATCCTATTTTTCAATGCATTACAAATATACTATACATGAAAGCCTTGTATGATTTCATTAACACCTACTTGTAATCTCTCTCCCAGAACTTGACAGGTCTGACATAAGAAGTGATAAATATTGCACTTCCCAAAAAAGGGTTCAATGGGGTAGAGAAAAAGGCAGACACGATTGCCTGGACAAACAGCATTGCGGAATCTACCAGACAATAAAGTTAAGGATGCCATATTTGTTACCCAGATATCTTATTAGCAGGATAGAATGAAGCTGGATATTTGTCCCCTATTATTTTTTCTTACAACACTGAGCATGTAAATTCATGCTCAGCAATTACGATTGCTTTTCGTAATCACTTACTGTATATTTTCTCTACTAGATTTAAATTTCAGGAGATCAAATTAAAATAAGTTTGAAATTTCAAAAGGATACGGGGCACAGCAAACGGTTGGGCGAAAGCATGGAAAGCAGATCCCCATGTGATTTGCCAAGGAGCAATATAAGTGTACACAAACCTCAGTTTGTAAAAAAGTTCCCAAAGCTACAAAAGAAATCAGAAGAAAATATTTAGCAATATAAGCACCAGCAGGAGTAGCAATACAGAAGCATAATCATGCATGGATTTTATCCTCTTGAAGCACCTGCAGAATGATGTCTCCATTAAGGCTTAAGGGAACTCGATTTGAGGGAGCCACAGAGACAGAGGTGGGCTTCACATACTGTAACAACCGGTTCTCCCAGCACCGGAAATGTGAGCATGTCAACTGGTCCAAACCGGCTGAATCCCACCCTCTGCCAGAGACTACCACCGCATTCCATGTCTGTGTGTAAGCATGCCCTGTTGAACTGATTAAACACCACTGTCAACAACAGAAATGAAGTGTAATTTGTCTGGGTTCCCTTTTAAAATTGAGGGGGGAAATGCCATGACATTGCAAGATTTATTTTACATTGTAAAGCTAGAAAAATTTAAAAAGTAGAGTCAGTCGTCACTTCTGGAGACTACATGGATGTGCTCAAGTATTTTTCTTCGCAACAAACCATTTTCTCGGTAGTTTATGTTGGCTTCCTCTGGGAAATTTTTTTCTCAAATTCTCAGTTTTTGTCTACCACCCTAAGATATCCTGTTAAATCTCCAATCCAAATTTGTCCAATTATCCAATTTTACTTTACGTGTCTAATATGTACAATTTTACTTACCTTTCTGAGATTAATCAACATTGACCAAAACGCACACCTTTATACTTGGTACCATAAAAATTCTTGTTTATCCGTTTACTTATTAACTCGTGTAGAGAAACCTACATGGTCTCTCAGCTAGGGTGAGGTTGAGTCAAAAAGTAATGCCATTTTCTTTATTTCAGGTGATAAGTGATTATATCATTTACGTTCTGAAATATTTTGTTTCTTACTTTTCAGGTTTGTAGACTCGCAAGGAAAATTCAAAATGGCTGCCCCCTTAGAGTTGCGTCAAAAACAAAGAGCAGTGATTGAATTCCTTGTTGCTGAGGGGGAAACCCCTGTGAACATTCACAGACAATTACAAAATGTGTTTGAGGACAATAATTTTTTGAGACAACATTACATCGTTACGTCTCCCCCATGTATGTTTGGGTGTTATAGGTGTTTTAAATTGTTTTTTTAATTGTTTTTTAATGATTTGGTTGGTTGTTTTATTAAAATGTTGTATGCCGCCATGAGTCCTCAGGGAGTAGGGCGGCATAGAAGAACCTCCAAATAAAATAAATAAAAATAAATAATTTAGATTATAGCCCCATGAAAGAGGATTTGAGACGCAAACATTATTCCAGTGACGAGGAAGTGAAAACTGCAGTGAAGAAGTGGCTCAAACAGTCCACAAAATTTTACGAGGCAGGGATACATGCTCTCATTCGAAGGTGGAACATTGCTATTGAGAGAAACAGTGACTATGTTGAGAAGTAGGGATGTGATCCACAGAGGACCAGCTTCATTTTGATGTATGCTACATGTTCCTGTGTTGGTAATTATACCTGTCCTAAAGAAAATGGCATTACTTTTTGACTCACCCTCGTAACAAGGCATAAACCACCCACAGGAAACAATAAAATAATACTTGAAGAAGAATACAGGTTGTGCTCACATGACATGCTCACCTATAAACACTGGTTTCAGTTTAGTAGTTTGTATGAATGCAGCCATTATATTTTATAAATCATAATTTATGGGTTTGCACATTGCTCAAAATCAGCCAGCTGTAGTTTATTCAGTGAACCATGGCTAAATAAATAAGCGTTTAATATATATGAACTAGATCTGTGTTAAAAGGGTCTGCTTGAGCTTTATAAAAGTTCACTGAGCAAGAAGACAGCTCTGCTACACAACAAGCCTTTCCCCCCTTTGCTCTGGCAGATGTTGAGATGTTCACACTAAGCCAGTTTCTGCCAGTTGCTTGTAACAATATGGAATAGAATGGTGATGCTGTATTTGACTTTACCTTGCTGAAAAGTATGGACATGAAGAACAAGTCTAGCAGCATGGTCTCAGAGAATCGATTGTAATCAAACGTAAAGAAAAGCACTGTAAAAATGATAGTGACATACTGGTAGGTTGGATTGCTAAAAGATGAGCGCAGCAACTTCATACCAGCTATAGTAATCATTAAAGCACCAAGTCTGCAATGAGAAAAATACAATTTCAGATGAAACCTGAAGCCAAGGAATTCCCTTAGTCCTCCCTTTAGAAACTCCCATTAGTTTCTTTTTGCCTCACTCCCCTCTACTTGATTAGTTTGTTGATTATTCTCAGTGAACTTATTTTCTAAAATTCCTTTTTATTAGATTTCCTAACTTGTTTGGTTTCTCAGCATATGTCTACATTCCAGATTTGTAACTGGTCGTGATGACACTAAGATGACAAAATGTATATCTAACAGCAGAATGCCAGCTCCATTCTTTTCTATTTCCTTTGCAACAATATAGGCAAATCTGTTAACAGGCACAATTTGCACTGCAACTTCAATTTTGTCACTTGTCCCTCAGTGGATACCCATGTAACTAGGGTTATATAAAGTCTTAATCTTGCCCAAAGAAATACCTAAATTGCATGTTTTTTTTAAAGTAGAAAGAAAATAAATAAATAAATAAATAAATAAATATAGACTAGATTAATAAATACAGATGAAAGATACTGCAGTGCAACCGATCACTTTGTGTCTTGGACAAGTGGAATGTTCATTCAGCCTATGCCTTCATACCAACTCATCCAATTGGAGTCATAAACTTTACTCCCACCTACGTTGCATGCATTTTCTCCTCTCTTTAAAATGATATATAGGAACCTCCCCTTTTCCCATTATATACCAATATTCAGTTAATAAGGTAGATTAGGTAAAAAGATGGTAAAAGGCCTCAAGATCCTGTCATCATATGAAAAGCTCTGCTGGATTAGACCAAAGGATTATCTATGGAGGTAGCTCCAGGCTAGATCCAGCACAAGTTCTCCTTTCCCACCAGATTTGGCCCTATTCTCTTATGGATTTGGAGAGTCATCTTGATGACAGATAGACAGTTAAATGGATAGGGTTCTGAGTCTTTTTATATGATTTTTATGACATTCCATTGTCTTGGACAAAATAAAAGTAGTATTCATTCATGCAAATATTAATCTGATACGTCCCAATAATATGGTAGTTTTCAGAAAGCAGAGAAAATAAAAGTTTGGAATTTGAGGCACAGGGTGCTGGAAAGGAGGACTTCATGAATCAAGTAACTTAAACCTGAGAAAGGACAGGTGGAGAGTTTGGATGGCAGTTTGTAGAGATTTAGGCAAGGAAAAGTTAATGAGAGATTCAAACTTTCTTTCCTTCCTAACAGTAAAAGAACTTTCACCATGGAAAAATATTAACCAAGGGAAATTGTAAGCGCCCTTTCTCTAGAACAGGGTTGTCAAACTCAAGCCTGGGGACTGGATCCGGCCCATGTGGTGCTTAGATCTGGCCCGCAGGGCCGCCCTGGAAACAGCAAAGGACCGGCCCGTGGTGCCTCTGTCAGCGAAAATGGAGCTTGGGAGGGCCATCCGCGGCCCTCCCAAGCTCCGTTTTCACTGGCAGAGGGTTGCAGGAGGCCATTGCAGCCAAAAACAGAGCTCCCGGGGGCCGCAGACGGTCCTCCTGAGCTCCATTTTTGCTGGCAGAGGGTTGCAGGAGGCTGTCGCGCCGAAAATGGAGCTCGGGGAGCCAGTTTTCGCTGGCACAGTGCTCGGGCCCCCACAGGCGCTCCTGACACGAGTGACGTTGAGCTGGCCACTGCCACCACAGTCCCCCGAGGTCAAACACAACCCTCAATGAAATCAAGTTTGACACCCCTGGTCTAGAAGAACTGTCTATCTGCCATCAACTTTAACTTGAATTTCTGTACTGAGCAGGGGTTTGAACTCAATGGCTTGAATGAGACCTTATTCTACAGTTGCATGAGAGAGACACTAAAGCATTTTTAGTGCTGAGGATGATGAAAGATTATACAATGGGGAAGTGAAAATAGAAACAAAGCTCCCAAACAGACACCTTTTTTTCAAAATGCTAATCATAATTAAAACAAAAGTAAAAGAAAGATGCATGCCTTTTTCTACTTACTCTGTATCTAATCTCTTTGGACTAGCAATAGCTTTTGCACTGCTGCTGAGCTCATTGAGGACTACCAAGGGATAGATTATATTCTTCTCCACAAAAAGAAGCCATATATGAGCTTTCTCAAACCACATAACGTGTGCGGCATCTAAGAAGTCAAAGAGCACATTCTGAAATCAAGTATTTCTGGAGTATGCATAGAATATCAAACACAACTCTAATACCTCTAACAGAACATCCCTAAGATAGCTGAACTGTCTTTCTTTATAGATAGAGAAATAAGGTTTCTATGGCAAAAAGAAAAAACTAGCATGTAGCAATAGCACTTAAGACTTACATACCGCTTTACAATGCTTTTACAGCCCTCTCTAAGCAGCTTACAGAGTCAGCACATTGCCCCCAATAATTTGGGTCCTCATTTTATCCACCTCGGAAGGATGGAAGGCTGAGTCAACCTTGAGCCTGGTGAGATTTGAACTGCCAAATTGCAGGCAACCTGCAGTCAGCAGAAGTAGCTTGCAGTACTGCACTCTAACCACTGTGCCACCACGGCTCACGTAATTTAACTGTAGATAGAATTTTTAATAAATGCAGCTTAATTAGAAAAACTCAATATATTTAGTGATAATACAACCGATATTTAGTTAATCTACTGCAAATTGTGCTACTTACTGCGGACTTCAAATTGATAGTATTCCTTGGTTTTCAGCAATGGATGAGAAAAACAGTGCCATGGGAGCTGTTTTCGGAGCTGAGGCAGCACATAATGGGTCATAAATCCTATTAATCCCACCAGTGCATACAAAACGTAACTTAATACAGGCTAAAACAAAAGTTTAAGAAAAAATATATCAAAATCAGGTAAATATAATAACCACCCCTTTCAGAATTGTGTTACTTTATTTCATTGTAAATAATTATTTATTTATTTCATTGTAAATAACAGCTCTGATTAAAAAGCTATCTTCTCCTCTGCTTAATCTTACCAACTAACATTGTATGTCAGAGCATATCAGAAACATCAGAAACACATGATGTAGTCCCCTATTGGATCCTAGTTGCTTCCCTTGATTAGATGTATATCAGTTTATGGGAATATGACACCAACTGAAGAAAAATGGCAATAGAATTCTGTATTTTCCCTTTAAATGCTATACTTTAAATGCAGAATGTTATACTGCATGATATTATTAAATTAAATTCTAGTTTTTGTCCAGGATTGGAACACTCCTTCCTCTATATTTTCTCACCTATCCTTTGAGAAAATATGGGTGTCCTAAAATGAGCTTCTCTGGATGAATATGATTAAAATCTAGATTCTTCTCCAACTCCTTAACCACTGAATTTGCTGGAAGTTTATCATTTAGTCGCCACCCACTGATATGTTTACTAACTTTCTTGCTATAGTCCTTTTAGTATTTGCATTTTATGGGACATAATCAGACAACCAAAACAAAACAAAACAAAATGAGATTCTGGTCTGTTCAGACAGCACAGCTTCAGTACATCATGGTTTTTAGCATCCCAAGTTTCCATATTTTCTCATATGCCAGACACATCAGTCTGCTCTGGAAAAAGTTGCACAAGCAGGAACATGGAGAAATGAGAGAATTTTCTAATCACAGGCTACCTCATATCCTTCCCATTTACTTAAAATTCTTAAGATAGTAATAGGGACTAGCTGGAATAAACCCTGTAGCACTTAAAGCAAGAAAAAAAAGAGAGGCATACATAGAGACAATGTGATGTGACTGAACCTAGAAATAAGTTTCAAATCCAAAAATATCCAAGAAAGATTTATAAAAGAAATGTGTGTCATGATTTTTTTAAGTGGACAGCAGAAATAAATCTTACCTGCAATACTGTGAACCCTGTGCTGACATGGATTGCAAAATAAAGTACACCAATGACTACACAAACAACAAGATCAGACTGCAAACGTTCATTCTAGAAAGAAAGAAAAAAAGACAATGCATCTGCATGTCAAGAAGGTTCTATAAAATTTCCACATTTTTATTACTCACATGGTTATTTTGAAGACAGTTTCAGAATATAGTGTTGCAATTAATATTTATAGAGTCTCAAAACCTACTCCCCCTCCTACAGTTTTTATTGACATATTTGTGGAATTTTAGTTTAGGTACCAGATGACTTGCCAAGCTGTACAGAGATAATTTTTAAAAACAATTGTTAGAACAGAGTATCATAAATCTTAGCATAGTCTGAACAAATCATTTAAACACCCAAATTGTATGTATGTATGTATGTATGTATGTATGTATGTATGTATGTATGTATGTATGTGTGTGTGTGTGTGTGTGTGTGTGTGTGTTGTTTTTGTTGCCAGCAGTTTAGACATTAATGGCTGTGTGTTGCATTATTTTGAGGGGACAGCACATTTACACTGTTATACAAGCTGTATACTCACTACTTTACATTGTAGCCAAGTGTCATTTCTTCAGTGTTGTCACATGAAAAGATATACTTAATTACAAAATGTGAGGGGGTGTACTCACTTCTGTGACATACTGTGTGTGTGTGTGTGTGTGTGTGTGTGTGTGTGTGTGTGTGTGTGTGTGTGTGTGTGTGTGTAAAAATCTCTTTGGCACAGAGTATTATCATAGCTATAATAATAATAATAAATAATAATAATAAATGTGTCTATGTGAAAAAGTAATTATTTTTTAGATTCATTAATTGTTTTCATCATGTTTACCTACAACCACTGCAACCAAATGTTCCCTGAAACTAGTGATTAGCTTCTCATATTAATACGCAGGTATTCTGGCTCATTCCTCCATGGTGAATGGCTTCCACTGAATGGGTTTTTTGTGGGTTTTTTGCATTACTTGCTTACTTCAGGTCCCATGTAATACTTCAATGAGATTTAGGTCAGCACTTTGACACTGAGTTTGTTCTTCCTCCATTATTGTGTAGATTTCTTTGTATATTTGGAATCATTGACTTTTGTATGATCTACTTGTGCCTTACTTCAATTTTAGCTGGCAGACAGATGATCTAATATTTTTCTGTAGAATTCACTAAGAGGATCAAAATTCTTGCTTCCTTCAAGACTGGCAAGTCATTCAGGTCCTGAGGAAGCAAAGCATCCCCAAGCCATGGCACTACCAGCTCCACACTTGACTAATGGTACAAAGTTCTTACAGCAGAATGTATTGTTTGGTTTGATTTAATATAATAAATATAATGTAAATATAATAACACACATAAGCCTAAAAAGTTGCAAGTCTGATTTGGTGGCAAAGATATGCAAATATATAGATATTCTGAAATAATCAAATACTCTTTTCATAGAACTGTAGATATGGAACCTGCACATTGGGATGTTCTCCAAATGTCCCCGTCCCATTTCTGTCGGAAGCACTGTTTAAGGCACTTCCGGGTTGAAAGGATTAGTCAGTGACATCACCATTGCCCAGGGGATGCTGGGGGGGGGGGCTTCTTTCATGTCTCCATCAAGGAGCTGGAGCAAATGACAGGAGCTCACCCCACTACGCAGCAGTACATGGGTGTTGAACGCAGATTTTGCTAACCTCCAACCCAGCATGAGCCACTCTGTTCTAATGTTCTGGATTGTATCTCCCACAAATTCCAGATGAGCAATGATCAGTATTAATAGTTCTGGAAGTTTACCTAGTTCATGAAATCTATTAATCTTTCTCTAGTCTTATACTACAGATTTGGCTTATTTATAGCAGACAGTAGCATTGTTCATATTGCCGGAAATATAACTGTATACAACATTGAAACACCTATAAGTATTAGACTACGACTAAGATGGTGATTATTCCTAAATATTCCAGAAATATGTCAACTATTTAGCTCAATATTTAGTCTCATAATAGCAAACTTGTGAGAATTATTAGTAATTTGAACTAGGTTACAACTTACCACTGAGTTTCTAAGCTTTTCAGGTAAGGGGTCTTTGACCTCAGATAATGGATCTTCTGGGTTTTTATCTTCTGAAGTAGGAAAAAGCTTTGATTGCACTAAAGAGCTAAAGTAAATACTTGTTTTAAACAAAGTCTTTACAGAAAAGAACTGCATTATTCATTACTGTATTCTAAGCAAATCTAAAGCATCTCTTTCAGTTTAAAGGAAAACGAGCATTTCTTTTTTGATAAAACAAATGGTATCTATCAAAAGAGCTCTATCACTCTTTGATATCCCCATTGTCTGGATATTTTTACAAGATCATGTGATGAAATATTATAAATTGCTTCTGTATAACCTCTACAGCAAGTTGCCAATCATTCATGGTTTCATTGAAATAGCTGAAATTTGAAAATGTAAATTAATGTTACCATTTAACTATTACACATTTATCTTTTGGATATCATCAGAAATGTTTCAGTTCAATATTTCAAACAATCTGTAAGTAATTTAAAATACTTTGTGTAATTTTTAGCTGACTGTTCTTATGCAAATAATTCCTACAAGGCTCTCATGCCTCTTAAATTTATTTATCTATAAGATTTATATCACTGCCCATCTTAAGTAACCCTAGGTGGCTCACAACAACAGTAAAACCAAGTTATAAAATACTGTTTTATGACAGAAAATGATCATAAAAACAGTAAAGCAGTAAACAAAAAAATCTGTGCCTTAATCATCTTCTTAGGATATCCCATGGTAGGCTCCAGTTGCCCATATTCCAAACTATCTATCTATCTATACAGTTTTAGGAGAGGGACTGGTTGAACCAGGGGAAGGCGTCAAATAGGGACTTAGTCTAGAATCTCTATGTGGGCACAAGAGGGCAAAGTCCAACCCCTCCTTGAATGCCACTGAACTTTATCTAGCCTCACCCAGGTGCAAACTGTGTGAGAAAATTCCTGTGTATGGGCTTGAGCAATAAAACAGTTAATTGAACTCTTCAAAAGTGGGTTGTTTGTTTATGCCTGACAATAATACAATCCTATCCCAGCACCTTGGGATAGTAAGTCCTGGTAAAATGCCAGGACTTAATTTCTTACAAAAGGCTAGAAGGGTGGGCACTTATCAAATTGCTGAGGAGAGGGTGTTTCACAAGATAGGGGCAATCACAGAAAAGGCACGCTTCCGATGTCCCACTAGATGACAAGATTTCAGGGAAGGGCCCGGGAGCGTGCCTACCCTATCTGATGTAGTGAGATGGGCAGATATTCTTAGGGAGAGGTGGTCCCACAAATAATTAGGTCCTGTGCCATGTATGGCTTTAAAGGTGATAACAAGCACGTGGAAGGAAACTGAGAGGCTGTGCAGCTCATGCAATAAGGATGCAATATGGGCAAACTTATGAGCACCCAATATTGTGCGCACTGCTGCATTCTGGACTAGTAACTTCCAAATGATCTTCAAAGGCAGTCCCATATAAAGCGCATTGCAAAAATCCAACTGGGAAGTGACTAAGGCATTAGTGACCATGAGCAAGGCTTTTCAGGCTTTTTATATATACAAATGCTTCAGAATCATCACAGTCTATGGCAATGATCAGAGTAACCTGGCATTTTTAAGGAATAAATTTCAATGGAGCAAAGAGCTACAATTCCAATCCTATATCTATTTACTACTAGTTCCAAGTGAGTTAAGGTTTTCATAGAAGCAGCTTTAGGCTTTTAAAAAGTTAATTTCTTCCATATTTCTCAATCTGAGAAACAAAATTTGTAATACAGGAAGACATCACTTACAAAAGGACAGAAGGATCACTACTTTGTCGGCTGAGATGATAGGAAATTGCCACTAATGTACCACAGAATACTGAAAAAAGCACTGGAATATGTTGACCATCCCAAGAATCCTGTAGACAAATATGTATTCATTTATCAGAATGATTAAGTCAAGTTATAGTATAAAAGATCATTTTTATTTTAAAATTGTTAGAAATTCTGCATTAAAAATGAGTAACATCAATTGCATAGTGGTAAACCACAAGATTATTTGGTTTGGAGATTATTTTAAACCTGCTTTTTGATTAATACAAAACAAAGTAATGAAATGTAAATGTCTATGGAGACTCTCAATCATCCAGTCATGGTTGTTCCAAAGGTGCTTTTTCCAAAAGGCAACTGGACTTTCTCGTATTTTTTTTCCTTTGAAAAATGCTTTGCTTCACATCCTAGAAGCTTCTTCGGTTCTAACTGGTGGGGAATTAAAGAAGCTTCTTGGACGAGAAGCAAAATGTTTTCAAAGCAAAAACCAAGAAGTCCAGTTGCCTTTTGGAAAAAGCACCTTTGGGATAATGAAATGTAATCATAAAATAATCCAACTCCAGTGATTCAGGAGTCGTAGAATTCCAACTGAGAACTCTGAAACAAGGCACACACTACTCAATATAAAGATCAGAAAGCATTTGGAAGCATTATAATTCCCTGGGAAAAATAAATGAGGAAATCTCAGTATTTAAGTCACATTCAGACTATGCTCTTCCAAATTAAAGCAAAATCAGGACAAAGGCAAATGAACGTTTTCAAAAAGTACATGTATGGTCAGTCACTAGGAGTCATATATGCAGGGTGTAAGGATAATAAATGACCACAACTTCTGCTTTTCAGCAATTTATATTCAGCAAGTATTTTCTCTAAATCTGGAGACCCATGTCTATACATCTGCTGTATGAATCTCTTGTTAAAATTAGGATATGAATCTGCTATTTTTGAACATTTTTCCTGTTATAAAAAAGGACAATGGAAGCAGTGTATTTCCATATGGTCCAGATTCTTAAGCTTAAGAATGTAAAATTTAGAATTCTAAATTAATTAATTAAATTAAATTATTAATCAATGACCAACATTAAGAATTTAGCAGATTAAGGGCTAAATTAATTCTCTATGTAGCTTTTTTCCTTCTTTTTTGTTAGGTTTAATTTATTGTAATAATCACAATATGCATTGAGAAAGAGAGAGAATTTTTTTTCTAACTATAAACCATTATTGTATTTTTTTCTTTATAGTGTTGTAGTTCTTTGTGTTACAGTATTATAAAATAATAATACTATCACACTAAATTTTCCTAAGGTAAGGACATTACACCTACTATCAACAAATATTCAAAATATATTTTCTTATATAAAGATGTGAGATTTTTGTCTGCACCTTGAAGCTATTTCAAATTAGTTTTATTGGAAGATCCCTGGGTTTCTGTATTGTACGAAAAGAAATGATGTTATCTCCATGTACGGTATAAAATCATGAAATAAAACGATAACTGCATTTATCCATTTTACAAAAAACAGAATATAACAATTTTAAATCTAACTGTACTATATAAAAATATAGCACTGGTGCTACTACTCACCTTTAGGGCCCCATAACACAATCCATATAATAACGCTACGGCCACAATACTACAGATAAAACTGTAGAGTGCTGCAATGAGGCTTGTTGTGGCTAGATAATAATACAACAATAAAGAATAATAAAAAATGAGTAAAATTTATCTTGATGCAAAAATTAAGCATTTATTATTTTGAAGATTGTTTTAGGTGTATCTTTGGGTATAGATTTTTTTCATGAATTCACTTTCAGGAAATATTTTTTCACACCTTCTTAGTTTATCAAATATAAATTATTATTACTTTTGAAATAATGTAGAGGTAGTCCTCGAGTTACAACAGTTCGTTTAGTGACCGTTCAAAGTTACAACAGCATTAAAACCATTTTTAAAACCGTTTTTCACACTTATAACCGTTACAAGCATCCCCATGGTCAAGTGATCAAAATTCAGATGCTTGATAACTGACTCATATTTATGACAGTTGCCGTGTCCCAGGATCATGTTTTACAACCTTTTGACAAGCAAAGTCAATGGGGAAGCCAGATTCACTTAACAACCATGTAACTAACATTAACAACTGCAAAGATTCACTTCATAACTGTGGCAAAATAGGTCATAAAATGGGGCAAACCTCACTTAACAAATGTCTCACTTAGCAACAGAAATGTTGGGCTCAATTGTGGTTGTAAGTTGAGGACTATCTGTATTCTTAATAGAAGCACTATAATTTGAAGAGATTTCTGGAATTCTGGACTATATTACAATTCATCAGAGCATGTATAACATTATTCTGGTGCATGAAAAGTTCCTATCCATGTTTTTTGTTTGTTAGCAAATCTTGAGATATTGCTTTCAGATGAATCAATTGCTTGGTTAATGCTGGGACAACGAAGAGCAGACATAATGCCAAGAAAGAACTACCGTATTTTTCTGAGTATAAGACGCACCTTTTTCCTCCCTAAAAGTGGCTGAAAATTCAGGTGCGTCTTATACTTCGAATGTAGCCTTTTTTTCCAGCCCTAACTAGGTGCTAACAGATCTTCCCAGCTCTTACCTTGCAGGCTTTTTCATTGTTACTCTCTCCAAAGAATGTTTTTCCAGCCCTAAGTCTTTGCAGGTTTTTTTTTCATTGCTCTACTTGCTCCAAAGAAGTTGTTTTCTAGCCCTAACCAGGTGCTAACGATCTTCCCAGCTCTTACTGGCTTGCAGGCTCTTTCATTGTTATTCTCTCAGAAGGTTTTTTTAAGTCCTAACCAGGAGATAAAATAATGGGCTGCAGCTGCTCCGAATAAGTTTTTTTCTAGCCCTAACTAGGTGCTAACGATCTTCCCAGCTCTTACTGGCTTGCATGCTCTTTCATTGTTACTCTCAGAAGAAGGTTTTTTAAGTCCTAACCAGGGGATAAAATAATGTGCTGAAGCTGACCAGACTAAGGACGCTAGCCAGATGAATACCTGGTAGGCAGATTGTTTTCCCCTATTTTCCTCCCCAAAAACTAAGGTGCGTCTTATACTCCGGTGCGTCTTATACTCCGAAAAATACGGTAGGTTGCTGTAGTGGTTCAGGCACAAGTTAGAAACCGGGACCCTGTGAGTTCTAACCCTGTCTTAGACACAAAGCCAGCAGCGTGACTTTGGGACAGTCATTCTCTTTTAATCCCAGGAAGAAGGCAATGACAAACCACTTCCAAATATCTTGCAAAGAAAAGTACAGGGACTGGCAGCACCTAGAGTCAAAAGTGTGTGCATGTGTGCAGACACACACACACACACACTACCAAAACAAAGTTTAGCATAGAACAGCAAAATTCAAGTGAACCCTGACTCATGCATTTCATCCTTAACTTTCCTAACCATAGTTTACTTTTATATTTTAATTGATATGTTATGGTTCCCCCGCCCCCAACTGAGTACTGTAGAGAGAAAAAACCATGAATAAAACCAATGAACTTCTACATTATACTGAAATATGATTAAAATTATGTTTGTTTATATAAATCAGTACATAAATATTTGATTATCAAGTCATTGCCTTGTAGGAATACTTAGCCAGATACAGGTAGTCATGACTTACAACCATTCCTTCAGCAACCATTTGAAGTTACAAACATGCCGAAAACAGTGAAAAGCAGTTTTGTCCAATGGGAAAGGGGCAGGGCTTGGCTCAGGAAGCCACAGGTAAGAATCGTTTCCTGGAAAAGTTGCTTGCAAAGGGGCATGTTTTTGCCAGAATGCTCTTGGCTGGGTTTGCACAAAAGGGCATTTATAAGAATAATTATTGCCTCTTTGCACTAAGCTTGTTCCTGGAGAAGCTGCTTGCAAAGGGTCATGCTTTTGCTGGAGTGCTTTTGCCGATGGGGCGTCTTGGTGCAAAAGAACAGGAGAGGCACACCTCATTAGCAGCAGCAGCAGCAAGAAGACCAAACAGGTAAACTGGGTATCAGGGGTCTCAGAATTCATAGATATAGGCAGGTGGGAGTTGCTTACCTTTCTAAAATATGGTGGTGGGAGGGACCAAGGCTAGAATGGCTCGGATTGGGGTGGGTGCTCTCAGCTAACAACTGCTAAAATATACTTAACGATGACAAGGGGAATTGCCAGGATTGCCGCACTAAGCATGTGACATGCCACTTTATGAGCATATTGGTTAGCGATGGAAATTCCATTTCCAATTGTGGTTGTAAGTCAAAGACAACCTATAATCTGAAAAGGCTAAATTATGATACCCTGAAAGCTAAGAGTTTGCATAAACACTCAAATTATTTTTAGAGACCCACTGAAAAGTTTTTTACCGATTATATTTCATGAAATAAAATGGTTTTACTCACCATTGCCCCCAAAGACATGAATATCTAATTGTTCACAGAGGTACATCACAAATGTGTTCACTTGAGGCAGAAGACCAATGAAGAATACTATAGGGAAGCATAATATAAACACTACAGGAGACAAAAATGATAAAAAGCAGTAAGTACATGAAGAATTGCTGACCGATTTTCCACATTTGTACCACATTGTAAAGGTACTTTTCCAACACTGTCATAACTGTGAACAGTCGCTAAACAAGATGGTCACTTAACAAGGACTACCTGTACTGTTCTTTACCCTATGTCTTGATTATATTTTCTAGCATCTAAATCCTGTATATTCACTTAAACTCTTTGTTCTGGGACCTTCTTGGAACTGGTGTATCAAAACACTTCATCTTATTTAAAGAGAAAGACAGAGAGGGGGAGACTAAAATAGAATAATTAGGTTCAATAGAGCAAAGATGACACAGGGATGGGAGAACCTAGCAACCTCTAGATGCTGCTACCTGGGATGGCTGCAATTTTGTTTCAACAGCATCTGGAAGGCTACAGGTTTTCCAGCCCTTACCTAAATGCACCAAATAGAAAAATCACTCACCCATTACCAAGTCCCTTGCTGAAAGCAGCAATATTGGATTCGTGAAAGCCATTCCATATAGTTGGAACCGTGCAGTAAAAGTGCTCTTGCTGCCATAGTCCAATAGCCAAATGAGACTGCAGCATATACAGAAGTAAACAGGCCTGCTGTAGGCTATGATTCGGTTATGACCCTGGAATACAAGTTTGAGAACTGCAACTTAAGTTGTAAATCATAACTACTCCTTTCTTTAAAAATCAGTTCTGAAACTTCATTTTGCAGGCTAGTTCCACTGAAGACAGAACTTATGCCTTTTTCTAGATGAAGGAATAGAGTTCCCTCCCCCACTCCAATAAGACATTGCACAACATTATTTTAATTCTGTATCAATTACATCAGCTTCATACTCCAAGCAAATAACAAATATTCAAGTACCATTGATTTTCAGTTCTAAACAGCAGCTTATTTTCTGCTATCATTACATTATTATTTTTTTGCAGCTTCTACTAAAGTAATAGAAATTGCCTTAACTCCTTTGTGACTTTACTGAATTCCTATCAGGCACCATTAAAATAAATATTGCTGCGTATGTGTATTGTTTTTCTAGTTTCTAGTTTCTAGTTTGGTATCTCCTAAAATAATAATCTGGTTAACACTCCAAAAACTTTCTATTTAGAACAGGGGTGTCAAACTGGCGGCCCGTGGGCCGGATGCATCACGTGCAGGCCACGCCCACCCTGGCTGGGCAAAGGCAAAAAAGTCACAATAGGTCACCTAACATCACATGACGCGATAGAGTTTGACACCCGTGATTTAGAAAATCACCTTCATTTTTAGTGGATTTAATTAGTACATTTTGAACTGTATACTGGCCATTTGTAGGCATATCATATACTGTATAGATTTTTTTAAAAAAACCATCAATGTTTTTAAAGTACAATTTCTCTTTAATGGCAATATTTTTCGAAACAACAGCAATAGATGCTGTAATTTTTGATTTATTAGACTACATAAAGATCAGATGGGAAAACTTACATGTCGAGGTGATGAAGAATCTGGCTGAACGCTCTGGAAAAGTGCAAAGACAGCAGAAAAATGTTATTGTTGGTTTGGTATTTCCTAAAATAATAATCTGAACAAATGATATTTAAAATGACTTCCCTGAACACATTAAACTATCAGGACAGCATTTTTCAACTGTGAAAAAAATATTTCTCAATTATTATCCAGAGCAAACAGGAACTAAAAAGTCTATCATAGTTTAGATATGTCTAGTTGCAACAGAAAATAAACACAACTGTTAACAGAATTTTTGGTGGGGAAAATGACCATTTAACGGTCTTTCAAGGGAGATGACGTAGCTTGTTTCCCCCTGTTTTCCTCCATATCGAAGGAGGAGACCAGGAAAATCTGCCTTAGACATTCTGTATAGATGTATAATCAAGTTCTGTGAAATCTCGTAATGTGACATGAAGAATTCAGAAATATATTAAAAAGCCTAATCAACAATAGGAAGAACACACTGTTTTTCTGTGTGGGTTGCTTCAGAAAGGAAAACTGTGTTGCTCCCTAGGACAAAAAAAAAATCCAAATTCACAATCATGCAATAGCCTCATTTGGGACAATCCAAATATTTCAAATTGTGAGTGGGTTTTTGAATTATTCAGAAAACTTCTGGATATTTGTTTTTTAAAATATTATCCAATGTGGTTTTTAACAATTTGTAAGATTGCAAGTTTTATGAATCTTACTTCAAAAAAAACCCAACCAGAATGAATAATATTCCCAAGTGATAAATCATTGCCTGTCTCTCAAGATACTACATCCACGTACATTAATATTACCTGTGACATCTCAAAAAGAGGATTAGTGGCTTCTTAATCACAATTATAAGAACAAGCCAGCATCAAATCGAATCCAATCCAATAAAATATATTTTGAAATCCACACTTGTTCTACAAACCATAGTTTATGCAAAGTCCTGAGCTATGGCTGGTTTACACTTAAAGGCAAAATTAATTTATTTCAATCTCCTTCTCTGGCATATTAAAAAAAAAGGAACTGAGAGGAATATGAAGACTGAAAAGATTTCTTCTCATTTTGGGAATCATTATTCCGTTCTCCCCTTCAAGGTGTTCTTTTAATGTCTTTATTCAAAAAATAAGCTATAAAACAGGGACATCTTTTGAAAATACTGTATATTAACTCACATGGTAGACAACTTTAATAATTTAAAACTACGCAACAGTGAGGATAAAACATTACCTTCAGCAAAGAGTACTGGCAGCTGGCAATCACCAAACAAAATTGGAAGACCCAGATGTCCTTGAAGAAGCCTTCTATAAGGAGTACAGAACCTAGGAAAGCCACTTGGATAGCTAGAATGACAGCTAATACATTTTCTAAGATCTCACGATTCCTATGGACAAAGAGATGTATATGTTAGTGAAATGCTACAACAACAGGAACAAAGAATGCAAGAAAGCAGAACAAATCAAATAGCTATTATTATTCATATTCAGAAGATATATTTGCTTATTTTTGATTTTGAAATACATTTTAGTTATAATCAACCACATTTTCACTTGAATTCAAGTGAACAATCTATTCTATTAAATAGATCCAAAACAGGTAATCATTCAATCCATCATTTAATCAAATCATCTGGCAGTCCAAATCTTAACAAGAAGAGATCACCACTTCCTCTTTGTTTTCTAGGTTTTTTTTTCTAATTAATAGTAAATATTTTGTTATTATTTATTTATTTATTTATTTATTTAGACGCTCTTATAGGCCGCCCAATCCCGTGGGACTCAGGGTGGCGTATGATCTTGCTCGGTTCTCAGTAAACTATTATTTGCAATTTTATTCCTTAATGCTTTGATACTTCTAGAATCTTTAGATATCTTTCCAAGCAGACTAATAACCTAAACACATTCTATGATAGAACAGTATAAAACATACAGGACTTACCTGTCAAACAAAGCCAAAAGAGTCAATCTATCAAAATTGATACCAATCCAGACTTTGGGTAAGATCCAAAAGCGATAATAGTGTTTCACTTTTTGCGATGGCTCCTCCTGTGGTTGTAGATGGTCCTGCAGATCAGGACTTAGGTCCATGTCTTGATGCTCCAGAAGATCAGTATCTATGGTCAACAGTCTGTTCAGTCTGATCTGAGGGAGGGAAAGCTACAATAACGTTAATAAGATTTTGCTTTCATATTTAACTTCTTCAGTCCTATTTTGAAAGAACATAAATGTTAGAGGAGAGAGATCCTGCTAGGTGATGACTACTTGATTACCTGCCATCAAGCACTGAAGCACTGGGGAGAGAGCTATCTCTGGAAGAGTTATCTGAATAACACTTGCTTATTACCATTTGCTCAAAAACACTATGGATATGCCAAGGATATCTGGATTGGCTAATTGTCTCCAACAAAGAAATACAGATCTTTTCCAAGGTTAAATAAAGTAGCAGAGATTGCATACCTGCACACCAAGCTATAGGGATATTTAATGCTACATCAAAGGATGAGACTAAGACTGCTGAACAAGGCACATGGATTGGACTGGATATCAATAAGGCATTGATACATATTAGCCCCAATATATTAAAGCAGCTATGTCATTCTAATTATCCGCCCGCTATACAGGTAGTCCTTGACTTACAACAGTTCATTTAGTGACTGTTCAAAGATACAACGGCACTGAAAAAAGTGTCATGATGGTTTGTTACACAACCATTGCCGCATACCCACGTCATGTGATCAAAATTCAGCTGCTTGGCAACTGACTCATATTTGAGACGGTTGCAGTGTCACAGGGTTATGTGATCACCTTTTGCCACCTTCTGACAAGCAAAGTCAATGGGCAAGCCACATTCACTTAACAACCTTGTCTAACTTAACAACGGCAGTGATTCACTTAAGAATGTATCTTTTCTTTTATGTACACCGAGAGCATATGCACCAAAGACAAATTCCTTGTGTGTCCAATCACACTTGGCCAATAAAGAATTCTATTCTATTCTTTTAAAAAAAAAGTGGCAAGAAAGGTCATAAAATGGGACAAAATTCACGTAACAAATGTTTCATTTAGCAACAGAAATTTTGAGCTCAATTGTGCTCATAAGTTGAGGACTACCTGTAATGTCCAGCTTCTGAACATCTCAACCATAAATTTCAGGTGGCTAGCCTGAATTTAATTGGAGCAGCTAAGTTTAGAATATAAAATTATATATAATTTGCAACAAATAGTAGCAAATGCAAAAACTTACTAAATCATGTGGATAAAAGCGAACTGAGGTAGAACTTGACACATGAGAATCCGTATCACTGAAACAAGAAGACAAGCTTAGTTGGATATCTTAGTCTGATTTCCAATTCAATTCAGTTTTCTGTTTTAGAAAATAGAACATTACCCCAATATGCTCATACACACAAACATACACATTATATTGAAGCTAATGTTTGATTTTGGCAGAATGTCTATTTGAGCCATAGGCCAGGATTTTCTTTTTCTTTCTGATGCATACAATAATATTGGTGTGTAGTTCCCAATTATTATTCAATCATAAGTATCAGATTTAATACTTAAACCTTGATATTATACAATATAAATCTAAAACATTTGCTTTTAGTATCAAAACGCAATCCTACAAATATTATCCATTTATAAATAAATTGGTATTACTGCATAAACTACAGCAGCTACTTTCAAAAACACACCAGATGTTAGATGTTCTTCTTGCAGCTGGCTCAAAATTCACAAGCGACATATCGCAGCCCCCCGTCTCATAGAGTGTGGAACTGAACTTACCTATCGAAAAGAAAGTCAAAATAGATTAAATATGAAATCTTTGAACACTGTAGCAACAAACATATTGTTATTTACAAACATACACACTAATTTAAAAATCATGAATAAGAAATGATTTTTATAAGAAAGATCCCCCAAAAGATACTGTAATATATTATTAGAGATTAAAACACATGGCCAATTATGAGGCTGGCTCATTTATATACCCATTTTTCATCACCCCTGTATGGCATGGTTTGTTAACACAAACATTAAAAATACAACATCAAGACAATTAAAAATTTTACAATGGGATTTTTTTGTTTGAAAATTTCACCATATTCAGTTTATCAATTCCTACAGCAGTAAGACTACCTTTCCTGTAGATTGTGTAGAAGAAAGCTAATAAATTAGATTTATGTAGTTGCAGAAAAAATAATTAAATAATTAAACAAACAAACAAACAAGAGAGGGAAAAGAATTTATCTTGTATAATATTTGAATGTGAGACCATTCAATGAAATTAATTGGCAATATGCTTAAAACAGACATAAGGAAGTGCTTCTTTGAAATGTCAATGTATGCAATTTGCTGTCATAATAACTCCATTACGATGAAAACATGGTAAACCTGCTTCCATTAAAACTATATATTAGCAACCCATGATTATTAGCTACTGATAAAAACAATTACTAAATGGTTCCTCTCAGATATTCCTAATAAAGGAATAAAGGAAAGATTTATTATTTATTTATTTAATCGTTCTTATAGGCCGCCCAACTCCCGTGGGACTCTGGGCAGCGTACAACATAAAGATGTAAAGAAAAATGCTTGATTTTAAGTTCCTACCTACTGTAAATAAAATGGACTACATCTTTGTATCTGCTAACTCTGTGTTTATGTATGTATGTGCGTGTGGTATGAAAATATCACACACTGGAATTTTTGAATTATTATGTGCCATAGAGAAAATGCAAAGTGTACACCTTTTTGATGCATGCAATTCTGGGAGTTGGGGTGTTCTCAAATGATCCCCAATGTTAATGAGGGTAAAATTTTTGAATTCTGCTTTTTTTTTTTTGCAATTTGAGGATTTTGTGGAAATTTAAAGGGTGAATTGTAAAGGCCCAAGATCACTGCATCACTTAAAAATCTGATTAAAGCTAGTGAAAATCACACATTTTTGTGATTGTTTTTTAAGGGACACATTATATTTCTGCATTTTAGCCTTTAAGATCTAACCAACCCCTAAAAAGACCTTGTGTCATATTCATTATAGTGATTTCCTTGTTTCAATTGTTCTTCTGTCTGCTGAACCAAATCAAATCCATTAAACCACATATTTAAAGAATTAGCAGTGCTTGCTTTTTATCAGCAGAGGGAGATAAAACTCTGCAGCTGAATAGTCGAATTCTATGGTTACTAAATTGTTACTAAACAATGACACAATGAAATAATAATAATAATAATAATAATAATAATAATAATAATAATAATAATAATAATAATAATAATAATAATAATAATAATAATAATAATAATAATAATAATAATAAAATAGAAAAATGTAGAAGAACAAAAAGCCTCCACTCTTCAAGTATAGCCACTGACAGGCTGTACAGAGTTCACGACAACTTCTGAGTAAATAGACGCTGTGCTAGACGCTGTGCATTTTTGTTTTATAATATGCATATTATTCCTTTGAAAGTGCATATTTCATTGTTTGAAATAGGGAATTGAAGGAGTCATAGTCTCCATTAAACCTCTCTTCAGAAGAAATCCAGTAGTCACCATAGTTTGATTTCAATACGGAACAATTATATACAAACATGCATGACTATCATGTTCTTCCTGTTCAAGAAATGCAGAATCCACAAAAAGTGTAATAAATCGTAAGCCAAAAAATTAAAGATGTGAGATTTAAAAAAATAGTAGTAGAATAAAATTACTCCACAAATGTAACATTACCTATATTTCTCCATACCTTTCTAGCCTTGGAAAACACATTCATCTTCTACTGCATCCTTACATAGATTCATATATTGCTTTCAATTCTTTAAACTTCTCATCTCTTTCTTTCTCAGAATCTCATCAATTCTATCCAACCATGCTTATTTTGGAGTTCCCTTCCTCTTAACCAATTCATTCTTCCTTCACATATTTATTTTGAATTCATTTAGCCTATATAGGCAAATTTATTCAACTTATTTCTTTCATGCTGATCATGGTATGTTATAATTTATAATCCAATGTAGACCTTCATTTCATATTCCTAAACTCCAAATCCATAATATCAAGCCATCTTTATTTATTACATTCTTAATCCTTTTTCTCATTTTTCATGGACACATAATGTATATACTTTTTTCTTTTATTTGTTGATTCACATTTTTTAATAAAGTAGATACCTCTCTTATATTCCAAGTTGTATATGACCTGCTGGAATCTTAAATCTATCATAAATTTGTTTAGTAAGAAAAAAGTGCAGATGTGGTTACCAGCTTTAATTGCAAACATGCCATGAGCAGCATCTTCTGTTAATCGTAAGGGCAGGATTTTTTTAATTCATTTTTGACAATCTGCCATAAGTGCTGCTGAAGTTCAATTTTACCCTAAGAAAGTCCATGCTATTACAGTATATGCAAAATAGTGTTTCTAAATTAGAATTTGCAAGCTAATATCCTATTACAAGCATTCCACCAGCTAGAAAGTACATGTAGTCTATCATCATAATTCAGAATGTTATAACAACTGTATTAAATGAATAAATAAATAATAATAATTTGTATAACTGACTTTAATAAGCTTTCCAACTAATTTAGCCCATACAAATTACACAGGATTACCATTTGTAGACAGAAATCCTTTTTGCCTCATTGCTTACATTGACAAAAAATCAAATTCAGATTACCAGACAGAAGAGCTGCAAAATTCTATGAAAGATTTAAAAAAATAAAATAAAATTCAGGCCCTCAATGTTTGTCTATCTCTCTATCCTTCCATATTTCCAAGTCTCCCATTTCCCATCTCCCTCAAAGAGGGGCTCTGATTTTTTGGTCTAGTAAGCCAGTAATTCATTCATATTGATAAGGATAGCAAACATATTGGCTTTGTTTTGAGAAGAGTACCAGCTGAGCAATTACAATATACTTACTTACTCAAAACTTCCCCATTTAAGGGCAATTTATACAACACAATCTCACAGTATTAATTCACTTATCCCTCTCTGGATTCCAAACACAGCAATACTATGCATTTAAGTTATGGCAAAGCTATATTAAATTTCAAAACTTGTAGCAATAGAACATCATCCAATTTGGGAATGCACAGATAATCCTAAACTTAGAATCCCTCCCACTCCAAAGCTCCATATGATCTCCCACTAACGGTTTTATTTAGATATAAGTAGCACAGATGAAGAAATGGTATTCTGTGGAACACCATGGGTGAATGACTTACCCACTGAAAGTTGTCATCTAGCACCATTAAAAATAATAATCTAAATTTAATTTTACTCCCCAAAGCAGAGAGAAAAAATAGAAATATGTGTTGCTGCTACATTTTGGATATCTACACACTTGAAAACGTCTGGTACCTGGCTGACAGTACACTTGATGACTTATTAGCACTTCCCTAAATACAATGAGATAAGTCACGTCTATAGTCACAATAAAAATATAAATGTATATGAATGAATTTAACAGTGGAAACCAGATTTCCCTCAATAGTGCGTAGATTTATTTAATTTTTATTTGATTTCTTTAAATAATGTATATAATCATATGACAAATTAAATATACCCCATGTAAAAAAAATCCTTTTTTTAATATATGTGGACAAAACAATTGTTTGTATTCATCCAAACAATATATAAAGACAAAGATGGTATTACTTAATACTGACTTTGCAATAATTTATTCAACAAAAAAGAAATAACAGATATACCATTTCCTTCTGTGGAAAAGATAAAGTACATCCTTTGCTCTAATGCAGGTAGTTCTTGCTTAACAACCAGAACTAAGTTACGATGGACCCCCAAATTGTTACTTTTGAGCCATCCTTTAAGTTATGATTGCTGCACACAAAAATGGTTTTTGGCAAAAAAAAATACCACCACCCATTTGGGAGAATGGGTTCACTTAACAGCCACGTAATTCACTTAACCACCATATGATTTGCTTAACAACTGCAGTCAATTGCAGTAAAATGGTTGTAAAATCAGGTCACATGGTGATCTGCTTAACAACTGCAAAGTATTTTGATCAAAATTCCAAGACAATGTGGCTTATCTGTAGTTGATATTGCCTCCTTTGGCAGAAACAGTCTCAAATTGATATTTCTTACAACTGCCTCACAGTGTCTGACGTCCACTGCAATTTATTCCTACTCTTCCATGAAGATTTTTTTCACCTGTGTGATGTTTGAAGGGTTTCAGCCCATTTCAAATTACCCCACAACGTCTTGATGGGATTTGCAGTAGATAGACTTTGACTTGGTCATTCCAGGTTCCTCCATTTCTTTCTTTTTCCTCCAAGCCATTCCTTGACAGATTTATTGTAATGTTTAGGGTCATTAGTCACTGGGTCACTGTTTCAGATATAGTTTCTTACCTAAACAGAGAAACAGAATGACCAGGGACAGGCAAAAAAGTAGTGGGAGTGGGAGCAAATTTTGATTTCCTGCCAGCTTCCCCATTGATTTTCCTTGTAGAAAGTTGGCAGAGAGCATTGGAAATGACTAACATGCGACTATGACTGACTGCTGAAGTACAGCAGTGGGGCAGAATTGAAGCAGCATCAACTTGGCTAAATATTAATCACACTGGAGTAATGGATCATAGATTTTGATGCATTTTTTAAGTTACTCCATTTGAAGTATGTTGATTCAAAAATAGCTGCCCAATAATGCACTGTTTCTCCCAAATGAAGGTCACGAGCAATCAGACACAAAAGTTTTAGAGGTAGATACACTTATCTAACAGAAAAATGTTTATCAAGTCTGCTGAACATAGTGAAGCTTCAATTCTAACCATATTTTGACCTTCCTCAGCATAAATGATTTAATGATTGCAACAGCAATGGCTCCTTGGATTAAAGTTGAGGTAACAAATGATGACAAAATAATCTCATGCATAATGTGACTATGATTCAAAGAGAAATATGTTAGCACTTTTTTTTAAAGCAACCACTTGTATTACCAAATGCCAACATTTAATCACTTCCAAGTTAACCATTTGTCACCAGGCTATATGCTTTCCTGTAGTGCCAGTGTCAAATATGGTAGCAGTGAGGCTAATTGTGCACTCTGGTGCCACGGCTGTCTATCTTCTCACTTGATTTGATTTTAGCTTCTAGCATGTAAACAATAACAGTCCAAGGACATTAATGGGCCACAATTACAACTTTGGAATAAAGAGGAACAATCTCTGAGAAAAAAAAATCCTAATCAGTGGAAGCAGGCCTGTATAACTCTTGAAACAGAACTAGATGACAAGAAAATAGGAACCCCCAAAATCTGAATTATAGCAGTCATCTGCCCATTCATTCCAAAACATAAATATAAAAGTAACACATTCAGAGATTATTGTAACTCCAAACTTCTCTCATTCTGTAATTGCCACTAAATGCTGCAGCTACCAGTAAAGCAGTCACATTCTGATAGAGCCATAGCATTAGAATAAGAGCTCCATCAAAACAGACATGATCCTAGTTATTCCAGTAAAAAATGGCACTTCAAATCTTTGCAATAGCTTTCCTGATCTTTTCTTCCTTATACAAATTATTTTTTAAAACAACACATACCTGATATTAAAAATGCATCAAGTTCTTGAATTTATCAGCATCCCTATTGTCTAGGTCAGTGATGGTGAACCTTTATTGGTTCGCGTGCCAAAAAGGGGGGGGATGCGTGGGATCACGTGTGTGCGTGCCCAACCCATAATTCCATGCACCCCCGCGCATGCGCGTATGACCCCCCCCACTCCCAGCATGCAATGGCACGCCCATTTTTTGCTCTCTCCAGGCTTCTAGGAGCCTGGGGAGGGTGAAAACGCCCTTCCCCACCCCCTCTGGAGGCTGGAAACAGCCTGTTTCCTGACTCCCAGTGGGCCCAGAAGGCCCGGAAATCAGCTGGCCGGTGCGCATATGCGCGCCGGACCTGAGCTCCCGTGCCACTTGTGGCACCCGTGCCATAGGTTCGCCATCATGGGTCTAGGTTAAATCTGGACCACAGAAAAATAAGGACAAGAAAATTCATATTTTGGGGGAAAGACGATGCTAATAGAGGACATTCCCCATGTTGTCCTTTGGAGAAGATAAATTCAGCATAATTCCTATTTGCTTATTGTTGAATAAACTATTTATATGGAAGCTCCAGCTATTCATGCAACATAAGAATTTTCAAATATCTTGTGGTTCCTTAGTAATGACATCTATTCTGGCAACCTAAAGAATTAAAACTAAAATGAACGATAATAAAATGGTGGTGCAAAGGTCAGACCAACTGGAAAAAAAGTATTACAAAAGTAAATATTTGTCTAAAAGCTTGTAACTGATTTCATCCACTAGATATGCCAATATACTGGGAAAGGTTCTCCTGATTATACAGAATCACTATGAAACAAATGTGAATTCATTTGAATCCTTGTCAATGATTTGGAAATTAAAAGGACATTGTGCAGCACATTTCCAAAATTAGTATTTTTCCACAAGCTATGTAATAGAAACAGCAAAAGGAGGAGAGGGAGGGGCATAGTTTCCTAATTTAAAGATCTAGTTTTCAACTAGGGAGTAATTTCACAGCAGGATCCTTCTGTTTATTTCCCAGGATTGCATTTTTAGGAAGAATATAAAAACATTCATTTCATTTTATGACTGCTTTTTGCAGCAAAAAGAGTTTTGCATGATCAGTGAGAGACTACTATTGTTACCAATTTCTAAAAAAAAAAACACACACATTCCCAATTTTTTGATTCCCAGCAAAAGTGCCATCAGTTAACATAAAATTAATTACATTTCTTAAGACTTAATTTTGGGAAAATACAAGTAGAATTGCAGCTTTAGCAAAATAGAATTTACTGTATAATTTACTTAATACTTTGCAAACATTTTTTTTTGCAATCTGCAAGTTGTCATTTTAAGTATGCCCTTTTTCAAAGTCGTCAAAAAGAATTTTTTATCAAGTTACATTATTCCAGTTAATCATGAGATGGCAGTATTGAATTCTAGTACTTTGCAACAAGACAGAATAGAAAAGGATTGCAAAATGAGACATCAGCAACACTTAAATAAGCTGTGATCAATCTGGTCATACATAAAAACCTCTTTTCAAAAATCAAACTTGGGATGTTGTAGCAAGGGGAATCCAGCTATCATATGTATCACATACCCAACCCATAACAGAACATTCCTATCTGAGATGGGTATTTTCCTCTACCAAGCAGGCAATGGAATGGAAGGAATGCACATAGAGCAGTGAGGGAAGAAGGGCAGCCATCTGACCAGTTAGATCAAACAAATGAATCTTGGTGACTGAAGGAAAAACAGACATTCCAGCCAGATCGCCTTTACATCCACTATTGAAAGTATCAGTGCTTAAATTTAGCACTGCTTTCATATATATGTGCACAGAGAAGCCACAATTATTTCCCACCTGATTAAAATATTAATAGGATTTTACATTGTGGATGATAATTCAGCGATCATCAGAGGTCACATGACAGATGTTATGCTCTGGTACAAATTTGAATCGTCCGACATGAAAGAGATTGTGGAAGTCATTTCTATGATAAAATGTAATTATGTTTTAATTAAAAATAGGCTTGCTGAATTATTAAAGTACAAGTAGCATCATGCCTTCTCTAGGTTTATAGTTTCAATATCCAAACATAAGTTCCAGTACAGAATTCAGAAATGTTGATCAATACGAAACAAATAATAATCACAAGTGTCAGTATTGTAAAGAGGACCATAAATAATTTACAATGGCAACATTTAACACAAAAGTGTATTATAATAACAAAGTTTGAAATACTATTACTTGAATTCTGCATATTAAGGCTGAAAAGCAATTTATTAGAGTTCCATGCATGATTAAAATCTTTAAAATAAATGCAAAAAGTTGAGACATGGTATTTTGATGGATTTTTATATAACTTAATTCAGTATCTTCAATCAGTGATTTTTTTAAAAAAAACCTAGGTAATAATTTAACATAGGAAGTCTTGCAAAAGGGAGACCAGAAGCAATTTGCTGTAAGAAATACACCTCAACCGTCTGAAATAAAGCCAAGACTAAGCAAGTTTAGGTAGAATGCATTATAAGCCACAAATCTATGGAATAAACACTTTGATTGCACTAAGTTATGTAATGCCTGCATACCAAGTTCATTGTGCAAACTGCTGCTGCCGACAGCAGATGCATTGTCATGTGTTGCTTCTAACTGGACACTCCCATTTCTCACCAGCAAGGAGGTGCTAGCGCTGAGCACTGCTGCCTGGGAATGGGGGCGTGACTGGACTTTGACTTTGGCTGTGGACTGCTGCCCTTGCTGAACATCTTGAAGGCTACGAAAGAACATGGATGGTGGAAACATTACAGGGAAGAACACAGAAACAGCAGCTAGAAACCAAGTTAACACTGTATTTTGTATTAAGGTTAAAAGAGAACGGCAATACATTGAACTAGCCAATCTTTGATGAACAACACTGTTACAACATATCCAGGAAGTGAAACAAACGAAAGTTAAAATTAGCTGGATAATCATTCCAAGCAGTTTCTACACTAACTTGGAATTATTACTTCAAAATATTTTCTGTTTCACATACGTAGTTCTCTTCTAAGCAGTATTGGAAAGTGCAATTATATCACGATGTCAATGTCTAATGTAATATCATGGTAATTTTTTTAAATGTCAGCTTTGCTTTTTTTTTGCTAACAAACAGCAAATGTTACTCTTTCATGCAAGTTTAAAGTAAACTTTGAAAAAACTATAAGGAGTAAATGCAATTGCTTTGCTCAACTCAATTTAAAAATAACATACATCTGTTGCATTAAAAATCACTTTGTTTTATTTATTTCATTTTATTACCTATTTATATAGAAGAAAATAAATTATTAGTACATGTCCAATTTCCCTTTTTTCCCACTCAAATGTGTTTTGTTTAAAGGTCTGTCCAGGATAAATTCAGAGGTGTGCATGGTAGTAAAGATAAAAACAAGAAAAATTCTTGTTGTGCAAATGAATAAATATGTACTACATTAAGCCCAGAGTTTTTCCAAATGCTGAATAGAATTGTGATACAGAAAACTTAGATGTACTATGAAATAAACCCAGACTCTGTTCTTATCTATGAGCTATCCTTATACTGGGACCTTCTTAACCTGGGAACTTGCTGTATTGCAGTCATAATATGCTAAATGTGCTAATATTGCAGTCATAATCATGACTTGAAATTTGAACCATTGTATATTTAACTTGAATCACTATGTATTTAACTTCAAATTTGCTACAATAGAGCCTGGTTCAAATTCATTATACAATATTACTTATTACATAATAATATTGTGCCAGCTTACATACAAATTCGACTTGGGAATAGAACTCATTCTTAAACTGGGTCCCATCTGTATAGCACATTTTAAGAAGAAGGCAGAAATTATGTATGTTACAGCTGAATTGAATTCTACTGAATTAAATCACTCTTAATTCTTGGTAAATTAATAATGGATACAGTATATGTAGTTATATATCCCTGAAAGAAGCAGTGTGATATGAACCTTTCATAACATATACAATGCAATAATCACACTGTGGTGGAACTTATAAATGTGCACAGGTATTCATTTTGAAGATATAATAAAATTTGTGGTATTTCTAAAATGAACATGCAGCAATCTCTAAACGTGTAACTCTTTAGTTATTTATTTATCCAACTTGTATTGTTTTTCTACATAACTTTATAGGGCTGGCTCAGTCTTGCAGTCTGCATTTGTGCCTTGAAGTATCATTATTCTGTGTTCATTTATTAATTTCATATGAATAAAATTGCAATTATTTGTAGAAAGTATTATTTTATATTTCTACAATACATAGTATTATGTATGTAAAAAAATACTGAATTTTAAAACAATCAGATTAAAATATGCTTAGTTATTAATATTAGTTTCTTAAGGTCCTTGTGTAACTCCACTCCTTATCCAAATAACATTTCAGATGAAAAGAATTATTCCAACAAAAAGGATTAAGTTTGATAAATTCACATTGCTAGCAATATTTAAATCAGTGTAAGAGATCCATAAAAAGTTTTATACATATTTGTTTCATAGGTTTAATTACCCAACTAGTTACATAATTAGTATTAGCAGTATTGATATTACCTAGCTGGGTAGTAAAAAGTTTGCCAGAAAACATCTAAGATCAGAGATCACCAAGGGCTCCATAATTCAACCCTGAGCTACATATTTATATACATAACAGTTTATATTCTTCTTAGTTCAAATATCTAATTATCTGACCAGTCTTTCTGCATTTTAGACTTCTAAATAATTAAATTTTTCCCAAATTCTTGTGAAGAACTCTCTCGCATTTTTTCTCTTTACAGAAGGAAATGAGGCAGAGGATGCTTGGCTTCCTTTATGTCTTAACTGGTGTTCTTCCATAAAATTTGCATTTGGGAAATAGATTCAAATGAAAATATTACAGGACATTTTACATTAAGAATAATTATGAAAAAATAGTTTTAATTTCAAAACTGTCAACCAATAATACTATAGAACACATGCAATACATACTGTTAAATTTCATATGTTCAATATGTACAATTCCTAAAATTGTAGTAATTCTACTATTAACCTAATCATTAGATGAATCTTACTATCATATTTCAGTAAAATAAATTAATAACTGATCATCAAATATATATTTTAAAGAACCATCTACAACTGAGTAACACATTGCATTCCAATCCATTAGAACGGATAGCCATAGTTTTAGAACTACGGTATAATTTAATTTTTTAAAGGCATTGACTCTCTACTTGTTGCAGCATTACCCCATAAAACTTGGGTCAAAATCAGAAAAAAGGTTTTAAACATCCTAACCAAGTAATAAGAATATACTTTGTTTACTCTAAACAGCTTGTGTCAGAAACAGATATGGTGGTTTAGACATATTATGCATATAGAATTGAATTATTTAATGCCTTTGTTTAAAATATTTTATATTTTTAAAAAATTATACAATATAATATTAATATCTACACATGCAAATAAAAGAATGAAGAAGTTATTTAATGTTAGTGTATATTTTATTATTATCATTTCCCAAACTTTAGAAAAAAAATGTATATGTGCATTTATTTATATGGAGGGGGGTGTTAAATCAGAGGTGGGTTCCTGCCGGAGCTGCCCGGTGCACAGCTCCGGTAGGGAGTGGCCGATTGCGCAATTTGCGCACGACCGCTCTGGAGCCCTCTCTGCCGGTCCACCGCGTGCGTCGCCATTTTTCCCCGGTGATTTTGGGTCAATTTTGCTTCTGCGCATGTGCCGAAATCTCACACACAGACACGTCCCCTCGCGAGATTTCGGTGCAATTTTGCTTCTGCGCATGCGCAGAAGCAAAATTGTGCAAGAGGGCGCACACGCATAGCGAGCGCGCGAGCGCCCAAAGCGAGCACTCTCGCGCTTGAAGCGTGAAGATGCACGCGCAGCGCACCGGCACCAGTAAGAAAGCAACCCACTGCTGGGTTAAATACGAATTTCATACCAAAATAGTCTATTGTAACATCAAGCTTAAAAAAATACATTTCACATAAAAGTAAAATTTATCAAAATGAAATAACTCTTACAGAAATGAAGATGGGTACTCTTTGGGAAATTTTCCTGCTATTTAGTCATGGCTTTTAGTCTGGTGGTGTTTTTTGTGACATTACTTAGCAGAAGCCTTCAGGAATTACTGTACAGTTTTAATAAATATCATTTACTCTCAAAACTTTGATACTCCATTCTGTTGCACAAAAATTTCAAATTAATAAATCACCTATTCTACAAGTTTCAGCCATGAACTTTATTAAAAGAGCCCTAAGAATATATTCAACAAAATATGATAAATTATACTCGATAGGAAATCCTGTTGAAGAATATTTCCAAAGTATCATGTAGCTGTGCATTTTCAATGGATATGAAAAGAAGTATCACCATGCAACATGCAAGCCAGCAAGAACAGTGTTAGTTTCCATGGTCCATAAAAACATTGTTATTTGATGGTTTAGCAGTAGCCAAAATTCTTTTTTTCCTATTTAGATAAGATAAATAAGCTGGGCTTTGGATGCACAAAAAAACTAATGCTGAACTCTAGACATTTTAAATTTCACCAAGTTAGAGCTGGGAAACGTTTACTTAAAGCAGTTACTGCTAGTTAATGCACAGTATTTGGCTTGATAGACAAGCGCTATGCTTTAGATTAATTCAGATTCCTGCGTGTCTGGTTCTTTATTTCTAGGTTGTCTGTAATTGTTTTTATTCTGTTTCACAGGTTAACGGGGAAAACAACAAAGCCTAGCTACCTCAAATAAAGATACTTCAGAGTTCACAAATAGCTTTAATTTTTAACTAAAATTTAAAGAATGTTCTAATTGTATGGAAGACAAGCTAGAACGAGCTTAGACAATTTTTTCCCAAGTTGATGAAATATTTAGGAGCCCACCTAAATTTAGGTTGTAGTATACTATCCATTAAACTAGGAATCCAAAATTGCCTCAAGAACTGTGCAGGAGATCACGATACCCCTTTCCCAAATCCCATTTCTTAAGCCAAGTCCTTTTCACTCAGCAGTCTTTTTCTTCTTCTGTGCCGGGGAAAAATAATCCTTCTCTGCTCTTAGAAATGATTAACTTTTGAGTGCTGAACTTCCATTGGTAGATATTGCCTGTAGGCTATGGAGTTATTTTATATTATTATTATATTTTTTGATAAGATAAAAAGGAAAAATAGATTTATATTCAAGTGAAAGACCAACTACATAGTTGAATTTGGAAGTTCATTAGTTTATTATTGAGGAATATTCTAACCAAGTTTGGAATGTTTAAAAAATGAGGGGTCAAATACTTCAATAAATAGTTGCAGTGAGAAGAAAATGTTAGAAAGGTTCCTTTATTTTTTTTTGTTCCTGTTGCTTACTTAACACATGTAATCCACTGACTTTTCTCTTCTTTAAAGTAATGAAGACACTTGAAAAAACCCATTACTACTACTCAATATTTAAATATGACCTAATTCTTATGTTCCTAAAAAGTCTTCTTTTGGAGAAAGAAGTCTTGTCATGACAACAAGAAATAGGCAAGAAATAGATAAGAATTATCAGCAAATGAGATTCTTTTTGTTAAAGGAACAGCACAACTTTATATGAATTCTAAATTAAAATTAGCAATAGCAGAGTGAAAAATGGAACATTGATCCCATTATTTAATTATCCAACTGTGGTCTAAAAGATACAGAAGCTGTATCAAATATGTGCCTTTATCATATTAACAAAGCTCAATAGACTGTTTTTGCGATGGAATAGCCCACCACTGAAAATGCTATTCACATAAATGGATTCCCATTAAAATTACGAGTCTATGTGAAGCAGTCAGTGGAAGTGGAAGTTAGCCCTTCAAGGTCAGATCAGGAAAGAGATTCCAAAAAACTGACTGGAACTATATTTATGTAGGCTGCAGTAAAAGAATCTTGAATGGCTGAATTCTCTTCTCCGTTCCCCTTATCCTATATGAACTAAGGGGGAGTCAGTCTGGGCTCCTTTCTTATGCTTTTGCTATTGCTCAGGGTTAGACTTACGACAGTTCATTTAGTGACCGTTCGAATTTACAACGGCACTGAAAAAAGTGACTTATAACCATTTTTCACACTTATGACCATTGTCCCATCCCCATGGTCACATGGTTTACATTTGGATGCTTGACAACTAGTTCGCATCTATGAGAGTTACACTGTCCTGGGATCATGTGATCACCCTTTGTGACCTTCTGACAAGCAAAGTCAATGGGGAAGCCAGATTCACTTAACAACTGTACTACTAATTTAACTGCAGTGATTCACTTAACGATTGTGGCAAGAAAAGTCGCAAAATGGGGCAAAATTCACTTAACGAATTTCTCACTTAGCAACATAAATTCTGGGCTCAATTGTGGTCATAAATCAAGGACTCCTTGTACCATGATGAATATATCCAAATAATTTTTGTATTAAGATTATATAATTGAAAGGAGGACACAATGGTATAATTTTATTCCACTTACGCACAAAGCAGCATGGAAAATAGGGCTAGTTCTACACTCTGTAGAATAAAAAATGTAATACATTTACTTTCATTAGAATTTTAACAGTACTAATTGTACCCAGAACATTTTATTTAATTATACTGTCATGCTACCCATTTATAAGAGCTCTCTGGACAATCAGTTAAACATTTCTTCTTTTCTTCCTCTTTTAGCACATCGGGTGTCGAGGTTAAGCATTGTAATACTAAAATATAAAAATACAAAATATGTTCCTAATATTAACAAAAATAATTTTGGAATGCTTCATTGATATTCATTGAATTATCTATGACTTCATGTCCAGTTTGAACTGCTTTCAAGACAGTTCTGAATAATCAGGATTAAATGACAGATTTAGAAGCTAATAAGTTTGTTGTTCTTTTCTCTACTTCCATATAAGAAATTACTCCAATGTTATTAATTATTAAGGATTTAATCTTAAAGGAGATAATTTATCAATACCTTTCAATTAATGACTATTAGTCAACATACAGATCATCTATAGAACATGAAATTCATTCAGATTATTGAGACATATGCAAAATATATTTGCATACTCACTTTACATTGTGAAATGACAAGATTTCTTATTTTATCACAATTGTGCATTTACTTTTTTATTCTGGATTGCATTATATAGTTCTGTTCTAAAACATTTTGTGCACTCTTATAGGTATACTAGTATTGTATGTTATTGGTTTTATTTCAGTATATTATTAAAGTATCATAACTGATTTTTAATGAGGCCATTGATGCATTTCATAAGATTCTCAAGTGCGGATGAAAAATGAAGATTTCATGGAACCTCCTTTTGGCATAGGAACCATATGTAGAATTCTTGGTGCTCTCTAAACTTAGTTGTTTGCTTGCATATGTTTTTTTCTACTTGATTGTGTGTCTGTTTAATCCCCGCTTATCTGGGTGTTGGTTGATGTTCTGATCTTTTTGTTTTCTTTTTAGTTTTTTTAGTGTCTCTTTTGAATGCTGTGTAAATGTGGTTTATTTCTATGTTCTATTGATGGCAGATTTATCTGAATGCCAAAGTTTCTAGGAATTCCCTAGCATTACTGGATTTAGCTTGGTCTGGGATGCCCATAATTTACCAGCTGAAAGCCTGGTTGAGTATGTCCATGTGTGTGAGATTAAAGAGTTTTATTGTGTTTTCTTACTGCTAGTTGGTGTTCATGGATGTACTGCTAGTCTTCTGCCTGTCTCTCCTACATAGCAGTTGTTATAATCCTTGCACTGTATGTTGTAGATAGATCCTACTTTTTCCTTCTTGGACTACGGGGTCTTTTGATTTAGAATGATTTGGAGAACTTTAGTAGGTCTGTGTATTATGGTGATGCCATGTGGTTGTAATAATCTGTTTGGCTATTTCTGAGATTTTTTTTATGTATTGCAGTGTTACCCTTTCATCACTTGTGTAGATTGTGCTGCAATGGGTCAATTAACCAGGGACTGTTGAAAAAGTATACATTTCATTGGATGAAATTATATAGGTTTCCTTTTTCTGGAGTTGTGTATTGCTCCAATGTGTTTATACACATCTGAATAATATGCTTACCCAGCTCCTATTCAGGGATTTTGGGTTTGTTAGTTTGTTAATGATTAGTGTGGGTTGCTTTTCAATAGAGTTGTGTTTCTAATTTGCCATTATCTCTCCTGCTGATGACAATATCCACACTATATAGTGTGTTGTTTTCTTCTTCCCTTGTGAATTTTATTCTTTTGAAGATGTTGTTGATTGTTTCATGTATCTTCTCTAGTTGTTCCTTTCGTGTCTCTTCTCTAGTTGTTCCTTTTTTATTATGACAAAGGTGTTGTCTATGTACCGGATCCATATTTTTGGTTGTACGTGTGGGAGTGCTAGTTTCTAGATACTGTATTATAGTCTCTGATATAAAACCTAAAAGTGGTGGATTCTTTTGCTAGTTCTGGATCTGCACAATATCACCGTAGCACACAAACCAATTAAAGCCCCCCAAAATCTTAAGTAAACCAAAAGACCCATTAGCCCAAAGATATATAGTATAAGGACTATAACAAGGACAGACTGGCAGAAGACTAGGAGAATGCACCAACTAGCAATCAGAAGACAAGATGAAAACTTAATCTCATAATTAAACTAATAGACAGAATTAACCATATTTTCAACTAGGAGCATTCTACACCAAGTCAAATTCAACACTAGGGAATTCCTTGAAAGTTGGCATTCAGACAAATCAGCTATCAATAGACACATAGAGACAAAACATATTTACATACCATTCAAGAAAGACCAAAAAAAAAAAGCTAAGAAGGAAACAAAAAGATCAAAACATATTCTTTGTAGCAAAAACACCAGATAAGCAGGAAATAACATCAGACAAACAATTAAGCAGAAAACAATGCCCTAATCAAGAAACTACCAAAAGAAAACCACACCCGCATCACGCTGGCAGGGAAGCTACTATATATAAACAGGGGGCAAACTCCGCATTCACTAATATTGATGATGCTACTTAGTCAGGTAATAAAATGTCTGCAAACAAACAACCAAACTCAGAGAGCACCAAGGACTCCATAGTTCAACCTATGTTCAAAAATAGTTCAAAAAATGACACAAAAAAGAACTTGAAAGCAATACAGAACGACTATGAGCAACTAGGCAAGAACGTCAAAAACCTAGGTGCGCAAGTAGTCTTCTCATCCATACTACCAACAAGAGGACAACATCCAGCAAGGGAACAAAGAATCCTACAAGTAAACCACTGGCTAAAAGGTTGGTGTCGCCAAAAAAACTTTGGATTTCTGGACCATGGACTGTACTACCTCCAAGATGGACTTTTGGCAAGGGATGGGTTACACCTCACAAAGACTGGGAAGAATGTCTTCGGAAAAAGACTGGCCCAACTTGTCAGGAGGGCTTTAAACTAAAATCACGAGGGGAGGGTGACCAATCTACAGGATCCCTGGGACCCAACTCCAAGAATGGACCCCAAGCAAACAAAACAAACAACAAACCAAAAAGGGATGGGGAAGAAAACAAACTCAAACGCCAAACAAGAGACAAAGAAAGAACACCCACAATCAGGCACAAAGAACTCAAATGCCTCTACACAAATGCACAAAGCCTAGGGAATAAACAGGGTGAACTTGAAATGTTAATGCACGAAGGTACACATGACATAGTTGGAATAACAGAAACTTGGTGGGACGAATCACACGATTGGAACACACAGATAAAAGGATACAAACTCTACAAAAAAACCAGATCACACAAAAAAGGAGGTGGAGTTGCACTGTATATAAAGGATCACTATGTAGCTACAGAGCTACAAGTAACCAAGGAAGAAAACCCATTAGAATGCATATGGGTCAACATAAAAGAAAAAAAGAACAACACAACAATAGGAGTTTACTACAGACCACCAAACCAAACAGAAACAATGGACATCCTTTTTACCAACCAGCTAAAGAACATATGCAAGAAAAATAGCATTGTAATAATGGGAGACTTCAACTACCCGGACATCAACTGGAAAACCAACTCAGCACCAAGTGAGAAATCTAACAGATTCCTAACCAGCCTAGCCGACAACTTCATTGTCCAAAAAGTGGAGGAGGGAACTAGAGGGGCAGCCATACTGGATCTAATACTTACAAACAGAGAAGAAACAATAGAAGGAGTCAAAGCTGCGGGAACACTGGGCGAGAGTGACCACGTAATACTAAAATCCACCATAACGCAAACACAAATAACTGAACATAACGACACCTATATCCCAGACTTTAAAAAAGCTGACTTCAATAAACTCAGAGAAAACCTGGGAAAGATCTCTTGGGTGGAAGTACTAAAGGGTAAAACAACTCAAGAAGCCTGGGAGATCCTGAAAAACACGATCATAAAAGCCCAGAACACCACAATACCGATGAGGAAGAAAAACAAGAAATCCAAAAGGAAACCAGCATGGCTAAACAAAAATCTCACTGATAAACTGAATGAAAAAAAAGATAAATACAAAAAATGGAAAGAGGGGCACATAACCAAGGCAGAGTAACAACAGACAGCCAGAATCTGTAAAGAAACAATCAGGACAGCAAAGGCCCAGAATGAACAAAGACTCGCAACAAAAGTCAAAGACAACAAAAAAAGCTTCTTCCAACACATTAACAACAAGAAAAAAATTAAAGAAACAGTTGGTCCACTAAAGAGAGAAGACGGCAAAGAAGTAACAGACAACACAGACAAAGCAGAGCTACTGAACACATTCTTCGCATCAGTCTTCACACAAAAGGAAACTGCAGCTCAACTACCCAGCAACACAAATATAAAAAACAGATTCGAAGCAAGACTCAACCTAAGCAAAAATACAGTAAGAGATCACCTATCTGAACTTAATGAATACAAAGCACCAGGACCAGACGGATTACATCCCAGAGTCCTAAAAGAACTAGCAGAAGTCATTTCAGAACCACTGCACCACATCTTCCACAAATCCTGGAACACAGGGGAACTACCTGAGGACTGGAAAAGAGCTGACGTGGTCCCCATCTTCAAAAAAGGTAAAAAAACAGACCCAGGAAACTACAGACCAATCAGCCTAACATCAATACCTGGGAAAATACTGGAAAAAATAATTAAAAACAAGATCTCCCATCATCTAAAAACAAACCAAGTAATAACCAACAGCCAACACGGATTTGTTAAGAACAAGTCATGCCAAACCAACCTCATTTCATTCTTCAACACTGTGACCAAATTAGTAGACCAACGTAATGCAGTAGACATAATATACCTGGACTTTAGCAAAGCATTTGACAAAGTAGACCACAACCTACTCCTTCATAAGCTAGAAAAAAGCGGGATAGACAGCTACACAACCAGATGGATTAACAATTGGCTGACCAACCGTACCCAGCGAGTAGTCCTCAATGGCTCTAAGTCCACATGGAGAGAAGTAAGCAGTGGGGTACCACAAGGTTCCGTCCTAGGCCCAGTACTCTTCAATATCTTTATAAATGACCTAGATGAGGGAATAGCAGGAGAACTAACCAAATTTGCAGATGACACCAAGCTGGCGGGAGTAGCAAACACCCCAGAGGACAGACTCAAAATCCAGAGGGACCTCGACAGACTCGAACACTGGGCCCAAACCAATAAAATGAAATTTAACACAGAGAAAAGTAAAACTCTGCACCTAGGCAAGAAGAATCAAAAATACACATACAAACTGGGCGAAACCACACTCAATAGCAGCGATTGCGAAAGGGATCTCGGAGTCCTGGTAGACAGCCAACTAAATATGAGCCAGCAGTGTGCAGCAGCAGCCAAAAAGGCCAACACAGTCCTGAGCTGCATAAATAGAGGGATACAATCAAGGACCAGAGAGGTACTAGTACCACTCTATAAAGCCTTGGTCAGACCACACCTAGAGTACTGCATCCAGTTTTGGTCACCACACTACAAAAAAGACATTGAAACTCTAGAGAAAGTGCAGAAGAGAGCAACCAGGATGATAAAGGGTCTGGAAAATAAAACATACGAAGAGCGGTTGCAGGAACTGAGCTTGGCCAGTCTGGCGAAGAGAAGGACCAGGGGTGACATGATAGCAGTGTTCCAATACTTGAGGGGCTGCCACAGAGAGGAGGGGGTCAGGCTGTTCTCTATGGCACCAGAAAGCCAAACAAGGAATAACGGATGGAAGCTGACCAAGGAGAGATTCAACCTGGAAGTGAGGAGAAACTTTCTGACAGTGAGAGCGATCAACCAGTGGAACAGCTTGCCAGCAGAGGTCGTGAGAGCCCCAACACTTGCGACCTTCAAGGAGAGACTGGACTGCCATCTGTCTCATATGGTGTAGGAACTCCTGCTTGAGCAGGGGGTTGGACTAGATGACCTACAAGGTCCCTTCCAACTCTAATAATAAATCTAAATCTAAAAACCTTGATATACATATTATATTCTATTGGAACCATATTTATGTCTTCCCAAAACATTCTGTATAGTTACCCCTACCTACCCTTTCCTTAGATGTCTCTAATTTTCCATAATTGGTAAAAATTAAATTTAATTAAAAATTAAAGACAAAGTGAGAAAGTACAAATTAACAAACTTACAACCTGAAGCTGATGGAGTATAAGAAAAATTTAACACTGTTAGATATGTCAGTGTTCTGTTTTGATCATGCCCAATTCCTCCTTGTTCCAACTACATAATTTCTCAGCCCCCCCCCCCTAATTCTATGTTTATGTTTTACAATAATAGAATAGCATTGCTGAATTTTCCTGATTCCATTTCCTTGCCAGCCTATCACACAAGGTTCCAGAGGGCGACTCAAACCTCAGGAATAACTTAAAAGGGAAGTAACTGTTAAGTTAGGAATGCTCTGGTTATCTATCGGCATCCACTCTAACAAACTGGTTTCCAAGTTGAAACATAGATGTATTTATAAATATCTGAAGCACCTCAAGTGATGCTTTAGCATTTGGATATTTTTCCAACACTGCACCAGTAATTTTTTTGACACTTGCCTTTATGTGTATTCAGTAGCATATACAATAGAAAATCTGTGACAACTGTGAGATATACAAACATTGAAGTTATAGCAGTGTTTCACAATCACAACTAAAACTTATTTCAGATTTTACAATAGAACATATTTTTATGAAATCTGTACTACAATTAAGTGAGATTTATTATTTATTTAATTGCTTATTAAATATAATAGCTAACAGATTTTAAAGCAGAAATATGGATTTAGGATTTTTAAAATCTGATATAGTTTACATTTAAAGGCTACATGGAGGTGAATATATTGATAATGTTTCCAAAAATATTAGACTACTTTAATATATTTTGGTTTTTTCTGCATTGGTTTAATCACCCTAACTGATAGCTCATGAATTATTTAAAGAAATTTCTACATTTAATATTTGTAGAAAAAAGTAATGCATTGAAAAAAAATTAGAAACTTAAATGAAAGAGCTAATTTTAGATCAGTTTGTTAGCATTCTGGCTGTCTTAGATGACTTTCAGTGGACTAATCATTTTGAAAAGATGGACAAAATAATGAACCACCTAGTGTACACATGCACAATTGAAAAAATATCACAAATGCATGCAGTAACAGCTTAAGGAATTTGATTGGTGGGGGTAAGGAGAAAAGGCAGAACAAAGCATGCCTACAACACCATTGGGAGTTGGGAGCAGTGATCAGCTGCATGCATGTTAGATACGGTGGAACACAAATACCATACCTGAGGGGAGAGCCGATGAGCAATGAAGGAGGGGTAGGGTTACTCCCTGCATTGTGACGGCGCCGTACTGCCTGACGCCTAAATGTGCTGCGTTCACGCCGAACTGTGACTGCTTCCTCATTGGCTTGTGCTGCTGCATCAAGACAGACCAAGTCAAATTGAACCTCAGACCAATAATGTTTACACCATCCAATGTTATTCCCACAAATTTTCTTTCTCCTGCAAATCACTTGATCATTTTAGTTCACTGCCAAATAAAAACTATGAGTATGGAATGGTCAACTTAACAAGTATACAGCTAAGGTTTTCTTATTTCAGACAGAGTGTTTAAGTCAATTTAAAAAATAATAATAATCTGATTCCACAACAATAGTTGTAAGCACCCACTGAAAATATATCTTAATTTCAAATAAAGTCTGAATTAAATAACAGTTGATAGTTATTTTTTAAATGGACCCCACAATGCTTTCTTTAAAAGTTATAGACAATTCTATACTCAAATTGAAATTGCTGGGTAAGAATGTGGGTGGGTGTCCCTTGATCCATTGAAAGAAATTTCATGTTTCTTTGAACCTAGATTTTAGTTTGTCTAAAAGTACAAAATGTAAGCAACAAAAATTTATCGGTTGCTCTTCTTCCTCTCAACAAATGTAATTATGATATGCAAAAGAGAATGTGAATTCCCTGATATTATTTTGTTTTTGTTATGTGCCATCAAATCATTTTCAAGTTCTAGCAACCACACAGAATGATTTTTTCCCAGGACAGTCTATCTCTTACTTGTTCTTTCAAGTTTCCCAAATATTTCAGAACTGTTTTCTGGCAACTAATTAGTAAGCATGCCTGTCTTGAAAATATATGGCATATATTTGGAAAATGTATTTCAAATAATTAATTATTTTTACATTGAATCTAAAAATATCTTCTTTAAGGAGAGAGACTTGTAGAAACCCCATGAGGATCTGTCTGGTAATGAACTTCTTCCATTGATTATCCTTGGGGAGGAGTGAAGAATAGGAAGTTCAAGTAACTGGGTTTTAAAATATTGCTGTTGGATGTTTCTGAAAATAGTTTTCTTGCCTTCCTTGGAACCAGAGTTATCTGATTCCTGTTAGCTGATTCTGACAGATTCAGAAGAAGAGGGGAATCACACTTTTTAGTATGTAATTATACTGAAATAGCTGTATATACTTTGGCTTTAGAATTTAACTGCCTTCTCAAACACATTTTAACAATAGCAATAGCACTTAGACTTATATTCCACTTTTAACAGCATTTACGGCTTTATAAACTGAAATAAATAAAATATTACTTTTGAAACCGCTACTGAATTCTACTTTGAAAGAAGTGACGTTCAGAAGCTAAGGTCACTCTCATCAGACCAATGCAATTTCTTTACTGAAGGCTGTGCCCAATCATGAGAGGAGGAGAATAAAAATACAGAACTACCGTATATACTCGAGTATAGGCCGACCCGAATATAAGCCGAGGCACCTAATTTTACCACAAAAAACTGGAAAAGTTATTGACTCGAGTATAAGCCTAGGGTGGGAAATGCAGCAGCTACCGGTAAATTTCAAAAATAAAAATAGATACCAATAATGTTTTTGAATATTTATTTCAAAGAAAAACAGTAAATATTAATTTTTTTAAAAAATATCCCAGAAGAAGGCAATGACAAGCCACTGCTGTGTTGTTGCCAAGGAAATTATTTAGATATGTCCATGGAGTTTTATTCAATTTGAATTGAAGAGAGGCATTTATTTCATTGTAAATTCAGGTTTAAACTATCTTAAGTAATTGAAATATTCTGAAATGACTTTTATTTTCATTAATCTGTTCTGATTAATCCAATAGTGGTCTATATGTTCTACATTATTTTTAATAGAGATCAATTAAGCTGTCTCTTTTAAGGAATCTGACAGAAGTGTCTCTTTTGGGATCAGTCAGATAGGATTTCTTTTGCAAGTCTATGTTTTGTTTATCTCTGGACTGAATCTTTTCTTTGTGAGTTCTGTTAATTTGCCCTAGCAAAACAATAAATCCAAATGCCTTAATTTTTTGCAATCTTACTTGTAGTGTCTTGATCGATTTTTTTAGGTGTTATTAAATTATTTTTTATATTGATGTTTTAATTCTTAGCCACTCAGATTTGCAGATGAGATGGGCAGTCATATAATTTGAAATAAATAAATAAATAAATAAATAAATAAATAAATAAATAAATAAATAAATAAATAAATAAATAAATAAATAAATAACCTTCACGTTAGGATGATTTAGAAGTGATGGCATTGAACTGTTGTTGGTCTGTATGATTTTAGAATCAAGGTATTTGAAAACAGTACAGTAACACTAATCATATTGTAGAACCTTACAATGCTAAATCATGTTATTGAAGGTAGTCTTCTCCCTTTCTCTAGGAAAAAAACTTGACTTACAGTATATTGTTACTTTTGTGTAGGAATTCACAAGCAATAAAATTTTGTGTAACAGTAAAGAATATCCCATTTTATACTGGGGATTTAGAAGGTTTAAGTCCTATTTAAGTCAGTGGAAAACACAAGAAGACTTGGGGGAGGCTGTGCTTTAGTTATGTAGACTTCATGAATGAGATTATTATCTGTACTCTGTAGATAGTATTTGTCTCAGGCTAATAATGGCTAATGATCCAAGCTGACATAGGGTTGGCAGGAAAACGTGGTTGGATGTGGGGAAGCTTAAATGAGTTTTGGCAAATGAACAGTGTGTTTATTGTAATAGTCCAGGGGTTCTCAATAAGCAAGTTGAAGTCCTTGCTTTATTCAATCCTTTTCCTCTAAATGATTTGGTTTCCTTTTCAGTTCCTGTTATATATGAATGTATCTAGGACGTTCCATTTTAAAATAGACATGATGTCATTATACATATCGTTGTTACAAGCAGGAATAGGAAACAATCCAGGCTGCGTTTGTCCATGATTGGGTGCTGTCAGTCTTATCATCCTAGTTTTTTTTTCTTAAGCCTTTCTTAAGGCTCGTCTCACAGCTCTCCCCGCCGCGCGCAGAGCCGAAGGGGCGGTGGGAGGCGAGGAAAGGAGGCGGCGAGCAGAGCCTCCCCTTCGGCTCTGCCAGCCGCTTCCTTTCCTCGCCTCCCACCGCCCCTTCGGCTCTGCCGTACGCCACTGCCTCCTCCTTTCCTCACCTTTCAGAAGCCCTGAAGCTCTGCCGGCAGAGCCGAAGGGGCGGTGGGAGGCGAGGAAAGGAAGCGGCTGGCAGAGCCGAAGGGGAGGCTCTGCTCGCCGCCTCCTTTCCTTGCCTCCCACTGCCCCTTCGGCTCTGCCGTACGCCACTGCCTCCTCCTTTCCTCACCTTTCAGAAGCCCTGAAGCTCTGCCGGCAGAGCCGAAGGGGCGGTGGGAGGCGAGGAAAGGAAGCGGCTGGCAGAGCCGAAGGGGAGGCTCTGCTCGCCGCAACAGCCCCAGACCTCCGATCCTGAAGCTCTGCCGGCCGCCTCCTTTTCTCGCCTCCCGCCTCCCCTTCGGCTCTGCCGGCAGAGCTTCAGGGCTCCTGAACGGTGAGGAAAGGAGGAGGCAGTGGCGTACGGCAGAGCCGAAGGGGCGGTGGGAGGCAAGGAAAGGAGGCGGCGAGCAGAGCCTCCCCTTCGGCTCTGCCAGCCGCTTCCTTTCCTCGCCTCCCACCGCCCCTTCGGCTCTGCCGTACGCCACTGCCTCCTCCTTTCCTCACCTTTCAGAAGCCCTGAAGCTCTGCCGGCAGAGCCGAAGGGGCGGTGGGAGGCGAGGAAAGGAAGCGGCTGGCAGAGCCGAAGGGGAGGCTCTGCCAGCCGCTTCCTTTCCTCGCCTCCCACCGCCCCTTCGGCTCTGCCGGCAGAGCTTCAGGGCTTCTGAAAGGTGAGGAAAGGAGGAGGCAGTGGCGTACGGCAGAGCCGAAGGGGCAGTGGGAGGCAAGGAAAGGAGGCGGCGAGCAGAGCCTCCCCTTCGGCTCTGCCAGCCGCTTCCTTTCCTCGCCTCCCACCGCCCCTTCGGCTCTGCCATACGCCACTGCCTCCTCCTTTCCTCACCTTTCAGAAGCCCTGAAGCTCTGCCGGCAGAGCCGAAGGGGCGGTGGGAGGCGAGGAAAGGAAGCGGCTGGCAGAGCCGAAGGGGAGGCTCTGCTCGCCGCCTCCTTTCCTTGCCTCCCACTGCCCCTTCGGCTCTGCCGTACGCCACTGCCTCCTCCTTTCCTCACCTTTCAGAAGCCCTGAAGCTCTGCCGGCAGAGCCGAAGGGGCGGTGGGAGGCGAGGAAAGGAAGCGGCTGGCAGAGCCGAAGGGGAGGCTCTGCTCGCCGCCTCCTTTCCTTGCCTCCCACCGCCCCTTCGGCTCTGCCGTCGCCACTGCCTCCTCCTTTCCTCACCGTTCAGGAGCCCTGAAGCTCTGCCGGCAGAGCCGAAGGGGAGGCGGGAGGCGAGAAAAGGAGGCGGCCAGCAGAGCTTCAGGATCGGAGGTCTGGGGCTGTTGCGGCGACGGAGCCTCCCCTTTGGCTCCCACTGCTTTTCGCTGAGGAAAGGAAGAGGCAGCAGCAGCGGCAGCAAAATTTCCAAGTGAAATTTTTAACTGACTCGAGTATAAGCCGAGGCGGCTTTTTTCAGCCCAAAAAGTGGGCTGAAAAACTCGGCTTATACTCGAGTATATACGGTAGTTCAATTGTTACCAAGCCAAAGTTCAGTATTAATCTTCTAATTCAGACACTACTGAGTACTTCAGATATCTACATTCTAGAATTCTGTTTTATTATTCTGTTTTTCTGCAACAGCTCAAGGCAATGTACCTTATTTTTACCACACCACCAATTTTATCCTCAAAACTAAAACAAAAATAGATTAGGCCATGAAGAACTCAACTGGGTCACCTCCAATCCCAGTCCAATATTTTAATCATTATATTTTAATGGCTTTCAGTGGTGGAGAGCAGAAGCTCTGAGGGTGTTGATTAGCTTAGAGAAATGGGATCTGAGGCTTGTTCTGCTTACACTGAATTTGTAGACACTGCCTACATTCATAAAAAATGAAAACCACAGCTTGATTTAGACAGAATGACACTCAATAGTTTGCTGAACAAGCCATTGCACCTTGGGATACATGGTTAATTATGAATTTGTCATCACTCTAAGCCATACATAAACATCTTCAGTTTAAAGAGAGCACGTCCTTCTAACACACTGTACATAGCTGGCTACTCCTACAAGCAACCAGAGTGGCACTTCTTAGAAATCACGTTCCATGGTTCATAAAATAGATACATCATCGAAAGACTCCGCTTCTGACTTAGCCAAAACTATGTACCGTATGCCCAAGTTTGCAGAGGTTTAGTGTAGAACTAAACATAAGCTACCAGAAGGAATTAATCATTTTGTGAAGCAGAAGGATGGTTTGCAGGCAATATCCCACCAATAAAAAGAGCTACTGACACTGCACTTTGTATTTTGGAAAATACATGCTACTGATGCAAACAAAAACAATGGGAATAACCCCCCCCCCAGAGAACTATCAAAATTGTCCTAAATTATGCAAGTATGACAATGGTATGGCAGTTACACATGATTATGGATAACCAGTAAGATGCTCAGAATCCTGGTGTGTTCATTTTAAAAAGAAAAACCAACTGATCATTATGCTTATTCACATTGCTAAATCACTATAGCTATTTTGGCAGAGTTGATAGAGAGTACTTTTAATCAGCTTCATTTATCATATACTGTATTTCTATCAGAAAATTAAGATACAGCATTGCCACTGAATACTATCATTTAAATATGGGATGAACATGTAGTGCAAGATCAGAAGATGTGGAGAGATCTGGCCCATAGAATTATCAAGAGACAGACACGGCTGAATGGATAACATCAACATAATCAAATCCTGGATGTGTTAAATTTGTCTTGCACGCAAATCTTCCGTCTTAATATCTATTTTTGTCCTTAAAAATTATGCTTTAGATTGTTTATTGTCCATTAATATAGCTGAGTTAAAAAGGAAATGAATAGCTGCATGTGGATAAACAAAAATTCATGATGTCCACCCACCACAGAATCTTACACCGAGATCAGGCAGGCCTCAGAAACAAAGCATTTCTACCAACAACTGGGGTCATATACATCTAGCTTGCCATTCCTCTCACTATCAAGATGGACAGTTGTCCCTGGTGATATAAAATACCAATATTTATTTGTTTGTTTGTTTCCAGGAATTTATTGAATTTCACATGCTTTTATCATAAACTGAAATTTCCTGTGAAAATAAAAAAAGGACATACAAATTATATTAACTAAATAAGTATACATCATACTGAGCACTGAAACATTTTTATCTGTTCTGGGTTCCTCACTCAGTCTATCATTCATTCATTATGGTACAGGAAACATGTAATATAGGTTTGTATAAATTATATAGGCTTCTTTTAGATAAGACTATGTCTTCTCAAAATAGATCATCACATTTTATTGACAAGCATGTATATGTGTGTGTGCATATAAAATCATAATCTCACATAACAATTTTTATGTCTTCTCAAAATAGATGAGATAACAATTATATCATATTTAATTCCTGGCTTTTTCAACCATATTCATGAATCTTAACTAAATCTTATGAATGTTTTAAAATTCAAACTAGTGAATTTTGTTCCAGATTTAGGTAAATTATTCATGAAATCCCTTTGTTAAATTATTTCCCAGTCTTAATCTTTTTTTCCAAAGGAAATAGCAATTTGATATTAATGTGAATCTGTTGTTTTACAAAAACCATGGAGGAGGGACAGATCTAAAGAGGTAAGAGAGAAAATTGTAGATTTTAAAAGCTGAATTCCAAGATATCAAAAAACATTACTGGCAAAACATCTTCTCATTATGTACTGCATAAGTTAACATATAAGGTACAAAGGGGGGGGGAGGGGAAGCCTATTTAAAAAAGCAACTTGAGTTGGTTTTATTTTTCCCAATGTTGAGCATAAACTAAAATGGCATTGTATCCAGAAAATCCTTTTTTCCACAGCCAAGGAAAGAATGAATTTCATAATGTTACATTATTTTAAAATAGTGCTATCTTATTGTTTCTTAAATATCTTATATTTGCTTCTCTTCTTCAATCCATGAACACACTCATTTTGACATTTTTTTCAGCCTTGAATTTAAATATACCAACAAGTTGACATCTACATTGCAAATAGAACCAAGAACAACATTTACAATTTGGAAAGTAATGAAGAATATGGAGGTTCCATTACAAGTGGAGCAAGTATTGGAAACAATGTAACTAAGCCTTGCAAATGCAGAGTAGTTATTACCCTGCAAAAAATATTGCTAAAGCTGACGGGATAATAGGAGATTTGCATTTCTATGCTAGGTACTATGGGGAAATAAAATCTGAATCTCTTTTCTTCTGAGAATACCGCTGCATATACTTCTCTTATTCAACCTCCTACAATGTTTCACATTTTAAACTCAGCTCCAGCAAGTTACAGAAGAACATAAAGTAACTCTTGTATCTTACATGTTGATCTAAATTTAAATGGCAGCAATTAATTCCTAAAGTTTGCTTTTGGCAGATACGAATGACAGATTGTTTATATAGAATAAGCCAATACGACCATTACTGTGTGCATAAGGCATACATTCTTTACAGACAGAGGATAAATTACAATATTTACCCAAAAGGAAAATTATTTTGAATTTAAGATGATTGAAACTTCTCTTGGAATGACAGAAATATTTTTTTTGACTCTGTTACCATATTCCCAGCGAACATATATTACTTTATAGTAAAGATAAATGAGGGTGGGGCAACACAATTCTTCCTATCATATAAATATCAATGTTTGTATTATAATGAATTATGTCCAACTGTTGTCATAAAAACTACATCACAAAATTCTAAACTATGCATTGGATCTTACTTATATCCCCAGGCCAGTTCTGGTTTAATAAGAAACATCATCATTGAGAATACTATAACTGTTAATAATTGCCAAAATGTGCCTTACAACTTTCTTCACTTCTGAAAGTAGAATTATTGACTTCATTCTACTCATAAGAAAGTTTAGTATGGTTAACCATAAATAATGAACCTATTAGTCAGCTATTATGCTAGTGAATGATGTCAACGCTGGATGAGAAAAGCTTTCTTTCTGAGAATTTATATCAATGGAAGCTGGAGTAAACTTAATACTGTGCCAGTTGCTAATCATGACAATCACAATCTGATGAGTTCATGCATATCACGAATCTCATGAGATCACGGAGATTTCATCTCCCAGCTATTTCAGTTTTAAAGCAACCTAGATCTGGTTAGTGTGTTTGCTAACAATAATTAGCTCAAGTTACACTTGACAAGCCCTCATTGACTCATGATGGAAAAAGCCACACAAAACAGCAGAGGATTCTCCATAACCTAACTTGGCCTTATAGCACTGTTACATTTGGATCCAATCAGCAAAATAGTGGAAATTGGAGGATAAATTGAAGTTGATATTTTATTAATTAGAGGAACACAGAAACAACTTAACTGGAGTAGTACTCTTAATAATTAAGATATGAAAAGAAAACAAATATATCATAAATGCAGAAAAACGCTATTTTAAATTCAGCCTCTCTGCATTATCAATTCTGATAATTGGTAGAATAAGCCTTTCTGCATCACTGATTGTGATAATGCTAGTTTATACTTATATTTTGTTGAATTATTATAAATATTTCATAAGTGAAAAAACAGTGATTGTCTTTCCATTTAACTGCAAATACTTTAAATATGAAGCATCAGCTACTTTGGTAAACAAAGTGGGATAAAATTCAAATATATAAAAAGTCACTCACTCTCACACACACAAATATACATATAAATACAATATATATAAACATGTTATGCTAATTAAACTCAAACAGCCAGTCAATATAAGTTATCAGAAACCCTCTCACTTTGGATTTCTATTAACAGTTATATTAATTGGTCAAGTTACACCGATAGAAAAGCATATTATATTATTTATAATATGTTATAATTATAACGCATAAGCCATAGTTATAAGTTATATTCACTGGCACTATTTATTGTTAAAAACATACAAGATACTAGTGAGGAAATGCTTACAAACCAGAACTGTCAATTGGAGATGCTTTTCTTTCTGCCACTCTATTGTTCTAAGTTGTATTTTGATCATTGGCAACTTTATATCAAAGTTCAGGTTTATACAAAGCATATTTTGCAAGAATTTCTAAACTGGAAGATGCTGGTGTACTTGTGATATGCTGGTACTACAGGTAGTCCTCAACTTACGATGACACTCCAGCCCAAAAGTTATGTTGCTAAGTGAAAGATTTGTTAAGTGAATTTTGCCCCATTTTACAATTTTTCTTGCCCCATTTGTTAAGTAAATCACCACAGTTGTTAAATTAGTAACACGGTTATTAAGTGAACCTGGTTTCCCCATTGACTTTGTTTATCAGAAGGTTGCAAAAAGATGATCAGGTGATCCAGGGACACTGCAACTGTCATAAATGTGAATCAGTTGTCAAGGAGCCAAATGTAAGTCACATGGCCATGGGGATGCTGCAACGATTGTCAGTGTGAAAAAATGGTCATAAGTCACTTTTTTCAGTGTCGTTGTAACTTTGAATGGTCACTAAGTGGACTGTTGTAAGTGGAGGACTGTCTGTACTAATAGACTTCAGTTTTCTTGACTGTCAAGTATGTTTAAAAGTGACCTAAAGTAGAACTTGAACAGACCTATCAAGCAAATAGCTAACTAGCCCCTAATGTGCTTAAAGAATTAAATAACAGCCATTTTAGGGAAAGAAAAATCTTCTTAATCTTTAGAAGCATTGGCCAATATACTGAGAGGGCAAAGAGCTGGTTTCATTGTCCTCAAGAAATAAACATGGATCTTAAATCTACTGCAAATATAAATATATATATATATATGAAAATGCTTTAGAAGAAATTAGTATCTGTTTAATACTTGCACTAATTCAGGATTAAAATATACATTGCAACCATGTTCCACTGGAATATTTGGTGATGATAAAAGCAATATAGGAATTGTTATATTGAAGAAACCACACACATATCAAGAGCTAACTTATGGGATTCACAAAAAGGCCAGATGGTACCACACTACAAAAGAAAAGAAAAGAAATCTGTGTTTTGTTCAGTCATGACAATAGCACAAAGAGATGCAACAGAAAAACTTCAAAGGAAAGATGTTACACATATTTAAGAGCTTTAAGAAGTAGAATGCAAATATGTTCAACTTTATCTCATTGTTACAGATGAAACATGATAAAAGTAAATATTTTACTAGACGACAAATACAAAGCATCATATACTTGGGTACCAATATGCCTAGCGATACCTCACTGGGCACCTGTCAGATTGCCCATCCTGCCTGGCTTTTTACAATTGATGTTTTTGCCACTAGGCTGTAATTGGCTGGCACTTAGGCTGTAATATTGTTCTCATTTACCATAATCACAGCAATTCCTAGAAAATTAATACAATTGATAGCTTTAATTATTGTTTTTATTTGGAAGTGTGCTCACTAGATCAGAAAATAAATGATAACCAAAGGTAGTAGGGATTATATTCTTTGATAGCCAGGAACAACTTCACCAGTTTGTCTTTTGACAAATGGGTATTTGTGATAAAGCCTGCCAAGACATCCATTTTGTGAAAGCATTAATACATTTTCAACATTCCAATGTGTCCAACCAACCTCAACAATTCTGTACAGTTTGTATTTGTTCAACCTGCCTCAGTTCGTGTTGAGGGATCCAATATTAGAAATAGTAATGCCGTACTATTTACTATTTAGTGTTAATTGAACTCAAAATATCATTAGCATAAAATGATCTCAAAATGCAAAACACCCATAATATAGATGACCTGCAAAAAAGTTGAAATTTCTTATAAGCCAGTGTAGACTATGTAGAGAACAACCGCACTGATAGACAGTGCTACATCTAAGTATTCAAGTTACTTACCAATGCTTCCCTTCTCCTGATCTTCTCTTTCAGTAAACACAGGCTGGTTTGGTAAGCTATTTCTAGAGCGAGTGACCGATTCTAGTTGTGAAGCCCTTCCCAACAGAGATAGCTCATCAAGCACCTCTCCCTCTTTGGCCTCTAAGTCAGATTTAGAAGTTGTTAATTGTTTTATTGTATCTGGCATCATTAGATTTGGATCATTCAAACAGGCTACTGCACCACTATCCAAACTTAATACCCTGGTACGACTCTTGGCACTGTTTGTACTGTGAGTCTGTCGGGTTGAATGCTTTTTGACAATTACATCAGTGCCCAAGTGAATTTTGTAAGAATTTTCCAAGTCTGTGCCTCTCTCTTTGGCAATATATTTTGTCTTTAGGGCATTGAATTTTCCTTCAGGAGACTGGCATGAATGAGAAGTTGTGCTGGAAGAGCTATCACTGCTGAACTGGTGGGCTGACTGCATACTTGAAGTTCGGCTCAAATCACTTTGATCACTTGAGTCTTCATCGTGGCAAAAGCCTGCACTGTGGGGCTTGGTAGCAGATACCCCTCGGAAGGAAATATATTCTTTGTGTCGACTTGTGTCAAAACTACTCGCCCGTTTTTTTCCTGTCCTTCTCCTGCTGGATTTTTGAGCTGAAGCTGTCCGATGGATTAAACTACAGGATTTAGGACGCACATCCCCCTCCTTCTGCTTTTCTACCATTTCCTGAAAAGTTCTTGAGTCAACCACGGAAGATTTCTCTTTATGTTCATCTCTTTTCACAGTAGGGTTTCCGGGAGACTGTTGTGCTTGTGTTGTTAGTTCATTAGCATGAGGATTCTTATTTGCTTCTTCTGAAGCAGAGGTACTAAGGGCCCTCTGATTGTGCATCTCCTCTGATGCATTCAGGCATTCTTCTACTTGAATGCAACTGCTGGTGTTAGTTTCAACTATAGTTCTTTCCTTGCTCGTCCTTTTGTTAGTAGCAATGTGATAGTCCTCAGAATCAACAGCATAGTCTTTTTTCTTGCTGCTTTTTTTCTCTTCTTTAGGCGACACCTCATGGTCTGACAACATGCTTTCTATATGAGTAGAACTTGTCTGCTCACTTTTATAGCTGCTGACAGTACTGATGGTGTCACGATCAGTCCCACTACAATAACTCTCTGTTGAGCCACTACTTCTTGTACTCAGGCTTCTCAGGCTATCCACACTTTTATCTGCTTGTAGAGATTTACGCCTGCTGCTTTTGACTAGCAGCTGTGGACTGCTACATTTTAGAATATCATCTAGTTGAAATACACCAGAGATACATGAGTTCTCGGCTAATGATTCTTTGGATCCTGTTCGAGGCTTGCAAGCTTCTAATTCACTGACAGTATCCAGCCCCCGCCTTTGCTGATAGAGAGGAAAGTCGTTTAGCGACACATCTGGAAATGCAACAGCTGAACTGGAAGTCCTTGGCACACCTCGGGGTCTATGATCTTTCCTGTAGGAGTGTGAATGCAAAGGGACAAGAGAAGCCATTTCAGTGTCACATGCATTAGACACAGAAGGATCTATATGCTGATTAGGTAGGCACACTTTATCAGTACTGTCTCTTGATAACTCCTGTGCAGTTGACAATGAGGGCTGAATGGATACAAAGGAATCAACGGAGACCAGATGAAAAGTCTTCCGATCAGCTGTCAAATCTGTTCGTTTAAAAAAAATGAAACAAAATTAAGAATTTTGCATATTACTCTCAATGCTATAAAATATCTTTTATTCTAAATTTCTTTTTCTGCTAATGTGTGAATATAGAATCTGCTCTAACAAATATGACTAAAATCCACAATCCTGATTGTTTTCTTAGTTATTCATCATTCAGCAAATCTATGCATGAGAATATCACAGTCTACCAAAACCCTAAACAATGATAACTGAGACAACTATTATATGGAATTAATGCAAGGACCCAAAAGAGGTAGAATAAGTATTTTACAATGTATAGGTAGTTCTTAGCTTACAACCATTAATTCAGTGACCATTCTAAGTTACAGTGGCTGATTGAAGGGCTTGATGACCAGTCTCCAGGTTACAGCTGTTGTAGCATCGCTGTGGTCACATGATCAAATTTTGGGTGTTTGGGGGCCCGCCTGCAATGATAACCACAAAAATATTGCAAGTCCCCCCAACCATCTATCTTTCCCCATCTATGCCCTTCCTACAGCCACAGGGTCGTGGTGAACCAAGATGCCCCGAACCACAGTGCCCAGCTTGGTGGGCAGCAGTCAAAAGGGCAGAGATGGGGGTCATAGGTGAATGGGGGAAATTGAAAATGCACTCCCTTATCAAGAGCAGGAGCTGGGAAAACAACAGGAGCTTACCCCGTCATGTGGCGCTCGGGTCTCAAACCTGGGTTGTCAGCTTTCCAGCTGACAAGCTCAGAGTCTTTAGCCACCGAGCCATCGTGCCCCCATAGTTAAATAATAAAATAATGTGAATAAAAAAATATTGTAAGTAATCAGTCTTGATAATTACAATAAGTTAACTTTTTGATGAAGTCCAGATAACAAAAACAAGTCATTACTATTAATGACTTAATGACTTAGCATGAATATTATGCTAAGTGCATTAGCTCACTTGACTGCAGATCTGAAAGCATGCAAAATATAACATACGGATATGTGTGAAAATCACTTCATCAAGTTTGTTGTAGAGAAGTCTTTTTTTTTAAAGTATTTAATTCTAACTCTTTGCAAGCTACTTTCATTAAGATTCATATCACTAGCATATGAATCCACAGAGAAAAATACTTATGACACATCTAACACCCTCTGAGGTTTGCTAGGAAAAAAAATTAAAAGACTTTAGAATAGCAAAAGACTTCAGATGTAATCACCATAACTTTAGGCTTGATTATATAACAGATAAAATGTTCAGTTATTACAGCAAGCTACAGTTAAATGACTATTATTTTGCAAATACAAACTTAAAACAGTTAACAAGACATACATACCTTGCTCTTCACTCCCTTCTTTACAAAGACTAGAACTCTGGCCAAGACTCAGACTGATATCATCAGAAGTCTTTGCAGTGTCTGTATCACCTAAGTAGTAGAAATAATGTTAGCTCAGAAAGCACCACCCTATATGCCTAAAGGAAAATAGAATTTAAAAAGTGTTTTTAATTCTCTACATATAGTTATAATGATCTGAATTGTATACTCTAATCTGTATTACATCAGCAGGGACACTGTTGCATACTCCTGTTGCATTGATGTACGACTACACTGTGACAGCACATCTAAGAAAACCAAAAGATAATAGGGCATCTCCATCATATTAAATTATATTATGTTGCTGGCTAATATGCAACAACAAAACTGATGAAAGAAAAGACACATCATGGAAGACTAAGAGAGTTTGCTAGTGTTACATCCACTATTCAAGAAGCTGAAGAATTTACAATAGGGAGGCCAGTTGCAGTCTGTGAGACCTCATAATATACAGGGCTTACCTTACTATTTCCAGTGAACAGCCCCAGATAATCTCTATAAGAGGATCTCACTAAAACGACTCTCATATATGATATGGTGAATAAATATATATATATATATATATATATATATATATATATATATATATATATATATATATATATATATATATGTGTGTGTGTGTGTGTGTGTGTGTGTGTGTGTGTGTGTGTGTGTGTGTGTGTGTGTGTGTGTGTGTGTGTGTGTGTGTGTGTGTGTGTGTGTGTGTGTGTGTGTGTGTGTGTGTATGTGTGTGTGTGTGTATGTGTGTATGTATGTATGTGTATATATATATATATATATATATATATATATATATATATATATATATATATATATATATATGCTATATGCTATATGCTATATGCTATATGCTATATGCTATATGCTATATGCTATATGCTATATATATATATATATATAGCAAATGAAATCCCAAATGGTGAGTGCATCCTTAAAATCAAAATAAGCCTCACCCTTCATATAAGGATGAAAGAGCACTGAGTAACACCTTTAAAGGCACTGTTTGTAATGATACTAATGACCTGTAATTCTTGAACCCATTCTTCCATACAAAATCACACACACAGAGGACACGGGAGCAATCAGCAGGGACTGAGGACATGTTTTAATATAATTCCTTATATCAACAAAACAAGTTCACTCAACATTATATCCCCAATATGATTTGACTCACCTTATGCATTATTTAAAGGAAACTAAATTGAAGGTCCTGGCTCCATGCGAAGTGAAGAAGATGGGAAATCACCAAATGACTTCTTTTTGTCCCCAAGCCCTGAAACCCTCTATACTTTCTCCTAAGTTAGGAAATGTCCCTAACTACCTATTTTTCAGAAAATGTTAAGACTGTATTATTATCTAGAGCAGTTGAATGCTGATGATGCACATCAGTTCATTTTGCTGCATTAGCTGTGTTTTATTTATATGATATTACTGTAAACCACCACCTCAGACTCAATTAAGTGAAATATAAAACTTTATAATATCTTTGCATAAAGAAATAAACCATTACATTTTCAAATGAAACACCAAAGTAACTTTAACCAAAGACTGGAACAGATTTAGTGCATCAAATAATATTGCAAGGAGAGAAAACCTGTATGGCCTGACCTGACTTATTCCAACTTTATGAACATGGAAGTTGTGATCTGAAGAAGCACTAAAGAGATTGGGTTGATAGCTCATTTAACTATATTAGGAAACAAGCATTATTACAGAGCTTAAAATGAAATAATACCATCTTTGAGAATGGAGGTTTGTTCTCCAAGTTTGTGAGTTGGTTTCCAAACGTTTTGTTACTAGACTAGATAATGACTTTGCTGAAGATGTTACCTAGCCTGGTAACAAAACGTTGAGAGACAAACCCACAAACTCAGAGAATGAAACTGCACTCTCATCCTACATCCGAGCTACAGATATTCGTCACTATTGCAATATTAATTACTTTACTTTACTTTAATTAATTTAATTTAATTTACTTTAATTAATTTTAATTACTGGCTATATTGCCAAAGGCATGAATATGGTCTATAAATACCATTGCATATAACTAGAACTGTGAAAGTTCAAACCAGTTTCTACTTGGAAATACTTTGGAAGACATTCTAGATGAATAGGTTTCAAACCTGAAAGAAGCATGCTACTGCAACAGGAAAGCAAAGGGAAAGAATTCCTGGGATATCAATTTTAGGGTTAAAAAAATTAAAATTTAAAGTAAAGATATTCTGTATTTTTTTTGTCAGGGCTCAAGGATCAATAAGAATTTTTCTGTATCTTATATTGTGTTTTATTTTTCACCTATCAACAATGTAATGGAAAATCCTTTTAATACTAATGCATCTGTTGAGGTTATTCAAAGATGAAAATTAGAACGTTACCTTTAATGGTAGTTGTAGTTCCATGACGAGATAAACCTGATCCAATCTAAAAGGAAAGAAATAACCAAATGAGTTGCACCAGTAATTTACCTTCTTAGGCAAAACTGGGATAACTGGAGTAAATAACTGAAATCCCCTTTATTAATAGAATAATTGGAATAGTACTTTTAGCTTTTTAAAAAAGATTATTTTGTAAACACAAAATTTTAAGCTATTGTCTACTGCAAATTAATCATATTTTCCCCCAAAATATTATTCCCCCCCCAACCATTGTGCTATTTTTGCTCCTCTCATAAAATATATTTTGGAATTTTAAATAATGTGAAAGATTAATAGCACTCATAACAATAATGCATAAATAGCTGCAATTAGTAATACCTACAGACATCCAAATACACGAACATACAATGATTCACAGAATCCAATCAGCCCAATGTTAAACAACTGCAGAAAATAACAACAAAAATAACTGTTTCATTGCTAGAATAACTTTAATGAATTATGTAAATAAAAAACAAACACTTTGAAAGAATTTAACAAATGTATGATATTGTGGAATTTAACAAATGTATGATATTGCAGTAAGAAATGTACGATATTAAAATCCTGGAAGTTGGCAAAAAGCAAAGGAAGTAACAGATCCTCAATAAACTAAAACAAATGATGATAAAATAAAAATAACCATGAACGTTAAAAGGTACTGTTATATGGCTCAGCTGAATTTAACTAAAAAAAGGCATGTGTCCCCAAACAGTTCTTACCTGGTTATTTAGATCTAGGCCAGCAAAAGAATTTCGGGAACTGCATCCTACTGGAGGTGTGGCTTCTCTAATAAACTCTGACATCTCAATCCCTCCACCTGGATCACTAAAAGGTAAGAATTTTTAATGTTTAAAGTATTATTTTGGTTATCTATGTCAAGTTATACCAAAGGATATATTTGAAGTTTCTTCAATTGCTAGTATTGTTAATACTCAGTACATCTACTGAAACTGCACAAAATTCAATGTTGTAATCCAAAATCTTTAGTTAGCAAAATATCAAGAGTTGTTCTATCTCTTCTATATCCAAGTAAGAATAAGCTTCTTTATATTATTATGTTTTATACCCAACGTATTCTTCATAAAAATGCCCCCAAGATGACAGAATCCAAAAAGTAATTATTCTCACAAAAGTGCAAAAGATCTCTGAATTAACAAGATTCTAAATAGGTATGCTAAAGAAAAGATGTATACTGAAACACGGTACAGTGTAGATACCTTAGAAGATATTCCCTACTTACAAGAACCTCTAGTATTAGAAGATGAAGTAAGATCAACACTCCAGTCATTACCAAGTTGGAAGGCTACAGGAACTGGTGAAATAACCCACGGAAATATGGAAATCAACAGAAAAAGAATCAGTAAAAGTTGTAACCAGATTGGAGAATGATACAATGGCTGACAGGAGAAGAGCCTTTTCTGCTGTGGCTCCCTCACTCTGGAACATTGTGGTATTTGAGGTGAGATCCACCATCACCCTCTTGGCTTTCTGAAAAAGGCCTAAAAACCTGGCTCTGCCGATTGGATTGGGGTCCCAATAGGAGTATCCTACTCTGGAGATGGTTAATAGACTAAGAAGAAGATTCACGCTCCACCCCATTTTGTTGTTGTTGTTAACTTTTAATGTTCAGTGTTTCAGTGTTTGTGTGTGTGTGTGCATGCGCGTGCATGCTTGACATGATTGTGTTAATCATATCAAGCTGTTGAATATGCTCAGAAAAATAGGAATCCCAGGACATCTAAATGTTCTCATCAAAACCGTATATACTGTACAAATCAGGAAACCACAGTAAAGCAGAACATGGTAAAATAAACTGCTCCAGCTGGGCGAAAGAGTGTGACTCTTCCTTTATTTATTCAATCTATATGGTGAATCTTAAGAAAAGATGGATTGGAAGATGAGGATAGACACTTCTGGGGAAGAAATGGCAAACTCAAGATATCTGTGCTAAAAACAGAGCAAACAAATGTGACAGAATGAAGACCCAGCAAATAGACAGGCTCTTCCTAATTTCTCTTGGGACAAGGAGAAGACTTAAGATCACTCATAATACTCCAGGCAGTTGCTTCACAAGTCAACAACAAAGTGGGTTTTCCTGGAGTCACATCTCCTACCAAAAGAGCAGGTGGCAGGCACAACTAGGAGATCTTTTGCACAGCTCCAATTAGTGCACCAGCTGTGATCTTTCCTGAATTATAACTACCTGTGCTCAGTTCCTCAAGCCCTGGTCATATAAATAATAAAAATAATACAAATAATACAAATAATAAAAATAAAAAAATAAAAATAAAAAAAAAACTCCCCTCTCTAACCCCGGAACAACACACAGTAAGTTAAGCCATTTGATGGTTCCTATCCCACTCTGGGTTCTCCAGATCTTCAAGGTCTTATGAAAGAATTTCAGAGTTGGGGCAAGTTTAATTTCTGTAGGGCTCCTTATTCCAAAGGGAGGGAGCCATCAAGGGGAAGGCACTTCTTCTGGGTCCTGCCAGATGTATCTCCTTAGAGGAGGGGATCCGCAACATTCCTTGCCTCCCCGCTCTAGTAGGTCGGGTAGATGTAACAGGCAAGAGATGATCCCTCAGATAACCCGGTCTCAAATCACAAAGGGCTTTAAAGGTGAGAAAGAGCACTCTAAATTGCACCCAGAAGCTAATCTGCTGCCAATGCAGCTTCCGCAGGAGAGCTAACAGATGTGCACACCTAGGTCTGCAAAAACCATGCAGGCCACTGCATATTGAACCAGCAGCAGCTTTTGGATTCTTTTCAAGGACAGCCCTACAACCCATGTGGAGTGCATTGCAATAGTCAAGATGGGAGGTAACTAGGGCATGAGTGGCTATGAATAGGGATTGTTGGTCCAGGAAAGGGCATCACTGGTGCACAACCTGTAGGTGTGCAGTGCCCCCCCCCCCGGCCATGACTACCGCATGCTCCTCGAGCAGGAATCATGAATCCAGGAGAATCCCCAGATTACGCATTGGGTCTGTTTGGGGCAGTGCCATCCCATCCAAGACCAAAAGTAGCAATTTTCCATGGAACCCCAAACCCAGAGCCACTTAGTCTTGCCAGGGTTCAGTTTCAGCCCATTGCTTCCCATCCAGCTCCTAACAGCTTCCAAGCACTGCAAGTATCATCAGCATATTGATGATATATCAGTCCATGGTGACGGATGATCTCACCCAGCATCTTCCAGGTATTGGTTATGACCTTTAAAGCCTTTAAATTTTTGTCTTTATTTTTGCAATCACATCATCCTGCTGACTCATTATCAGTAGCATTCAACTACTACTTCGAAGTCTTTTTCTCAAGTACTGTACTGCACTATAGCCAAGACAGACAACCTCTGTGCTATATTGCTGCATTTGATTTTTGCTTTTCAGATGTATAACTTTGCTGTTTTCTGTATTCAATTTTATTCCATTACTTTCTTTTCGTTTCTCTAACCAATCAAGATTGTTGTTGGTTATTAGCTATACCACACATTTTTTTATCATCTGCATCATCTGCACTAATGAATACATAAGAACAGAAGACTGAACCATATGGCTCCCTGTTTGATACTTTTCTGCTGTTGATGATGAATCCCTGATGATAGGATTTTTTGAGCCAACTATGTACCCACTTAACTGTCATGCCTTAGAATCCCGATCAAAATCTCATGGGTACTTTAAAGCAGCCTCTGAGTAGGCATTAATGTTCCTAGGGCTACTATCTCCCTCTGTATCAGTGGTTCTTAACCTGGGGTGCGTGCACCCCTGTGGGTGCGAGAGAGCATTTCCAGGGGTGCGAGAGAAATTTAAAAAAAAATAAAATACGAACGAGGTGACCGTGTTTTTATGTTTTATATATATATATATATATATATATATATATATATATATATATATATATATATATATATATATATATATATATATATATATATATATATATATATATATATATACATACATACATACATACATACATACATACATACACACACACACACACACACACTGTATAATATAATAATGTTATATAGTAATATATATTGTAAATAAACACGGCATTTGTTTATGCAATAAATGTTTTTTTCTTAAATAAAAAATATACACACATTTTTAATGGGGTGCAAGAGCTTATTTTCAGATTCAAGGGAGTGCGGACCACTAAAAAGGTTAAGAACCGCTGCTCTGTATCCTCAGCAGGAAATCAGTTGCTGGATTGAGACGAATAAAAAAAGTAAAAAGTTTCACATACACTCACTATAGGCACTTTTTGTAGCAAAAGTCCATATGTACCTGCTCATTCATGCTGAAAAATGAAGGGACCTGTTTGAAAATATTGGGTTTTCAAGTGCTACTCTTTAGACTCTGGCCCATATAATGGATTCAGAGTGAATATATTCTTATGAAGCCCACAAATATAAGCATAATGCAACCCATAACACATAATGATTTTAGCTCAATAATCAAGAACAATTCCGTGTATTATTTTCCACTACTTTCAACAATTGGAATAGAGAATCTATAACAGAATAGATACTGAACAAGAACTCTGAAGAACACAAGCCAGCATAGTAAGTTTAAAGGCTAACCCAATCTTCTATAACTCAGTAGTTTATAAAATGCACAATAAAAACAAAAACTTCATTAGAAGTCCAGGAAAAGTCAGTGATTATTTGGGGGGGGGGCACACAGGACCCATCACCCACTTTAAACCAGGACCTGAGGACAGAGCCGCTTTTTAAGAGCTTATTGAAATGCAAGGAGAGCCATACAAATATTTTATAATTCTTTTGTTCTGTTCTATTTTCAGTTTGTACAAATTGGAATGTATTTATTCATTTTAATTTATAGCCACACTCTTGCCAAAGTGAACCTAGGTAGCAAACAAAATATAAAATTCATCAATATAAATAAAGCAACTAAATAAATAAATAAGAAACAGCAGCCAAGAATACAACACTGAAATAAAAATGATGAACCAAGTGTCACAAAATACCAATCCCCACATAAGCCAACAAGTCTTAAATGCTTTCTGGAATGCCAGCAGGGTAAGGGGTCAAGCTAATTTCAGGTGGTAATGAAAAGGCACTACAATTGTAAAGGTACATGGCACCCAAAGCATGTCCCTGCAAGCAGATCTCATAGAGCAGGTAGAAACAATCACTGAGAGGTGGTCCTTCAAATATCCTGGCCTCATGCCATAAAGAGCTTTTTAGGTAACAACCAGCACTTTGTTTACCGAAAGCTAATGCAGGTTGCAGAACAAAGATGTAACATGTGCAAAATGAGGAATGCTCCTAATTGCCTGTGTTGCCACATTCTTCAACAATTGTTGTTTATTGATGCTCTTCAGGGGCAGCCTTATGTAGAATATATTGCATAAGTCCTTATGTGAGCTGACCAAGCACGAGTGATCATGCTTTGTGCTCTGGAGGCTAACTAAAAGCAAGGAGCAACTGCTATAAGCACTGAATAATGAAAAGAGACACAGTATGTAAATAAGGGTGTCAGTTTCTCTCTCACCCAACTTGTCTATCTTCTTGAATCATGGGAATAAGAAAAGTTGTTGTTGGGGCTATAATGTCCTACAGGCAGGAAATTAAAATGAGGACAAAACAAACTGTAATTTGTTTCAAGGGAAAGTCTGAATCGCTGTTTAGGCTGAACCTGGACCAATCTGCTTATCTTTTGTACAGAATGGCTTCCAAATAAAGCCAGTAGATAGATAATCTGCAACGATGAGTACAGTGGCAGGTAGGCCATAATATGAAAAAAACAAGTCTTGTAGCCTACAAGAAGGAATGAATCATTACTTAGGTCCACTGGTTAAGGCATCAGACTAAAAACCAGGAGATTGTTGAGTTAGTCCCGCCTTAGGCATGAAAGCCAGCTAGGTGACTTTGGGCCAGTCACTTTTTCTTAACCCAACTCCCTCACTAGGTTGTTGTTGTGAGGAAAATAGGAGGAGGAAGGAACATTAGTTATGTTTACTGTCTTGAGTTATTTATAAAAATAATAAAGGCAGGATAAAAAAAATAAAACTTTAAAAAAATCATTTCAGAATATAAATAGTTACAGGAATATAAATAGTGACCAAAAATGGTCACACTGAAGATTTCTTACCTGGGTCCATTACTGTCCCTTCTCTTGGTAGAAGAGTTATTCTGCTCTGCTTTTGCACTCCTGTCCATACGCTCACTGGCATTTCTCTCCACAATCTCACCTTCATCAAGTGCTCTGTGAAGACGGTAGTTTATCATCTTCAGAACAATGAAGAGGGCAGCTATCACTGGGCAGTAAATTGCTACTATCACCATGGAAGAAGGAAGAGCCTTTTGAAAAAGAAAAGGAATTGGATACAAGGAGGAAATTAATTTAATTTAATTTAATTTAATTTAAAGTTCTTATAGGCTGCCCAATCCCGTAGGACTCAGGGCGGCGTACAGCATGAATAAGAAAAAACAAGTCTTATAATAATTAGGGAAATTATTTTCAAACATTTAATTATATACACTTTGAATCTGATTATTCACAACTTGTCATGTACAAGGTATTTAGGCAGTAATTATTATATAGTTAACAATATAAATATACATTATACATGAAAGAAGCATAAGTTTTCAACCTATGCCTAAGTTTTGAGTTTATGTTTTCTCTGGAAGAGAGTATTAATTGATAAAGACTCTTTTTAAAAATGATACTGAGATGGAAAATGAAAGGAAAAAGGACCGTACTAATATGTGGCTTCAGTTACTCTTATGCAGGCTGGACAAATGCAGCCATCAAATCACACAGAAAATGTAGTGATAACCAAACAGATGAAATGTAGTGATCATCTAAGAGTCTGTACCATGCTGGTTATGGAACTGATCAGAAATGAGGTGATCCTGGATCCTAATCCTAAATCAACATAATCTTTGTTATTACTGAATAGAAACAGAGCACAATGCCATCAAATCTTATTTAAATAGAGAACTATTAAGAAAGGCCTACATATTTTTTTTATTCAAAAAGTTTTATTAGTACAGAATTACATAAATAGTAGCAAAATATTAAATATAAAGTACAAACATTTTTTGTTTTTTTTTCCTCCCCCCCCAACCCACCCCCTTCCCTCCCCACCTCCCCCCCGGACTTCCCAGAGATAATACAGGGCATAATAATAAATTAAATTGTTAATAAAAAGAAAAAAAAGAAAAAAAAAGAACACTATTTTTAAAAAAACTTCAACTCCAGATTATACACTAATAATATATCGCAAATGTATACAATAGTAAAGATACAAAAAGGAGAAAAAAAAAGGGGAAAGAAAGAGAAATCTCTTTAACAATACAAACAAGCAAACCTCCTACCTCCTCCCTTCAATCCTCTATCTTATACAAAATAAATGTTATATGAATAATAACTAGGTATAAAATACAAAAATCTTAAACTGATATTATTAGCATTAAAAATAACCTCAAAGATAAATAAAACTTAACTAAATGTTACGTAAGTAATCATTAAATATTAAATTTCATCATGATATTAATAACATAATATTATTCCAAATTAACTTACTAACTTCAATAAACAAAAAAAAGAATAAACAAATCTTCCACAAACTATATATATCTAATATTATTAACATTAAAAATAACCTCAAAGTTATATAAAACTTAGCTAAATATTGCATAGGTAATCATTAAATAGGGAAAAGGGAAAATACAATCATATTAGTCTCTATCCGTCCAATATATTTCAACATCGCATCATTTTGTATCTTGATAGTTAATCTTTTAATAGTTCAGTAAATTCGAATTTGTCGACTCGTCTCCCATCTGATCCCAAACCTCCATCTCCTTTTCCCCAGCTATCTGGTTCTGGCACTCCTTTTGGGTTTTTGAATCTATTTCCTTTTGATCCAGCAAAGATGGCTTCCCCTCCTCTTTTATTTTCAAACATCCTTCCTCTGGAATCTTGGATATATCAGCCTTTAAAACATTGACATAGAATTCAGTAGCTTTTTTTATCATGTTAAGCCGGTATCTTTTTCCAGAAAATTTCACTGCTACTCCAACTGGCGCTTCCCATTTATATTGTAAATTTAATCTCTTAAATTCATCAATCAAAAAAGTGTAGCTTTTTCTGGCTTTAAGCATTTTAGAGGGGATTTCTTTCCAAATCTTTAGTTCCTGACCATTCACCATGAGATTATTATTAAACGTTGCTTGTATGAGTCTATTCCGTAGAGCTCTTGTGGTAAAATATATGACAATGTCCCTTGGTAAATGCTTTTGTTTAGCGTACCACGAATTGATTCTGTATATTTTGTCGATTTGTGTAGCCAATTCCACTTTAGAAATTCCAGACACCTGATCCAATGCATCAACCATCCTTCCTTTTAAATTTTCATATAATCCCTCTTTCAAACCTCTGACCCTTATAGCAACTTCCATGGATCTGAACTGTGTCATCAAGACCTCTTTTTCAAAATTTGCAATATCATTTTGGATTTTATCTATGTAATTCACCGAGGTTGCCAAAGCTTGTTTATTTGTTTCAATACGTTCTGCCAAAACTTCAATATTTGTTGCTAAACCTTTGCAAACCTCTAACACATCAAATCTGATTTGTTGATTCATATTCTTCAAAGCGGCCTGCATTTTTTTGTCTATCTCACTTATTTTCTGATTAAATTCCAAAGTAAGTTCATGTTTCATAATCTTTAAATTATTTAATAAATTTTCAGGTGTCAAAGGCTGTGGAGGTGTTAGCTCAGTATTAAGTTGCATTTTAGAAATATATCCAGATGGATAGTCATTTCTTTTAGTCAAAACAATCTTTCCAGATTTTGAAGCCATTATGGTGTTTCAAAAGAGTACAAAAAAGAAAGAAAGCCAGGTGCCTGATTAAAGTTCTTTCCAGTTTAAAAACCAGGTAGTCTTTTATTATTGGAAATATTTCAATTATAACTTTAATCCAGGGTAAGGGACAGAGAAAGAAAAAACCATTTTTCCAAATTAAAAGTTTCCATAAGAAAGAAAAGAGAAAAAAAAAAGCCTCTGGGGAAACGAAAGTCACTTTCACTTCTCAATCGCCATATTGTTACTTTGTTTCCTTTGATTCTTTGCCGAAGTGAAAGCTTACCCAGGAGTTGAAAAAAAAGGGAAAAAGAGGTTTCATTACTTGCCCATCTCACGCCTGTTTCTCTCTGTCTGCTTCTGTAGTTCAAAAATAATTGTAAATCCCATTTTAGAAGCAGCGGCTGGTCGCGACATCTAGCTCCGCAAAGGCGGAGGTTTCCTAATCTTCGGAGCGGAGACAGGCTGCATGGGGAGCTCTCCCTTCGCGCCCTACTAGATGGCTCCTAGGGCGCTGGGGGGGCTCTACCCCACCTGTCAAGCTCTCATCTCTCCCCTTTGCCCGGGGAAGAGATTTCAAAGCCGCCAGACAGCTGTTCTGGCGGCTTTTTACGAAGATTGGAAAGGCGTCCGACGAAGGGACGTCCGCGATGGCGCGCTCCAAACCGGAAGTCTAGAAAGGCCTACATATTCATGTCTAACCTCAAACAGGACATTCTCAAAAATGGGAATGTGATTTAAAACATAATTGAAAGGGAAAATTAAGAAAGTGAAAGCTTTGCAACATGCTTTAAGATACTGTAAACCACAATTCAGTTACAGTATATGCAGCAAGGAAGTAAAGGGACCGCAAAGTCCAAAGCACTAGCTGGCTATTAAGAAATAACAATGCAGTTTTTATGGTAGATGTCTCCTAAACTGATGTTCAACACATCTGAAGGGCATAACATCCACCAAACCCATATACAGTACAACCTATAAATGCTTCTATCCAGTCTGCACCAATTTTGGCTGGTGGGATCCAGAAGAGCCTTTTCTGGCACAGCCCCTGCCGTTTGGAAGGAGGTGAGGTCTGCCACCTCTCTTTTAGCCTCAAACTAAGAAAGACTTAAAACTTGGCTATGCCGGTTGGCTTGGAGTCCTGAAGTAGAAGCTGCTAGCTGGAGGTGGTTGGTGCAGTAATAGAGAAGGCACCACCACCTCTCCACTCCAAACCCAGATGGTTGGGTTTTTTGGGGTGGGTGGGTGGATGTTGAACTTTTTAAATATTTATCTGTTTTTATATTTATAATTAAATTTGTATTTGCATATTTTATCACATTGTAAGCTGCTCAGAGTAGCTTGAAACTGAGATGAGTGGCAAATAAATTTAATAAATAATAATTGCTACGGTATAACTGAGTATGCAACCACTATCCTGCCCAAAAGTCTGTATCTTTACTCTCTGGACCTCCACCCATTCCTGAGTGAAAAAAGTACATTTTACCTACAGTTATTAGCGTATGAATGAATAGGTTATATGTGTGAATAAGCAAATGTCATGAGTCTACCACCTGAGACAAGGGTTCCATGTGGTTAAAGTAGAGTATCTATCTGACTTAAAGGCAAACAGAGGATAGATAGAGATCTTTATGTACAAATAAAAGCACAGGTTATGAAATACTCATAAACTCTCTAGCTGGAGAAATCTTGAGCACAATTTTGGTCTTCTACATTTCTTTGACCAACAGAATGGTAGAGTATTTAATTTTCATCCTATCAGCCAATCACAGGATATAGACAAGTTTGTTTTGATAATGGCTGTTAAGAGCCCTAAATGGTTCTAATGTGTATTATTAAGAGTAGAAATTGTGGTAAATTAAATCACTGAGTACTTTAAGCTCTAACTTAAAAATAGTACCTACTTTGGCAAGGAAGTTAGATTAGATATGGGCATTAGGCATTAAATATTAGTGAACTGCTGAATTATCTGCATTTGCACTCTTCATCTAGTATCAATTAATAATGAATTATTTAAAAGATATTTTGAAAAATGTTTCTAATTTAAAAATATGTTTAATATTATATATAATCTCCATTACTGTTCTACTCAAACAGCAATTACTGTTCTGAATTTGTTAGCTTTTTCTTCACTATTCTTGACCTCTAAAGTATAAAATAATGGTTTTTTTTATTTTTTACATGCCAGAATTTTCATATAACAATTTAGATAAAATGTTTTCGGTTGCAAACTTAATATTTTGCAGTATTTCCTAATGGATAAGTAAATGGGCAAATGAAAAAAAATGGAACATCACTATCTGCTTTAAAAACTAGTTAAAATAACCCTTATTGATGCTTCTATTTATATTTCTTCCGCACATATTGTGGGAATCAGAACTCTGAAGAACAAGAGTAATTCTGGCAATTCTATTAAGTACTCCTTATTATACTGAGCTGTTTCTAGAATTTAACAGAGCACACCTTTTATTAAGATTTACAGTGAGGGCCACCTTTTTATTTTATAAAGGATAGCTTGGAGTAAAATTTAGTATTTTAATATTTGCAATTAATCATTTAACTTATTTGTCATACTAATCATTCGATGTATTCTAGAATTCACTGTGTCATAACACTTTTTTTGGGAAGAGTGACACCTTATAATTTCTTTTTGAAGAAATTGTGCCTTGTCAAACTGGCTCAAGCTTACTGGCTTAACCTTACCCTGAAGCACCATGGTAATGAAAAAACACTGCAGTACCCAATTGCCTCAACTCTCCAGAGATCTACTTACTTAATGCTGCAACTCCTTCAGTTATATTAATGAACACATCTTACAATGTTCACAAACATAACTGATGGTGCAGAAACCATGCTGAACATTCTCCCAGCAGAATTTATTTTTTTAAATTATAGCAACAATAATACAAGTACCCTAAAATCAGAAATACTTATTTAAGCCACTTCAGGGCTACAACCTTCAGATGTATGCTTTATGACAAGTCCTTAAAGAATACTTGTGGACTATGCACTGGGTTAGAAGAGCCATTAACTTGACTAAAAGGATAGATAAGTCTTCATGTATTCTCTAGTGAGAAATGTTATGATTTATTAGCAAGCAATGATTAAGAACACTGTAAAATTCAATGTATATACAAGAAAAAATTGCCTCTACATCTAGCCAGAAAAATAGCTGATAAACTATATGAAAACAGCAGATGATATTCTAAGTTACTAATGTCAATTAATCCTCAACAGAATCCCTCAATTTAAAATGTCTAAATTGTCAAAACTTTCCTAAATTTAAGTAGACCAATTCCTTCATCAAGAAAAAAAATTGTTACGGATTGCCAGGGCTGGGTTCTGACTTACCTCACTGCCGGTTCGCTTTCTGATGCGCCGCACTGCTGTGTGCATGCGCAGTGCTTAAAAACCAGCTTCTGCGCATGCGCAGAAGCAAAAAACAGTTTCTACCAATACGCAGAAGCAAAAAACAAGATGGTGCCGCCATAGGCGCCGCCGAGAGAGCCAGTTCGGGGGTGTGGCATGCCTGGGTCGCTGCCTGTGCGGCGAGCGGGGGAAATTTCCGCTACTGGTTCTATAGAACCGGTCCGAACCGGCAGGAACCCACCTTTGCAGATTGCTAAGTAGAAAAAAATGTGTAATTCCTAAAAGAGAGAAATAATATATGATATTCTGTGAATAAATGAGGTTTGTAATCATAATTGAGAAACAAGAGCACATTAATTAGGAAAATAAAATCCAAAATAGCCAATCAAAACCAATGTTTTTAAAAAATCTAGATCGTAATATTTTTTTAAAGTTCAATGAGTACAGGAAAGACATATATTAGCAATAAAGAAATGTTATGCAAAACATTCTGGCATGGACCACAGATCTGATAATTTAATGTAGAGAAAAAAGTTAATTTATGGCCATATATGCTCTATAAAGTTTTAAAGGTCAAAATCAGCACTTTAAATTACATTCTAAAATAAATGGCCATTTTAAGATCCGTAAGAGAAATTAGTTCCTGTTATTAACCTAAGTGTCTTATTGGGTAAAGGAGTCTTCAAATATAGCCTCACATATAATAATATACTGCACCAATCTGCAGCAAGATTATCTCTAGCTAGAAAGAATATGCAGATGCTATACCTCCCACAGTTGGTGAAAAGCAATTCATGCCACTTGGACTTTAACAAGAGAACTGCACATCACAGCAGTTTCAAAATGTATAACCATAACTAACCCTAGCTTTATCCAATGAAATCAAAGTGCAAAGTCCAAAAAAGTCAAGAGAAAATTCTAATTTGCTTATGAAAATTCACTACTGTTCACAAAGCAATTGGCAACCATTTTCAATAATCATAATATAATTTCAGTCAGCCACTCACAGTTGCCTCTACCGTTCTTTATAAACAGAAGCTCTCTGCTCCTGAGCAAAATTTCCCTAAATATTACACATCTGAGTATTTATTTTCTATGTCCGCCTAACTCAACTGGATAACTCATACAATAGTTATACCATTACTACTATTGTGTTATGCCTATGGGTACCCAGAAGCAGCTGACTAAGCACTTGTTGCAAACAAAATATTGATTTAGACTGACCTGACCCAGCAATTGCTATTTTTTCATTGCATGTCAACCTACATTATATGTCAAGCTACAAAATAAGCTACATTGATAGATGTTTCTCTTTGTTAACCTTCTTAGCATTTTATTTTTTTCAAGATTTAGACTATGATTTCCTCTCATTCCTTGCCAACTCCCTTCCTGCCTGCATCAGAATGTAAAGCATACTCAATTTTTCCTGTCCACGTGATACAGTACACAATTATATCAAGTCAAAGAACTTACGTGAAACTGACAAGATTTTAATCTTAATTGGGCAATAAGGGCTACCATTTCTGAATAAAATCTATATTCCATCCAAAAGGCAGTTGAAGATGGTATTCACATGTTGAGTAAAAAGGCAAGATCTAAGCTGCCATTTTATGCACAAAATTCACACCAAAACTTCCATCATTACAACAGGAGTATATGAAAAAAAGTATCCAGATCCAAACACAATTCTAATGTGGCAATCCATTTTCTTCTTTGTTGTGAGTTTATGTCTTCACATACATGTGCAAAATTGTACCTTTTCAAAGCTAAAAAGTTTTTCAATGTACTATATTTGGAAGTGGCAGACAAGCAAAACTGTTGATGCAGTAGTGAAAGAAAACCACATCCAAAAAGCCTGAATATAATTTTTTAGATATTTCTTTTGTAAATACTCCAGGTTGCTAATTTGGTTATCTTCTTCTTTGATGCTCACTTATTTTGTACTACATGAACAGCCAAAAAACAGCAAAAGGGAGGAATGAGCACAGAATGTCTGAGCATACACCTGGCATCTAAGACAGCCAAATCAGAAATTAATTTAACATTTCTGTCACTATACATCTGTATATAGGATATTTTGATTCAGAATGAACATTGGCTGTATAATACAAAAGTTTGCAGTGCTAATCTCATTTCAGAGACTTCCAGCATAGAAACTGCTATTCTGACACAGAAAAGATCAAGATATACATGATCAGCATTTAAAAGGACTTTGTTTCTACAATTTAATCTCCTATTTAATACAAAATCTATAATGCTAGATATAAGTATATAAGCAATGGTGAAACCATTCCTGGAGTATATATCAGCTTTCTCTCAAAAGGTGGAAGAACTACATCAGTCAAAATAAATAAATCTAAGAGCCGAGGTGGCGCAGCGGTTAGAGTGGGGTACTGCAGGCCACTTTAGCTGACTATGATCCTCAGATCAGTGGTTCAAATCTCACCGGCTCAAGGATGACTCAGCCTTCCATCCTTCCGAGGTAGATAAAATGAGGACCCAGATTGTTGGGGGCAATATAAATATACATTGCTTACTGGTGTAAACCGCTTAGAGCAGTGGTTCCCAACCTGTGGTACGTGTACCACTAGTGGTACACGAGGGCCTTCCAGGTGGTACGCGAACACTTTCGGGGTCATGAACGATTTTTAGTTAGTTATTTTTTACTTCACAAAAATGTTTACTGCCTAACACAAGATAATCTGGCAACGATTTGCAACTGTTGCCACACGCCACCCACCTGGTCCCAGCGGCCTGAGAATCCAGTTGCTGGATGCGCGGGGCCAAAAAAGGAACGGTACAATTATGGAAATAAAGTGATATCTGATCGAATTTAGTTTCTCTGGAACCAGGTGGTACGCGGCGACTGTACGGGACCTCCAAGTGGTACTCGATCACAAAAAGGTTGGGAACCACTGGCTTAGAGAGTGCTTGCACTGTGAGGCGGTATATAAATGTCACTAATAATAATAATAATAAAATAAGCTATATGCTCAATAGGTAGCCTTATCCATTTTGTAATTTAATTAGAAAATTATAGGGTTTCTCTACAAAAAGCAAAGAAAATTTGCACTATTTGATAGAGTGAAAGAGTTCTATAATCAAGCTTTGGCCCGAGGTTATTGGTAACCTACATTCATCAATCAAAATACTGTATATGCCATAATAGAGGCCTAATATTTGAAGGAAATACAGTGGTACCTTGGTACTTAGCTGCTTTGAAATTTATAGAATTTGGTACTCAACGCATTTTGACACAAACATTTTGTCCCAGTGCTTATTGGGGGTTTTTTGGTACTCAACACACAAACTAGATCTTGTCAGTGTTGGCTGCCTTGTAACCACTACATTATTTCTTATGGGAAAAATCTGTTTGGCACTCATCATTTTGGTACTCATCACACCTCCTGGAACCAATTAATGATGAATACCAAGATACCACTGTATTAAATTTAGTTCATAATTTTGAAGTTTACTCCTCTACATAGTTAAAAGCCACACCTAAAATAGTCTCTTTTCAAACTCTAAATACATATTGCTATTATGTGTAATATTTATTTATCATAAATATTTATTTATTATAAAATAAATAATAATTGATAAATGTATATTTTCTTTTATGTACACTGAGAGCATATGCACCAAAGACAAATTCCTTGTGTGTCCAATCACACTTGGCCAATAAAGAATTCTATTCTATTCTAATTGTTCTACTAGTCCAAAGCCAGAAAGCTTGGAATAAATAGTACTTTGAAAGCAAATTTGGTACATAGACCTTACACGCATGGCAAAACATGAAATCCATAAAAAGTCCATTATGATTTGAGGTGTGACTAACCAACCTATACTCACTATAGGATTAAGATCACTGGCCTTTTCTGTTAATTCAAGCCTATCCAACAATTATTTCCTTCCCTGAAGACCTATTTATAATCTTTTTGGTTTTGTATTACGTAGCAGATATTACAAAGAAATATATGTATGACTATCTTAAGACAGAAGTCATAGTTCTGAAAAGTTATTTAATGTTATTGTCCTTTATGCTTTTCACCTGACAGAACAGACCTCAGAATTCCATATCTTTCATGTAAGCCCCAATGGTAAAATAATTCGTTGACTAGTATCTTAAATACAAGTTTTGATAAGGGAAGATAATGTAGCTCCCTACAAGTTTATTACTGATATTTCTGTACACATGCACAGCTCTGAGTTTTATACAAAGTAAAAAAATATGAAAAACAGCAAAATCACAAGCATAATGGTAGCTGGAACTTAGCATAATGAAAGCTCAAATACTCTCTCTCAGTACCAGGTTTCACATTACTGCAAAAATTCATCAGGCAAGTAGTCCATATTTATGGGAGTGAGCTGTTCCATGGGAGGGAAGTCAACACTGGGAAAACCTAACTACGGTGTACTACAAATAGGACTCCCTTGAGGACAGGACCTTAGCAGAAGTTCTTTCCCTGATTTTATGGCTGGATTCAGTTTGGAGCAGCTGATCTTGAAGATAACCAGGTCCTGAGGCATATAAGGCTTTACAGTTCATAACTAGCAACTTGAATTTCACCTAAAACTGAGAAGCAACCAATACAGATAGTCCTCAATTTACAAGTTTGTTTAGTGATCGTTCAAAGTTGCAACAGCCCTGAAAAAAGCGACTCATGACCATTTTCACACAACCATTGCAGCATCCCCATGGTCACATGATCAAAATTCAGATGCTTGGCAACTGACTCATATTTGTGACGGTTGCAGTGTCCTGGGGTCATGTGATCACCTTTTGTGATCGTCTGACAAGCAATGTTAATGGTAGAGCCAGATTCATTTAACAACTGTGTTACTAACAACTGCAGTGATTCACTTAACAAGTGTGACAAGAAAGATCATAAAATGGGGCAAAACTCACTTAACAAATATCTCATTTAGCAACGTAAATTTTGGACTAAATTGGGGATGTAAGTCAAGGACTACCTGTACAGTTTCTAGAATAGAGGTGTTTTGTGGGCAACCATAGGTGCATCCATCTACCCATACTAGTGCATATTGGAACCAGTTTAAGCTTCTGGATACTCTTCATTTGAAAACACTTCATTTAAGTCTATCAGAAGATAGTCTTCAAATGAAGACACTTCGTTTAAGTCTACTGTGGAGTGATAAGAACACTGGGCTTATGTATAATGCCTTCTAATCCAGTGAAAACCACAACAGAGAGATAAAATATGTTTGTACAAAGGATTTCCTGGCCATGGTCGCTGTTCAAGCTGAACCCAAGAATCCAAGAGAACCATCAGATTTCAAAGCTGCTATTATGGGGAATCATGACCACATCCTATACATGAAGTATCTCTCGATTCAGAAGGTCTTCATACCCTCAGCCACTCATTATTGCTAGATTCAGTGTAAGTCTGTTCCTCTCTATCCAGATGCCAATCACCTTTAGGTGCAGAGTCAAAAGGTTCACTGCCTCATTTGTCCAGCCTGATATAAGGAACATTTTGCCTGAATTAAAGAAATAGCAAAGAATAGAAAAATAGAAAAGATGCATTTTCCTTTATTTATTCCATTTATTTATTCAATTTGGTGAAAAAAGTAAGGTTCTACATTTAGACAAGAAAAACAAAATGCACAGGTACAGTATATGTGGTACCTTGCTCAATAGTAGTAACTATGAGAGGGATCTTGGAGTCCTAGTGGACAACCATTTAAATATGAGCCAGCAGTGTGCAGCAGCTGCCAAAAAAGCCAACACAGTTCTAGGCTGCATTAACAAGAGGGATAGAATCAAGATCACGTGAAATCTGAATACCACTTTACAATGCCTTGGTAAGGCCATACTTGGAATACTGCATTCAGTTTTGGTCGCCACGATGTAAAAAAAGATGTTGAGACTCTAGAAAGAGTGCAGAGAAAAGCAACAAAGATGATTAGGGGACTGGAGGCTAAAACATATGAAGAACGGTTGCAAGAACTGGGTATGTCTAGTTTAATGAAAAGAAGGACTAGGGGAGATACGATAGCAGCGTTCCAGTATCTCAGAGGCTGCCACAAACAAGAGGGAGTGAAGCTATTCTCCAAAGCACCTGAGGGCAGGACAAGAAGCAATGGGTGGAAACTAATCAAGGAGAGAAGCAACTTAGAACTAATGAGAAATTTCCTGACAGAACAATTAATCAGTGGAACAACTTGCCTCCAGAAGTTGTAAATGCTCCAACACTAAGTTTTTAAGATGTTGGATAACCAATTGTCTGAAGTAGTATAGGGTTTCCTGCCTGGGCAGTGGGTTGGACTAGAAGACCTCCAAGGTCCCTTCCAATTCTGTTATTCTAAATCTAAATCTTATATGGCTGCCCATTTCAAACAAGTGACTCTGCACAGCAAACAATCATAAAATCAATTAAATTACAAGTACAATACAAAAGAAAATTAAATACATTCAGCAGCCAAGAATATTATTATCTAAAAATGATAACATAATCAGGAAATGGGAACCTTAACACATTCTGGACCCTAGTCCAGCCACATAACTAGGTCTTCAAGGAGTTACAAAAAAATCAACAAGATCAAAGCCATGCCCATTTCTTAAGTGACAATATTCCAGAGCATAGGCATTACAGCAAAAAAGCCTCCTAGTCCAGTGATGGCTAACCTTTATCTTGTCGCGTGCCGAAAGCGAGCGTGCCGGCACCATAATGCAATGCGTGCGCGACATCCCCCCGTGCACCCTGCCCCCATGCATGCACACACAACCTCCCCATGCTACCCCCACGCATGCACGCATGATCCCCCTGTGCCATCCCCTCCCCCGTGCATGCGCACGACCCCACGCCCCAATTTGGGCCTAGCAGGCCTCCCTGTAGCCTCCTGGTACCAAAATGGACCGCGTGGGGGAGCAGCGCACTCCCCACACCCCGTTTTGGGCCTGGCAGGCCTCCCTGCAGCCTCCTGGTACCAAAAATGTGCCACGGGGGGCACCGCATGCCCCCGCGCTCCCCCTGCTCCCATGCGCGACCCCAACCCACCCGCATATGCACGCGCATCGCCCACATGTGCCCCGCCCTCTGCGCATGTGCAGCAGATACCTGAAAATCAGCTGGCCGGCTGGAGGCCCACACTCATGCATGGTGTAGCTGAGCTGGGCGATGGCTCACGTGCCCGCAGAGAGGGCTCTGCGTGCCACCTGTGGCACGTGTCCCATAGATTTGCCATCACAGTCCTAGTCACTGCCAGCAGATATTCCTTGACTAACTGGACTCAGAGCACGCCCATTCTGCTGGACTAGATTGGACAGGTAAAAACAACTGGGGGAAGACGGTCCCTCATATAGCCTGGTCTCAAGCCATGAAGGGCTTTAAAGGACACAACCAGCATCTTGAATTGCACCTGGAAACACACTGGCAGCCAATGCAGCTCAAGAAGCAGAGGTGTTACACATGCCAAGTACCTGACACCATTTACTACCCATGCAACTGCATTCTGTGCCAGTTAAAGCTTCTGACTGCTCTTTGAGGGCAGTCCAAAGTAGAGCACATTGCAGTAATTATGTCAGGAAGTCACAGAGGATTGAGTGACAGTAACCAGAGCCTCCTGGTCCAGAATGGGTGCAACTGGCACAAAACCTGAAAGTATTCAAAAGCCCTCTTAACCACAGATATACAGTCTAAGAGGACCCCCGGACTGCGTACCTGGTCTGTGTAGGCAATGCTACCTCATCCAGGACCAAAGGTAGAAAAACCTTGACAATGGAGGGCCCAACTACACAAAGCCACCCTCCTCCCATCGTAGAGTGGAGACTGGAGAGGGATTTCAAGAGAACAAGTGCAGAAATGCTCTTTTACACATTGAAAGCAATGTGATCACACTGGCAGCAGGAAAAAAGTCAGGCAAATGAGATTGTCTACAGAAATCACTTGCTTCCTCCTCCTCTCCACAGAGAGATTGGAGAAGAAATTTCAAGAGGCTACTGCAAGCTGTTTGTGTAATATACCCCCTTGTTTTATTCTTCTAGTTGCAATCTCATGCACAATTCTCTCTAGAGTCTTATTTGATGAACAACATAAATCTTTCACAAGTCAGCTTTTCCTTGGTATTTTATGTTTACTAGAATTTCCAAGGAATAAAGTACAATAATGTCTGGTTGTCATGGCAACACCATACTCACAAAAAAAGTTTCCCCTACATTAGACAGTACTGAATTTAGTAAGGGGAATGAGATAGCAATAGAATTTAGCATGTTCATTTCCCAATTCTGCTCCATAATTCTTCAGCTCATTATTCATTTTTGAAATCAAATTATCAAAAGCTTATATTATATTTATAATATAATATAATATTTATATTATTGTTTAAGCCATTACCAGTTTATGACTACCAACATCTAGATTTCAGTAGGCCAAGAATATCAGTGATATTACAATAAATGCATAGGGAAAAAAAATCTTTAAAAAGTGATTCTAAGAAATATTTCGTATCTTTTCCATAACATGACCTGGCTGGGTTTAAATTACAGAAATTTTGTTTATAACAAGAGAATGAATCTCATTGCCTCTCTTCATCAGCTCATTCATTAATCCACAGAACACGAATGTATGTAGCTTAAAGCATACTGTAGTAGAAATATAAGCTGTAGTATGTAGCTTAAAGCATAATGTAGTAGAAATATATGCTGTAGTCTATCAAAGTTGTGTAGTCTTTCATCCACAGTGTATGCTTTCTGTACACATATACAAAGACTTCGTTTTCACAGAAACATATCATTCAAACAGATCTCAAGTATGTGGACTTCTGTCATCCCTCCAATCAAGACAATAACTATTAAATTAACATTATACATCAACATCAATAATAAATAAATAAAATGAGCACTGGGAAGAGAGTCTGATGACCATTTAATTGCACCTCCAGATATAGGATTTCTACTAAAAGAAAGAGAGTATTACTTATCCCACTACAGACAGGGATGCATATCCAATTGTGGAACATTAGCACCAACATTTCCCTCCCTCTCCAGCTGTTTCAGTACTTTAGGACTGAGTCCATAAACCTTTAGTTATTTATCCTTGGTCCTTCACAACTACACGCTCAGCAACTGTATATGTTGACAAGCTGCAGCCAATCCTGGATTTGGAGGACAATCTCATCAAAACACCTCACGTGTAAGATTGCCACCCATTCAGCTTTACACGCAAAAAAGAACATTAGGTTTCCACACAAAGCATTTCCTGTGGGGAAAAAAATCCATAGCGTACGAGGCGGCCAAAAAAAGCCACGCATCCGCTTCAAACGACAGGAGAGAGGTCACACGACTCACACCACTGGGACCTTCTCCTATTTGTTGTGTTTTTAAGGAGCGGAGGTCGGTTTTGGACTTTTTCTCCCCAAGTTTATTAGCTTAGCGTTTGACCTGAGCAAGGAGGCAACGGCCCTTTTTCCGACGGCATCGCCCTCCGCCTCCAAAAAATACAGTAAAAGCAGCAGCGGGAGAGCGGTGGGGAGACGGCGGTCTCCCCAGCCCAACCTGACCGGGAACACTCCTCAAGTGGCAAAGGCTACAGCCCCCAACCTTAAGGCGAGGCTGAAGCCCGAAAAAGCCCCTTCCCCTCCTTTCACTCCCAGTGGGGATGGGTCAGGCCGGCTCCTTCACTCACCATGTATAACGTGAAAGGGAAGCCAAGCAGGAAGAGCCACAGGTAGAGGTGCAACGCGTTGACCCCGGCGCCCTGGTGCGGGTCTTGGTACCAGCCGCCGCTCAAAGCCGCCCACACACCCTGGCGCAGGATTTGCAGCACCTGAGAGCCCATGGCGGCCTGGCCCCAGCCCGGGTTCTGCCAGCCCCGAGCCCTCTTCCCTCTACCCGTTCTGCGAGCCCGGGCACAACTGCCCGCCGCCTCCACAGCCTGAGCCTCGCGACAGCCACAAGAGCCACCCCCCCGTCCTCCGTCTTCCCCTCCTCCTCCTCCTCCTCCCCCCCGCCAACGCCGCCGCCATCTTACGTCCGGGCCCCGGACCGCCCGCCTGCCCGCCCGCCTATGGACCGGCAACCCTTGCGGCAGCCGACGCAACCTCAGCGCCCAACCTGGATTCTCCGCCCGCTGCGCGAACGGAAGGTGCGGCAGCGGCGGCGGCATTTTCGGTTCGGCTGCCGAACCGCTTCGCGAGGAAGCCCCCAAGAGAAGTGAATCAATAGCCGCAAAGGGAAATAAACGCTTATTCTCGGCCCTTGGCGAATGAAGCAGAGATGGAGGGTCTTTTCTCTTGGAGCTGCTTTTCAGCCACAAACGCTGTTTTCCTTGGGTTTGGACTTTTTAGCCTGCGTTGATGTCCCCAAGGTGCGAGATATTTACTTAGGTCGCTGGAGAGGCCCTCCGCCTGGTCAACTAACTAGGTGGCAGAGAGTCGAGCCTTTGGCAAGGCTGTCGACAGCCAAAGCAACAGAACTCTAGTTGCTTTGGGTTGCATCTGCTGTCTTCGCTACCTGAGCGCCGTCAGCCGTTAGCATTGCTGGGAATATGGGATGGGGGGTGGGTGGGGGAAAAGGCATTTAGAAGATTGCTAAAAATGCGAAATGGAAACTACGAAAACCTAGAAGCTAGAAAAAGGGATAGATCGCTTGTCAGGCCCGGAAGCTGTGTACTTTCCTAGGGCGCCAAGCGGCTTTGTAGTGCGAAGTACAAATGGCAATTCGTTCGCAGACACTTGAGGTTTGGCGATTTGGACCGCAGTCCTAGGCACCCTTTTCCCCGGAGAATATGAGAGTCTGAATGTCCCAAAGGTGCTTTTTCAAGAGGCAACTGGACTTTCTGGGTTTTCTTTTTCTTCAGTTGCCTCTTGAAAAAACACCTTTTGGGACAACCGTGACCTGGATGACTGAGAATCTCCATAAACGGACATTAAGAGTCTGAATGCTTCTCTGTGCTGAGGAAAACGCTTATGCGCAAGGCAACGTACAGCGTTGGTGAGTTAGCAGCTCGCTGCGACTATGAAATCGGGCGATGTGGGTCACTGATTAAACCACGAGTACTGGGGCACAATACTATGCCAAAGTGTCATTGGCTTTTGGAGAAGAGCAATCCGTCAAAAAAGATCTGAAGTGAAAAAGAGAGTGAGTTTGATTGTAGTGGGTGGGGCCAGGAGTTATTAAGAAGTTACGCCCCGTCGTCCCTTCTCGCGAGATTGCTAATTCTTGCGAGAACAGGAAATCCGAAAGCGTCCCTTGGTGTCATAGTAACGAGACTTCCCCTACTCTTGCATCGCGGCGTGCTGACAAAGCTGTAAAATCTGCTGTGGGGCATAGTCTGGTATTACTGAGATTCACATAGGAGATCTGTATCGATTTGCCTGTAATTAACCATGGTTTATTCAAGACAGCTTTCTGATTTGCATGATGTATGGCGTGCTAGGCAAAATTATGTCCGACTAATTTGTTGTTCAGGGTATTGTGTAATCCCAGCCAAAAACAAATGGCAGTTTGCTTGCAAACGGTGTGGGGTGATGTTAATTAAAACACATCTTACCAGGTGATCATTTGATTGACGGGAAGGCGTGCCTACCGTCCCTGTCCTAATGTTCCCTTTTATTAGTACCCATCTTATGTACCGTATATAAACAATGTTATATCTATGTATATCACCAATATGTACTTGACAAAACAAATAAATAAAAAAACTGTGAGAGCAGGAACTCATTGTAAAGTTACTTTCAACAGTAAACAGTAAAAGGGGAGAACTGAAGTTAAGAGGAATCCATAAGGGCAGGTAGATTTACATCTAACCAAATAAGGGCGAGAACTGGCACTGAGATAATACAATGGCCAGGAAAACACAGTGTGAGCTCTCAGCAACCAAATAGACTGCAAACAGTCTGTTACAAGCACTGTTCCCTCTAAGGTGCGCAGCCACGCACGTAATGAGAGAACGCCGCACGGAAGTTTCTAACTTCCATGCTGCATTTTCTAATGGCAGAGGCTGTGCGCCTGTGCGGCCACTCAGATGAAAAGAGAACGCCGCGCGGCAGTTTCTAACTGCTGCGCGCCGTTTTCTGATATTACAGGGAACATTGGTTACAAGGCGGCAGTTGGAAAGGGGGGGGGGGAAACCTTGGGATTTAAACCTCAGCATATACAGATCTTTCAATTCTGTGGGAACTGTTTTACATAATTAGGTCTGCCTAGCATCTACAGTAAAATTTCTTCTCCATGCAATTCTCATAAATTTTGTGAACATTTCCTAATGTTCTATTCATCCAAGAATTCACTCAGGGAGCATGAGGAAAATCAATCCACCTAAGAGGACAACTCCTTTTCCATTTGGAACAAAATAGCACATTATTTTCTATATTGCTACCAAAGACAGCCTATGCTTGGCTAGAGTTAAAGCATTCCTCTAGTTATTTGAGAACTTGCATAAGTAGATCTGGAGATAATTATAAGGCTAGATACAAGCTAATGTACCGTATTTTTTGGAGTATAAGACGCACCGGAGTATAACACGCACCTAGATTTTAGAGGAGGAAAACAAGGAAAAAAGTATTCTGAACCAAATGGTGTAGTAATATATTATTTAATAAAATACCAGTATAGCAGAATACTTTTTACAACCATGTATACTTTTTACAACCATGTACACTTTTTACAAACTTCAAACTTGACAGCTTTAAGACTTGTGGACTTCAACTCCCAGAATTCCTCCTCCAATCATGCTAGATGGGGTAATTAGAAGGCAAAAACACCCCCTTTTTTGCAAAAAATGGCCCGTTTTTCGGCCTTTTTTTGCAAAAACGAGGCATGCCTGCAGAGCACTCGGGGTGGGGGAAGGCAAAAATGCCCCCATTTTTGCAAAAAAAGGCCCATTTTTCAGAAAAATGGGATGCAGGGGCAGGGCTTCAGGAGGCCAAAAATGGCTGTATTCGGTGTATTAGACGCACAGACATTTCCAATCTCTTTTTGGGGGCAAAAAGGTGCGTCTTATACTCCAAAAAATACGGTAATCACCAATGCTGCAAGGTTTGAAAGAGGGACATAACATAAAAAGTGTGAAAAATAAATCTTGAAATTGTCAAAGTAGAAATTAAATTTTAGGCATATGTGAACTTAAGTGTACCAGGATTTACTATTCAGGGCATGGCATGGCAATAATGCATAGAAAGGACATTACTCATGATAATATGTACTATAGTTGGCTATAATTCATTAAATGATGGGATGGTATATTAGAATTACTGGATATCCCATACACAGTTACGCTCATCTATGCTCCTGTTGATCTGTTTCTTGGAATATTTTATCCATTTATCCATCCTTTCCTCATTTGAGGAAAGTTCTTTAGCTGTCAAATAGGACATTTAATCACCAAACGGAGATGAAACAGAAATACCCATTGAGTTTTATAAACAAATTGTTAACAGTTCTATGTCAACAGATATCAAACAAGACTGAATTACGCACAGGTACATAGATCAGTTTATATATTTGTTACAAAAAAGTGAGATGCAGGGAAATGTATAAATTATTGATCCATTTCATTCATTATTCATATAAATAAATGTATGCTTTGTATTATGCTTGATAACACAAAGATGTGGAGATTCACACTTGGAGAAAGTAATACCAAATGAACTGGCAGATTTTAGAAAGGTCAGTGGAGCATAAGATATCTAATATAAATGATATACAGTATTAAAAATAAGACTTTTACAAGAAAATTATCCTTTGCTTTGTTGACTGGTATATAGTTTGATTTGATTTGAGCTCAGAAATAAATATGAGGTCTGATGGAGAAATAGAGATATAGGGAGAAAGGCAATGGATGAGAATCAGTAAAACTCATTGCAAAGCTGATCAAAATTAGGTTAGGTTTCCAGGAGGTCAAAACATATAATCTTTATTTGGCAATCTGATAGCTATGTTTCCTTTCTCTGTTAAACACACAGTTTAATGGAAATTAGTGGAAACATCTGTTAGAAGAATTGTACTTCAATTTATTAGTTTATCAAATTTCTACACTATCCGTCTCACTTAGGTGACTTGGCAGAGTTTAGAAAGAATGTGCAAAAGCAAATATTGGAAAATTACTAGAAATGTGAGGTTCTTGCATTGTCTTTTTGGAAGCAAATTTTAGAGAAGGCCAGTCCAGCTATTGAGCCAGATCAAATATGGACAATTTATTTTCTCAAGGGTTCACATGAGAAACTGGGACAGTTGTGGAGGGCTGAACCAAAAGGGCTGTAAAGGTGCATAGGGATGCCTGCATGTAAGCACATACGTAAATTGGGGAAAAAGTAGTCATCTTCAAAAAAACAATGCAGTTGTGTGCATGGCATTCACTTATTTATATTTAATTTCTAATTTCTGATTGAACTCATGCAAGCTACCCAAAGATGTGGTCTAGGGACCATAAAATGCCCTGGTCTGAGCCAGACTGTAACTAATCAATATGCTGAGGCAAGAATGGCCCACAATGATTTATCAAGTACTTTACTTTTATTGAGAGTTGAATGTCTCCATTTCAATAATTTTAGTTTTAAAAGGATTAGGGTTTCTATTATTTCAATAAATGAAACAAAATTAGGGTTAGGGAGCTCTTTTGTTGCCTGCATTAACTCCATGTAACCATTTCATATATATATTCCAGTGATAGAAAACTTTTCTGAAGCCATCACAAATAACTCCACACTTTGTTTCTTCAATCGGTTCCTAACAGTAATTTCTACCTTTTCATTTGAGTCAGATGCCCATGGAGGTATTCCTTATATTATGGGAAAAGGTGAAAATTGCATGCCATCAAGTCTGGATTACATGGTGAATAGTGGGTTTCTACTGGTTCACCCCAGTTCAGGCGTACCGGTAGCAGCAGCGGCGGGAGGCTCCAGCCACCCACCCGGACGTCATCATGGACCCTCTGCGCATGCACAGAAGTGGTGCACGCATATGTCCGAACCAGTAGCAAAAGTAAGTGAAACCCATTACTGGATAAGATGATGAAATCCAACATAATTTCATTTTTGTACTTCTGTTCTTGTTTCAGATTTTGAGGTTTGCAATGTAGCAATGAGTTGTTAGTGGTGTCAAGTTCAATAAAATCTATTAACACCATCTGCATCACCAAAAATTGTAATCATGAATTTTACTATCAAAACATGGTTTTTGAAGTGAAGCTTTGTGATGATATTCTTTTGCTTTTGAATCATAATGATGTACCCATGGTTTGTTGGTTGCTATGATGCTTTGAAGAAATTTCTTGCTTTTCTTTTAATAATATGACAACAATTGCTAGCAAATTTCAATTCTTCAAGTTTTTACCTCTACCATCAACATGCAAGGAACCCATCTCCCAATACTGAAGGACTCAATAATGTACGGTAACTCATAATTCTGTGAATTTCGAAGCTTGACAGCATTTTGCTTTTAGCTCTTCTTTATCAGTTCATCAATCTTTCTCATGTGAAACTTGGTGGTTGCTGTAAAAGTGAGTTCAATTTTGTTCATACAAATCAGCTCTTTCCAGCTTGGCCCAAATATTAGTAATCACATTAACACAGTAATCACCATAAACTACCTGCATTCAATTGTGAATTAAACTGGCAGGATTCCTTGAGCAATTAAAACTTCCATCTCATAGTGCAGAGGTCTTCAAACTTGGCAACTTTAAGACTTGTGGACTTCAACTCCCAGAATTCTCCAGCCAGCATAGCATAGCTGGCTGGAGAATTCTGGGAGTTGAAGTCCGCAAGTCTTAAAGTTGCCAAGTTTGAGGACCCCTGTCATAGTGGATTGCTTAAAGCATATTGGGGAATGCTCATTACAAGCTTTCATTTCATGAACAATAGCAACACAAGCTTTCCCCCCAACAACTCTTCAAGTGAAAGAAAGAGAGAGCTTCTGGTGAATCAGTGCTGCCATCTGTTGGTCATGTACAACATTGGAGACATTGCTTTTCATTCAATCCTGGTACTTTTTTTTACTAATCTAGTTGAAGGGAAGTAATTGCTGGGTTTAAAAAAACCTACAAATGATATGCTGATGTGTAGGCTCATCTTGCTTACAAATCATGGTACCACGACCAATCGTGGTTGATAATCTTTTACTAGAAATTAGGTAGAGATATTTGACCATCAAATTCCTGTCAAATCTTTCTAAGATTTTTGAATTCAGAGTTTGAATACAATACAATGAAAACATTGATACTGATGCTCAGTATTCTAACCTGGAGTTTTCTTTGTAAAAACATTCTGATAATGCCATTTTATTTTCAGTAGAAGTGAATTGAACACTTGATTTATTGGCACTGGGTTTAGGAGATTTTGGGAGCAGTAGTCAATTTTTCATTAGACATCACCCACAATTTAACAAAGCCTGTTATTTATTAAGCAAACTGGGCAAGTGATGTAATTTTATATCATTTGTGTCAATTTGTATACTTAGACAATTGATAGCTATTTGTATCTGTCATTTGTGTCAGTTTACAACATTTAATTTACAGAGATTATAAAGATAAAGGTAAAGATTTCTCCTGTTCAGTTGTGTCCAACTCTAGGGCGCCAGCACCCATCTGTTTCTTAGCCAAGGGAGACAGCATTGTCCAAAGATACTTGCATGGTCATGTGGCCAGCATGACTATACATCGAGGCACATGGAACACTATTACATTCCTATTGAAGTTTTTACCTGTTTATCTACTTGCATTTACATGCTTTTGAACTGCTAGGTTGGCAGAAGCTGGGATAAGTAATGAGAGCTCACCTCATCATGTCATGCTTAGGTCTCAAACCTGGGCTGTCAACTTTCCAGCTAAAGATGAGCTCAGCATCTTTAACTGCTAAGCCATCATGCCCCTCCAGAGAGATATAAAAAATCAATTATGAAATTACACAAGTAATGGAATTTTGGATTCCCAACATGATCTGTTAAATTGAGGTTTTTCTGTATAAACATTAACTGAAAGAGTTTGTCTCCTCTTTTTGCTTAGAGTTAAGGTTTGTAAAGCACAAGATATCCAAGTTGCTTCTGGTTTGGCCCCCAATGTATTACAATGAGAGGAAAAATGTAATATCATGCTCAATAATGTTTTTCAAAACTTATATAACTGAAAATATTAAACAGCTATATGAAATATAGTTAAGTTTATGAATATGATTAGATTTAACTATTAAACTGTAAATATTTCTTAACTGTAAATATTAAATAACTATATAAAATATAGTTAAGTTTATGAATGTGGTTATATTTTATGAGATTTGGAATGTAATAGAAATAGTGTAATTGTAGGGGAAGAATGATCAAGCTCATGATCTGATCTCCCACTCTGGAATAGAATTGGTACCACCGAATTCAGTCCTGCTGCTGGGAAACATCATTTATCCATATGGATAGATTTCATCAGCACATTGCAGATACACAGCTGTACCTCAGGATAAGACAGGATAAGTATGCTGCTTTAACCTGCTGTCTGGACTCTGGAGGTTGCCTGGGGCAGAAAAATTATTTTGTCACTGTTGCAATTTCTTTTGGTGGACATATGTTATAGAAGCCAGCATGAATTAAAATAAAAATATACTGTTAAAATATTGGATGATATCTGATTACATTCTACCACTAACTGAACAGTTTTTATAAAATGAATGGGAAAGCTCCAAATATTTGCACTTAGAATAAAAGGTGACTTATAAAATTTTCAAACATAATTCCTGTATTGCACACAGGCTAAACTACAATGTAGTTAATTGCTGGCTCAGTGTGTTATGCAAAGCCAGGAAGAACAGTTATTTTTGGATCAATCTGTGTGATGGTTTAATAAATCATGGATTAAGCTGCAATACATGTATGTTGGAAACAAGTGCAGTTTTCTTTCAGGAATAGTTTAATTAGATATCCATTTATTTAAATATGAATAGAATAGAATAGAAAAATTGAATTGAATTGAATTGAATTGAATTCTTTATTGGCCAAGTGTGACTGGACACACAAGGAATTTGTCTTTGGTGCATATGCTCTTTATTCATTTATTAAATGAATAAACTGATTTAATTGGCTGAGATTTATTTAATCTAAATAAACTTCAACAGTGTTATTACATCCATAATTGAATGGGTCTTGGGTTTGCAATTCTATTTTGTTTCTCTGGTTTTGTCACGCACTGTTGCATTCAACCACTGTTTATTGATTCTTCCAGATTAATACAATTAATCATGATCAGTAGGATTAAAATAAAAAGCTAATATGTGCCTGAATTTTCATTTAGTGCCATGCAAGCAGAATCACACACAGTTTTTCTCTGTGTTTTTCAGTCCCATTTCTCTACAATGTGAGTCATCTAACTCACATGAATTTAAAGTTCTTTGTGTTATTCTAAATCAAATTATGGCTTGTGCTGGTGAATAGCTTGTCCATTTAGTTCAAAACTCAGTTGAAAGTGAGTTCCACATGCTAAGCCAAATCTTAATCATGATTTATTGATCAACATGTACATGGTTGGTTTGTTCAACATGAAAGGTATCCCATAATTTACACAGTATGATAATTCACAAGCTAACAATACAGTTAGCAACTAGAAAAATGGTCCACTGAGATGATCTGAAGTTGAACATTTCAGCCATTATTTTCCTACTTCAGGAAACAAATTGCTACATTGGCTTGAAATGCCAATGAAATACATTAGCAAGGCAGCAATCTTGCTTGTATTTTGAAATAGCTTGTAGGAAAGCTATGCCAGCAGAACTCTGATTTGAAGAAACCAAAAACCACACTTTTATTAGGATCCATTTCTCTATTTACATTTATTACATACCTCACAATTTTTTTCCCTAGGGACGGTACATACACTTGAATTGCAACCAGAGAATAATAGTGACCGAGACTTTGCTTTTAAATTACAGCACTGTAAATTGACCTTGGAAATACACGGAGAGGTGCTTTTATCTCATAAAACGGTTACTTGACTCCCCATCGATATTTGGGTGGTCGCACGGAGCCCCAGTTCAATTTTGTGACTAGTTTCTTTCAAAGGCAGGTAGCCCCACCTGGTTGCCAGAAACAGGGAAGGGACAGAACAGTACCGATAGAGCCAAAAGGCTGCTCATCGTAAGGATCGTTTTGCATATCTAGCCGCCACAACTGGCACTTCAGAATACTATACAACATAGTAGAATCGGAGAACCCCGTGATATTTAGTCCGGAGTAAGCGAAGAAGCGCTCTTCAGAATAAGGAGACCCGTTTCCCTCCTAAGATGCGCGCCCATTCATTCGCAAGCAGCGAACTCGGCTGGCACGCGCGCGCGAACTCGCGCCGAAGGCAAAAGGCAGCCTTCTCACCTAGCAACGACAGAACCTTGAGCTCCCGCAGTGACGCTCAATCCGTTCCAAGGGAACGTTGAGGGAGCCGCCCAATAGGAAGGACGACTTAAAGCGCGTGCGAGGTAGCTGAGCAAAAAAAAAAAAAAAAAACGGGGCGGAGAGGCTAAACGGGGAGGCAGGATGCCGTTAAGGCGCCGCCGATCTTCAATCAGGTAAGGGAGGAGATTGAAGGACTGCCGTATCAGCGAATGGGAGCCCAGGGAGGCGGGGTTTTCCGGACGCTCCTCCCTCCTCCCCTCTTCCAAGCTTGCCCGGTCAATCAGGTGGCTTAGGATGTGCGGTCGGCGGCGCCGGCGGAGCGCGATGTGGCTGTGGAGGGGCTGCTGGGCGGTGTCTCTTCTCCGCGGAGGGCTGTGGCGCGGCCGCGGCCTCGGCGTTCCCTCCAGGGTTGATCGGGAGCCGGCAGCCGCATGAGCTATAGGCAGCTTTCCCCGCGGGCAGCCCTGCCCCCTAATGGAGGAGCCGTTCCGTCCTCCTCCTCTCCTCCTCCCGCGCAGCCCCCTTCAGCCGCCGCTGCCGGGGGAGGCTGAAGGGGAGGGGGCGGCGGCGGCGGCCAGCCCCGCTTGGGGGAAGGCGGAAGCCGCGGCCTCGGGCGACAGCGCCGACGGGGCCGGGCTCTGGACGGCGGTCTTCGAGTACGAGGCGTGCGGCGAGGACGAGCTGAGCCTGCGTCCCGGCGACGTGGTGCAGGTGCTCTCCAGGGACTCGCAGGTATCCGGCGACGAAGGCTGGTGGACGGGCCAGATCGACCAGCGCGTCGGCATCTTCCCCAGCAACTACGTGAGCAGCAGCGGGGGCAGCAGCAGCGGACGCCGCCTCCGCCTCCAGGAAGGGAGGAGATCGGATCTCCAGGCTGCTAGTCCGGCCATCCAGTGTAAGAAAGGAGGGCTCGGTGTGTGTGTGTGGGGGGGGGGTGTTGATTCAGGAAGACGGCCGCGCTTTTAAAAACCCCGGTCTGAATGCCCTGTGGATGTTGGGGGGTCTTCTGGGGAAGAGGCCGAGTACCCCCCCTACATTTTCAGTGCATAAGACCATACAGATGACCACTGGGAATCCCCCCTCCCCTTGCCGGTCAGTGCTACGACCCAGGGGAGGCTCGTTTTGCCTTGTGCTGAAAGAAGTTTGCGGAGGGGGATAGACTGGTCGTGCGTGTAGGCTGCATGCTTGTCACTTCGGTAGGAACGGGACACCCTTGACGCGTGTCTTTGAAACTTCGTCCAGGGATGGCACTTCTCCCATCTTAATGAGACTGCAATAGACGCGGTCTTGCTTACGTTTTGCAGAAGACAATCGGATACTTCCGGAGGGATCTAAGGAAGGGGTGTGGCTATATTGTATCCCATTGATGTTTATCGCCGCCGTCTCTCCCCCCCCACCCCTTATGCTCTTTCTTGATCCCAGCGCCAATAAACTCGGAGAATTGTATATTCTTCCCCATCCTCTTGTTCTGTATTTTAGATGAAATAATCCGATGCCCCACTGCTTCAAACTAGGTCATATAAATTCAGCCTAATTACCTTTTCCTGTATAATTTGCATCTCTGAAAACTCTGCACTCAAGAATAACAGCCAGTGTTGCTGAGTGTCAGGTGGTATGTTAGTTTAATAAAGAATGATAACAGTGTAATTGTGTCAGGAGAGAAACATTTTTCAGCAATGTACTTTTACTTGTTAAATGGGTCTCTTTTTTTGGAAGGGACCTTGGCACTCTCTAAGCTTGGTTGTTTTCTTGCAGATGTTTCATTACCCAAACTAGGTAACATCATCAATGCTCTTATAGGTCATTGTTTTCCTCCTTTGTAACTTCCATGCTCTTTATGCCCAATGTGTTTTTCTTAAATCTCAGTAGTAACCTGGTTCAGTTCCATGCACTTTTTAGTGGCTGTTTAATAAAGGTAATTTGTTTTAAAGTCACTATGAAAGGTGTAGTCTCAATTTTAGCACAAACTAGCAAGACGATTTTCCTGTGTTCATTAATCTGATTCATTGAGGACATTTCAGTAGTTCATACTGCAAAGATATAAAGCTTCCTGTGTTTGAGTGGTTTGTCCCAACTGTCAAAGCTTCTGTGATTTCCCCTTCTTTTTCCTGTGATCTTACTGCCTCAACGCATGAACGGTTCAGCTTTTTGCTTGCTCTGCTTAGAAACTTCAGAAGAAGACATTTATGTTTTCATCAGGATTTTTGTTCCAAGATGTTTTCTGTCAGGTTACTTTTGTAGTATTTCCTTGTAAACAAGTGGCCACAACTGAAATGTGTTAACGCTGCAAAATTCAGTACAAAGCGTTAGCTTGTCTTGTATGGAATAGGCAATATTTTTGGATTACTGTTATACTTTATTGCCAAAATCAAGATATTTGAAAGAGAATGCTAGATCTGGCATTTTTCTTTCCTTTTCAAATTCTAATTTTGCAAATCATTTTATTCTTACAGCTTAAACATTTGCAAGAGAAAATAGAGATTAAAAACACAATATGTGGGAAACTTATATCCACCTTAAAAGGAAATAGTAAATAATCTGAAACAGGAAACTACAGTAATTTTGACACTGCTGCCTCATTTTGGTTTTGAGATGCATCTTGTCCTAAAGAAAATAGCAATAAACAAAGAAAAGTCTTCTTCCCTGTCCCTTTGCCTTTCTGAAGGAAAAAGTGTGCATAGTGTTGCTTTGAGACCATTTAGTAGTAGCATTATAATTGGCAATGTGTTGGTAAAAAAATAGAATCTTATATGCAGCATTTTCAATGATAGGAAGCTATCTGTTTTCAGTTGTAGCTATTCAGTTCTTAACATATGTAAAACTAACCTGGCTGCAACTGACAAAAGTTAAGTTACAGGATTTTTATTTACATAGCATCCACCTCACATAGATGACTTTGGATGGCTTACAATAAAACAGATAAAAACAATAAAATACATAATAAAAAATAAAAAATAGAAGCTAAGTTTCATAAATAATGTCCCATATGTCCCTTTTTAGGTTATATTTAAACAATATTTCTACACTGTCTGATGCAGTATAATCATGTTGTTCTTTTCATACACAGAAAAAACAGTCAAAAGTCTACTCAGAAATAGGTATTTGGTGGCCAACTCTTTGTTATTACACAAGGAAGTTACGGAAGTTTAAATCTCTAACCTAGTAATATAATCAACAGAAAACACAGTCAAATAATCAAAGCTGGAGAATTTAGTTTAGTCATACAGAGATGATTTGGTATAAAGCCAGTTTTAGACTAAATGTTTATGCAATTGCACTGAGTAGCCTTTGTCATTCATTCTTTTGCAAAGGTGCATTCTTTATATTGCCTTTTTAAAACCAATATTGTATAGCTGAGACCACTATGGTACTGAAAGTAAAGTCTGTATGTTCCCAAATGTACATCTCTCTCTCTCTCTCTCTCTCTCTCTCTCTCTCTCTCTCTGTGTATATATATACAGTATATACATGCCCCCCCCCACACACATGGTCTAAACAGAATTAAATTTGATAAATGATAAAACATCTTCATGACTTATATCGAATAAAATTTAAATATACTGCACTTTAAATTTACCTGTTTTTTATTACATGAAAATATTTGTACGGGAGATAGCTCTTCTCTTAACCTTTCTTTAAAATCCTGAATAATTTATAAATTATGGTAATCATTAAAAGTTTTTTAGTCTACAAAAAGCATATGCTTCAGACTGCTGTTGAGAATTCTAGCAAAAGTTGTGTTATCACCAAAGGAGCTGTCCATTCAGCACCATTAATTCAGAATCTCAATTTTCTGTTCATAAAATTTAAATATCCTTATGTCCTATGATACAGTATTAAAAACAACAGTAAATGAAATGAAAAATTTCACTCCTTTTAATCACTTAATCAAGAATATGCAGGAAATTTGAGCATGCTTAAGCTTTTTAAACAGGGAATTCCGAACTATAACTTCTGCTGTTTCTTTTTTCTACTTTAAGTTAACCTTAAAGATCCTAACTTACTGTTTCAGTTGCTAAAGATGTTTCCTAGTTCAATGTTTTTTAACATTAAATTCCCATATGACTATTTAGACTTCTAATGTTTTTCAGAATCCTGTGTTTTGCTTTTATTCATTGATATTTCAATAGTGACAGGTCTTCATTAGATAGACTGCATGTATTGTAGTAACTAATATGCTGTCCTTCTTCTTTAAGAGCTACTTGAAGAGCTATTCTGGGAGTTAATATTAATACAACCAGCATATTTGTTGACTGCTGGTTCCTTTATTGTAGATAGATGATTCTAAAGACAGAAGCTACCTATCACTTTTATATCTTCATTGTCAGTTGTAAGTGAATTTGTTTAATTCTCTTTTAAATTTGGCTAAACCATTCTCTGTCCTCAGCAAATTGGTCATCATGCTGCTTATCCAAGAATTCAGATTGGGGTGAACAAGATGAGTGTTGTTAACTTTCAAAGGCAGAGTCTTTACCCCTGGTCATTGTAACAACAGTTCACTAAAAGTTATTGGGAAAATGATTGGCCAATTTCCCCAATATTTCATTGTCAAGGATATGACATTAATCATCTTAAATTGCATCCTAAATTATTTTTACTTTTCAAAATTGATCTTTTGCTTAAAATTGGTATTTTTCAACTCCAGCATGTCAATATAAAAGGAAACTTGCTATATGTTTCTCAGCAGCTATTTTTTATGTTATTTATGTTTATATTTCATAACAGTATTTTTATTCTGTTTTTATCCTGTTTTAATAGATGGTCCCCCAAAGTCCTGTTTATAAGATGGAGCTATATAAATCTAATTAATTAAATAAATAATTGTACCTGCTTTTACACTTCCTTGGAATTATTTGGAGCATAATTTGAACAGCAGTCTATAGTCTTTATTATTTGCATGTTTATAAAATCCCTATGGAAAATCAAGGATCTATTCTTCTGGTGGTGGAATTACAGTATTAATTGTAGGATATCAGCCAGCAAGGTAGAATAACATACAAATATTATAATGCTATATCTCAAAACAAATGATGCCATAAGACATCTTCCTTATCACCAGTATGATGAACTTGCCCTTCTTGATGTTCACAAGTGTATTACATGGAAAACTGAGCTCTCAGTTAGCAAGCTTTTTCATTTCAACTGTCATCAGCATCCAATCATGCATCCCCTCTTACATGGCGTAGCCTATCCTGGTGACTTTAACATATGAGTAAATTTGTGGACAGAAAAATAATTCAGGTATCCAGGCATCAATGAAACTATTTAGATTTTGAAGGTAAGAAGTGGCCCTTTGAATTTAGATTGGAAAGGAACTGAAAACCAATGCAGCTGACATGACTCTGTTGTGTTATGACTGGGCTCCTGTCCAGAGGTGTGCCAAAGTTTGTCAAGGATATACTCATAAGGAGTACAATACAGTTGTATAACCCAGACATGCAACTGGCTTTAAAATGTAAGCTGCCTTGAGCCTTTGTAATAGGGAAAAGTAAAATATAAATAGACCATTCTTAATACTGTTGCCTTCACCTAATACTCCTTCCTCCTCCTAATTTCTCCACAAAACACTCCTGTGAGGTGGGTTGACCTAAAGAAGAGTGGCTGGCTCATCTTAAAGCTTTTAAAAAGTGTTTCATATTTCAATATGCTTCTTATATTGAAAGAATAATAGTGAACTTTGATTATCTCTTTTAACTCAACAATATACTCTATGACACTGTTAAGATGATACTTAACAGGGGCATACAGTATATTGTTGTGTTAGCATAATTATTTAGGGTGAATGAAATACACATAAAGAATGAGTGAAATATGTTCACATAAGTATTTCTTATTTCAGAAAATTTCCAGTGCAAAGTTGGAATATATGATCACTAGCAAAGGAAAAGTCCTGTTCTTTCCTGAAAATTGATCTTTTTCGTAGAACAGCTTATAACAAAAACATGTTTATAGAAGGTAGATTTAATTTAAAAAAATGTTTAAGGTAGCAATTAAAAAAGAACCTAGCTATAAGGTATATTTGTAAATGTAATAGTAATTTTTAATTAAGGTATATCAACATACATTAATTGCAGAGTGAGGAGAAGGAAAGATAACTGACCTGATCAGTTCTGCAGGTGGTGTAAAAGTGCAGCCAAGAATGTGCTCCTCCCTCTCTCTCATTTAAAGCATCCTTCAAAATCAAAGAAATTAAATAATAGAGAATTGGAGAGATGAAATACATCTGGAAAAGAAGAGGAGACTATGATGAATATAAATGCAAAGGTTGGAAGGAGAACGCAAAGGTGCTTTTTCAAAAGGCAACTGGACTTTCTTTGTTTTTGCTTGAAGATGTTTTGCTTCTCATCCAAGAAGCTTCTTCAGTTCTGAATGAATGGCGAAGAATGGAAGGATTTGCAGTCATCTGGTTGCTAGCGGAGTTTGTGAAAGTTGTTGAGGCCACTTGGAGGTTTATCTGTGCCCTCAGGGTCACCTGAATAGTGCAAATGGATATGGCATTTTCTTGGAACTGCTGAAAGAGCTGTGTTGTAAACAGGAAATAGATAGTGTCATATCCCTCCCCCTCTCTTGAGAGAGGGTTCTTCAATCTTCATGTTGTCGATGGTTCTTTGACCCCTCTTTCACACCAGCAGTCTTCTCTGTCCAAAATGTGGAATTTACTGTCTTCAAAATAGTGACCTTTGTCTTACTCTTTTGTCACTGCATTTGCCCTTCTTGTAGGAAGTTAGCACCCACCCCTCTCCTAGGAAATGAGATATCCTAGGAGATATTAAAATGTAGGAAATATTCTGTGGAACACATCTGGAAACATGCTTTTAAACAAACAAAAGACTCCTCTTGGAAACCCCCACCCCTGCTAAGCTCACATATTCCTCTCACCTGGACTGGAAGTCTTTTGCATGATAAAACCACAATAGGATTTGCCCAAGGCCCTTTCATTCAGCCAAAGCTGGATTAGACAAAAGCCAAGAGCCACCCCAGCATGCCCCTGGGGGGTCTGAGAGCCAATGGGATACATTTCTATACAGGAAAAGGAAATCTAAGAGGTGGGACCCAACTTAGACTATAAAAACCAGGAACTCAGCATTCCTTTTTCTCTTTTTCTCTTCACCACACCTGGAACCATGTAAGTTACCTTTTCTGTACAGGGGCTCCTGCCATGTGCTCCTGTCCACCATTAAACCTTCCTTCCAAGCAACCTTCATGAATCCAGTGTCTTTTTCCCCACTTGGAACTGAACCTAAAAGGATATTTCCTTATAACAATTGGCGACCCAGATGGGACCCAAGTAACCTCTTCAATGATCCTGGCCTAAATAAATTTATTAGGCCTTGGCCATTGGGAAGTAGGTTTTAAAGGGGTTTTGATTCAGGGGCTGCTTGGAAAGAAGGTGAGTACCTACCTCTAAACTTTACTTTAAACCATAGAAAACTGGGAAATGTGTGTTTGCATGTGTGTATGTGTGTGTGGGGGGGTAATTTTTGCTTTTAATTTTACTTTATGGCATATGTAAATTCCAATTTCAATTGAATAGTGTGTTGTCTGGGTACAAATCATTTTAGGGAAAAAATAATCATGCTTTTTGTTTAACCAAGTTAATGTATCTTCCTAAATCCTTTGATATTTCCTTCCCCCCCTTCTCCCCCCCTTCCCCCCCCAGCCCTGTTTTGTCTGCTAGCCATTGCAGGATACTCATTTTATGGTGGTTCTTTTCCACTTCTCCAAATCTGTTTTAATTTGTTGCACCAATTTATAATAGTTATCTATATTTTTGGTTTCCCTTACCTAGGTGTAGGATTTTACTTTTCTTTGCATTAGATAGGGCTCAGTCTAGTTGTTTTTTTTCTTTCTTTTTGAAGATGGGAACCACATTAGCTTTTTCCCAGTTTCTCAGGTGGTCCCCGTGTCCCAAGATTTTTTTTTAAAAAGATGTGCAGTGGTTCTGAGATTTCATTTACCAGCTCCTTTAGGACTCTGGGACCTGGTGTTCTCTTACTGTTTTTGCTTATTTTAACTTTAGTTTACAGTCTGTTTTATTTTTCCTTTCCAGTTATATTTCTGGTTAGTTGGGTTGCATTTCTTTTTTGCAAGAAGACATGCAAAGAATGAGTTAAGCAACTCATGGCTTTCTCTGTGTTGCCTTCTCTTCTTAGTGGTCCAACTGTTTCCTTGATTTTTTTTCCTGCTTTTTTTTATGTATTGGAAGAATCTTTTATATTATCTTTCACTTTTGTTGCAAGTTTTTGTTCATTCAAGGCTTTTGTTTCCTGATTTTTCTTTACAGATTCTTGCTATCTGCTGATATTCTGCATTAGTTATGTGTCCCTCTTTCCATTTTTTTGTATCTGTCCTTCATTCATTCAATTTGTCAGTGAGGTCTTTGTGCAGCCATGCTGGTTTCTTGGATTTCTGTTTTTTTTTTCTGATTGGTATTATGTTAATGATGCAGTTTCAAATCCTTCTACAACTTCGTCCTGGTTGGTTATTAACCTATTTTATTTCTCACTTGGTGCAAAATTAGTTTTCAAGTTTCCATGCCTTTAATTTCTGTGTCTGCCATAATATTTATATTTAGCACTTCCAGTATCAAAATGAATAGAATCCTTTTCTTGTGCCTTTTTTATGTATTTAAAATCATTCTCATTTTGTTTTTAATCTGTCTCTTAGGAAAAGCTTAAGAGAGCTGAATGTATAAATTCATTTAGGAACCTTTTAGTTTGCTGCCATTATTGAAGTATATATTTTATAGTCAGCATTCAGTGAAGAGATGGGCCTATAGTTTTATCTGCATTAAATCTGAATCTTATTTTGGAATCAAAGTAATATTTGCTCCCATTCAGGAATGTGGTACCTTTACATCAATCAATACCTCAGTATGTAAAATCTTTGTAAAATTCTGCCACTGGCCCACCTGGTCCTGGTGTTTGGTTGTTCTTTTGTCTCTTGATCTGCTTCTGATAATTCCATCATTGATATTCATTCATTTAATAGTTTTTGTCCTTTTCTGGTACTTTAGGCAATTCCATTTTTTTTCCAAATATTCTTTAATTTTATTTTTCTGAAACTTCTTGCTCATACAGCTTTTCATAATATTGAATTATTTTTGTTTATCCTCATTTGGTAGTATAGAGTTTCTTTCTCATCTACCAGCCTATGTGTCAATGTCTTCTCTTTCTCTGTTTTGATTTGTGTAAGTTCTGTTTAGCGTTTACAGAGCACAGGACCTTCTGTTAGGGAAGGAGGAAGAGTGTGTGTGTGTGTGTGTGTGTGTATGTGTGATTGAAGGGTGGGAAAGCAAATTTTTTTTTTGTTGTTGTTGTTTTTATGTGCACATCCCAAAAGCAAACCCCATAATTTTTTTGGTTCTAAAATGTGAAGCTCGTGAATAGAAAGTGGAGGTCTTAGTACTAGTCGTACAGGGGTGACTACGTCCTCGCAGATCCCCTTTTTGGATCTAATAAACCTAAAGGAGATTCCCCAAGGAAGGGGCCCATACTTCTGTGGGGTAGCGGAAGTCCTTCCCAGAGTTTTTTAGCCTCTGAAAACTGCGGACGACTCCCCAAGGAAGGGGCCCTTACTTCCATGAGGGAATCGGAAGTCCTTCCCAGAGTTTTTTAGCCTCTGAAAACAGTGAGCGCGTCACTAGCTAAGCCAAAGTGAACCTTACATTTAAAGGATCGTGGGAAGCTCTAGTTCGAGGGTGGCGGGTACCCTTGTGAGGGCTTGGAACCTGGGACGCCAGGAATACAGGAATGTGCAAAAGTAGGAAATGGACTTTGCTGAGGGATGACACAGGAAAAACAAAACACAACAAAACAGCCAATTTGGCTAAATAAAGGTACTTAAGAAAACAGAAAAGGAAAAATGTTGAGGTGTTTGTTTGTCTCTCTCTCTCTCTCTTCTTTTCTCTCTCTTATATGTAACCACGTGGTTTGTTTGTTAAGATTTGTGCCTTCCCTAATTTAACTAAAATTTATGGCAGGAAGGACTTGTGTGTGTGTCCTGTCATCCTCTTTGTCCATGTTTTTGTGTATGTGTACGTCTTTGTCTTGTCTTGTGCGCACTCGAGGTAATTGCAACTGTAAAATATCTCTGTTTCCTAGAGATATGAATTTCAAATTGTTAGAAAAAATTAAAAGCACTGAAAAGAAAGGAAAATGTCTTTGCCCAGTTAGGACTGGCCAACCTGATCTGGGACAAGGAACAGAGTTCAATTTTCCTATTCCTCTCGGTGTTTTTAAGAAAAGCCAAAATTTAAGGGACAATGTTTTAAGTTAATTTACAGGAAAATTTCATTTTTACATTTACTGTATGTACATGCAAACAGTTTTAATATTGCTCTTCTGTGATGTTTAATGGATGCCAATTCTCTGCTAAGATGGAAATGTCTGTTCATTTTTTCCCCCCGGTGATGTCTCCATTTTGTTATAATTGATTTAACTGCGATACTGATGTGTTGTTTGTTTTCCTCAAACCCTGCCTGCAAGCTATCTACTCCCCCCCCCAAATCTCTAATCCTTTTACAATGCCTCTCGTGGTAGAATTACCAGCAAAAGGGGGAAGGGACCCTGTTCTTATGTCTTTCAGCCCTGCACACATGATCCTGAAGCCTATGGAAGCAGACCAAATGGGCTCAGAAACTGCCTCCAGTAAAGACATTCCATCCATTTGAGCCAGAATTGGGTTTGAATCTAGTCCTCTAGTCATCACAGCAACCAGAGTGGAGCAGATCTTTCCAAGCCTGGCTGACCAGCCTTACCACCAACACCTAAGGCCACCCAGCAGACATGAATGAAAGGACCCTGAGATGGACAAATAAAGACCAAACATCTATTTTCAATTCCCAGAAGACAGCTGAAAAGACTAGGGGGGAGGGGGGAACTTCATTGTAAAATTTTCTTTCTTTGCTTCAGTCACAGAAATTCATTGTAAAGTTTTTCTTTCTTTCTTTGCTTCAGTCACAGAAATTCATTGTAAAGTTTTTCCTTTGTTTTCTTTCTTTCCTTGCTTCATTCACTGAAATTCATTGTAACGTTTCTCTTTCTTGTCTCATCTATATTGTAATCAGTTTAATGTATTCATGTAAGAATTGTATTGGGAGTGGTTGCCACAGTGAGTTCTGTACACTTTAGATTTCTGTCTAGTGGGAGGTAAATTTGTAGCTGCATACACAAACACACAGAGACACGCCATTCAGAATTAGACTGAGGTTATCCCTTTTTCACCTACCTCCACCCAAAGCTGCTTTTAGCTTGCTGTTTTGTTGTTGTTGTTGTTGTTTTGACTCCTGCTTTGTGGCATTAAAGCCCAGGCAGTCATATCTCCCTGTTAATTCCATGGGGGAGGGGACAGGTCCCCTCAGGCAATTTCCCCACTTGAAGAGCTAGCAGAAAGGATCTTCGAAAACCCAAGGCCTGACTGCTGCCCAGTAAAGCAGGGTATTTTGCACTGGTGGTCTCAGGAGTAAGAGTCCCAGGGCTCATTCTAAAAAAAAAAAAAGGAAAAGCCTAGATTGTACACTGGCTAACTTCAATTTGGACTCACAAATCCTAGATGCACTAAAGTAAGAGCTAGGGCAGATTCAAGAACCATCCCTTGGAAATGGGCAGCCTGTGATTTCAAGGTAAACCATGGCTGTGGGAATATTGTGGGGCCTGTGCTTGCTTGAAACCTGTCTGGGAGCTCATCGAAAGTGTTATCAAACATCTGAACATAATTGGCATGGAAAATTGGATACTGTAAACTTTTGCCCTGGCCATTGACCATCATAGTTGAAAGCTCTCCTTTTGGGAGCCACTGAAGGAATCCTTCTGCTGCCTCTTTCAACTGCCTCTTTCAACATCTTTCCCTCTGCATCAGAGAAAATTGAAAGCACCCATAAAATCTCCCTGACCTGATCAATTTGAAGCTTGTGTCAAAACATGTGTTGCACTCACATGTTTTGAAAAAAAAATGAGGGATTGTAGGAAGTTAGCACCCACCCCTCTCCTAGGAAATGACATATCCTAGGAGATATTAAAATGTAGGAAATATTCTGTGGAACACATCTGGAAACATGCTTTTAAACAAACAAAAGACTCCTCTTGGAAACCCCCACCCCTGCTAAGCTCACATATTCCTCTCACCTGGACTGGAAGTCTTTTGCATGATAAAACCACAATAGGATTTGCCCAAGGCCCTTTCATTTAGCCAAAGCTGGATTAGACAAAAGCCAAGAGCCACCCCAGCATGCCCCTGGGGGGTCTGAGAGCCAATGGGATACATTTCTATACAGGAAAAGGAAATCTAAGAGGTGGGACCCAACTTAGACTATAAAAACCAGGAACTCAGCATTCCTTTTTCTCTTTTTCTCTTCACCACACCTGGAACCATGTAAGTTACCTTTTCTGTACAGGGGCTCCTGCCATGTGCTCCTGTTCACCATTAAACCTTCCTTCCAAGCAACCTTCATGAATCCAGTGTCTTTTTCCCCACTTGGAACTGAACCTAAAAGGATATTTCCTTATAACATTCTAAAGCAGGGGAACTAATTGAAATGAGTCAGAAAGAATAGTATAAGCAATTGCTTCTTAATGCATAATCCAGTTTTCCCTAACTTGTTTTCCCTAGTTGTGTGGATTTCAGTGCCCAGAATTCCACAACCTGCATTATCATTACTGAAAAGTCTGAGATTGAAGCCATAGATCTTAAGTCACTAACAAAAGACCCGGAAGCTTGTCAAGAATGCATCTACCTTTTAAAAGGAAATGTTTACCCATAATAAAATCTTCATTCTTCAGGCACAATATTGCAGTCTTATTAGATGATATAAAACATCTTCCTGAGAAGTAATTTAAATTGTGATTTTTAATGATTAAAATAGGTTTTTCTGAACAGTGATTGGGTTATATTTGATTTAAATTAAATCTGTCTTTTTTGACACAATCACAATATTGATTTAATATATTTTTTCTGAGTATTTCTAGCAGTGGTAAGGGTGCAAAATGAGCTGACTCATATTTTCACTAGGTAAGTACTGTATTTCAGCAGTGCCTTGTCTTAAAAAGTCAAGGTTAAATTGTGTCAGTAAATGAATGAGGCTGATAGCAATTACTGTCTTAAATAATCTTCGTGGAACTTAGACATTTTCATTTTGTATCCTAGTGCTGGAAATTGACTTCTCGGAGCTTATTCTGGAGGAAATTATTGGCATAGGAGGTTTTGGGAAAGTTTACCGTGCAGTTTGGTTTGGAGAGGAAGTTGCTGTCAAGGCAGCTCGCTATGATCCAGATGAAGACCTCAGTGAAGCCATTGAGAACGTCCATCAAGAAGCCAAGCTCTTTACTATGCTAAAACATCCCAACATAATTGCCCTTAAAGGTGTATGTCTAAAGGAACCGAACCTTTGCCTGATTATGGAGTTTGCCCGTGGAGGCTCATTAAATAGAGTGCTGTCTGGTAAAAGGATTCCACCAGACATTCTGGTTAACTGGGCTGTCCAGATTGCTGAAGGAATGAACTATCTGCATGAGGAAGCAATTGTTCCTATTATCCACCGGGATCTGAAGTCCAGCAATAGTAAGTGGAAATTTGGAATGAAATGCCAGTAACTTTCAGGAATATTGGGCATAAAATAGTATTTAAAAGTTGTGAGATCACTTATGTCAGCACTAGATGGATAGCACTTGAAGAAACGTTAGAAAACAAATTTCCAGGCCTATAAATCTGTGTATAGAAATGATGAATAGAGAAAATCCACTCTAATCCTCTAAGGAACTGATTGAACAAGAATAGAAATAAAGGAAAACCAGAACCCCCTCTTTTTTTTTCAGTTTAACACTTCTGCTAACTATTCCTCCTCTGTCTTGAAATTTTTCTGACTGAACTATTTCCTGTTGCTTTTGTTTACCAAATTTACCAAGTTGTTTGTAACATGAAGGGAAACCTTTAGTGCTTAAGACAGACTAGAGGAAAATGAATTGTTCTTCCTTACTTGGATGTTATTGGCAATGACAAGAGCGATAACACAAATGAAGGCAAATATACGTGTCCCAAGATAATTATTGCAGGATCCAATCTGGATCGATCACTGGGACCAAAGGTTTAGTCTTCCAAGCTTTCGCACTTGTGCTGGAGCCCATCCTCAGGGAACTTCTCTCTAATAGAATGTGACCGACCGGTGACCAACCCAGATTGGATCCTGCAAGACTAATACAGTTTTTTTCAGTGTCGTGTATTTGGTCTATAGTAGTTAGATTTATTTTCATTTTTTACACGTTTAACTTTGCAACCAAATTATTTCCGTAGAGTTGTGATCTTATTGAATTGAAATTCAATATAATTATGGTATGCTGATAATACCCAATTATATCTTAAAACTGGAGATATAGATGAGGCCATCAAGGTGCCATCCCAGTGCTTGGAGGCTGACCAGGTTTGGATGAGGGGGCACTGTCTCTGACTTCTATCCTAGCAAGACTGAATGGTTGTGAGTGGATACCCAAATTGGGAGGTTGACCTTAGATGGGAAAGTACTTTCCCCTTTAAGATTGCTGGGCCTCTAAGCATCTTCCTGGATTTACAGCTCCTGCACAAAGAGCATCTGTCAGCTGTGGTCAGCTGAGCTACTGCTATGTGCTCAACATGGGGCTGTCCTTGAAGACCATCTGGAAGCATTAACTGCTCCAGAATGTGGCATCATGAGCAGTAATGAGCACCCCGTCAGTATGCCCATGTACCACCTGTGCTTCACAAGTATGGTTGCCAGTTTGCTTCCAGGTGCAATTCAACACACTAGTTGTTTCCTATAAAGCTCTACATGGCTTAGGGCCTGATAACTTGAGGCCCTAAGCATTGTTCCAGACAATTTCATCCCACAGGGTTGGCATACTCCAGGTTGTTTTGACTTTAAAATGTCACCTATCAGAATCCTGGAAGTGCACTTTCTCTGTAGCAACACCTTTCCCCTGGAACAATTTTGTTAGCTGCTCCTCAGTGTGGTTTAGAAGGGGCTTGAAGATCTGGCTGACCACTCAGGAGTTTATCAAGGGAGAGTAAGATTCTTTGCTTCATCATGCATGGCTTTTTTTAATGTTTTATTTATTTTATTGCATTTCTTTGCTTGATCATTGTGAGTCGTTCAGAATCATTGAGATTTGGATGGCATACAAGTTAATAAATTATTATTGCATACCTTCATTTTGTGGTGTTATCAGAAAAATTACCTCAGTACTTGAGGCTAGGCTAATGTTGAATGGCAAGCCTGAAAACATAGGAAGCTAAATCCATTGCTCTCATGAGATAATTGTAATTTATGTAGATAAAATCTAACATTCAAAAGAAATGAATGCAGTATTTTATGAACTTGATTAAGTAATGAGATGGAATAAATGTGGGCAGGAGTCTAAAAATAGAAATGAATCTTGAAACTAAATTAATCTTAAACATATTTTAGCTTACCAAAAATACTCAGAGGAATTCTAGACCTTTAAAACTTCTTTCATTTACATCAGAATGGGGATAGTTCAGTTTTGCCTATTGAGATGGTTCTTGGAAAGTCTAATATCAGGGAGAGAAAAAGTCGCCCTTATCCTTATTTTTTAAAAACTTATTACTATTTCACATGTGCAGCAGGTTTGAATTAATCCAGTTAACAAAGTAACCAATCAGGATTTTACACTTAGGAATTTACGACATAAAGCTAAAAATAAAACATTTGGTCTATCTATAAAACACAAAATATCAGCATACGATAACATCTTGTGCCCTATTTCTAATTATAAAAGCCAGGAGTTCTAAAATCAAAATAAAGAGAAAAGGAGAAAAATATCACATTTCATTCATACTTCAACATAAATTTAAAGTGAAATTACAGAGTTAATAATTACTCATGATTTATAAGATGTATGGATCATATTGATTCAAAAATATTTCAATTATATCGAACGTTTTTTCAGCTTCCAAAGAAATTATAACTGATGGGTGTTATGTATGTTGAACTAAAGCAAGAACATCATTTAAGGATCTCATAGTTTCTATCACAAACTTAATAGTTCTGTAGAAATAATACTCTGTTAATCTATAATCCAGGAAATAGTTGTATAATTCGAAAACACAGCAATCCCAGTTTGATTACTATGATCTTTGCCTGATTAATACACAAAAGGCAGGGATTCCTCTAAAAATTTTGAGCATATACCTATGCATCCTTTTTATATCAATTGACTGACACCATTGGGGCCAGATGTAGATTTAATTGCAGGAATTGACTATGTTTAGTCTAGTGAAAAGAAGAACTAGGCAGGGGTCCTCAAACTACTGCCCGCAGGCTGGATATGGCCCACAGAAGCCATTAATCCGGCCAGCATGGGACCACGAGGCTGCCCGCCCACATTGCCCCACCTACCCGCCGGCCCCCACCCATCTTCTAGAGGCCGAGTCCAAAAAGGGGATGCGCAGAGGCCTCAGAAGGCCAAAAATGCACCTTTTTTGGGCAGCAGAGTGGTACTAAAGGCCGAGGAGGCCAAAAACGGAATGCGTGGAGGCCTCAGGAGGCCAAAAACGAGTGGTTTTTCCCACCCAAAAGAAAGTCCAAGTCCCTTCTCCTGTACCCACATGTCCATCACATGGTCCAATCAATGCACCATCCCAACTGGAGATGCTTCCCAGTCACACCCCTCCAGGTGCAGGGCAGAGTGTTATGACTATATAATATCTCCCCAGCTCCATACAATCCCCCCTCCCAGTTTCCCACAGCACTAAATGTGGCAGGCCTGAAGATCTAATGCCAAAGATGGCTTCCAGGCCTGACAGACAGACAGACAGACACACACACACACACAGAGAGAGGGGGTGTCCCTCACCCCCCTAAGGCAGCCATATCCCTTCACTAACCTGCTTTCCACCCCTAGAAGCATAACAAATTAAAGTGTGCATTGTTTAATGGACTGCTAAATTGGCCACGCCAATTGGGTCCAGATGTAGATTTACACCATCACATTACCACTGAGCCACGCCCACCCAATCACATGATCACTGAGCCACGTTCACCCAGCCGGTCCGGCCCCCCAACAGTCTGAGGGATCGTGAATTGGCCCCCTGTTTAAAAAGTTTGAGGACCCCTGGACTAGGGGGTGACATGATAGCAGTGTTTCAATATTTGAGGGGCTCAAGGAAGAGGGGATCAGCCTATTTTCCAAAGCACCTGAAGGTTGAACAAAGAACAATGGATGGAAACCAAACAAGGGAGAGAACCAATCTGGAACTAAGGAGAAATTTCCTGACAGTTAGAACAATTAATCAGTGGAATGTCTTGCCTCCAGAACTTGTAGGTACTCCAACACTGGAGGCTTTTAAGAAGAGATTGGACAGCTATTTGTCTGAAATGGTATAAGGTTTCCTGCTGGAGCAGGGGGTTGGACTAGAAGACCTCCAAAGTCCCTTCCAACTCTGTTATTCTGTATTCTTAAAGCGAAAGAGGGTACCAGTTGTAGCATCCATTGGTGGAATATCTTCACCCCAGACATCTAGATAGCTGTGATATTATTGATCATTTAAAAACAGTTAAAAGCAAAATTATTCTAACATGCTTTTAGTCTGGATAATCATAAAAAACTATCACAGAGGTTGCTGTTGTGTTATTACTTTCTTTTTGTTTGTTTATAATCTTGTTTGCTAGCTAGTGTTCTTTGTGATTAGGACAGATGATAAATACAGGTAATCCTCCTTTAGTGATCATTCATTTAGCAACCATTCAAAGTTATGACTGCTAAAAAAGTGATGCTTATGATTGGTCCTCAAAATTCCAGCCATTCTGGTATTGCTGTGGTCATATGATTGCCATCCGGGTTACAGCATCCCATAGTTACATGATTGTCATTTGCAGCCTTCCCCAGTCACAAGTCATTCTGATCAGTCACTTCCACTGTCTGCCATCTGGCACAAGCCATCCCCAGGCCTGCCGTGCTTATGCCTCCCCTCGTACCAGGCCTTACTTGCCTCCTGGCCTGCTTGCAAGCCACCTGGATTCATTTAACAACCTGCAGTCCTCACTTAATAATGGCTACTGGGAGTGCCAGGATTGCTGTCAGTGAACAATGCAGTCATGTGACATTATGCTTCATATTCACATTACCATCATTAAGCAAGAGCTGCCTGTATTATGAAATACATATGTACTTACATACACACACACACACACACACACACACACACACACACACACACACACACACACACACACATATAGGATTGCCAGTTAAAAACACCTTGTCCATTTGATTCTTCAACAATTATATTATATATATATATATATATATATATATATATATATATATATATATATATATATATATATGTATGTATGTATATATATATATGTATATATACGTATATATATGTATATATGTATATTATATGTATATGTATATGTATATGTATATATACATACATACATACATACATACATACATACATACATACATATATATATATATATATATATATATATATATATATATATATATATATATATATATATCTTCCGTGACTATAAATTAACTCTTCTTCCCACCCCCTCACATTATGTTTTAGTATTGATCCTTGAAAAAGTGGAAAATGGAGACCTGAGCAACAAAAATTTGAAGATCACTGATTTTGGCTTGGCCAGAGAATGGCATAAGACTACTAAAATGAGTGCAGCTGGAACATATGCTTGGATGGCTCCTGAAGTTATCCGTTCCTCTATGTTCTCTAAAGGCAGTGATGTGTGGAGGTATGTTTATCACACTAAAACTTTTTTATAAGTGATCACCATCTGTAATATTATATTCTTGCTTCATTGAACCTTCAATTGTTGATTTTCCAAACCTTATGTTAATGTTATGTATATCTGGTCTGGGTTATGAAATCCGCGTATTCATTTTGCAGACTTTATTCTAAATTTGCATATATGAATTTGGAAATTCTACAGCTTCTACTTCCTGTTGAACATGAACTGTAGACAAACCATCAACCATCAACCATTGTTCTGTTTTAAATGTATTAAAGCTTGCAATCTAATTATTGTAGTAAACATGACATTTCCAATTTTCTAAATTATGCTTGGTTTATGTTGTAAAGTGGATTGCTGCGTGAAAAAAAAGCTTTCCTCACTACTTTTAACTGCTTGATCTATTGTAGAGGCACCATCCAGCATGTATCCAAGAACATGCTGTATTCACAGATCTGCTTTTTTAATGGGACTCTGCCATCTCTGTCTTTAATTAAAACCTGTTAAGCATTTGTGAGAAATTTGATCTGGTATGCATTACTGAAACCAGGCTGGACAACAAAGGGGATGCTTTTCGTTGGAAGGTGCTAAGCCTGATTTCTGGTACAATGTTAATTATAATCCCAAGACAGGGATGAGGGAGTGACTTAGATCACCTGGGAGACTTGTGGTTTCCATCAATGATGCTTCATTGAAATAAATGGTCAATGGGTCTTAAATTGAGCTAAAATTGTAATGCAACTGGGGAAAAAACTATATTCCGAGAATTCCTTAGGCTATGAAAAATCTTTAAAATAGCCATATCACTGTCTATCTTAAATGATCATGTAAAATAACTTCTTCCAGATAAACATATTTTTAAATGTTATATTCATAATAGTGCTAACTGAAAACAACCCCATTCACTTATCCCCAATTATTTTTTCTGTGTGTACATTATCTTAATTGCATAAGAACACTTATTTTTATATATAAGAAAAGAGTGATTCCAGAATGTTGTGTTAAAGAAGGTATACTATAAGTTACTACATTAGTTATTAAACCTCTGTTTTCTATTCATAGTTATGGGGTATTGCTTTGGGAATTACTAACTGGGGAAGTACCATTTCGAGGAATTGATGGCCTAGCAGTAGCATACGGTGTTGCTATGAATAAACTTTCGCTTCCTATTCCTTCAACGTGCCCAGAACCTTTTGCCAGACTGATGGAGGGTAAGAATCTGTTGAACAAACTGGATCTGTCAAAATGCTTTATCACACAAAGATAGCTCTGAATATCTGCTGATTTTAATAACCAAGACCATAAACCTCCTGTGCAGGTACTTGAGAAATAGGGAATAGGTAGTATGTCACTTTGCTCTTTCTAGAAGAGTTATGCTTCTGCTTATATCTATGAATATATAATCTAGAATGATATGATAATTTTATATCGTATCATGGTTATGATATAGAATTACTGGTAGTCCTTGGCTTACAATTGAGCCCAAAATTTCTGTAGCTAAGCAAGAAAATGATTAAGTGAGTTTTGCCCCATTTTACAACAATTGTTAAGTGAACTGTTAATAGTTGTTAAGTGAAGTGTGTGGTCATTAAGCGAATCTGGCTTCCCCCATTAACTTTGCTTGTCTTCTTGGAAAGTTACAAATGGTGATTACATGACCAGTAGTGGGTTCTAAAACCCGTTGCTCCCGGTTCGTGTGCGCGCTCGTGAAGCTTCTGCACATGCGCAGAAGTGTCCCGGGCGGGTGGGCGGAGCCTCCTGCACCGCTGCTACCGGTTCGCAGAACCTGGCCGAACCGGGAGCAACCCACCGCTGCACATGACCCTGAGACATGCCAGTTGCCAAGAGTCTGAATTTTGATCACGTGATCATGGGGATGCTTGCAACAGTCATAAGTATAAAAATTGGTCATAAGTCACTTTTTTCAGCACCATTGTAACATCAAACGAAGATTAAACAAATGGTTGCAAGTTGAGGACTCCCGGTATATATGAGAACCTTGGGTGGGAAGTGATAGCATCCATTAAACACTGTGGTAGAAACCTCTTTGAATTATATTTAATCCATCAGAAGAAATGTTTCAGGGTATATCGTACTTGAAACATTCGGATTTATGAGATTTTTGGCATCAGTATTTGTTTTGAATTTGGCAGAAGTATATCTTTACTTACTAAGTAACAGAGAAGTCAGATAAAGTAGAATTATGGGTGTAATTTTATGTGCATACATATTGGATTAAGGTGCTTTGGACTAAGTAGAATTTAGGATATTAATTATAATACAAGGAAAAGGCAATGCTGCAGATAAAATGAGAGTCTTTGGTAGCTGAATAAAATTGTGATTTACTAAGCTTCTTTGAAATACTAGTGAGCAGACTTGCAAGATTTTGTTAATGAAGCCTTACAATAAAGTAGAATTAGTTCATCTAGTCCTATTTCCTGTCTGGATTATCTGGGAGGGCTGACATCAATCTTGCAAGTCTGAAGGTACAAATTTCCTTCCAGCACTTTTAATTGCTTGATCCATTAGGGTGGATCCTTCCTAAGTTTCTTTCCCTGACCGTTAAGCCACTGGGGGCTCCTGCCTCTCTTATCTGATTGTTTCCTAGGCTGCATCTCCTCCTCTCATTCCTCAAGGTCTCCCATACATACATTCCATTCCATTAGACAGAACATAGCCTACAGCTACATAATAGGCACAGAAAGAAACTCCAAAAGGAACCTCCCTTGCAAGACTGATGTCAGCCTTCCCAGGTAGATCAGACAGATGACTTAAGAAGACTACAATAACAGAACATTTCAGGTCTGATAATGCAAGCCTCCTGCCACCTTTTTTATAGCCTGAGAAGTTAGGGGGTTTCTTTGCCTGTTATGCAGCTGCAGGCTATGTCCTCTCTTATCTGATCATTCCTTAGGCACCACATCTTCCAAGGTCATCTCACATACCATTACATATTCTAACAAAAGAGGACATTTGAGTGTGTATGGGAACTGAGATGATTATATGGAATATTAGTAATTAAGTGCATAGTTCATTACCAAAGTCTTGCAAATACTGTACTATTGTAGCTACTGAATTGTTGGCTTTATCCTGTTTAGATTGTTGGAATACTGATCCTCATTCAAGACCATCCTTTGCAAATATTTTGAATAAACTAACTAATATAGAAGAATCTGGTTTCTTTGAAATGCCAAAAGAATCATTTCATTCCCTGCAAGAAGATTGGAAAATTGAGATCCAGGAAATGTTTGACCAACTCAGAGCCAAGGAAAAGGTAATTAGGTGGGAACTATTACTTCGATAAACAATTAACCACTTCTGTCTCAGAATCCATTACAAGTAAAGTAGATTTCTCTACAACTCAGACAGAACTATACATATTAAATCTGAATTCTTTTCTACTTCCCATGAGAAGAAACTAACACTGAATAATTAAGAAAGTAAAATGCATACTTGTTCCTAAATAAAATTGTTTTAGATCAGTGTTTCCCAACCTAGGCAACTTTAAGATGTTTGGACTTCAACTCCCAGAATTCCCCAGCCAGCATTTGCCTAGGTTGGGAAACACTGTTTTAGATAAATATGGTCTAGCTGAAACTGGAATATATTCAGTTATGAAATACAATTCTAGATGAGGTCATTGTGAGGCAGAATAGAACTCATAGCCCAAACTATGTAAGTTATGTGAAAAGACTTGTTCTGTACAAGTAGTCCTCGATTTATGACTGTAATTGGACTATAGGTAGTCCTCGATTTATGACTGTAATTGAGTCCAAAATTTCAGTTGCTAAGGAAGACAATTGTTAAGTGAGTTTTTGCCCCATTTTACAACCTTTCTTGCCTAAGTGAATCGCTGCAGTTAAGTTAGTAACATGGTTGTTAAGTGAATCTGGCTTACATGCACACACACGTACTGTATATGCCGATTACAGCCCTAAATGGAGAAAGGGAAAGGCGATCGAACTGGGTTTAAAAAAGGACCATGGAACATGAGACATGATGTACATGTGTAACTGAGAAGACCAAAGAACATAAAAAAGAAGTCACTATGTGCTTCATGATAGAAAGATTTTTGATTGTGTCAATCATGTCAAGTTATGAAATGTGCTCAGAAAAATAGGATTATGTGAAATGTAGAAGAAAAGAGAAAGACAACAAGAAGCAAGATGAATGGACTCAGTTACAGCAGTGATGAGTGTGTGTTGAAAAGACCTGGTTAGGGACAGGATTGTTGTGGAGAAAAATCTATGGTTGCTAAGAATTGAAAACAACTTGAGGGCACACAATCAATTTCAAAAAATCAACATATACAGTTGTCTTAATAATTATTTGTTTACACACATATATTCAACTTGTCTTTTTGTATATGTAAATAATCCACTGCAAAAAGATCATGATTGGACTAAATGGCATAGATAACCCACTTCTCCTGCTACGATTCTATTAAATAGAATCGTAGAGTTAACTGATTAATATTAAAAAATAATAAAAGCTCATGACAATAAAAATTATCAAGCTCTATAACATGAGAGAAGTTTTAAAAGGGCTTGGTATCAAATTTGAAAGGCGGTACTGAGTATAGCTAAAGATATAAAGTACAAGACCTTTTTTTATATCTGCAAATTAATCTCTGGAGATATTTAATGAAGTGCTACTATAAATAAACTGCAGAGTCTGAATCACCATTAGATGGAAACCAAAGAAATACAGAGAACTTCTGTGGTTTGGATTCTGGCAGGTCAGACAAGTGGGCCAGTGAATACGGACTTGATGAAAAGTAATAGCTCTACTGCTTGTTGTTTGTGTATCTATTTTATAATTACGGTATCTAGATAATCTGATTTCCACTCAATATATGAACATTTATTTCAGTTTTTAAATTTCTCACCATATAGGTAATCCTCACTTAATGACTGTTCAAAGTTACAACAGACTAAAAAAAATTACAACCCATTCTCAACTTTGTGACTGCTACACACACGCACGCACACACACATACACACGCATGCGCGCGCACACACACAGTGTCATGTGATCACATTTTGGGTGCTTGGCAACTGACTTGCATTAATAAGCTGTTGCAGTGCCCCAGAGTCATGTGACAATGATTTGTGATATTTTTTTGCTGTTGCACAAAATGGTAAAAAAACACCCATTGGATATGTTGGTTTGACTTAACAACCATGGGACTTATTTAACAGCCACATGATTTACTTAATGACTCTGGTGACTCACTTTACAACCATCCCCAAAATATTTGAAAAATCAAGTCAGATCATGGGTGAACCTGCATAACGATTGCAATAAGCTATGACCAAAATTCCAGGCTCAATTGTGGATGGTAAGAGAAGATTACCTGTAGTTGCTTTGAAATTTGATTACTGGCTGATTTTAGAAATAAAGCTAACACTATTCTGATTTTTAAAAATTAAGTGATTCGTTCATATCACTGAACTTTAATTATTCAAATTATATGTATTGAAAAGCTGTTATCTACCATGTGCATATTCAAAATATCAACTGCGTTTTCTTTTCTGAGCCTTTCAGTTTATAGCAGGCATAATTGACTTTGCTACCCCAATTTTTAGTTTGGTTTGGGACTTGTTTTCTTGTAGGAGTTGCGGACGTGGGAAGAAGAGTTAAAACAAGCAGCAGTTCAACAGAAAAACCATGAAGAACTACTACGGCAACGCGAGCAGGAGTTGGCAGAACGAGAAATTGATATTTTGGAAAGAGAACTCAATATCATCATCCACCAACTGTGCCAGGAAAAGCCCCGTGTAAGAAAACGCATGGGCAAATTCAGGAAAAATCGGCTCAAGTTGAAAGATGGCAATCACATCAGTCTTCCCTCTGGTGCGTTTAGCAAAACAAAATGAAGTATCTATTACTTCCTTCCAGATTTATTTATTCATGAAAATATACAATATGTGAATACTTATAGTATCTGATTACAATTCAAACATTCTTTAATTCAAGCTAGACTTCTGGTGACTTTGTAGGCCTAGACAAATTGTTTTCTTGACAACAGTATAAAAGTGACAAACCTTCTTGAAACATCTTGGTCAACCCTTTGTAGGTACTACCAAACTGCTATATTACTTTTTAAAACAAAAATCCGATTGTAAAAAAAATCTCCTGTAATTTGTCAGGTTTCTGATTAAGGGATAGATCTTGATCACCAGGCAATAAGTAAGATTGAGATATATTCTTTATGCCTTTCCAAATTTATACAAACTCAATATCAGTCTGAAATTGGAATTTGTTTTGATCCACATATAAGATAAACTGAGTCTACAAATACATCAACCAAAAATGTTATGGAATGTACAGTTTAAAAAAAAACAGTATTGAAAAGTTCCTATTAGCTGGTCTTCACTTCCAAAGGTTTACTCCAAAATAAAATCACATTCCATAAAAAAGCAAATATGTTATTGATTTTTGTGACTTTGTAATGTTAACAAGTGGGACACAGAAAAGAACTGTTTCTTTAATTTAATTTCAGATCTTAGCCAAAATTAAAGTAGACTGTCTCTGGTTTGGTCCAAGTCCAATGGAAGTATTTTCAAAATAGTGCTGAATGTTGCTGGAACAAAATTTTTAATTTTGAACATCCCCAATAAGCATTTGTGATACCGAACTTTTGCAAATTTAGCAGCATTTTCCCATCAAAGCAATGCCTCTCCTTCCTCTCTTCTGAATTAGCTTATTGAAGCTACAGCATGAGATGAATTTTAATACATCATTTTAATATGTCATCATACTGTATCTTCTAGAAAAAGTACTTTACTGTTTCATTAACTAACTCATCTGTGTAACGTGTTGCATAATAAGTTTGATACAGAAGAAGACATGGCTCTAACATATTTTAATAATTGGAAAACACATATAATTTTAATGTTTTCTATTGTCAATATAGGGCAGTGATGGTGAACCTATGGCACGGGTGCCACAGGTGGCACGCGGAGCCATATCTGCCGGCACACGAGCCATTGCCTAGCTCAGGTCCAGCACGCATGTGCATGCCGGCCAGCTGATTTTTGGCTCGCACGGAGGCTCTGGGAGGGCGTTTTCAGCTTCCCGAGGGCCTCCGGGGGGACTGGGGAGGGTGTTTTTGCCCTCCCCAGGCTCCAGGGAAGCCTCTGGAGCCTTGGGAGGATGAAAAATGGGCCTACCGGGCCCACCAGAAGTTGGGAAACGGGCCATTTCCAGCCTCCAGAGGGCCTCCGGGGGAGCGGGAGAGGCCGTTTTCGCCCTCCCCAGGCATTGAATTATAGGTGTGGGCACTCGTGCATGTGCGATAGCACGCGCACATGCACTTTCGGCACCCGAGGGAAAAAAGGTTCGCCATCACTGATATAGGGGATGCGGTGGCTCAGTGGCTAAGATGCTGAGCTTGTCGATCAGAAAGGTTGGCAGTTAGGCTGTTCGAATCCCTAGTGCCGCATAACGGACTGGGCTCCCGTTACTTGCCCCAGCTACTGCCAACCTAGCAGTTCGAAAGCATGTAAAAATGCAAGTAGAAAAATAGGGACTACCTTGGTGGGAAGGTAACAGCGTTCCATGTGCCTTCGGCGTTTAGTCATGCCGGCCACATGACCACGGAATCGTCATCAGAAAGCACTGGCTCTTCGGCTTAAAAACAGAGATGAACACCGCCCTCTAGAGTCGGGAATGACTAGCACATATGGGCAAGGGGAACCTTTACCTTTACCTTTTTGTTGTCAATATTGCAGGATTAATACTAAATTCTCAACTGAAGATAGTGTATTAGCAGACTAAAGTATATATGTGAATGACACAGTACCATACTGTATATCTTTTCAGTGTTAGCATTACTTTACTAAGTTCCTTCTTTACATTTCCTTCCATAACAGATTTCCAGCACAAATTCACCGTGCAAGCATCTCCAACCATGGATAAAAGAAAAAATTTGATCAACAACTGTGCTAGTCCTCCTGCCAGCCCTACTATTATTCCTAGACTCAGGGCCATCCAGTGTAAGAAATTTTAGTTGCAGTTTATAAAAAATGTCCAGTGCCGATATGAAACTGTAAATTTCTGTTTTAAACAAAGACATCATGTTGCTTTCTATATTGGGGAGTTTTGTTTATAGCTAATCTTGATGGCCCCATTGTGTCTCATTATAATTTGTTTTTAACAACTGATTGCTTGCTTCCATCTTTCTGCCATTTTATCCTTAACATTATGGATTTAAATAGATGTGCATAGCTGTCACTTGTTTTCTTGCAGGGCACAATATCTATAAGATGTAGAGCTGGTGTAGAGTCTGTAAATGTTTAACAGCAGTATGATTTGGCAATGACTAAACACAGCACACAGTAATTTTGCTACTGCATTTTGCACTGGCTTTTTTTTTTCAGATCAAAAAGACCACTAAAAGTCACTGGGAATTAAAAATAATAAATTGTTAATATTTGCAGCAGTCTGACATTACAATAATGAAGTATGAGTTTGTCAGTGTGAGGATCCCTGATGCTAACATCCCTATATAAGAACAGCCACAAGTAGTCTGTCAAAGGGGTTAAATATGTTCCCTGATACCAGCTTCCTAACGTCTAGTAACAATATTAATTCTGCAATTAGACTGCATATTCCATCAGAACTGGAAGGCTACCTATTTCTCAAAGCCATGAAGAACACATCTTTAAGACTTACATCTTAATTAACATGCAGTCACTGCTTCTTATTCTGTCTGTCACTATGTGGTACAACATTGACCTATGATTTTCATAACTTCTCTTAATGCAGATGGAACAACGCTTTATTTTATTTTATTTTTAAAAAAGGTTCCCCCCCCATCCCAGTACATCAGTTTCAAACTGATTCTCACAAGCTTGGTATGATCTTTCAGAGGTGAAGAGGGTGTCTTATTTAGCTTAAGAAAAAAAAGTTGGAACAGATGTATGTAAAGTGGTCTGACCTTTAATCAAGTATAGAGATCATGTTACAATTTTCTTGAAGAAATAAAGCCTATTTACCATCCTTGGCTGTAATTGGCCCTGTTTGCAGCATTTTTCTTACAAAGAGAGAAGACCAACGCTTTCGATAGTAGAAAATGTGAAGCTTCACCCCTATTCCATTTGCAGAGCATGATAAGTATGTTTGGATATCTATCCTCTATCAGTTTTTTTTTTCTCTCTCTCTCAACTTCTTGCAGCAATCTCTTGCTATTTCATTGTATTATTTGAGACTGAGTTTTATTTCCCTGAGAAATGTTCTCTCCTTCAATATGCATCTTTTAAAAAGAGAAAGAGAAAAAAAGAGAGAGATAACAAATGGCTTTATTTCCCTATAAAAGGTCTTTTCCCTGGCTAAGCTGAGTGAGAATGTCTATGAATAATTAAAATTGTGGTTTGTAAATTTTTGAAAAATAAGTCTAGTTTATAGTTTATAAAGTATAAAATGTTGCTTCTTAACAACGTTGTTGGATGATGCTTACTTTTCTTTCTTTCTCCAATCTTGCCTCTCATCTTCAGTAACCCCTGGTGAAAGCAGCAAAACATGGGGACGCAGCTCTGTGTTCCAGAAAGATGAGGAAGGAGAAGAAGAAAAAAGAGGCCAGAAGAAAAAGGGTCGGACATGGGGGCCAGGTACTCTTTGCAGCAAGGAGCTGACATCAAGTGAGGATGGGTAAGACATACATCTGCTCCCGTGTCATGAGTTTTCAATGTATATCTGGATGGTTATATGTATAGAGAGAGCTAGTTTGATGTAGTACGAGGGTGAGTCAAAACGTAATGCCATTTTCTTTAGGACAGGTGTAATTACCAACACAGGAACATGTAGCATACATCAAAATGAAGCTGGTCCTCTGTGGATCACATCCCTACTTCTCAACATAGTCACCGTTTCTCTCAATAGCGATGTTCCACCTTCGAATGAGAGCATGTATCCCTGCCTCGTAAAATTCTGTTGACTGTTCTTTGAGCCACTTCTTCACTGCAGTTTTCACTTCCTCATCACTGGATTAATGTTTGCCTCTCAAACCCTCTTTCATGGGCCGAAGAGATGATAGTCTGAAGGCGCTAAATCTGGTGAGTATGGAGGATTATTATTCCAATGATGGGGAAGTGAAAACTGCAGTGAAGAAGTGGCTCAAAGAACAGTCAACAAAATTTAACGAGGCAGGGATACATGCTCTCATTCGAAGGTGGAACATTGCTATTGAGAGAAGCGGTGACTATGTTGAGAAGTAGGGATAGCAATAGCACTTAGACTTATATACCGCTTTATAGTGCTTTACAGCCCTCTCTAAGTGGTTTACAGAGTTCAGCATATTGCCCCCAACAATCTGGGTCCTCATTTTACCCACCTCGGAAGGATGGAAGGCTGAGTCAACCTTGAGCCGGTGAGATTTGAACAGCTGAACTGCTGAACTAGCAGTAGCCTGCAGTGCTGCATTTAACCACTGCACCATCTCGGCTCTGTTAAGGGATGTGATCCACAGAGGACCAGCTTCATTTTGATGTTTGCTACATGTTCCTGTGTTGGTAATTATACCTGTCCTAAAGAAAATGGCATTACGTTTTGACTCACCCTCGTAGTTAAAGGCATCAGTCTAGAAATCGGGAGATTGTCAATTCTAGCTCTGCCTTAGGCACAAAGCCAGCTGAGGGACCTTGAGTGGGTCACACACTCTCAGCCCTAGGAAGAAGTCAGTGGCAAACCATTTCTGAAAATCTTACCAAGAAAAACCTCCGAAGAATAGTAAAGGCAGTTCGATATCTTTTAACACAGTGGCCCCCAACCTTTTGGGCACCAGAGACCGATTCCGTAGAGAGAGATTTTTCCACGGACCAGAGGGGGCGTGGTTTCGCATGATCCCTGCATCCTGCAAATGGGACTTCTCTTGTTGTGCGGCCCGGTTTCTGGCATGCCGCTGACCGGTGTCGGTCCATGGACCGGGGATTAGGGACACCTGTTTTAACAGGTAGCTGTAAAAAGTACTCTCAGAAACTTATGATTTGAATTTTCATCAAGTACCTTTTCATACAACCACATGAACTATTCCACAAACACAGTTTGAATTGTTTTTTTCAAATGCAGTATTCTTTATAATGTTGATAGGAGGAAGACAGGAGCTACTTAGAGAATGCAATACTGTTCTGAAAAAAGCATAAAGTGAAGAAGATGTGTTTCATGACCTTTTCTTGGTATCCAATTTCATGGAAATGATTGCTGGGCAATTTCCTAATTTTTTAAGCTTTGGAAAAGTGTTATAATAATCCTATCTATCAGGCTGGAAAAAGAATATTTTCAGAAGTGGTAGTCTTCAACTTACGACCACACTGGGACCAGCATTTTCATTGTAAATTGTTATGGTCTTAAATCGAGTCAGACCTGATTTAACAATTATTTCTACTGTGGTTGCTAAGCAAATCACCATGGCTGTTAAACAAATCACGCAGTCATTAACAAAAGTGCATTTTTTTGCTGAAAGTAGGCAAAAAAAGTTCACAGATTGTGATCACATGACTGAGGGGATGGTGCAACAATGTAAGTGCCAAGTACAAGTCAGAAGTCATGCTTCCTGAGGCTATTGTAATTTCAAATGGTCATTAAAAAAATGGAAATAAGCTGAGGACTATCTGTAAACATAAACCTGCCCTGTACTTTTTTGACTCGGGAAGAAACTTACTGGTGCTCCAGGTCAGTGAGGCTAAAGCATACAGAAATGTGCAGAAAGAAAAGAGGTGACTCTCTGCTCATAAAACTATGACCAGTGGTAACACATGAGCATACCTCTATATTTACAACATATAGCCATTCATTCCAAGCAAATTATCAGCATTATATCAGTGGGAGGAGCCAAGATCAGACATTTTGATCAAAAAGGTGAAAATAGTCGTGACTCAGGCTCTATTCCTTTTATATGTGTGTGCAAGCAAATTATTTAATTTTATTTTGTTTAAGTTGGACATCTCTTGACTTCTCCGAACTCTAGGCAGCTTGCATTATAAAAACAACAAATTTCCCAAAGCATGTAACAACATATAGCAGGACATGTCAACAAAAGTCTGTAAGGGGTGTGCATAAGCGCACCAACGTGCCTACCGTCCCTGTCCTAATGTTCCCATGTACTCAAAATCATCTCATGTATACCGTATTTTTTGAAGTATAAGTAAAGTGACCAGATTTTTTTTTAAGCGGGACACCGACGGGGGGGCGGGGCCGCCTGGACGCCGCCATTTGAGTTTTGCCCTCTGCGCATGCGCAGAATGCTACGCATGCGCAGAGGGCAAAAGACGGCTAATGTCGGCGTCCAGGTGGGGGGGGAGGCGGGAGGCCTTTCCTCGCCTCCCGCCTCCCCTTCGGGAGCCGGCAGTGGCTTGGGCTGGCTTGGGAAGGGGAGCAGCCCCCAGCGTCTTTTGGCTCTCCTCCTCCCTCCCCCCCGCCCACCCGGGGGTCCCGCGCCGCCCGCTGACCTCGCGCACGTCCTGCAGGCACTCAAGGACGGCCAGGTTGGGCCCAGCCGCAGGGGCAGCAGCAGCAGCAGCAGCAGCAACAGGCCTCTCAGCTCGGGACGGCCGTGGGCGGCGTTGGCGGCGGGCGTGCGTCCCGCGTTGACTCCTCCGGCGGCGGCTGGAAGCTGGCAGAAGAGCCGGTGTGAATTTCGTGAACTAGCAGCCAGCTGAAGTAGCCTGCAGTGCTGCATTTAACCACTGCGCCACCTCAGCTTTCATTCACCATTTGCCTATCCCCTTGTGCCCCATCAGATACATTTGGATTTAGCATTATTTCTAAGAATTGGTAGTAACTTTAAATGAGTCGACTAAGATTTTGCTGAAGCTTTATAGATAATATTCTAGGAAATTAGAGGAAAGACTGAAATGTTTTTCACCATCCTTTAGTGAGTAGTTTTATTATTACTGTGGAATATCAGTCATTTTTGACATGTAAGCTGATTTGGCTGCTCAAGTAGGTGGGTGCAATCATTCAGATATTAATTTGCATTTTGATTGTGTCTTCAAAATATTTTAAATTACCTTCTTAACCAGTTTATTTTTTAAATCTTGTTAGTAACCATAAATGCACTTATTTAGTGAAAAGGCAGATTTTAATATAAGCATTTATGTTATTTTAGTCCATTGTCCTTGTCAACAAAGCTGTATTGGTCTTTGGTATATTAATTTTCAGTTCCATGGTCTTCACTGCATCATAAAATCTTTTGCTACAAATCATTCAGATTCTCAGCCAACATGATTTGTGGAGTCCTTGATACTTTTTGAGCTTGTTTTTTTCATGCAGACATTTCATTACCTTACTAGATAATACCCAGGAGTGGGCTACTGGGGGTTTGCAGGGGTTCGGGAGAACCTCTAGCTAAGATTCTGTGCAGTTCGGAGAACCCCCAAATCCCACTCCTGGCTGCCCCCACCTAGCCCGCCCACCCCCTCCCAGGAGTCCCCATGTGGCCCATTTTGGATGCACGTGGAGGCTTGGGGAGGCCAGAAACGGGCCTGTTTCCAGCCTCCAGAGGGCCTCCGGAGCCTGGGGAGGCCGTTTTTGCCCTCCTGGAGGCTTGAGAAAAGCCTCTGGAACCCGGGAAGGGCAAAAAGCCCCTCCCCCTGTGGTACAGGAGGCCGACTAGGCGACACCCACCATGGCCACACCCACCCAGCAACCGGGAAGAGAACCTCTTGCTAAAATTTTTGAGCCCACCCCTGATAATACCATGCGTGCTAGTGAGTGTGGGATTTGTTCCTTATTTATATACAGTAGCTTGCCATTCCAGAGCTGGTAAGGGTGAGGTTTTCTCCTTGGTCATTCCTTGATTAGGGTATTGCTTTTTGCTTGATTGTTTATCTGGTGCTAATCTCTGCTTATCTGGATGTGGACCTTAAACTCTACATTCCATAAAATGTTGCAGAATTTAAGCCTGTTCACTTTATCATATTCTTTCCCTATACATACAAACACAGAGCAACATTTCTCTCATACTTTTAGCTTAGTGCCATTCTTTTTTTGTCTCAGGTAGACTTTTTAATTTATTTAGGCATTCCAAAATCTTGAATAGCTGATATCAGTATCATCATCATAATCAATGCTGGTTGACTGAAAAAAAAATTAAATTGGGTTTTATTAACAAATTAATTATGTTGAGGTTGTTGTGTATTGTATTGTACTATACTGTATTCTAGTGTATTGTATTGTTGAATTTTGCTAATCATTTTGTTCTCACAGCAATTGTTTCAGGGGTTAAGCTAAGGAAAATCTCATATGTTTAAATAAGTAACTGAGGTGAATTTCATTTTTAATGTATAATCTTTAGAATGTCAAGTAATTTTAATGTTTAATCTATAGAGTGTCAAAATTGACAATAGGAAGCAAGCAAGCTCCTGTATTTATTTAGTTTTTCTTCTCTATATTTTAGCCTAAAGTCCCTGGCAGATGGCGCTAGGCAGTGGTCATCTAGTGCTCCAAACCTTGGAAAATTTCAGCGAACAATAATCCCTTTTCCTGGGTTTTCAAGCCTAATAGAGATGGGTAAAGTACATGTTAAATTAAATGTATTAAATGAATAGCATGTTGCTTTATTTCACCATTTGAGATAAAGAAACAAAAGCCTCTCAAATATCTCTAATGATTTTTTTTCAAAGTCTCCACTTAGTAAGTCTGTTTACCTCACTGGCCAAGTTGGGACATATTTATCTCCCTCATTCCCCCAGAACTGTCATACTTGTTAGAAATTTGGGGTCCTGTGGGGGGGGGATTGATCAAAGCTCAATTCAATCAAAACAAATGATTCAAAATATCCTATTGACTTTTAAGAAAAGCCTCTGAATTGTGCACAGAAATTAAACTAATAGCAAATGAAGCTTTTTAAGAGCATATGATTTCAGAGGTTAGTTCCTTTTTCAGTTTAGAGGCTATATTTTAGTGACAATTCTATAGATATAATTTTAAATCAAATCTGGAATTTACCAACATACCATTCATTATTATTTGTTTCTTTCCAGGAAATGTAGTGGAAACACCAGGTTGTGTGTGTTCCTAGGCCCCTCTCAACAAACTTGGATCAATTAGCATAACATATTATAGTTTTGATTCATTGCAGGGAATTCAGCTTTATCTATAACAGTTGAATATCCCCTATATCCTAGATAATTGCCTGCAAAATACAACTTTTTTAGAACTTTTAAAAGATACATGAGTCAGTATAGTTGCATAAGAAAGAATAAGAGGATTTATCAATTCAAAAGTAGCCTTCTGAAGTGCTTTCTTGAATGAACAATATTCCAATATTTTGTACTCTTATTAAAATTCAAATTTAGATTTCTATTGTTTTACCATGTTTCAAGATAACACACGTGCAAAGTTAACCAATATGTATTTATTATATAAATATTAAAAAGTTTTGTGTGTATGTACGTGTGCATCTGTATTTCAGACAATGAAGACAACGATTCTTTGAACGATACAGAGAGCAAGATTCAAGAATCCCCTGGATTTAACCAATCATACCTCTGCATCCCGTTTCATAAGAATGATGACTGGGATATCCCCTCGAACGATCCAAATGAAGAGAGTACTCCAGTGAACTCTTGCACAAGCACTCCTCAGCTCACTCCCACCAATAGCCTCAAACGTGGGGGCTCCCAGTATAAACAATGTCAATTGGCCTTTCTAGGCTGTGGGGCTGTGTTGGCTGCTGCTGGCCTAGGTTTTGATCTTTTGGAAGCTGGCAAGTGCCAGCTGCTAACCCAGGAAGATCAGGACATGTCCAAGGAAGAGAAAAAGAAACGGGAAAGTATCTTCCAAAGGGCTGGTCTATCTCGGAGGAGTACCAGCCCACCTTCAAGGAAGATCTTCAAGAAAGAAGAACCCACATTCTTGTTAGGCGAACCCTCCAGTTCTCTGACTCTACTCTCTTTGTCTTCAATTTCTGAATGTAACTCCACCCGTTCTTTGCTTCATTCAGACAGTGATGAAATTGTGGTATACGAGATGCCTGTTAGTCCTGTTACAGTGAAGGCTCCTTTGCCAGTAGTTAGTAACCCACTAGTTAATATCCGAGTTGAGAGATTCAAACGGAATCCCAACCAGTCTTTGACACCTACACATGTGACTCTTTCTTCTGAAGCTCAGCGGCATAGGCATAGGCGCACTCCCTCAGATGGTGCCATAAAACTGGCTGATCTCGTTCCTAATGCAGATTCTTCCAGTAATTGTCCACCAGGAGTGCTGGGAACAGGTAGGTTTTCCTTCTTCATTTTTATATTCCAAACGAAGTGTGAACATAAATGTCCTTGCCACTGCATTTCTGCAATAGTTGATTTTGAAGTAAGATTGAAGGACAAAAATAAGCTATTTTTGTACAGACAGTTGGAGCAGTAGAGAAGACTCTCAGAGATGCTGAAGGAAAGAAGGAAACCTTTATCCAATCTCTTGTCAACTTTCCTCAAACTAGAGGTTTATCTTTTTCTTGTAGCTTCTGGTTCTAACTTCCCTTCCTATTTTTCTTCCTTTTAGCATGATTTTACTTCTTGCACACATTTTTCTGTGCTTTAAAAGGCAACCCTACAATTACTATTTTATCATTTCACCTCTTCTTTAGTGTTCCTAGTGTTTTCTTCTATTCAAGATTGTTTCTTTATTTTCCTGAAATCTATGTCCTGCCAAAAGATAAAATTCTCTTGTGAATTAACCATACTGAGCTAATATGACTAACGAGTGACACTAAAAATTACTCAGATGAATGAATGTGCATATATTTTATTGTGGCAGAAATATGTTTCCTGCTTCTTAATTAAGACAATATATTATCTTAAAAGCAAATGACAACTATTAGACTTCCTGCGGACACCTACAATTTTGTTAAATCTCAAGGAAGCTATTTCATTCTTTGGCACAACTACATTGTGAAAATCCCAAAACTGTTTGATTTTTTGAGATATGTTTTGGCTGATGAATTTAGCAAAGATCTGTTGTCTTCATATAATAATAATAATAACAAAGCCCTCTAACTAAAAATAAAATAAGAGCAACTGAAATAAAGAATAACTGAGTAGTTGGGCAGCACAAAAATAACAATGTTGCCTGCTTTGAATCTTGTTCCAAGAAGCAGCTACTACAAGTATTAAAAAATGGCAATACTGTATATCAAATATAAGCACCAGTTCACTGCAAGAAACCAACCGATGTACAACACAGCTGCAGTTTTAACTGGATAACTTAAATGCAACAAGAAAAAAAGCTACTAAAACCCAGTAAAATGGAAGATCAGGTTGGAAAATAAAGTCAGGGTGCTTAGATCAGATGCAAGCAAGCTAGAACAGGTGAAAGAAAAGATGCTGAAGAATAAGAAGGCCAAAGAATACTTGATCAAGAAATATCACCTAGAAATAAGGAAAATCAAGTAATCACTGGAAATAATAAAGCAGCAAATAATAGCCATAGCCAAGAAGATCAGCAGACATGAGGTTCACAGTTATTTGTAAAATTGATAAAGGTGGAATATAAACAAATAAACAAATTGCACACTGTAGTCAGATCATAAATGTTTCTACCAGTTTATCCATGGAGAGACTGCAATGAATCAGTTAACACCTGATGATGAAGAAACATTGCAGTTCTGGGTGCAGCAATGGGACAACCTAAAAAAAAAAGAATGCAGCTTGGCTAAAGAAGGTGGAAAGAAAAAAAAGAAGCTGAAATGAAAGAACTTGTAAGAACAGCAGAAATGATAGGCAGCAGAAAAGGGCAAGGAAACTCAAGAATTGGTCAGCACTAGGTGAAGATGAAGTGCATGGTTTTTGGTTGAAACAGCTGACTGGTCTGCACCCACACATTGCCAAACAGTTTAATAACATACTGCAAGGAGGTGAAATTAACGATGAGTTAAAATCCAGCAAAGCTTACTTGATAATGAAAGATTCAGCAAAAGGGACAGCACCATTATGGCCAATTATCTACCTGCCAACCAGTGGTGAAATCTAATTTTTTTCCCTACCGGTTCTATGGGCATGGCTTGGTGGGGTCATGTGACTGGGTGGGCGTAGATATGCAGTCATGTGACTAGGGGGGTCAAAAGACAGAAACTCACTTTAACAATGTCCTGCTGGAGCAGAGGGTTGGACTAGATGACCTCCAGGTCCCTTCCAGCCCTGGATTGCTGTGCTCTTTCAAGGTATCCTCTGAAGCTGCATCTAGTGCCAGGTTTATGGTCCTTCCTTCCTCTCCTTTTTCACTCCCTCCCTCTTTCTTTCTTTCTTTCTTTCTTTCTTTCTTTCTTTCTTTCTTTCTTTCTTTCTTTCTTTCTTTCTTTCTCCCTTCCCTTCCCTTCCCTTCCCTCCCTTTCTTTCTCCCCTCCTTACCTCCCTCCCTCCCTCTTTCTTTCTTTCTTTCTTTCTTTCTTTCTTTCTTTCTTTCTTTCTTTCTTTCTTTATTTATTTATTTATTTATTTATTTATTTATTTATTTCACAGTACCCCCACCCCCCATTTTTGGCCTAGCAGGCCTCAAGGAAGCCGCCTGAGAGCAAAAATGGACCCCACCCCCCATTTTTGGCCTAGCAGGCCTCAGGGAAGCCTCCCTGCACTTACCTGGGAGCAAAAATGGGCCACGCGGGCTCCTGGAAGGGGCGGGGCTGGCGGGGGGCAGGGCCAGCCAGAGGTGATATTTTCCGGTTTGAGGAACTAGTCATAATTTCCACCACCGGTTCGGGAGAATCGGTCAGAACTGGCAGCATTTCACCTCTGTTGCCAACAACTTTGAAATTGCTAACTGATGTGGTAGCTGATGCAATCCAACAGCATCTACTTGAAAACAAGTTCTTTCCACCTGAGCAGAAAGTTTCTTTCTGCTCAGGTGGAACAATAGAGAAACAGAAGATCAGTTCCTAATTGATCACTTCCTAAGATGATTTTTGGAAAACTGCAAGAGAAGCAAGTCCAACTTGAATGTAGCAAGGTTTGATTACAAGAAAGCATTTGACTCCCTGCCACATGATTAGATAATCAAGTGTCTAGAAATACAGGAATCAGTAGAAACATCAGAAACTTTGTGCAAAGCTCAATGTCACCATGCAAGACACCATTGCTGGTCAAGAACGATAGAGTGGGAGAGGTAAATATCAACAGAAAAATCTTTCAAGAAGATCACTATCGCAACTACTGTTTGCCATTTCATTGGTTTTTCTGTCATCAATACTGAAGAAATCAGCCCATGGCTATCAAACATCAAAAACGTCTGCCAAGCTAACCCACCTCCTCTACATGGACAATCTGAAGCTACAGCATATGGAAAAACACCATCTGAAATAGAATTGCTGCTAAACACTGTCAGTATGTATAGCCAAGATATTGCCGTGAAGTTTGGACTGGATAAATGTGCCACCCTTACTAGGGGTGGGTTCTACTTACCTTCCCCACCAGTTCGCATCGCGAGGTTTTGTGCATCCCCTCATGCAATTTGGCTTCCACGCATGCTCAGTAGCAGGAATCAGCCCGAAACACAGCTGAGAAGCTGATCAGCTGTGCTTCGGGCGAAGAAATAAAGGTCAGTATTAACCCAGGGGCAGGCAGGAGGGCCCTTTTTCAAGCAGTGGAAGAGGAGAAACCATCCAAACAGGAAAAAATCCGCAACAAATTCAAAAAAAAAAAAAGAGATGGCGGCGTGCATGGACCGGCACCGACAGTGATGTCACCAGCGGGTCGTTACCGGTTCGGGTGATCCGGTCCGAACCGGGAGGAACCCACCTCTGGCCCTTACCATCAACAGGGTAAAAACAGTGAAAACTGAAGGAATCAAGATGCTCCATGAAAATAATTTCAAGCACCTGGATGAAGAAGATCACTACAAATACACGGGCATCCTTCAAGCTCAGAAGGTCAAGCCAATTGAAGTCAAGAAGAAGGTTAGAAAGGAATACATCATGAGATTGAAGAAGATCTTAAAGTCCAATCTTAGTGGAGGAAATGTCATCAGGTCAATTAACACCTGGGAAATTCCAGTCATTAGATATACAGACCTGGACAGGAAGATCAGATAAATAATGACAATGAATCGTGCCCTTTATTCACACAGCAATATTGACAGACGGTTATTTACAAGGAAAATAGGTGGGCATGGACTCTTACAAATATATCAGACAACTGAAGAAGTAAAAAGGGCATTGGAAGAATATTTGAAGGACAGTGAAAAAAATGTACTGAAACTAGTATACCATATTATTACCCAAAGTAACAGGTACCTTGGGTGCAATCCCAAAGCATCTGGAGCAACACTTGAATGCCAATTATATTGGCAAAATCACATGAGTCAATTCCAGAAAACAGCTTTACTTGGAACAGTTTACATCCTACGACAATTACCTTTTAACACCATCTAAAAATATCTGTCTCAGGTTTTGGAAATAACTTGATAGGTGGATAAAAATGCCAAATCCAGTCTAAACATCTGGCTAATTGTGCGCTCAACCATAATAATAATAAATAATTCTGTGCCAGCACTGAACATGACATTATTGTAATTTACAATTTTTAAGGCTACAAATATAGATACTTAGATAGTTAGAAGCTTTCTAGCCATGCCCATACAAATAATACTGTGTCACCCTAATTTTGTCCGTTTTCTTAAGATATATATTAAAATGCATATTACAATAAAGCATAAGGGTTATGATAAAATGAAAACTTCGTCTTCTCACAAAATACTATTTTTCCACTTGAAATCTATAGCTATCAGTTTGTCATTTCATTGCATAAAATTGGTATCATAACTTGGCTATTCTGAAGTTATTTTGGGTATATTAGTAAGGGGGAAAAGTTCTATAATTCCTGCATTTAAAGGAAAAAATAAGCATGCTTCACTGTTAATACTGTTTTAAAAATATAATTTTTAATTTAATTAAAATTTTAAATACATTTTTAAATTAATTACAGTTGCAGCTGAAAAGAAATAGCTTTCTTTAAAGAGTTCGCAAACATTTTAAATAAATGGTCTGGATATAATCAATTTATAATATAATCTATAATTATATAATATAATCTGGATATAATCAAAAAGTCCTGTATCTATAACTGAAAGAGACTCGAAATTAAATCTCTTCCATTTTTTTGCTGTCTTTTCTAAGTGATTTAAGTCAGTTCAAAACTACATCAATATGCTACATAATACATACATACAATATGCTTTAGTTTCCAAGAGAAGAATGTGTTCCAGCAGACATGGAGACACTAGGTAGCACCCGTTGGCTGTGTCTGAAACTAATAATGCCATTTCCCAGCATCTGTTCTCTGCAGCTGCAAAGAAGTCCTGGAAAAAGACATACTTGACTTAAGGAGTTGCCATTTAGTGCAATGGAAGAGCCTTTCCAAAGCACTTTTTTTCCTTTTTGAATGTTCACAGTCCTGTCATGCACTTGGTCAGATAGGATTCTAAACAATGCATGATAGAATCACTGCCATTTACATAACTTGTATCCTGCTGATGTACATAATATGCAAATAAATACTAATAACAAGGATAATTAATGCCCACTCTTAAGCCATGTCAGTTTCCAAATATAGTTAAAGAACAATTTAAACTTCAAGAGACACATAGGCTAATTGCAGATAGACACTGCATCTTTGTTTGGAGGAAGCCCCGTTTGAACTGTGAAATCACTGGTTAAAAATGAGCTTTTGAGCAAAAGTTCCACCTTCTGATCATAGCACACCTGTGTGCCACCTTGAAATCTGGATGCAGTATGTAGACCAGTGTTTCCCAACCTTGGCAACTTGAAGATATCTGGACTTCAATTCCCAGAATTCCCCAGCGTTCGCTGGCTGGGGAATTCTGGGAGTTGAAGTCCAGATATCTTCAAGTTGCCAAGGTTGGGAAACACTGATCTAGACACAATAAGAATTAATGAGAAAAATGTTACTATTTTATTGTTTTTGTTTTAGGTTGCTTTTATTAAAAGCAGTGGCTAATCTCGGCAGAGCTGTAGCCAAAGAAATGTTTTGTAACTTCATAAACAAAATTTGTTCCAAGCAGTTCTAAAGCAGTGAGGCCTAAAAGTAGTCTTCCGTTCTATCTAAAACACTAATGGAAACCTTTCCTTTTCAATATACTGTAGGTGTGCTGGTCTCTGACTTTTACCATCTATGAAATTGGCTTTAGAGTTTAGTGCTAAGTGGTCCACATTGGAAAAATAATTCCAGCGAAAGAGACATAAAACTGCATGTTGGGTATATGACGACCTTGTAACCGGGCACTCTCTTCTTATACTGGCATTTACCATAGAGAATTGCTGGGGTCAGCATAACAGTCACCGTAGCTCCTATGTGAACTGAATCCTCCCTCTGTCTAATACACCCTTTATATACTAAATGATCCCAGTGCCTCATTTCATCAGTGCTGTCTAACTGGTTGGTTTCTCTTTCTTCTCTCTCTCCCCCCCCCCTTCCTTTCTTCTATTTGTGATTTTTTTTTCCTGGTGAGAGAATAGGTATAATAAAAACTCCCAGTCCAAGTCAGGGTCCAAATGAAGTCCCTCGTCTGCCAGATCCCAACCTCATCTTTCCTCCAACCCCCAGGCGTTATAATGCTCAACAGGATTCCATGTTGGAGAGACCCAAGACCTTGGAATTCCTACCTAGGCCACGCCCTTCAGCTAACAGGCAGCGAGTTGATCCCTTGTGGTTTGTATCCCCAAGTAAGGCTAGGGGTGAATCCTCTGCTAATAGCTCCAGTACTGAAACTCCCAGTAACCTGGATTCCTGCTTTGCCAGCAGTAGCAGCACAATTGAAGAGCAGTCCACGCTGCTTTCTTTTCGTGTCAGGCTGCCTGAAGAGGAACGGACACTGCTGGACATGGATGTTGAAGGTCAGAATCAGGACAGCACAGTGCCGCTATGCAGAACAGAACTCAGAACACACAAATCTACAGCATATGAACTCAAGCAAGAATTTTGGTCCTAGCATGAAATCCACAAGGGGCTGGTAAGCTCCTTTTTGCTTCTGTTCTACTTCTTGCACTAAGAATGCACTTTCAAGCCAGGTAAAGTAGGAAGTTGGTGCTGAGACCACATCACATTTCTTGGTCCACTACAGAACTGGTATTGGGGAACCCCATTTTTTTTATAGCTGCATGTGGCTGAGCTACACAGAGTTGCTGACTCTTTTTCTGGGGTTTCTTGTAGTCCTTGTTAAACTGCAACAAGCAATGCGAGAAATCTAAGCCCCAGTTCTTGATTTTCAAGAATACTATGATAATTTGCAAAAGTAGACATCAGTGTTTATGCACTGTTAGAGAGCAGGAAATTGTGTAAAAATGTTCCTGCACCAGCACTCTTGTCACACTTCATGTTGTTTCTCTCTCTCAATGCTCTAAACCAGGGTTGTGTCAAATCTTGGCAACTTTAAGACGTGGACTTCTAACTCTCAGAATTCCCCAATTTGAATTCTGGCAGTTGAAGCCCACAAGTCTTAAAGTTGCCAAGGTTGGGACATTCCTGTGCTAAAGTAATTTCTTCTTCTTCCCTTCTCCTTTTCTGTATGCATATGAAACTTCTTTTGAGTCTGAATATTGTGGACATGGGGGATTCTAGGCTATCTGCAGGAAGCCTTCGTTTTTTTCCAGTTGACAACATTGTGGGTTTTGACATCATAATGCAAGCTCTGCTCCTTATATATTTGTTTGTAGTACAGCTCATATATAAAAGGGGCAAAGTTTGTAATACACTTTTTATCATTTGCCCCCTTGACTCCCCTCCTCACTCGGGGGGGGGGGGGGTTTGATTCCTTATAAATAATGAACTTGCCAACATCATATAAAGCATATATTCAACTATATTTAATGATTTCTGTTGAGAGGTTGCCTATTTTCAAGCTCCTGAAGTTGCCTATTTTCAAGCTCCTGAAGTCAGCTATTTTGGATGGGTAAATGAATGCAGGCTTACATCAGGGCAAAATCACCAGTGGGGTGTATGTAGTGGGAAGGCTCTGATAGTGGAAGAATTGGGACACTGATACTTTGATCTAGCCCAATCATGTAAAAACACTTTTACATCCTCAAAATTACAGATTTGGGTTGCAATTAGAAAGTGGTATAATTCAATGGGGGGGGACAGATATAGAATTCTGCATTCCTTGCACAGATTTTGGCAATATTTTTCATGAAAACATTATCTGCACATGCCTTTTTTCACCTAATCTTCTGACTAGGAGTCTAAAGTTTTGATACAGATTGACTAGCCACGTAAGGCAAGCAACATGCATTGATCTTTTATTCCCATATTATATAATTGGGTCTATTTCTCATTTTTTATTTCAGCTGCTTATAATATTTGGTTTTTAAAAAGAACTGAAAAAACTAACTCGTCCTATACTCTTAGGCTATATATTTAACTTCAGATTGTGGGATGTTTTCTCCCTATTGTAACTATTTTGATTTTTTTTTTGCTTGTTTTTGTCTGACAATGAGCGGCTACAGTTCCTTACTTTGAACCTTAAGCTGGCCACTTGTGAAGAATGTTATACAAATTTTTGGCACCATTGTTGCCTAAAAACTAAACATGAATTCTGACAATTCAGGCTTAACTTTGCTTGTGCCACCAGCTTCTTGTATGACATTGGGCAAATCAGTTTGCCATATGTGCCTCAGTTTCTCCATCTGTATTAATAGCTACCTCATGCAACAGAAGTGTAGACTTCCTGTGCAAGTGAGAACTTATGCCCTCAAAAAAGTAGACAATTTATGTTAAAAAAAGTTACATATGATGAAAAAATATCTCTCTTTGTTATAAAGTATAGGCTAGGTAAATCTTAAACTAGTTCAATATCAGTTTATTCATCTAGCTGGGCCTAGAGAATACAAACTTAACAATCAGCATGGAAAAACACTTGCACACTTATGTAGTCTGGTGCAATGGCTTGTATCTTTCTAGGGTCAAATACTGCTGTTCTGTATGCTTAACATTTCATCTCCATATTGTTCCAGTTATAAGCATTGGCCAACCTAGCTAGACAATTCCTAAGCTGCTAATGGTGGTTTGAACTTTGCTCTCATCATAATCATGTTTGGTTTTGTCTCAATTCCATTTTTTTAAACAAGTGAACATTATTTGGTATGGCTTTAATGAAGAAGGTGCAACAGAACAATTGGAACTTTTGGGAGAACTCAGGTAATTAGGGCTGTGAAAAATCATTTTGTAGGACATTTCATGAAGTGAATGAAGCACCCTCCAGATTCACTATTCAAAATGTCGAGGTGTTGAAGTTTCAGGGCAGCCATTTTGAGAAACTCCCTAAATTATCTGAACATGCATATGGGCCAGTTGCTGAAGCAAACTGAATGGTTAATAAACTCTTAGAATCTCCAAACTCTTAACTGCATGATTAACATTATAGTGCACATTGCAAAAACTGACTCTAAGAGTAGCAAAATTATCAAAAGGCAGTTATTTCCAAATGTCATGTATATTATTTCATGTATTGGTTTATTTGAATTCCACTTTTTTTTTTTGCAAGAATCTCAGGGCAATGTACATTGTCCTCTCCCATTCCATCCACCATATCTTTCCAATAATGGATAATGTGAGGTCTTATTAAAGATCTCTTAGTGAGATTAATATATCTAAATTGGATTTAAACTTCAGTATCTCCAGTTCACGTTCATCTTTCAAACACTATGCCATGAAATGTTAATGAGCAGAGAAAGATTCTAAGAAAGAAGAAGTCAGATTGTCATAGTGGCTAATATGCTTTGTTATATATATAAAAGTATATATAAAACCAGTGGATTTCAAAGTAACCTGACAGGCAACTATTGTATAAGAAGATTGCATTTTTAAAAGTGAAGTACTTTTTAAAACCTTATTTCCAATTCCCATACCTACTTCCAACCAATATCACATAGGAAGTTCTGTACCATTAGCTTTTCAGCACTTCAACACAATATTAACGCATGTGCACACACACATGTCACAGACATACATGTACATATACACACACCAGTGGTGGGTTGCTCCCGGTTCTGACTGGTTCTTAGAACCGGTAGCGGCGACAGCAGGAGGCTCCACCCACCCGGGAAGCTTCTGCTCATGCGTAGAAGCATTGAGCACGAGCGCGAACCAGTAGCGATCTAATTTAGAACACACCGACACACACACACACACACACACACACACACACACACACACACACACACCCAACTCCACCATGTATTGCACTTTGCTAGGGGAAAATTCCAAAATTATTTGCACAACTTCTGTTTATGAATATGCAAATTATTAATGCCTATTTTTTCATGTCAGGAAAAATTGATTTGTTATCAAGCCGTCCATCTGAGGAAAATGCTGTATGTTGGCTAGAGAGAACTTTTCATATATACATCCTTCTTAACAAACAAACAAACAAACAAACAAACAAACAAACAAACTGGAATTTGTGGCATCATAAGCTAACTAAACTGTGGCATGTCGCAATGTGCTAAAGCTGGTATTCTGTATCATGATTGGGCATATAGGCTATCCATGTTTTCCACATGAATCTTTCATATTATTCCATACCTATGAGCAAACTCTTTCTTTTCTGTGAGGATAGAGCGTGGTCATCTTATTACCCTATAAAATAGCAAAATTTTAGCACACTGTAATGTAAGTATCACTACAGTATTATTTAAATGTTTGTTTGCTCTCCAGATCTGAGATTAAATGTCTTTAATGGATATACTTTGATTGTTTATCGCTGCCGTCATCACGCGCATGCACACACGCACACGCACAAGTTTGGTAGGCAAAGTTTTGAAGATTGCTGTGCACAGTTGCAGACTATATATTGATTGTGCATTTGACAGCTTCAAGAATATTACAAGTAAGTAATCTGTTTCTTCTTTTATATCTTGCCACCTCTAACTATATTAATGTGGGGGGGAGCAAGGTTGCTTATCAAATCGACTCTCTTCAATCTATATCTGCTGAAATTTAGAAGTGTAGTCGGGCCAAAATCTACCTGCTCTAATCATAATCAGCCATCTCTGGATCTTCTCTTTCTCTCTCTCTCTCTCTTGATTGGGTGTGGTTTGGTCTTCTTGAAAGACTGCTCACGTGGAATAATTGTACATGTGTGATGTATTTCACAGGTTAGCTCCTGTGGACTTGCATGCCCTGGTTTGGAATGCGGCCATTTTAGGTTGATGTTAGTTTAGGTACACATAACAAGTGTTTTGCGTGGCAACGTATAGAGGAAGTTGGATCCTTGGTTTCTTCTCATTCAATCTGGCATGATAAAATCCATTGGGGTTTCTGTCCCAATATGATATTTGTTAAAATCTTGCTATAAAGGCTGTAGTACAAGGAAGGTATGTTTTTGTCCCCAGTTCATTGTTACAAGTTTTTGTATGCTAACCACTCTGTGTTCTTCATTTTGTGATGGTGGTTAAGTGATGTGGAAGTTTGCCTTTTTGTTTGTACTCAGCAGCAAGTTAGGAAAAGGGTGGGAGAGTAATTTTATTTTTTAAAAAGTGTTACAGCCTGTCGCCTTTGGAGTTTAAAAATATTTGACAGCAGTGACTGGTTTGTTTTACTCTTGTGGATTACATCGGCAGGTTACATTTGGTGTAATTTATTGTATTTTGGGTTTTGTCAATGTATTATGTATATATCTTTATTGTGTTTTAATTTATTTTATGCCAGCGAACAAAATGTAAATTGAATAAGCTGATTTCCTTTTCTCTTTTTTTTCCCTGAATGTATTGGGGGGGAAAAGGTAAACCAAGGATGCCAAGCAGGCTTGGTTCAACGGCTAAGATTAACATTGTATTACAGTGTAATGCTATTCTAGGCCTTGTCTCAACATTAGAGCACACTTACTTGAATAAAATTGTTAAACATTAATTGCACTATGATATTTTCATTTTCTTCACAGAGTGTTCTTTAGAAACATTGAAAAATGTCCTACTACATGAATAAACCAATCATTTTCTGTCCAAAATACTACAAAATACAAACCTGAATCTGTTCAGAAAGATTTGGACAAGATAAAGATTATATCGTTCTGATTTCTGTCAATATAGGTAATTTTGAAAATGCTTTATTATGGTCACTAATCAGAATTCTACCACGTAATAGAACAATTAAACAGATTGCATTTCAAATATCTTTTTTTAGAAATCATAAAATTTTAACTACATCATTGAGACAACCAAGTCACGTTAGATTTTACAAAATAAAACACACTTTTGCCACATTCAAGGAAATGGAATCATCCAAGTCGAACTGAAGTAGCTGTATGTAAAATAAATCACTACTATCTAGTTAGTACATAACCAAGTAGGGAATTAAGAAGCAGGCCCTGGTATCCTCACAGCATAATCAATACCAATGACTGTACAACTATGTGACATTGCAACTGACCATCTTAAAAGTTACCATATTTCTATTTGGTAGAATAGGGATTCTGAGTAAAAATGCAGTAGTTGAAAAGAAAATACAGTCAGATAAAAGGCAGCTGAACTTGCAGGTTGTTGAGCTACTGCAAGTTAAAGCAAATTCTGCCCCAGCTGAATTTATCATGGCGTTCTGCAAGCTGGTCAGCCATATGTCTACCTGCTGCTGGTGTTGCAATAACTTTGCTGCTAAATGCTCAGTGGATAGCGTAATCCCATGAGGATTGGAGGTATTCCTAAAATTCCTCTCACTGGAAGAGAGTACGAGACATGCAAAATTGATATCAGCCTTATGAAGTAAACCAGACAGGAGACAACCACCAAATGAGCTCTTTCTACTCTATTGTAATATTATATTAACATAATCTTGCAAATCTGAAAGTACATCTCTCCTCCAAAGTCCTTGTTTACAGCTCAGGAAACTAGGGAGGATCTCTTTTGAGCCTCTTGCCCCACACACATTCCTGCTAGGTGCTCAGCTCCCTTTTATCTGACCATTCTCTTGGCTGTGTCGCTTTGTCCTTTCTCCCAAGGACATTCCCACATACCATTACGCTCACTTTCCGACTTCCAGACAGAATCACTGGATATTTCTGGTTTGCGCTGCATTCTGCTTCCACTGCCATCCTCCCACATGTTTAATGTGTGCGATTTCCTTGAATGGCAATGCTTTTAGCGACTTTAAACAGCTTACACAAAGGGGAACATGCTAGTTTTCACAAACAGACGTGCAAACACTGCTCTTCAAGTACCCGTGTTTTCCCCAAAATAAGACTTATATTATTTTTTTTTGCTCCAAAAGACGCATTAGGGCTTGTTTTCTGGTTAGGTCTTATTTTCGGGAAAATACAGTACTAAATGTGTCCATCTGGCTGACGATCTTAACTGGGGCTTATTTTTTGGGTAGAGCTTATATTAGGAGCATCCTGAAAAATGCTAAGGCTTATTTTCCGGTTGGGTCTTATTTTCAGGGAAATAGGTAATATGATAGAGACATTTGTAGTCCCCCTCTCCTCAAGCTTGGTCCGTCTCTTTATACTGTTCATGCTTTTTCAGGCAGCACCAAATCAAATTGTATGGGCGGAGGCATCCTTTTGAATCTGTCTAATAAATTAACAACCACCACCAGAGGGTGCTCATAAGAACACAGAAGCCATTTAATTCCCTGATTTAAGTCCAGTTCAATGAGCAAATAGCTTCTTTGAAAAACAAACGCTTGTAAGAATTTGTGTATAATCAGATTAAGAAAGGAATAGCTCACATTTTTTCATCTGGCAGTTTATGCTAGTAAGAATATTGGTTCCCTTAATGTCATATAAAATGATGAAAGAAGAGAAAAAGTGCCAACTATTTTCAAGACACTGCCTGGTTTAAGCAAAACTCTTAATTCAACCTAGTAGAGCTGTTTTTCTCTCTCTCTAACAATGCCTGTTGAGAAGGTGAACAAATAAAGGTTTGTGGGCAATGCAACTTTCATTAAAAAAAATATCGGAACAATCGCATACTACTGAATGTTAGCATTGTGTACCCAGTACATGCAAAATTTATGTGCCATTTTATGTGAATTTTCTTAATTATGAGAGTAGAGGATATGCTTCTTAGAGGAAGATGTCCACCATTTGCAACTGCAGGGATAGAGTGTTAAAGAAAAGGTTTAGTCAATAAATTTTAAGCATAAATCCCACAAAATGTTTGATATACAATTAATAGGGGTTGTCTTTGAGCTAAGACTGGGTTGCACCACCCCTGGGCTAATTAATTATGGTTTTATCTTTGGAAGTTTTTTTTACCCTTGTAGATGGCATATTGCTTTTAACATTGAGGTCACATGTTTGAGCCATAAATTAAGCTGGTGCTATAACACTACTGGTTTGATCCAGTGAAACCTAGAACAGTGAAAATAGAAGCCACACAGGTTTTTTCTTCCTGGAGATCTTTCCCTGAGGATCTGAAAGACAGGTAAATCAGGAGCAATCATTAAGATGCTAATACATTCCTTTTGGTGTAGGAAACAGAAGAGGCAAGCATGCTTAAATAGATGCTCAAAGGTTGATACAATTAGAATGTATCATTAGGAAATTTAATTACGAAGTTTACTGATCTTTAAAGCACTGGTAGAAAAGGAAATGAATGAACTCAAGAATTAATCCAATTGTTTTGGGGGACTAGTGTAACCTTTGGAATAATACCCAGCAATAAATTCACCATTTGGAAATTACTGACTTTTAATTTAAAAAAAATCCTCTTCATTCTGTCTCTTCCTCCCTCTATCCACAAACAGACAAACAGACAATGGGGTCAGTATCATTTGTTCGATTAGAGGTTAACAACATAAAGTACAAAAATATTCCTATACAGTAATACAAAGTTTCCCATCAATCCCAAAGTGTTTAGATGAATAAATAATCTGTCTTCAGAGCTCCTTTACAGTTATTTCAATTATTTCCAGCTGAAGAACAGAAAAATCTCTTCTATGCATCACAATATAGAAAAAAGAAATGTGAAGAGTGTGCCCATGTGATGTTTTGTATTGTTTGTTTTGACAGTGATGTGTGTTTTCTCTTGTCATGTGAGATTTATTTTCTGCTCAATTTATCTGCTTTCTGCTTTTTTGGTTTTTAATTACGCTACATGCCATCCAGAGTGTTGGGGCAGTTGTAGGTAGGTAAGTAGACAGCAGACAGACAGACAATCAATCAATCATCTGGAGAGTCCTAGAGTCCCCTTAATTGGCTCAATTGTTGGCAAAAAGCTCTTAACTGTATCTCCTTTTGTTTTCTATGTCTTCAAGAATTGGATTCCAACTAGTGTAGCTCAGCATATTTTGTATCCTGGCAAAAATCCATCCAGAGTAACTTCTATGTAATCCAAAAACAAAAAGCCTCTGCATCAGGGGTGGGTTCTAACTTACCTCGCTGCTGGTTTGCTTCCTCCCGCGCCGCATGGCTGCACGCGCACTGTGCACCATGTGGCCACGCTGTGGAGGCGAGTGCATGCGCATGCACAGTGCCGGAAACTCCACTTTTGTGCATGCTCAGAAGCAAAAGCAAGCAAAAAATTCCCCCCCCCAAAAGGCCAAAAACAAGATGGCGGCGCACGCGCAGTGCTGAAACCTCAGCTTCTGCGCATGCGCAAAAGCAAAAACAAGCAAAAAATTTTTAAAAATCCAAAAAAATATGGCAGCGTCCATGGACCAACACCGACAGAACCGGCTCCGTGATGTCACCACTGGTTTACTACCAGTTCTATAGAACCGGTGTGAACCGGAAGGAACCCACCTCTGCTCTGCATGCAGTCTTATCATGGATGGGGACAAAAATAGGGAGGGGGAAACTCTTGCTCTGCTGCCTATTACCATCAGCTGAAAAGGTAGAGGATGAAACTAATGTGCTAATAGAAGTGACACCAAGGGAGTTATTAAATGTTTCGGAAAGAAAAGATTTGCATTTTGTATTGCTCAGCTAAAAGATCTGTGTAATTCTGAAGCTTGTAATTCCAGTATGAGCCAAATGCAGCCAAGTAAGTAAAGCATGCACATCCTGTCATTTGTGAACCATTTACTGAATGATCTGTGCACATAACCAGCCAATCCTATATTTGCTTCAGCATTAGGACCGTTGATACTTCCCTCCCTTGCTATTGAATGATCCTTTCTAAGAGCAAACATCTGGGACTTGTCTCCTGATCCACTAATGTGCTTGGAAAAACAATTAGCCTGGCACTATTGATTCACAACCCTGACAGATCTATAGTTCAAGTAACTTAAGCATGTCAGTGGTCCTTTGCTGCATTTTCCAAATATCCCTCTTTTTAGGAGCGCACAAATATGCTACATGGAAGTATTTTGTAATAATCTAATATTTAAAGCTGTGATAATATCGTATGAACCAAATTATTCATCATCCTGCCGTCTTTAGCATGAAATTTTAAAAGTGAACATTTCGTCAAAGTTGCTGAAAATGCTTTGTTTCTGTTCTTGCCCCATAATACTATAAGACAGGGGTGTCAAACTTGATTTCATTGAGGGCCACATCAGGATTGTGTTTGACCTCGGGGGGGGGGGGGGTGTGGGCATGTGGGCATGGCCATGGTAGGTGTGGCCAGCTTGATATCACTTGTGTTGGGGGCAACTGTGGTGGCCCAGGCGGGGCTGGGGGGGGATCCACTTATGCTAGTAGTTTGTTTTGGTTGCACTCTGCCAGTGAAAACTGAGCTAGGGGGCCCACGCAGCCCCCCCGGGCTCCATTTTTAGCTGTGACCGCCTCTTGCAGCCCTCTGCCAGTGAAAAGCCCTTCCAAGCTCCGTTTTTGTTGGCAGAGGCACTGCAGGCCGGTCCTTCGCTGTTTCGAGGGCGGCTCCATGGGCCAGATCTAAGCACCCCATGGGCCAAATCCGGCCCACGGGCCTTGAGTTTGACTCTCCTGCTATAGGACGTTCATGGCCAAATTCAGCATAGTTCTCTGATTGGACCCCATTAGAAACATTCCAAATCGCTAAGCGTTTTCCTTTTCACAAGTGAAAAAAAATCTCTTCTTAAGGCAGAGGGGAAGTTGATGTCAGGAGAAAGTACATGTTTCTCTTTCCTTAGCTATCGGTTGCAATAGCAATGGAAAACCTCCCCAGTATTTTCAAAGATTCAGAATTTAATCTGAATCTTTTTCTCCTCTTGTCACTCTTAACTGCAAACTAGTGTTGAGGACTGCTTTCTTTTATTCTCCATTCCAACCTGGATGGTGGACACATCTGTATAAGCTTCCAATAAAGGAGAATATTTGTAGCTCAGGGTTGAAATAAGGGGTCCTTGGTGCTCTTTGAGCTTGGTTGTGTAAGATAAGATTATTTTAATACTCATAATACAGAGACAGATCTGGTTCACAATTCAAAAGTTTGAGAGAAAGAAAAAGCATTTGCAAAGGCGGCCTCCAAGTCTCTTCCCAAGTTGAATTGAGCACAAGGAGAGCAAAGACACATTTTACAATCCATACTTTTATACTTTCTACACATCACACGCCACGCCTAATAATCCCACCCCAAACCCCTTTATTCTGCTAAATCAATTTCTATGTTATTCTATATTCTAAAGCAGTGATGGCGAACCTTTTTTTCCTCGGGTGCCAAAAGCGTGTTCGTGCGCGCTATCGCACACGTGCGAGTGCCCACACCCATAATTCAATGCCTGGGGAGGGCGAAAACGGCCTCCCCCACACCCCTGGAAGCCCTCTGGAGGCCGGAAATGGCCCATTTCCCGACTTCCGGTGGGGCCAGTAGGCTTCCCTGGAGCCCAGGGAAGGCAAAAACGCCCTCTCCCGCCCCCCCGGAGGCCCTCTGGAAGCCGAAAATGCCCTCCCAGAGCCTCCATGTGAGCCGAAAATCAGCTGGCCGGTGTGCACATGCACGTTGGAGCTAAGCTAGACCAACAGCTCACGTGCCGGCAGTATATTTTTTTTTCAATTTAGAAAATGTATTACCAGATTGGCATTTATATAGATAGCCATTTGGTATGCCCAAGCCAGGACTATATTCTAATTCTCTCTCTCTTTTTTCCATCTGTACCTAATGCATATGCCCTTCAACTTCAGCATAGTACAATTAGTTGTAGTATTTGAATGGCCAGTAGATATTGTATAATTTATCAAGGAAGGTAAGAGTTTACTATAAAGAAAGGCCACACAATATTCATTTAAACTGAGCATTTCCTAACGTTATAAATATATAATTAAATTTATATATTTGCAGATTGATTAATGGATAAAGAACTTGTAAAAAAAATGGAATTTTGATGTTTTATAGGTTGACCGCAGGCCAAAAAAACTTTATGCACAAAAATGGAAGAACACTTTGATTCCCACAATGGATGAATGGCTGCAAAAGTTGATGGAGTTAGCAGAGATGGCATACATATTTTTATTTCTCATGTATTATAGTAGAATTAATTTGGCATACTTAATCATACAAAAAATTAAATTAGGTATGTTTAAAGATCTTTTCTGTTTCAAACAAATTTAAGAGACTGAACATGGATGGGCAGTGGTTCTTTACTACTGTTTCCCTTTTACCTAAATGCCCTTAGCAACTAATCTCCAGATTGCAGAATAAATAACAAGAGGCTTCTGCAGGACTCATTAAGAATGCAATTTCCTTTTAAATGAGAGGTAATCAATGTCATTATCAAATCCATTAACGCAAGCATTTTAGCATTTTAGCTGTGTTTTTTGTGTGTCCTACCTGAGGTTTTTTTGTTAATTTTATCATAATGTACATTTAAGTTGCTTGTGTGTTATTTGGGCAGCAGAGAAGGAAGGGCAATATTGTAGATTTGGAGGAGATGGATATGGCCTATTCAAGGGTGGGTTTAGTTAGCTGACATTTATTGTTGTAGACAGCATTGTCCACTACAGTAGATTATGTAGAACAGGGGTGTCAAACTCACATCGTCACCGCGATGTCACGTGATGTATCGGGACGTTTCCCCCCTTTGTTAAACTGGGCATGGGCGTGGCCAGTGCATGATGCATTTGGCCCACGGGGCGGGAATTTGACAGCCCTGATGTAGAAGATATGGAGGAATACAAGTGGACACACATGGAAATATATGAGAAGTGGTGCAAAGAAGTAAAATTTTCCATCTCTTAGTCTGTATTCCTGTTCTTTCCAAGCATAGCTGCTTAATGATCACCAATCAGATTTGCCAATATATCCAACCGATTGGATTTAGGTTAAAGGAGCCGAGGTGGTGCAGTGGTTAAAAGCAGCACTGCAACTACTTCAGTGACTGCTAGTTCAGCTGTTCAAATCTCACCAGGCTCAAGGTTGACTCAGCCTTCCATCCTTCTGAGGTCGGTAAAATGAGGACCCAGATTGTTGGGGGCAATATGCTGAACTCTGTAAACCGCTTACAGAGGGCTGTAAAGCACTATGAAGCGGTATATAAGTCTAAGTGCTATTGCTATTGCTATTGCTATTGCTAAAGTTAATAAAGATCTGTTGTTTATTTAACTAACTGGAGCAATTCTGCTTTCTTTCCTTCCTTTCTCTTTTAGTATGATTTCCCAGCAAAGAGGTTGCCCACCTAGTGTTCCTAAGCATGATCTCCTTCTAAATGCATACTCTTTTGCCCTCATTTCACCCTAGTTTTCATGCAGAGATAGTAATGTAGTAGCAGAATTGATTGAGTTTTGCTTATAATTCTTGATCATCTTGGCAGTTTTAAAGAGAACATGGCAGCAAAGTACCATATTTTTGGAGTATAAAACGCACCTTAGTTTTTAGGGAGGAAAAATCTACCTGCCAGGTATTCATCTGGGTAGCGTCCTTAGTCTGGTCAGCTTCAGCACATTATTTTATCCCCTGGTTAGGGCTGAAAAAAATCATCTTCTTTGGAGGGAATAGCAATGAAAACAAGCCTGCAAAGACTTAGGGCTGGAAAAAAACTTCTTCCTAGGGAGAAGCAATGAACAAATCCTGCAAGCCAGGAAGATTGTTAGCACCTCGTTAGGGCTGAAAAAACTTTTTCGGAGAGAATAGCAATGAAAACAAGCCTGCAAGCCTGGAAGAGCTGGTAAGATCGTTAGCACCTCGTTAGGGCTGGAGAAAAAAGCTTCGAAAAAGCTACATTCGGAGTATAAGGCCCACCCAAATTTTCAGCCTCTTTTAGGGGGGAAAGGTGCGTCTTATACTCCGAAAAATACGGTATGTTCAAAATCTACTTTTCTCCCTTTATAATGCAAAGGAATCTCAGGTGTTTGTAGAAAGAAGTAAGCTTTTAAAGTACAACGGAATCCCATTCTGTCTTAGATTGCCCTTAAAAGGAGAATGTTGCTTTTGCCTACATAATATATTGGCAGATGTTAATCTACCTTCATTTCTTCTCAGAATATTTTGCATTCTGCTTCTGTTTCCAGCTGTGTAATTGCATTTGAGAACCACTTGGGTTTGTTAGTTTGTTTGAAGGGACTTCTAAGGGAAAAGAAATAATTTAAAAGTAGCTTTACTAACGGAGACAATATTTTATCTTTTAGAAGCAGGCACTATTGCTTTTTGTTAATTCTTCATCTTGTCTGATGCTTGGTGAAGCTGCATTCAAAGTCTTCTTTCATTTTCTACTTTGACCCAAATCAATTCAGCATAGTCATAATACATAGGACTTCTATCGTTTTCTGTTTATAACAATGGGTGCTAAACCAAATTCCTCCTCATTCACCTAGAAAGGAGAACAAGGTTATTATAGCACATGATTATTTAGGCAAAATAGGTACTCTGGGTTAGTAATCACTTCACCACCAAGGGGCAATTATTTGATACTTAGGCATTTACGTTCTTGTGCCAGTGTGGTTGGTGTGCAAATTATAGCTAGTTGCAGAAGAGAATATCAAGGAGAGACTTCTAAATCTGGCGAGAACTTTTTAAATTATGTTTTAAAATCAGGTGCAGGTTGGCTATTTCATGGTGTGACTGAGTGTAATTAAGGGTTGCAAGTGGATTTAAGATTTCATCTGAAGAACAAAGCACTGTTATTATAGATGAAAACAGACTGTGTGTGTGTGTGTGTGTGTGTGTGTGTGTGTGTGTATTCATCTGGCATTATGGCTGGTGTATGATGTCACCATAATCAGTGTATCTGAAAGCTCCATCTGTGTTGCTGCCACTTCATCATTATGTTGCATTGTGTGCTGCTTTTGTTCTTCAACTGGCTGGCGTTTCCTTACTCCCCATGAATTATTCAACTTGAGAGGCTATTCTTACCATTAGCAGCAATCTTGAATCCTTCCGACATGTTTTCCAAATTTGTGATGGAAAGCAGTCCCACCAGTGAAACATTTTGATGCTTTTTAAGAAGTCTGTAAAACCATGGTGGTTGTATTATTTCTAGGGCCCTGACAGCCTGTTGACAAAATGGTACCATTTTGGAGAAGGTCTTTTAGAAGTCACTAAGAGAGCATCATTGTGGATATATTGTCGCTGTCCCTTGCTGTCCCTATTGTCATCAGCCAGGGTACAGTATGTCAGACATAAATATGAGTATTCCCTTGTAGCTAATAGGCTGTTAGTGGTAGGAGGATAAGTAACGATATATCCTGAATGATACAGCACTATGCTGAATGTTTTAGGATGCTGCTATGCGAAATTAATCTGAACACAATATAGTAGATTTCAATGTAACACCATACCCTTCTCTCCTTCTGCTTTGGCTTCCAGAACTGATTGATTTATTGACTAATCTTATATACTGCCACACTCCAAAAGGCTCTCCGAAGCTTACAATATCTAAAAATACATGAAAATCAATAAAATTGGACTACTACCAAAACCATCTAAAAGGTATCAATCTCTTCTTAGGATGTATCTTTCTCATCACATCAGAGAACTAGATTGCTTCTGTCCCCTAAAGTGGTAATTTTGCCACTGACTGTAATCTTGAACAAATCAATGTTTTTCTCTTTGGTGTATTTTCCAGACAGGAGGAAAGATTATAGTGGCTGACTCTACCTTGCTTTTGCCATCTTAAATAGCTGATAATTTGAAGATTTCCCCAAGTTCTCAAAATTACAGTGATTTAGACTGGCTAGGCCTGGGGAGGAAAAAGAGATGAATGTGGAAACAGCAGTCAAGGTCTTGTTCACCAACCATAAGGGAAAAATATTTGAACATGGTTATGATTCCCAGTATGATTTGATTGCTTATTTGTACCCTATGACTATCATTAAGTGTTGTACCTTATGATTCTTGATGAATGTATCTTGTCTTTTTATGTACACTGAGAGCATATGCACCAAAGACAAATTCCTTGTGTGTCCAATCACATTTGGCCAATAAAGAATTCTATTCTATTCTATTCTATTTGAGAAATCATGACTTCTAGTGCTATTTTAGGCACAAAGCCATGTCAGTGACCCCCAACCTGTCATTGTCTCTCAGCCTTAGGAAGGAGACAGTGGCAAGCCATTTCTGAAAATCTTGTCAAGAGAGCTGTAGGGACTAGTCCAGGCATTCACTAGGATTCAACATTGGACTCAAAGACACACACACACACACACACACACACACACACACACACACACACACACACACGATTATAGTAACAATAAAACACACTAGGGGAGTTTGCTTCCTTAAAGTGGCAGCCAGCGCAACATGTGACCTTAGTCAAAATGGCACATTGTTAAAATGTATGCGCAAGAACCACAATTTTTTTTAGATACAGCTTTTAGCAGAGAAAGGATAATTTCTCAGTGAACTCTGCTTTTGATGGCTGCCTACCCTGTTTCCCCCCAAATAAGACATCCCCTGATAATAAGCCCAATCGGGCTTTTGAATGCATGGCAATAAGGCCAAGCGCTTATTTCAGGGTTCAAAAAAATATAAGACAGGCTCTTATTTTCAGGGAAACACGGGTAGTTATTTGTTTTCCTTTGCCGCACTCTGACCTTATGGATGAAATTGCTGATTATAGATTGTTGAATGGTGAATAATATACACCAAACTCCACATTAGGCGCAACTATTTAAATAACCGTACCTCTAAAATAAGGAAATAGTATGTGTTATGGATTCCTTTATATTATATATTCCATTGAAATACCGTGCAGAGAGGAGATGGTAGAATAGATAGAGCAATATTAAGCCCAGATGCATCTCTATCTTGACAAAGAATAAATAATTAGCTCTGAATAAAGGGTGAAACTTCGATCAATGTCTAGAAACTGGCAAAGCTGAGGTCCGTGGGGGAAACTGAGGACTGTGGAAGCCAAACCTATTAACATTTAACAAAGATTTGGAAGCAGTGGAAAGAATTATTATTTCTCATGAAGCCAGAATTAAGTCTTTAGAAGTAAAGGAACAGTCTCATGACAGATTGAATGCAAACTATAAATTGTATTGAGAGATCATAGGCAACTCACAGTTATGATTTAATGAATGTACCTTGGGTTTACAGCAGCAGACGCCTTTGTTAATATTTATGGAAGAATGTATTAATGGAGTCTTTTCATTGCCGGCTGATTTTAAATTTGAGATACTGGATGGTTACAGATTAAGAGCAAAATGCAATTTTTAACAGCTATATTTTAAATTAGAGGTACTATATTCAGAATAACTTGAGTACTCTTTCAAGTGCAGCAATCACTTAATCTGAACTATTGGGGGGGAAAGGAAAGAAACGGGGGAACTTATTGGCTCACAAGCTTACTTACTTACATACTTTCCCCCCTTCTTTATTTATTTTTTACAAATAACTCAAGGTGGCAAACATATCCAAAACAGAGGTGGGATCCTACCTCTGATTGCCAGTGCGGTTAATCGCTGAGTTCGGCGCAGAGCCGAAGACTCTGCTCCCGTTCGCGGAATGGGAGCTTTCCCCGGGCGCTTTCCCCGCCCGCATGGATGCCGCCAATTGTGTTATTTTGCCCTCTGCGCATGCGGAACGCTTTGGGCATGCGCAAAGGGCAAAAGAACGCAATTGGCGGCATCCATGCGGGCGGGGAAAGCGCCCGGGGAAAGCTCCCGTTCCATGAACGGGAGCAGCTTCTTTGGCTCTGCGCCGAACTCAGCGATTAACCGCACCGGCAATCAGAGGTAGGATCCCACCTCTGATCCAAAACACCTTCCTCTTCCAATGAGGTGTTGTTGTTCCTCCAGAACAACTCTATGAGGTGAGCTGGGTTGAGAAAGAGTAACTGGCCCAAAGTCACCCAGCTGGCTTTCATCGTCTCCTGCTTTCTTGTCTGGTGCCTTAAGCACTAGAACAAATTGGCTCTCTAATATTCCAAATTTTATATTTGGAATACAGGCTAATGAATGGTTTTATACTGAGGCAGAATCTATTAATTGTACTTTTTTAAAAAGAATATGTACTTACTGGTAATTATATAAATTTGAGACTTTTGTAACTGAGCAGTAGTATTACCTCTGAAGTAAATATTGAAAAGAGATCTCTCAAGAGGATTTTTTTTTAAAGGCACAAATATTTGTTATGTTACATGATAGCTAATGATAATTCAATCTATAAGCCCTCCTGGACTTGATAGTTTCCCAGTTGAATACAACAGAACCTTTATAGATTCAGAGACACCTATATTATTAGAGGTTTATAGTGAACAACATATGTTCGGTTTCAAATGCTATCACCCTAAATACCTTGAGATTGTTTAATGAGAGAAGCTAATGAATCAAGAATCGGTTTAAAAAATAGAGGCGTACGAAGCCTTGTTGAAAATATAATTATATGGCTATAATTATATTTCCAACAAGGCTTCCTACTCCTCTATTACTCCACTTCTAACACAAAGTGCATTTCATTCATTCAATCTGAACTATATCAAATAACTTTTCAGTATCTAAAAAGATTAGAACAACCAATAATCATTTATCTCCTGCAGTGTCCAAAATATAAATTGTAGGATGAATATTATCAGATGCTTGTCTGTTTTTCTTAAAATTCAGGCTGAGAAAAGTGAACTATAAATGGCATCACACTGTATAAACACCTAGCTAATGCTGCAATTAATATTTTAGCATCTGGGTTAGACAAGGATATTCACCTATAACTCATACATCTATTAGTGTATTTCTCATGATTTCATATTACTATAATTCATTCATTATGGGAAAAATCTCTGTGGTTGTTGGAAGTCGAAAAGAACTTGATGGCACTCAATCAGTATATGCCACATACAACGATAAAGGCAATGTAGAAAAAATATTTTCATATGATCACAATATTGTGGCTGTTTTGGATAATTATTATCAATGCTTATTGAAATTCTACTGCAATATGATTTTATATTCTTATTATACTATAAGTTAGAAAAATCCAATTTGTTGAAATCTACAATATGTATAAGCTCCTGCAATAAATTGGGATTTAAATTTGAATAGGCTCTATAAAGTATCTTGGATTTGTATTTTTTAAAAATATGTTACAGTATGTTGGGCAATATCTATCAAATTTCTAGGTTGCCAAACTCCAAGAAAACTCTAGACTTCACAAGATTAAAAAGACAACAATGGTTTTATGTATTAAAAAAACCCCACAGATAACATTATATAAGAGCACAGCAGTTGTCAAAGGCAACATAACATAATGTAATTCCATATCCCCCCCTCCAACTACCAGAGGCCTGTCTGAAACATCCTAACCCAAGGCCTGGAGGTGTAACCAGATTTTTTAGAAACCAGGTTTTTAGTGGCAGACAAAGTGAGGGCAATATAAATTAAATATATCTAAATGTTTAGATTGGATATACATTTCAGTAGATATAATCCAATTGTTAAAACTTCCATTGTGTATCTGGAATAAGATAATATAATTAAAATGAATATTGCATGATGTCTAATGTATATTTTAAGAGAAATTCCAATGTTAATTCCTAGTAGATACTTTACACAGATTAACTAATGAGAACCAGTTTATGGCAGAATAAAATCCTTCAAATATTTTTTTGCCAAATTGAGCATAACTGCCTTGTGATGCTGGCTTTAGCCTATCAGATTTTCAATTTTACTGTTGAACCTTTATTTTAAAATCTATATTCTCGTAGAATGGGAACTTGAGAAATTCAGAAACCTGAACTGGGAAACAAATATTTGGAAAATCTCATCTTGGAAGATCAATAGGTCAAGATTTTTTAAAATGTAAAATTGACCTATTATTTGTGAGTGACATTAATTCATGATAAAGTATCTTGGATCTAGTGGACCCCTCTTAATGTTTTTAAAGTCTGGATTTCAGATTTGTGTGTGTGTGTGTGTGTGTGTGTGTGTGTGTGTGTGTGTGTGTGCTGGTATTGTAGATTTGAGGGTTCTTTCACTTACATAATTTCATCTTGTCCAATCATCGCTCTCTTTCAGTTTCAAATCAGAGCATATGATTTTGGAAAGAAATATAAGGTTTAAACATGTAAATAAGGTGTTAGAATATATTCTTAATTTGATTACTGGTCATTTTATGAAGATCTTTGCCACGACTGAGCCTGGGTTTCAGAAAAAAGAATAATCTTACAAAAATGTGAAGAAACTTACCTTCCTGATATCAAAGAATTGATTAAAAATAAGGTTCTGTTCCTTTAAAAAAAATCTTCGTCTTCTAAAAATGAGAAGATGAAACAGGACATTTCTATGTGATATAGATTTCATTGTTGTTTCAAGGATTGAATTCTAATTTGACACAAATGCTTGTAATATGGATCTTTTTATTATAGCTTTCTCCTATTACATTTAGTTATTTAAATCTCTATAGTGTATTTGGCTGCTTTACTGTATATCTAACTATTAATGTGTTTCTTCTTTATCGGTGGTGTTGGTTTTTCATCATGTAATAAAAGTAGAAGAAAAATAAAAGGGAAGAATGTTAAGATTGTGTTCCTGGAATAGAAATGTAACCATTTCTCCTCTTTTACAATGTGATATAGAAAGATTTGCCTCTCTGTGCTATGAATCATAATAAAATTGATACTTGCTTTTATATGGGCTTGGGCTACAAACTACAGGCCGGCAAGATTATCAGCCAATGACAATTACAAAGAAAGAGAGTTACTTAATTTACTGAAATGATTTCCTGTCCACAAAATAAAACTCAAGACTTGTAGAATTCTGGAAGTATTAATTTCACTTGAATCAGTCCTCTCACCAAAACCCTTTGGCAGCAACACTCATACATTATGAGCAGTAGTGGGTTCCTACCAGTGCGGTCCAGTGCACCATTCCGGTAGGGACCCGCCGATTGTGCAATTTGCGTGCGACGGCTCCGGTGCCGTCTTCGCCAGTCCGTTGCGTGGCGCCATCTTTTCCCCAAAATTTTTGGGCTTTTTTTGTTTCCTGCGCATGCGCAGAAGCAAAATCTTGCGAGGGGACGCTCTCGCATGCGCATCCCCTCGCAAGATTTTGGTGATTTTTTTGCTTCCTGCGCATGTGCGGAAGCAAAATCGCATGAGGGGACATGCGCATGTAACGAGCGTGCGCGTGCACGAAACATGATGATGCACACGCAGCGCACCAGTAGCCAGGTAAGAGGAACCCGCCCCTGATTATGAGGCTCATATTTCTTCAGGTTCCGGTTCCAAGTTATCCAGGACAGCATGTCCCATTACCCACAGTAAAGGTGGTGCTTCACAGAGGGGGTGTGTGTATTTATTTATTGATGAATTTATTTATTTAAAACATATGGTATAACTACCTATCTTACAACCAACTCTGCACAGCTCCTAATTAAATTGGTGTTCTCATATACACAAAAAATGTGAAATCACAGCTATCAATTCTTTAGCTTGTGTTAGCCTCCATATGCATAAAGTTCTTCTCAATACCACTTGCACATTGAAATGTATTGGCATAATTTATGTGCGGATCCAAGCAATGTGGCCTTTTGACATTGACAGATGGAAATTTTGTCAGTGCACAGATTTTCTAAGTGCTGTCCAAGATTTTTAAGTATGGCACCTAGTGTGCCAATAATTACTGGAACCACCACTGCCAGTTTATGCCAATAGTGTTTCAGTTTAAATGTTCAGATCTTGATAGCTTGTGATCTTCTCCAATTTTTGGTCTTCTATTGTATTATCTCCTGTTATTACCACATCAATCTTCTACACTTTCTTCTTTCCAACAATAGTTTAATCTGGTGTATTATGAACAAAGACTTCATTAGTTTGTATTCAGAAATCCCACAATATTTTAACCTGCTCATTTTCAACTCCTTTTTCAGCTATATGTTCCCACCAATGTTTCCTTATTGGCATAATTTTACAGATGTTATAATGAATCATTTTGGCAACTATGTTATGTTCTTGTTTGTGATTAGTTTGTATATTTTTGCCTCACAAAAATATGACAACATCAGCAACTAGATGTCTAGAAGATTTTAATTTAGCTGTTTAATGTACACCATTGGTAAAGTTCCTTAGGTTTTCTTTAGTAACAAGTTGATGTCATCTAACCTGAGAGGCTTATCATTGTACTATATGTCAGTCCTTTTATATTGTCTATCCGTGTAGCTTTCATGGTCAAATAAAGTATAGGTTTACCATTCCCTTCTCCTGCCCAATATAAAATGATGCCTGCTACCCAATATATGTTCCCTATTACATGCTCTAACGTGCTCTGACAAGAATGACTTTTACATCTTGGATGAACCTTCTGGAAGTATATACTGTTGATGTAGGCTCCCAGCTTTCTTTGCTCTTTCCTTCTAGAAACATCTCTACCACAGTGAGGGAGCATAGAAAGATTTGGAACAGAGGTGGGTTCCTGCCGGTACGCTCTTACCTGTTGGTTGCCGCAAAACTGAAGAAGCCGGTGGCGTTCGCGGCGCGGGGCTTCCCCCGCCCACTTTCCCCTGCCTGCCTGGACGCCGCCATTTGCGTTCTTTTGCCCTCTGCGCAAGCAGAACGCTTTGCGCATGCGCAGAGGGCAAAAGAACGCAAATGGCAGCGTCTAGGTGGGCGGGGGAAAGCGGGCGGTGGAAGCCCCGCGCCGTGAACACCACCGGCTTCTTCGGTTCTGTGGCAACCAACAGGTAAGAGCGTACCGGCAGGAACCCACCTCTGATTTGGAGTGAGATTATACTCTTCTGAGGTTTTATCATTTCAAATTGCAATTCATCAGATATATATTCTAAAATACCAGCTTTTGAAATGGAAGGAGTGACATTTTTCTTTTTTTACCTGACTTCAGAGAAAAGGGATATTGTCAACATTTTTCTATGGCAGTTTCTGCCCTCCCCAATTAACCAATTATCTCAGCAAAGCAAAGCACAGAGCAGATTGCAGTTCCAGCCTACACAGTGTAGTATTGCTCTCCTCCCAACATACATAGCTGGCATGCCTCAGGAAATGTGGTAAAGAGTAGAAGAGTCCCATTTCCCCAATGAAGGAAAAAGTTTGTGAGTATCAAATTATACAAGGTGTATTCTATACAAAATAAGAAAATACAGATAATACAGGATGAAGATAATTCATAATAGGAGAAAGTCATAGCATTTGACCTAAACTTTATCTATGAACAATGCATTCATCATACGCATCACTTTCATCTATCCTCCACCACCTCAAACCAGGAGCTGGTTATCAGGCTACACCAGGGGTCGGCAACCTTAAACACTCATAGAGCCACAAAGGTCCTAACCAGAAGCCCCCTGTTTAATTCTGGAGCCGACCAGAAGTCCGATTCCCACACCATAGAGTCTCTTAGCACAGCGTCCTTTTTCCTCTACCAGTCCTAACTGTAAGCCCTATCAATTGTGGAGCTGACCGGAAAACCCGCCCTTGCCATAGAGTCTCCTCCTGGCACGCCCTGCTTCCCTCCCCTCAAACCGGAAGCTCCTCTCAAAATTGTGGTGCCAACCGGTGACAGGGAGCCGCAGCAGGGGGATGAAAGAGCCACATGCGGCTCCAGAGCCGCAGGTTGCTGACCCCTGGGCTACACAGACAGGAGTTCCCAAAGAAAAAACCAGCAGCAGGAAGCAATTGCAAAGAGAGTGCTTAATGTAATATCCAATACACTCATTTCTAGATTTCTCACCATGTGTCTTAACTTAGAAATCACTCCCAGCTTTTGAGGTTGTTTGTGTTATAAGAACAATGTGTTGCCACAGGGCAGATAAAAATCAATGGTGTTTTTTTAAAAAAAAATCAAAATCAGATTTTTTTTATTTAAATCGGATTTTTTTATTTTTATCAAATTTATTTTAATAAAATGCTTTTGAAGTAAAAATGTATCTTAGGAAATAGTTTTCTATTTAGGATACATTAATAGTTTATTCAGCATTAAATGGAGCTTAGTTATGTAGCATGAGGCTGTATATTCTGTAATATTGGGACTGTCGGTGAGTCAACAGCAGGTCAGAGGAGGAGCCGCTGCGGGACAGAGAAGGCAGCTGCTCTTTAAAAATTATGATTTAAATTGACTTGATTTAAATCAAGCCTTTTTACTAGTGATTTAAATCATGATTTAAATTGACTTGATTTAAATCAAATCCACCCTGTTTTGCTAGCAGTGTCCATTCAGTTTTGTCAAAGTATTACTTCTATTCAAGCTATTGGAGGAGAAAATTGAGGATCTGCTTTGAAAAGGAGCCATCGTTCCTCTACTACAAGGAGAGGTGGTCCACAAGGAAATCTTCTATTTTAGACCTAGGAGATTTGAATATTTTCATGAGCTTCGTGGGAAATTTTGAATGATCTTGTTCTTCCCTTACTCTAGCTTGTTCTTCCCTTACTCTAATTGGTGATTAATTTGCATCTATTCATTTAAAAAACCTTCCACATCATGATTCAACACAGATGCTTCCTAGCCTCCATGAAGGTTAGACAGTAGTGACAACAGCTTTTGTGACTTTCACAACACTGTTCATTGTTTTTTCTTACTGTTTTGGCCATTGCTATGTCTGAGGCGTCAGAAATCATGCATATTCCTATAAACATATGACTGATTCATAGCTTCTTGACATCTGTTTCTCATGCATATATAGGATTCACTCTCATTCTCCTAGACCAGGCGTGGGCAAACTATGGTTCTTTGAGGACCTGTGGCTGGCTCAGGAATTCTGGGAGTTGAAGTCCACAGGTCCTCAAAGAACCATAGTTTGCCCACTCCTGTCCTAGACAATTTCGTTTTCAGATCATTTGTAAAATTTCCAATTACAGCACATCCTTTCCGTTTCTTAGTATTTTTCTCAGCTGAATTCAAGGAAATCTTCAGTTTATTACTATGATTCAAATAGTATGAGAGGTGCCCTGCAGATTTTTGGAGTTATGATGTTGACCTTAGTTAGCTCAACAATATACTTTAGGGCTGACCCTTTATATTGGTGCTTCCTTGGACCATTATACTATTTAACCCAGACAGGTTTGGGATCTCATCACAAATGAATATCTGAACACTCTAATTGTACATTCTCCTCAGAGTTCCTGGTTATGTTGATGGCACTATGTACCTTTAAGCATTTCCCCATGAAACTGATATAAATAATGCTAGTATTTTATTTATGTACGGTACTTACTTATTCTCTCTTGTGCATAGCATTTTTTTAAAAAAACTCTGGTAACCTTTCAGGAGTGAATAAATGCTCTGAGCAGAATTCAGTCCGCTGGAGTGCATCCTGAGGCTATCCACTAACTTTTCTTTTGCTGGGGTTGACTGACTTCAAATTACTTGTCTCTAGCACTCATATATAATGATCAGGCTATTGCTCCAGGGCTCTAATAGGTGGAAACTCACCGGGATGTATATTGATATTCTCTTGGAAGAAAGTGCTCCTGTGCAACTTTCTTCCATCCTTTCTCTCATTACCAGAACTAACCACTTTCTCCATCATATATCATTCCCAGGCCTATTTATCACCCCGCTGTAATCAATGCAGCCTTAGTTTCCTACTTCTCTAATTCTGTCCCACAGGAATTTCTGTCACTTGTTTAAGAACAGGTCTTATGGTCTCTCTGCAAGTCAGGTTGGATTTTCTTACATAGACATTTCCAGGAAATATTGCAGAGGTGGGATCCTGCCGGTGCGGTTAATAGCTGTTGTTCGGTGCAGAGCCGAAGACACTGCTGCCGTTCACCGAGCGGGAGCTTTCCCCGGGCGCTTTCCCCACCCGCATGGATGCCGCCAATTGCGTTCTTTTGCCCTCTGCGCATGCGCAAAGCATTCCGCATGCACAGAGGGCAAAAGAACGCAATTGGCAGCATCCATGCGGGTGGGGAAAGCGCCCGGGGAAAGCTCCCGCTCCGCGAACGGCAGCAGCGTCTTCGGCTCTGCACCGAACAACAGCTATTAACCGCACCGGCAATCAGAGGCAGGAACCCACCTCTGAAATATTGCCATGATTTTTTAAACCTCTAGGAAGTCCTATAACTTTACTCTAATTTTTAACATTGCAAATAAGAGAAACATCAGTCTTCCTAGTTGCTTCCTACAAGTTCTCTTTTAGGTTTTGCTCTGTTGCAAGTTCTGCAATTTCTGCAGAGCACAGACTTAGAAATAGCTATTGTGTGGGCTAGAAGGACCAAGGTCAGATTCAAAAAGCCTGAGACCAGCTGCATCCATTACCATAATAATGCTGTCACTCTTCCAATTGAGAAACCAACAGTATTCAGTCTCTTGGGGGTATATGGTCAGGAAGAAGAGAGAAGAATTGAACCTGGGGACATGGATTGGTATGGATTTTGAGGTTTAAAGTTGGCAGTTGCTGGTTTTCTGTTCTAATTAAATATTTTCTGCTCTCTGTAATAAACTACCTTATCGAAGAGCTATATGCTTGAGTCTCAGCCTTCAGGTTAGAGTAATGGATTGGATAAAACCTGATAGTATCAACTCTTACTGCTGTTTTTACAGGGGGGGGGGGAATGACTTAAATTCCTAGATTTAGATCGTGACTCTCTTCAACTCTAGACCAGTGCCTTGCTTCTCAATGAAACCCAAGCCACCCAGCATTAGAACCAGGTAGCCATCCAGAATCCCTGACTGAATTTACTAGTACGGCAGTAAATCAGAAGTCTTTATTGATTGCTGCTGCAGCTCTGCTAGTGGCAATGACAATAGGGTCAACTACCATTCTTGAATAGTTACTTGGCTCCTTGCCTGACAAGTATGATTGAAATCATGTAGCATTTATGAATTCTCTCTCTGTCTCTCTCCCCCTTTCCCACTCCCTCTCCCTCTTCAGATCAATTGCAAAATGGATGACCCTCTCTTCTGCAACAGAATGTTCTGGAACCTATGCCATTGTACTAACATCATAGATAGACTGTGACCTTTGATTAAATGGTTGACAGCTAATGATGAGACTCTATGCTTAGTGCATGCAAATGTGGCTGACTGTCAGTTGCTCACTAAGGATATGGCTGGAATGAACCAGCCTTATTTCATTACTTGATAAAATACAAGACCAAATAATTTGACAGGGCACCTGAGTTATGCATAGCTCTAGTCTAGATTGAAGGCTCGAAGAACTACAACACAATATGGGTAGGAAGGAGAGTTGCCATTGCTCTTTTTCATTCCCTGTCCCCCTCCTCTCCTCCTGGCATGTGCTTGTAACTTGCTGAACCCTTGGAACTGAAAGCCAGCAAGGCTCCGCTGTCTGTGAGAGAGAAACCATGCTGGCACACATATGGTCTGAGTTTATATTGTGGAGGTCAGGCTATTTTGCACAACTACTGTATATTGCTCTGCTAAACCACCACCACCCCCTCAGAAGAGGTAGCTAAGTGCTTGTGCAGAAGGGGAGGGAGGAGCAGTGTGGTTATTTTCCAAGCAGAAGCTGTAAGAGCTCCAGAGCTGAATTGCCAAGAAATTGCAGAATGCAGCAGAGCACCTGGAGTAGCTTACAATAGAAAAAGAAATCAGTGCAATTAAACAGAATGAATAAAAGAAATTGTAAAGTTGCCATTCTGTTTTTAAAGCTATCCCTCCCTCCCCAAAAAGCCCAGGAACTAGATTTAGAAGCTTGTTGAATTTTTTTTTCAGCTGCTGTCTGGAACAGGGATGGCGAACCTGTGGCATGCGGACCCATATTTGAGGGCATGCGAGGCGTTGCCCTATGTCAGCTCCAGCGTGCATGGGCGCGCTGGCCAGCTGATTTTTGGCCTTTTTGGCTGATTTTGCTCTCCCTAGGCTTTAGGAAAGCCTCCTGAAGCCTGGGGACGGAAAAACGGACCAATGGGCCAACCGAAAGTTTGGAAACAAACTTCCGGTTGGGCTATTGTGCCATTTTTCACTGTCCCCAGGGTCCAGGAGGCTTTTCTGAACCCTGGGGACAGCAAAAAACAGCCCAATGGGCCTACCGGACGTCCGGAGGCTTCAGTGAGGCGTGTGCATATGCACGGGGGAGGGGCAGTGCGGGGGTTGTGTGTATGCACAGGGGGAGGGCATTGCATTATAGGTGTGGGCATGCGCGTGCCCGCTATCGCGCGCGTGCGTACCCTTTGGCACCCGAGCCAAAAAAGGTTCGCCATCACTGGTCTAGAAGATAGGGAAAGGGGACTCTAATCATTTCCACAGAATAATACTTGTGTTAGAACTGTGATATCACTGCCAAGAAAGCACTACCAAGAAGGAGTTGAAAAAAGTACAGTATAACATTTTGCTGAAATGGTCCTTCTATTGACATAGTGTTGTTCACATTCAAACTGCAGTATTCCTTACAGTTGTAAGAGCTAGCAACTGAAGTTACCAAAGCAGCAAGAGTACAAAATTCTATACTGAAAATAAAACTTATGCAGTAGTTTTAATAATACTTGATTATGAATGAAAGAGTGAAAAAGCCTAGTTCAGGGACTATCCTGTTTTAAGTAGGGATCCTATGAAGAGCATTATCAGTTGTACAATAGTAGCAAACTTGTATTCTATGTACATGAATCCAAAAGAGTACCACCTACAAAGATAAGTTATTCTCAGGAATATCACAGCAAATTACAATGAAGCCACCATGCTGCTAATATATACTTACATCTTAACCTCATATTGCATGTACATAAGTCATGAAATGTGTATGATGGCACTGACAAACACATCCTCCCCCCTCCCCTCAATCTAGATGTTAGATTCTGGCAATTCTCCAGATCTGTAGTAGTAAAAAAAAAAAAAAAGAACATATTAGAACATCTAAATCCAATCACAGGAAACTGGGAAAGAACTTGAATATACTAGCTAGTTGAGATTCATACTAAATAGGACCACTGCTTTTATGGCATTTTATGATATATCTTATAAAACATTTCCTGTGGTCATCTTCTGATGTTTGACTGTGCTATACAATTCAACATGGGTTATTTTCAAGGCAAATACATCTCTATATCTTATAAGAACTTTACAAGTGAAGAGATTACATTAGAAGTTCTGCCATTGTTTTTGTCATGTATGATATAATATTAAAATTAAGTGTTTTAATTGGAAGATTCTGAGAAAAAACATAACTCTCCTAGTTCTGTTCAGTCCTGTGAGATGCTTTCAGGAATTATTTGGCGGAATCTGGTAAGGAAATATCTCTGAAATGATGACCTAGCAGGTTATCTAGTCTTATCTTAACGTCGTTCCAACATCTCTACACATACGGTAACATTTACAGTAGATGTATTATGTGATAATGGAGCATATTTGCAAGTGCCCTTAAAATGAGCACATTTTGAATGGCAAAGCTACTATGTGTTGTAAAAGGTCAGACAATGTTCTATTCCACTCAAGTTGTGATTAAATATTATAACTTCTAATTATTTTATGGGAAAAATAATTTTGCTAAGGGACTTTTCCAGGCAAACAAATACAATTTTAGGAAGTACATCTGTATCCATTATATTCTTGCGGGTTGTGAGTGCTGTGGGTGCTCCAATACTGGAGGTTTTGAAAGAAGAGATTGGACAACCATTTGTCTAAAATGCTATAGGGTTTCCTGCTTGAGCAGGGGGTTGGACTAGAAAGCCTCCAAGGTCCCTTCCAGCTCCATTTTTCTGATGGATTGATGCAGGTGAAGTCCATATTTGCTCATTCCTCCTGGATTAGATGAATCTCCTTAAATGACATACTTGGTTTTTTTTTTTAATCTCAAAATAATCTTTTATAGGATTAGTATACTCCCCTCCCCTCAAGCAGGTGTTACTTTGCAAAACATGATTAAAGGTTCTTGCTGATGAATCTAAATCTATTTACAAATCATCTCTCATCGTAACTGCCCCTGGGTTCTGTGTGATAGCATGGAGAATATTTTTATAAGATTGCCTGGCAAGCTGTACTGCAAAAATCAGGAATACAGTTATGTATTGTTTCTACCAGCATTCTCTGAAGAAGCTGACTTATGCAGTTTTCCCAGTAATCTGACTCTCTTCAGCTTATTTCAGATTGTCTCAGGTTGTGAAAATGTAGAAGTTGGATGGAAACAGAAGAGGAAAAAGAATGGCTGACAAATCATTTATCATTTTTGATTAAAGGGAAAGGGGAATAACACCCTGATTTTACTATCTAAACCGGCTTCAGAACTGTAGGTGCCTCTGCCAAACAAAATTCAGAATAGTATTTGGCCTTGTGTCCGTATGGATTAGTTAGAATAAAAGTAAAACATTAAAAGTTAAATAGAAATTGTAATGCATCATAATGCATATAAATGGCATACTTAATGTCAGCAATAGCAGAAAGTGTATGGACTCATTGCACATAGCAAAATTAGATCGAATCATGGGAACTCAAAATATGTAATGACTTACTTGTCTCCTTATTGGTAGCTTTGGCAGAAAAATAAAGACCTTGAAAAAGTAAAAATTAGATGAATAAATTATGCCAACATCTATTTTTGGACCATATTCCTATAGTCCAGTGATGGCGAACCTTTTTTCCCTTGGGTGCCGAAAGCGTGTGCGCATGCGCTATCACGCGCATGCGAGTGCCCACACCCATAATTCAATGCCTGGGGAGGGTGAAACCGGCCTCCCCGCCCACACAGAGGTCCTCTGGAGGCTGGAAATGGCCCATTTCCTGACTTCCGGTGGGCCCGGTAGTCCCGTTTTTCACCCTCCCCAGGCTCCAGAGGGCAAAAACGCCCCCCTGGAGGCCCTCCAGAAGCCTAAAATGCCCTCCCAGAGCCTCCATGTGAGCCAAAAATCAACTGGCCGGTGCGCACATGCACGCTGGAGCTGAGCTTGGGCAACAGCTCGCGTGCCGGCAGATATGGCTCCGCGTGCCACCTGTGGCACGCGTGCCATAGGTTCGCCATCACTGCTATAGTCAATAAATTGTCACCAAATAATGCAGGCTTTTCAGGTTTTCAGAATTTGCAGTGTTTAGAAAGTTTAAAATCTACACTACCAGCATCCGGTAGAGTTTAATCTGAATGTCTGTTGTCTCCCATATTCTGCCTTATAACTTAACAGAGACATTATGGCATCAATAGGCACCCAATTTCCTATCCTTATTCCATTCCCTACTTTATTTACCACCTAGCTGATGATGAATCCTAGAGGAATTGCAGAGAAATTTCATCTAGTGGAGAAATATATATTCTGCAGCATGGAATCACTCTTCAAAGACTGGAAAGGAACATTCTCACATAGAGTACAGGCAGTCCTCAATTTGCAACAGTTCGTTTAGTGACCGTTCGAAGTTACAATGGCACTGAAAAAAGTGACTTATGACCATTTTTCACACTTATGACCTTTGCAGCATCCCCATGGTCACGTGATTTGCCTTTGGAATCGGATGCTTGTCAACTGGTTCATATTTATGACAGTTGCAGTGTCCCAGGGTCATGTGATCATCTTTTGCGACCTTCTGACTAGCAAAGTCACTGGGGAAACCAGATTCACTTAACAACCGCGTTACTGATTTAACAATTGCAGTGATTCATTTAACAAATATGGCAAGAAAAGTCGTAAAAGGGGTCAAAACTCAACACATTTCTTAGCAACATAAATACTGGGCTCAATTGCGGTTGTAAGTCGAGGACTACCTGTATACAACAGTCACTTTCATTTTTCAAAAGCTTGATAATAATTCATATCTCTATACCCATATTATTTTTGTTGTGATAACTTCTTTTCAGTGCTGGTTTGACCTGTTTTCCAGGTCATTTTTAAAGTTTTGGTTTGAAGAATGCTTCCTTGACCTCTATAGATTCATATAGTTAGGATGGACAGTATTCATTATTGTTTAGGGCAGGGGTAGGCAAAGTTGGCTCTTCTATGACTCATGGACTTCAACTCCCAGAATTTCTGAGCCAATCATGCTAGCTTAGGAATTCTGGGAGTTGAAGTCCACGAGTCATAGAAGAGCCAACTTTGCCTACCCCTGGTTTAGGGCATGTTGTTTAGTTGCTTAAGAACCAAACTTCTTGTTATGCAATCACCAATATATTTCCCTGCTTTTCTTGTCACTAATTTTTCAGATTTCTCACTGAAGTAATTTTTTGTGGGTACTTTAAAAGTGGGAAAGAAGTGCAATTAAGCATCAACCCCCTTATATCCATCTAGTGGAGATCTCTTACAGAAATGTATTTGTCTCTAATTGCAAACTTGAAGTGAGTGATATTATATCTCCAGGTGTTCTGGCATTTCCACCTACAGTAAATATTAATAGAAAAAAACACACCATGTCACATAGTAATTGTCTGCATTTCAAGCAACAAAGCCCCCTCCACTTCTCTCTTGTTCTTTTGAAATCAAAAGCCTTTTTTCATTTGAATATTCTTCTGAGCAGGTGAAAGAAAGTAAGCTTTAAAGTACGGTAGTTACATAGCATTTTTTGCAGTGTGTTTACCATTTGATAATATCAAGTTCTGAATTCTACGTTGCTTTAGAGAAGGAGAAGCAAAGCTTTTTATATATGCATATTGCAAATTTCCAGGCCATTTCATATGATTAAAATTTCATAGCAATGGCAAGTTTTCATCTCTCTGTCTTTCTGTCTCCAAATGTCTTCGGCCTTGCTCACAATTTTAAATTGTCATTGACTCTTTGAAATGTCAGGGCAGTAGAGGATGCCCAACAGCTTTGGGTATTTTTACTACGCAATTCTCAAAACTATAGCTCTTTTCCTGGGCCCTTGTATTGGAGGGGGAGGGGGGGGCAAGGCTTACAGTGGTGGGGTAGATAAGGCCATTAATAGCTCTGATTCAGGTGATATAACATATTAACATTTTGGCCAGATCATTTTAGCATGTCAGTTGCTGCATTTTGGTGCCTTCTAATCCTGAACCATTCGCATCATTCTTAGGAGCTAGCCAGTGATTAAGGGATCCGAAGTCCAAGTCCCAGTTTAGGAATTTACTTAAACATTGGTATTTTATAATATTTGCTGAACCACTGAAAAGCATCATGTTTTAGTTTGCTTTTTTAAGGTAAAAAAAATTGCAAATTTATGTTAGTCAGAAATACAGCATACTGTATTTTTCAGAGTATAAGACGCACTGGAGTATAAGACGCACCTTAGTTTTGGGGGAGGAAAACAAGGAAAAAAGGCCTCTGCCTCCCAGCAATTTGCTAAACAGCAAACAGCACAGATGAAATACACTGTTTGCTGTGTATTTCTGTGCATGTGTGCCTGACCCATAGAAATAGCAAAGAATTGGAGAAATGTACATTATGCCAGAAAGTTTTCTTAAATGTAGTCACACTAACTCCTCCCAATTATTTAAATAGATCTACTCCAAGGTAAGTCAGGATTTAACTCTAATACTAAACAGGACACTGTTACATTTCAGACTATACTTGTACAGAGCTGTTAAAATTAATTAAAATTTCTGGAAGTATACATTATTCTCTATTATTTAAAAGAAGATACAATAGCACTGGGCCTCTTCAGAGCAAGCATTTATTTTAAAAAGCTTCTTTATTTTATTAAGTTGTCTAGAACAGGGGTCTCCAACCTTGGCAACTTTAAGACTTGTGGACTTCAACTCCCAGAATTCCACAGCCAGCAAAGCAAATAATAAAAGTCAGCAAAGCAAATAATAAAGCAGTCTTTAAAAAATAAGTCTAATAATTTGAACATTCTACAGACATTTATAGTTATTCACTTACCCCCTTGCATCCAGTTTAGCAGAAAATAAAAATCTGGTGTCTCTCCCAGCTATTTGCCTCTTTGCAGCTAGTTTCAGTTTCATTTTAGCATGTGGCAAATCAGCTGGGGGTCGGGAAGCTGCTAATGACTTGCTTGTCTTAACAGGCTCTTCCCTCTTTGCTGCAAACAGGTAAATTGCTGGAAGACAGAGGCCAAAGGGTGGGGGTGGCTGGGTGGGTGGGGCTACATTCGGTGTATAAGATGCACCCAAGTTTTCACCCTCTTTTGCGGGGTAAAAAGGTGCGTCTTATACTCCAAAAAATACAGTATATGAGAAAATCATAGGCTACCTCCAGGTCAGGAGACATTTAATAGTTATAAGCCTATATCCTTTAATATGTAGATAGAATAATCTATTTCCATAGTTTTGATAAGACTTCCCTTAAAAAATAATCGCTGGATTTGCTTTTCCAGAAATCACTTAAATTCATAAAGAAAATGAGACCAAGTGCCTAATGACTCATTGAATCTGAAAATTAATATAAATTCTTGGGATTTCATTCTAATAAAGATAAAATCCTTCACTTACCTCAAATGAATTTCCTAAAGCAAGAGGATGATCAAGACCTGCCTGACATAACTAATATGGAATAAGAGGTGCATGATCAGCCTCACATTTTCCTCTTTTTAACCCTCTGTGCATGCGCAAAACATGCGCTTCCGAACCGGTAGAGAAGTTAAGTAATTCTTACTTACGCTGCTGTAATTCAGTAACACATTTGTGAAGTCAGATATTCTGGGTTTAAGAGGCAGCTTAGAAGCTAAAACTGAGTTTCTGGCATTTGAACAAATCATGCCCTAAAATTCTCACTAGCATTGGACATTGCTGCCTGTTTTGCTTGTAGTTGATAAACCGATGATTGTCTTGATTTGGAGGGTTATAGCCTGATCTCTGTCCAACCTTGATTTAAAAATAATGAATGAAAACAAGCAAGAAAGTATCAAGACAATGTGTAAGAATTGCAAGCTTAGTCCAGTGAACCAGTAATATAATTTAGCACTGTACAAATATTAGTTAACAAATTCTCACAACACCCCCTGTGAGGTAGGGAGACATTTTTGTTCCCTCTATACAGATGGAAAAACTGAGGCACAGAAAAGTTAAGGTGTATATTAAGATGGTGGCAAGCCCATAATTCAGTGCTTCAATTTCTATAATCTGAAAACTAATTATAAAATCATGCTTCCCCTTTATGTATTAGAGCCCAGCCATGCCTTCTAAGAAATAATATGTGGGGTTGTTGCCTGTTCACAACATATATTTGATATTAATTGTTCCAGTTTTCATCCCCATATAGAACAGCATTTTTCACATTCTCATTTAGATACTATCCCATGCCCAAACTCTCAACTTCGTTGAACATTCTGTACTACGTAAAATGTACTACAAGGGAGTTTCATTATATATATTTTTTCTTCATTAGCTATTGTCTTCGTATTTGAAGAGAAAAGGAGGATCTCTGGAAGGCTGCTGTGACAAAAGTAGCAGAATATAAGCACAAGGCAAAGGGAATCCCTTTTTATTGCTCTCTTCATCCAAATTCCCAGAGCAATTGTGCTAGGAGGACTAGAATGTTATCACTAAACCAGCAAATAGCCAAAGCTAGATCCAGGATCTCTTCTTAGATCAAAAGTAACATCAGGAGAGGAGAGAAAACTTGTCAATCTAATGTGAAGCCAAATGGGAAGGACAATTCACCCGGTGATCATTTAGGGGAGGACGTGTCCATTCAGGCCCACAGAACTGGGTTTCTTCTTACAATGTTTCTTTTTCCCTCTGGGAACATCTGCTAAGCTTCATTTCTGTCAACTGGATGTACCGTACAACATTGGTATCTGCAGGGAAAAATAATTAAAATACATCTACTTAGCATAACTTTCTTCTTGAAATCCGCAACAACATTTCTAGATTGTATTCTCAACTGCTAATAAAACAAGGAAAGGCTATTTTAGGAGAGGTCAACCATTAACTTAAGCATGTGGCTAGTTTTTCTATCATAGAACTCAAATACTAAGTCAAAATACTACGCTAAACTCAAACCAGACTAACTATATGATGACATTAGTATGTTAGATATGTATCTTGTCCTTGTTAGCCACCAAGCACTGAATGTTTTCCAATTAGCATAGCCTCATTTACTCATCTCCACAATGTACCCCCAACCTGTGTTGCCTACACATGCAACATATACGAAATAACCATGACGACTCTACTTTATATTTTGCAAAGGACATAATGTGACTTTAAATGTCAATGGGGCAATGGAGACCAGCTCAAAATATAGGATTCTATCAGAGGATATTAGTGTTGACAAGAAGCTAGCTGTTGGAATGTTGCCTTCCTGAAACTACCTGATGAGCTTATGTTAGGCCAGGTGGATTCTTCATTTGATCTAGTTGGAACTTGAGCATAGCTTCCTCAAACATAGAGAGCTAGCCTGGCATTGTCTATATTAGGAATGGCTCTCCAGGGTTTCAGACAGAGGCTTTCTCTACCTCTCTTGGAAACAATGAAGACATTAAAACATTCTGCCTGCAAAACATACATTTCCATGGAGTAATAGTGAAGACCAATTTCCTCTGTGGTGCCCCTAAATTCCTCTGGAAGAGGGAAATGCATGGTCTTATATATGGGACTCTTGGATTGTGGGGCACCAGATCTTTGTTGATAGTCCAGTTCTTGATATCACCTACCCTTGGTCTACATTGACAGGGCACATATGAAAATTATGCAAATATTTAATTCCTACCATAACATTGTAGTGTCAATCTCCTTGAATATGTATGCAGCAAAAATACAGAAATGGTCTTGATTACTGCATTCAGGCATGAGTAAATACATAGGCTCAGAAATAATGAAATCTGACACACTACCGGTAGTAGCTAACGCTTAGAAAAAAATCACAAGAAAAAATGAAAGTGAGAGACAAAGATTAACTCGGTTTTCAACAGTATCTAAGTAAAGAGCATCCATAAAACAGTTCACAGTTAGAAGGTTCAGCACTATGTGATCAAAGACGTGCAATTGGAAATTTCATAATATCTAGTAGGGAATCTCTCAGCCTCAAAATATTTTCTTTCAATTACCACTCCCAACAATCTTAATAATCATGGATAGCAAGGAAGAATGGTGGAAGTTGCCACTGAGTGAAATCAGGAGCTCTATAGGTTGCCCATCTTTACCTGAGAAAAAAGATACATATTCTACACATTCAAAGTACAAATATCCCTTTACAAAAAAAGTATCCTGTTTCTCCTTTGATGTTGATATAATTTCCTGTTACGTTGTCTGCTCTTTTTATATGATGTCATAATTCATCCTTGGACTGATCAGGAAGATTGAAAGATATATTCAATAAATAATGAAATACTTATAATTTGGAGAGCAGCTAGGAAGTTGTTTTATCGGTTCCCTTCATAACACTTGTACTGCTTGCTTTAAGAAATTGAAGCTGAAAAACTGAAAGGCAGCTACTTTATACTGTATATTGTGAATCATACCAGTCATAGAACCTTCAAAATATACAGTAGCTACATACGCCATCTTTGCTATTAAGACAGTGTTCAAACCTTGTAATGTGTATAATACTTGAATCTCCCCCCTCTTGGCACAGATATGAAACCTTGAATATATGCCCAGTGAACAAAGAGGGATAATTACCTAGATAATCACACATCCTGAAGATCACAGAAACAATCAGATGAATTTCTAAAATGATGGAGAAGAGGTGTGTGACAGGGGGATGGGCAGGGGGCCTAAAACGCCACATATAAAATGCCAAGTAGAGCGCATGTCTTTTTTTGTCAGCACAGAAGGAATGGACCCAGTGACCTATGGATAAGTTTATGCATATGAATAATTTCTCAAATGCATTTTCTTTTCAACATCTGGAGATAAAATAAGATTTAATCAAAGAAATAACATTTTGTAGCAAAAAAATATATATCCCTCAACCAATTTTTACTGCAGATTCTTCGGCTTGGTTATTGAAATCCTAGGTAAGGTATTCTTCATGGAAACCATTTTTGCAAGCTTTACCCTTTTTTTCTAGACAATTGCACTAACAAATGTGTCATAAGGCAAGTGTTCTTGTTCTTATTTCATTTTATACATTAACATGATTTTCTTAAACCTCCAACTGGAAGAACAACCCTGCAGCTACCCACCCTCCCAGTCAATGTGTTATGCCATCCATGGTTTGATTTTGGCTTAACTTGATGTTGCCAGCCATTGGAACTGATTTGTCCAATTATAGTTAAAATGTTTGTGGCTTAGCATGATTATGAATACCAGAATTTTGACAGTGGGTTGGATTCAGACATTGCTTTAAGCTATACTGTTCAATTTTTGATGTGTGAATCTATTCATCTGGTTTATTAAAACAAAGCATTTTTAATGATGGCTTTTATTTCTTTCACATTCTTTAGCATATTGTGTGATATTTTCATTTGTTTAAAAACCCTATAAAATGTCTTCGAGGATGTATGACAGCTCAAGAGACGTTGCTGATCCAGGGATGTGCACTGAGAATCCAAAAAATATAATGTAAGTATGTTGCATGGCAACAGTGAATCTAACTAATGGCAGCAACCAGGACAATTTCAAGCTGTACTGCTCTCCAGAGGGAGGGAAGGAAGGAAGGAATTACATATCTCTTTTATTGCAAATCTGTTATTTATTGACAGGTGGGTTATAATCGCTCTATTATAGTCTTCATTGTGACCACACACTGTGAAACTTATCAATCTGAAGTCTTCCCTATTTTTCAAACGTTTGGGGGGGGGGGTTGCTGGGACAAATATTTGCCTAGATGTTGTTTCTCCTTGATTTCACAATCAGATCTGTCTGCTGTCTGTAACATCTGATTATATAGATCAGGGATAGGTCATCTATTAGTGCCAAAGGATGACATGGACAATTTGAGAACATGTCATGGTTGCCATCGTAGAATTGTTGCCATAGGAAATCAACCTGTTCATAAGATAGTTGCTATAGGAGGCATGGTCAGTCACAAAAGTGTCATCTAATAGAATAGTCATCCAAGCAATTCTCTATCACTCCACCTGAACCTTTCTGGAACCCAAGCTGGACTTTGCTTTGTAAAATTACTTCCTGTTTACATTTAATTAAAAATATGGTACTTTTAAAAAGTCAGGTGAGGCAGGCAAATGGGTACATTAGTGTTCATGGGCACCATACTCTGGCCTAGGTAGCTTCTGGATACTTAATCTATAGATCCATAAATTGGCAGGAATGAGGAGGTTCTCCATATGATGTGGTACCCTATTTTAACATGGATAATAGCTGACACTAGCTTTATATGCAGATGAACTCCGCCCTCTCAAAACTCTTATATAAAATCATGAAAGACTTCTGCCAATCATAGCTACTTAGGATCAAGCAATTTCTTGTGAGGAGAACATAGTGGTCTCTTTGCATGATAGACAAGTTTCTCAGTAATTTTCATGTTGCTTCCATTAATTAAACAGTCCAAAATTAATGGCAACTTCTCCAATGGCAATTTCCAGTCTACTTTCTCTAAATCACTGCATCTCAAAAGTTTGGGGAGAGCAGACAAAACGTTGGACTTCTTCAGTCATTTCATGCATCAAGTGAAGATTAGGAACACCAACCAACTCCCTGTCTGACATTCTGGCTATGCTTATCAGGAAGCTCACCTAAATATTTTTCAGGGCCTCATGAAAGTCTTTTGCATTTTTCTTAAAAGAGGATGCCAGTAAAGAATAAGATAGCATTTGGGGAATTAAAAATGTGCCGTGTATTGCTTAAATTTCATAATACTACATCTTTTCTCATTCCTCCCCTATGTGCTTTGAATTGCCTTGCAGGATTCCATGATACCATTTCCCTTCTGCCTTCAAATCTTTCCTCAAGCCTTGTTTTTGTGAAGCTTTCACCACATCTGCTTCTCATGCCTTGATGGAGCTGCATGTAAGCAAGGCCCGGCATCTGCAGGTGAAGCCATTTGTGGTTGTTCCCTATTTATAGATTCCCTTTTCTGTGCTTCTTTCCAAGCATTATCTTGTAAGCTCTGGGGAACTGACATTTGTCTGCTTGTCCTCTGGAAAGTTCCATATCTATCATTCATGAAAAAGAAGAACCACCCCAACAGACATAAGGATGAGGGTCAAGCCAATTCTTGTTTCCTTTGTTTGAGTGGGGAAATGATTGGTATTTTATAACAGCAAGGCTGAACATGCCTGAACAGAGGGATCCTCACAAAATTGTCAAGGCAACATTTTTCTTAATCACATCATGTGTCTGGCCTATCACTTCTGAAAGGGTTCCTGCCCTACTACAAACTTCATCTTCTAATAAAAGAATGGCTCAATTATCTCACATTCTTCTCTACTTTTTTTCTGATTGAGGTTAGGGGGCAAAGGTAGAATGCAGTTCAGGCAGGTTAGTTTTCCGTACTGTAAGCTCTTGGCAGAGAAATAAAGAGGTTTAAAAGACATGCTTCACCAGCAGCAGGTTTTTAGAACACAGGATTCATCTCTAAAATACATTCCTGCTAACTCAGTGAAGTGAGCTTCCACTGGGTTGTACTAATGTACTCTTACTAAATCTATCAAATTCTTATGTACCACAAGTATGTGGTCTCTCCCCCCTCCCATGCCATTATTTCATAAGCATGGGTGTAGACAAAGGAGGGTGGCGGTAGGGTAGGTATCATAAATTACATAAAATATGTAATACTTTGAGGTTCAGTTTTATATCAGCTTCCAAATATGATTTTACTTGATTATACCACTCTGTTCTCAAAACATAGAAATTGATTTTTAAAAGCAAGCACACCAAACTCATAAATACCACTTTGGAAGCAGCAGCTACAATAATGGGCAGGTTACATGTCACAGATCAACTTGTCAAAAATGGATTTCAGCAATTCACCCAGGTGAGCGCAAGACACAGGAAAGATCACTAGAGTTTGACAGATGTCTTACTGTAGAGTGTCTTGGAGATAACCTTGGAGAAACTATTTAGAGATATTACAACAAAAACATATGCAAAAATATGCACTGAGTCTAGGAAACAGGAAAAGCATTAACAAGAGACTCAGATAATCTCCTCCCTGACTCCCTGGGGTATAAGAGGGAGGGAAGGGAAAACACACCAGGCCACATTATTCTGTTAGTATAACCCAGGGGTAGGCAAAGTTGGCTCTTCTATGACTCGTGGACTTCAACTCCCAGACTTTCTGAGCCAATCATGCTAGCTCAGGAATTCTGGGAGTTGAAGTCCATGAGTCATAGAAGAGCCAACTTTGCCTACCCCTGGTATAACCTATTAAAATAAAATACAGTGCTAGTCATCTTTGGAATCCATTTCCTGATCTGGTCAACTTTAAAGGGCTGACGCTCTGACAAACACACACACATACACACACACACACACACACACACACACACACACACACACACACACACACACACACACACACACACACTTTTTTAGAGCAGGTATTGAGTTCCAAAAAGTTATAGCTGAGTCAGTGACAGCCAGTGCAGCAAACTCCTGCAAAGGTTGGCTTTGAATTCAATGGAGCGCCTTGCACTTCTGTGAGAATGAATGGATTTGGTGTGAGTTTTATTTGAGGAGTCTCAAACTTTAATCACCTTTAGGAATCTTTGGATCTAATCCTCTCCCTCCAGATAATTCACTAAATGCTTTTCATCAAACTTGAGTCTTATGGAATCTTCTGATATGTATCTAACAGCAGGTAAGAGGTCAAGAGACTTAAAATGATCTCCTCTCCCATCTTCTTGGGTAGCAGTTTTAGATCAAATATCTCCCTCTCCTCTACCACTTAAGAAACATTTTCTCCAGATGAAATCGAGCATGAAATGTGTAAATGTAAATGGTGGCCAAATATGAAATAGCTGGTAACACTAGTGGTTTCCTGAAGTTTCCTTAAAGCTAGGGAAGAAGGGCAGCGGCAAATGAAAATAACTTAATACTCCCCTCTAATTAATTTTCATTTGGAAGAAGTCAGATATTTCCTGTAGTTAAGTAAGATGCAGAGTAGATATGACAGCCTCTAATCCAACCAGGCTGACTGAAAGGGTACATAAACATATTGGCAGAGCAAATACAGGCTACGCAGCTGTCTGAGACGAACGAAAAGCGCTTCAGGCAGCATCAAGCCAAGCATGACAGATGGAAGCAGAATGTCTTGTGGGATATGAAGAGGACAATGCAAAGCAAATGTCCAGCTTGCCTTATGAGTGACAGAGACTGGTTTGTTTGTACACATCTTTTGCTAGAGAAGACCTTGACCTTAGCTTTATATTAGTTCCAACCCATGGAATCTTCTGAGCAAATAGTTCCCAGCTCATTAACTGACTCTTTGTTGATGCCATTTTGACAGCCACGAGAACCTGCTAAAAATGGGAAAAATCTGAGTGAAATCTGACATTCAGATCTTCTTCCCAAGAAATGACTGGCATCCTCCAAATGCACATCACTACTAATAGGTTTTTAGATAATGCAGCAAAGTGATCCTGCACAATCTTTAATGCCAGATGCTGGAATGAGGTAAAATATTTTTTTAAAAAATCTATTCAAATCTATCTTTATTCACCTAGTTTTGGAACTTATGAGCTAGACCAGTGTTTCTCAACCTTGGCAGTTTGAAGATGTGTGGACTTCAACTCCCAGAATTCCCCAGCCAGCGTTGCTGGCTGGGGAATTCTGGGAGTTGAAGTCCACACACCTTCAAACTGCCAAGGTTGAGAAACACTGAGCTAGACTCATGTATTTCTCTGTGTCATGCCCTTGACTCCCATTTGACAAATGAATAGAATTCCAGTGCTCCCCCACAGTAGACACAGCAGTACATTGATCAAAGTGAGGGGAATAGGAAAAAGAATGACAGCTTGATCACCACTGCTCCATGTCTTTCAAAACAGACATAAGGCATGTTTTGTTTTTGAATGCCAAAAGCATCTACCCGCAACAACCCACCAAGATTCAAGTGATCCGTTCAGACTGACTTCAAGGAAGGGCCTTCCTGCGTCAATAATAAGGGCAAGCAAGAGAGCAATCTTGGCACCCACTTCCCAAGCTTTGTAATCCCTTTTCCTCCAGAGGATTACCTAAAGTTAATTCTTCTGAAAGTAATGAATAACTCTCGCTTTGATGGAAATTTAGTGGCTGGGCCGTTTTTCAAAATGTGAACGTACACATATACGAGGGTGAGTCAAAAGGTAATGCCATTTTCTTTAGGACAGGTATAATTACCAACACAGGAACATGTAGCATACATCAAAATGAAGCCGGTCCTCTGTGGATCACATCCCTACTTCTCAACATAGTCACCGTTTCTCTCAATAGCAATGTTCCACCTTCGAATGAGAGCATGTATCCCTGCCTCCTAAAATTCTGTTGACTATTCTTTGAGCCACTGCAGTTTTTACTTCCTCGTCACTGGAATAATAATCCTCCATACTCACCAGATTTAGCGCCTTCAGACTATCATCTCTTCCGCCCCATGAAAGAGGGTTTGAGAGGCAAACATTAATCCAGTGACGAGGAAGTGAAAACTGCAGTGAAGAAGTGGCTCAAAGAACAGTCAACAGAATTTTATGAGGCAGGGATAAAATGCTCTCATTCGAAGGTGGGACATTGCTATTGAGAGAAACGGTGACTATGTTAAGAAGTAGGGATGTGATCCACAGAGGACCAGCTTCATTTTGATGTATGCTACATGTTCCTGTGTTGGTAATTACACCTGTCCTAAAGAAAATGGCATTACTTTATGACTCACCCTCGTACATATAAACACATGCATATATTTCTATGCACCATTTTCAGTGTTTCAGTTCTCAGGTAACCAGACCAAAAGTGCTTTAAATAATGGCTAGAAGACCTTTTCTTTATTTCTGAACTATATTAGCAATAGCAATAGCACTTAGACTTATATACCGCTTCATAGTGCTTTACAGCCCTCTCTAAGCGGTTTACAGGGTTCAGCATATTGCCCCCAACAATCTGGGTCCTCATTTTACCCACCTCAGAAGGATGGAAGGCTGAGTCAACCTTGAGCCTGGTGAGATTTGAACAGCTGAACTGCTGAACTAGTAGTCAGCTGGAGTAGCCTGCAGTAGCTGCATTTAACCACTGCGCCACCTCATATTCCCCAATGATACTCTGTCAGAAGCCATATTCTGACGGCATCTGAGGTCAATTTCTCTCTCTTTCTCCCCTTCCGCCTGCCCTTATACTCTCTTTTACCAAGAGTCCTATTATTTCTCCTTCCCTCTTCCTGAACACCCAATGTTTTGCTAGGAGAAGGATAACTTTTTGCATAGATCTGAACTGATAACTAGCAGAATTTTTTTGGCATTAGAATATTGGACACAAACTAATGAGTCTTGCTTTAAAAAAATGAGTGACTCCCAAATGCAATTACTTAAGTCCACATTTTTGTTTCCGAGATTCATGTATTACAGAATACTTCAAGGTTCATGATGGGACCCAAGGATTGTGGCTCAATAGAATAGTGCCCCCTAATTTTTCTGTGCTGCAATCCTATATTTCCCTGCATCATATTTATGATTACTACTGTTAGAGGCAGGGAAACATGCAAGCGTTCACACACTTGCATGTTTCCCTGCTTCTGTCAGTAGCAATCAGGGGCGGGTTCCTAATTTTTTTACTACCACTCTGCGGGCGTGGCTTATTTTGTGGGTGTGGCTTGCCAACCATGTGACCGGGTGGGCGTGGCTTCTCGGCCTGCTGAAGGGAGGGGAACTGAGATAGGTCCTGCTGCCCATTCCCCCTCCCCTCAGCAGCTCGAGAAGCCTCAAACGTGCAAAAATGCCTAGGATCATCATCGCACGTTCGTGGCTTCTCGGACTGCTGAAGGGAGGGGAATGGAGATAGCTCCTGCCGCCCGTTCTTTCAGCGTCTCACACGCTCCCTCAGCCATCCTCCCCTGCTTGGACTCACTGTGGGGTAGGAAGGCAGCGCATGCGCAGTGCCGGAAACTCGGCTTCTGGGCATGCGCAGAAGAAAATTTTAAAAAATGTTTTTTTAAAAAAAATGGCGGCACCCAGACACCGGCAACCGACCGCACTGGTACTGTGACATCACCAGCGGGCCGCTACCGGTGCTATAGAGTGGACCGCACTGGTAGGAACCCACCACTGGTAGCAATCATAAATATGATGCCGGATTGCAGTTCTGAGCAATTGCACTTTTCTTATATAGTTCTGTGGATGACAAGTGTGAAAAGAGGAGCAGGAAAAAAATGACCAGAGCGAAGACAAGGGAATTGTTCTGAGCAAAATGCATTTTTAAAAAGGAGAGGCAAACAATGCTGATGAGAATATAGCAACAGTGGATGATCACTTGCTAGTACCTGTTGGCTGTCGAGACCTTGCTTCTTTCAAGTAGTAAAGGGCCTTGTTGTAGTCTCCAAGGTGATAGAATGCTACTCCTGACCGGTAGAGTGCCTTGAAGTTCTCCCCTTCTTTCTTCAGTACTTTCAGGCAATATTCTTTGACCCGCTCATAATTCACCAGCTCAGCTTGAAGTAGGCAGGCTACAAGAGAAAAAGAAACAGCAACTACTACCGTACGGTGTAAGTCTATTTTAGAGAATTATTCTTTCAAGACCAACAAGGGAAAGGATGTGGAGTTGGATGAAAAGGAGACAACTTAGGAAATCCATTTCATTTAGCTGAGCATCAGATCTCATTTTCCAATCTCTAATCTCAGCAGAAATTGTCTATACTGCAATTAGAAATTGACATAAAGGTGGCATGGATGGATGGGTATCCACTTGTTTATTTGTTTTACAAATGAGCCAGGAATTCCCTATGTACCAAGAACAAAACTTTGTACAGACAGGCAAATGGATTCAAACTGTATGATAAAATAATACATACACATACAAAGCATATACAGTACATACAATGCTGAATTATATGGGGCAGCTTAAATGATATTAAACTAAAGAAAAATAGTGTTATGAAAACATAAATACTGTATATGAAAACATAAATATGGATACTTGAACTGCAAAGCTACTTAACATGAAATCATGCATAATACCCAATAATATTTTCTCTTTAAATTGCATACTTTTAACTCAACAACACTTGCACTTTATTTTCTTACACAAAGCCATTTGCAACAATCTCTTTCCATCTTCTGTTATAATCTGAAGAAATGCTTTGTAATCAATAGCCACACAAAATGGGAATAAGACTCTTGTTCATACAGAAGCTATGCATATATATGGAAAACGAAAAGTTGATATGTAACATTTACATACCCAACTGCACATCCCTGTAAAAGTTATAAAGCTGCTACATAGTGCTTTGGATTGTTCCGTATATCTTCTTTATCCTTTTTACACTGCAAATGAAGGCCTGAGACGAATTTATTTAAAAATATTTGGGAAAACCATGGGACCAGTAGTGGGTTCTAAAATCCGTTGCTACCGGGTTCGCGCGCGCGCAACACTTCTGCGCATGTGCAGAAGCATCCTGGGCGGGTGGGCGGAGCCTCCCGCTGCCGGCGCTACCGGTTCGCAGAACCGGGCCAAACCGGGAGCAACCCACCGCTGCATGGGATCATATGTAGCAGGGCTTCCCACATCAGCCCCTTTGTCGCTGAGGGATACATTATACCCACTGAAGATGCAAACTCACTATATAAGCACTGTGGTTATTTCAGAGCCGAAGACCATTTACAGCAGTGGTTCCCAACCTGGGGGTCGGGACCCCTTTGGGGGTCGAACGACCATTTCCCAGGGGTCGCCCCGGCATCCTCAGCTCCCCCCCCTGCCACAAGCCTGGCCATATCGGCTTAACTCGCCCGAGCCCTCCAATTGGTCGGGAGAGGTGCCATTCGGTGAGAGGCGTTTGTTGTGGAAGATGATATTCCTTGTGCTCTTGCAAAGACTGGCCCGAGAATTTCTGATCTGGCATAATTACATAGTTTTTGTGATTAATCGCTCTGCTTTAATTATGTTCAATTTGTAACAATGAAAATACATCCTGCATATTAGATATTTACATTACGATTCATAACAGTAGCAAAATTACAGTTATGAAATAGCAACGAAAATAATTTTATGGTTGGGGGTCACCACAACATGAGGAACTATATTAAGGGGTTGCGGCATTAGAAAGGTTAGGAACCACTGATTTACAGGTTCAGGGTAGTGACTCATTGGCTGGACTGTGGCTGTATGTAAAAAACATTTCTTTTGCTTGCATCATGTCCTGGTATCTTCAATTTACAGAATTATAAGAAGACCGAAAAGAGCTGCTGTCAGCACGGGGTCAACAGACAAAAATCTAGCAACCTGGTCTGTTCTCAGACACCTTTATGATGTTCTTTCTTGTCATGTGTTTGGCTAGGGATTCAGCTTTTCCTTATCATGCTTGTTTTTCCCCCTACCAAAAACTCTACGCAAATTGTACCTTTCCTGAACTGAAGTCACACAATCAGATCAATTATACAGATCTACACAGGCAGAGGCAAAAGTACAGAGTTATTAAATGTTCTGTCCTATGACTGCAGTGAGAAATCTCCATGCCTGTATTTTGTGCCAGGTGCAACATAGCAAGAATGGATTAATTCTGCACTTCTCTCTGCATATTTTTTATATCATGTCATTTCCAATAGAGACTCTATTTCTTTAGACTCTATTTTTTCCCTTCACAATGGTACTACTCTGTGACAAGGGCCATAGAATTGATTAGTTCAAAGCCAAACTCTCACTTTTTTTACAAGATGGACTGTCTTTTCCAAGATGGAAAAAAATCCTGACCTTGAAAGGGAGACACAACATAAGAAGCCATGTATTTAAACAATTTGGCCCCCACCTTCATCATGATGTCAGTATTAGATGGACTGTCTCTTCCCAATTACATCTCTCCATGTCATCAGGTCTGGCAGAAGAGGTATGTTATGGGTCCCATCTGCTAAGGATTCACATCTGGTGGGACCCAGGAGACAGGCCTTTTTCTGCTGTGGCACCTGTCCTATGGGACATCATCCCCTCTAGATGAGATTGGCTTCATCTCTGCCAACCTTCCAGAAGTCTTTCGAAACCCTATGTCAACAGGTTTGGGGTCGCAAGGGAATGGTATTTGATGAGGTGACTCCATTGTTCATACTATCTTATGTTCTCTCCCAGCCTTTTAATATTTATTTTTGTACTTGTTGAATGTTTTATGTATGACATAAATTGTTTCAACTCCTACCCTCAAAACAACGCTATAGAGCACTGCACACCAAGACAACTAGACACAAGAACAGTTTTTCCCAAACACCATCACTCTGCTAAACAAATAATTCCCTCACCACTGTCAAACTATTCACTAAGGCTGCACTACTATTATTATTAATCTTCTCATTGTTCCTCTCACCCATCTCCTCCCACTTATAACTTGTTGCTTGTATCCTTACGATTTATATCAATATTGATTGTTTCCTGATTGCTTATTTGTACCCTAGGACAATCATTAAGTGTTGTACCTCATGATTCTTGACAATAGCAATAGCAATAGCACTTAGACTTATATATTTTATTTATTTATTTATTTGTTTGTTTGTTTGTTTGTTTGTTTGTTTGTTTGTTTGTGAGATTTATATACTGCCTGATAGTGCAAGCACTCTCTAAGCGGTTTACACCAACCCTCATAAATATGAATTAATTGCCAAGCATCGAAATTTAGATCGCATGACCATGGGGATGCTACAACGATCATAAGTGTTATGGGGTTGTGTTTGCTTTTAATCTTTATCTCTATGTGCCTCTATGAGGTGTTTCCGGTTCCTGGGTGTTGTCTTTGAAGATGCTTTATAATTGTCGTTAGTTTGTTTTTAGTTTGTTAATAAAAGCTTATCTGAAACATGGTGTCAGAAGTGATTTGGCCTTGAAAAGTGGAGCGTCGGAAGCAAGAAATATAGCACCATGGCAGATAATATACCACTGCCACAACTCATGAGAGTAAGTGAGGACTCTAGCACTAATTGGGAAAATTTTAGGGCAGAGTTTGAAGATTACTCTTTGGCTACAGGCCTAAATGATAAGCCGGCAGCAGTACAAGCTGCCACACTAAGAAGATTAATGGGTGCAGAATGCCTTCATATTTATAAACATAGTTTAACCCTTACAGAAGAGCAGAGAACTGATACTAAGGCTATCTTGGACGCTTTGGAAGCCTTTTTCAGACCGCATAAAAATGTTATATATGAAAGATACCTTTTCGGGAGTTGCACTCAGGAAGAAGGAGAAATGATTGATGCCTTTGTAACACGCTTAAAGGAAAGGGCGGCAAGTTGTGAGTACGGTTCTTTGAGAGATGAACTTATCCGAGACAAAATAGTTTTGGGTGTTGCCAAGGAAAGTACACGCCGCCGTTTATTAAGGGAACACAATTTAACCCTGCAATTAGCCATAGAAATATGTCGGACTATTGAACTTACAGATAAACGGCTGATGGCGTTGGAGCGAGATAAACAGACCAACTGTGTTAATGCAGCTTCCAAGCACCAGCCAAATGTGAGGAATCGTCAGCAACAGCAGCAGTTCAAACAGAAGCCTCGCAATTTGTCAGTAGACAACCACACACCGTGTAAATACTGTGACAATGTGCATGCACGTGGGAAAGAACGGTGTCCAGCATATGGTAAAATCTGTAGGGCGTGTGGGAGGCTGAACCATTTTGCTGGGGTGTGTCTGGCAGCAAAGAAATTGCATATGGTTGAGCAAACACCGGATTTAGAGGATGTATCGCTGTTTACCACTGATGTGACCTACACGAAAGAATGCATTGGTGCAGTACATTCAAAGGGTAAAAAGTGGTTTGTTAATCTTAAATTTAATGATATAACTCAATCTTGTCAGTTGGACTCAGGGGCAACATGTGATGTGATGAGCCTAAAGGATAAAAGGAAATTGGCACTTGAGACACCCCTTCAGCCTAGTAGTGCCACATTGAGGTTATATTCGGGGGAACTGATGGAGTCGCTAGGCTTATTTCATACTGAATGTAACATACGTGGGGTTACTCACAAATTGGAATTTGAAATTGTGGATGTAGATCAAAAGCCGTTATTGTCAGGCTCAACATGTGAGCGTTTGGGACTGATGCGATTTACCATTCCAAGGGAGTTACATAATGTTGAAACTTATTCCTCCAAAGTCTTGGGGAGACCATTGATAAAGCATCAGGTCCTCCAAGCTTATAGGGAGGTGTTTGAGGGCCCTATTGCATCTGTTCCAGGAGAGGTTCATTTTCAACTTGATCCCACTGTTCCTCCAGTATAAAGTGCCCCGCGCAATGTCCCTATAGCCATTAAGTCACAGGTTAAAGCACAGTTGGATAAATATGAAGCAGAGGGACATATTGTTTCAGTAGCCGAGCCAACTGACTGGATAAGTAACATGGTGGTGATTAGGAAATTGGAAAAGATCCGAATTTGTATCGATCCTAAGTTTTTGAATATGGCCTTGAAGCGATCGCATTACCCAATGCCAACATTAGAGGATGTTTTGCACAAGCTGCCCAAGGCACGGATTTTTACACTTGTTGATGCCAGGGATGCCTTCTTACAGTGTAAACTGGATGAAGAGAGCAGCTATATGACCACGTTTTGGACTCCTTGGGGCAGAAAGAGGTGGCTTAAACTGCCCTTTGGTGTCTCCGTAGCACCAGAGATATATCAAAGGAAGCAGCATGAATTATTGAGTGGTCTCAGTGGAATTGAGCCTATAGCTGACGATATCCTTATAGTTGGGTGTGGCGACACTGATGATGAAGCAGAGCATGATCATGATGGGAAACTAATGGCATTACTGGAGCGGTGTAAGCAGGTGAAGCTGAGGCTCAGTATAAAGAAGCTGCAGTTTAAGGTGCGAGAAGTCCGCTTTCATGGACATATTTTAACATCACAAGGGTTAAAAGCGGACCCAGACAAGATCAGAGCTATTGTGAACATGCCACTGCCTACTGATGCAAAAGCAGTGCAGAGATTCATTGGCTTTGTCACCTATTTAGCAAAATTCTTGCCACATTTATCTGAGGTGTGCCAGCCATTGAGACGTCTGGTGGATAAAGATGCAGTTTGGCACTGGCTCCCTAAACATGACCAGGCAGTGCAAGAGATAAAACGCTTGGTTACCACTGCTCCAGTATTAAAATATTATGATGTCACAAAAACGGTCGCTATTCAAAGTGACTCAAGTAAGAACGGTCTGGGATGCTGTCTGTTACAAGAAGGCCAGCCAGTTGCATACGCGTCTAGAGCGCTTTCGCCAGCAGAGTTAAACTACGCTCAGATTGAGAAAGAATGTTTAAGTATCGTATTTGCTTGCCAGCGTTTCCATTATTATCTTTATGGTAGAAATACAATTACAGTTGAAACTGATCACAAACCACTAATAACTATATTCAAAAAGCCTCTTCTGTGTGCCCCTAAGCGTTTGCAAAGCATGATGCTCAGTTTACAGCATTATAATCTTGATGTCGTTTTCAAGCCAGGACGTGAAATGTATATTAGCGACACTCTGAGTAGAGCCACAGTAGATCAGACAGCTATGGGAGGAGAACATGAATACCAGACGGTTTGTTGGCTGCAACAGGAACAAACATGTTTTGCTGAAATTAACCAAGCAGATTATCTTAATGTTACGAATCAGCGGTTACAGCAGTTGAGGCAACACACAAACGCTGATGTGGCCCTACAGACACTAAAGAATATTGTGCTTAGTGGGTGGCCGGATGTGAAAGAGGCAGTTCCCATGATTGTAAGGGAATACTGGTCCTTCAGAGACGAGATCGCTGTACAAGATGGCATTCTGTATAAGGGTCCCAGAGTTATAGTGCCAAAGTTAGTGAGACCGGAGATGTTATTGCGCATCCATTCAAGCCATATTGGTGGGGAGGCATGCTATAGACAAGCCCGTGACACATTGTACTGGCCGAATATGCGAGGTGAAATTGAGGATTTTGTCAGTAATTGTTCCATCTGTAATGAATATGCACATCGGCAACAGAAAGAAACTATGATGTCACACGAGATACCATCCCGACCCTGGCAGATCATTAGTATGGACTTGTTTAATTATGCAGGGAAAGAGCACTTGATAATAGTGGACCATTATTCTGACTTTTGGGAAATTGACCTCCTTCCAGATCTTTCAACTGAGACCACCATCAAGAGATGTAAGTCTCAGTTTGCACGGTACGGGCAACCAAATGTAGTGATTACAGATAACGGTCCTCAATTTGTAAGTCTGCAATTTAAAAAATTTGCTGCGGAATGGGAGTTTGATCATATTACTTCATCGCCACGTTATCCGCAAGCGAACGGAAAAGCCGAATCAGCTGTAAAAATTGCTAAGAACTTATGTAGGAAAGCATATGGCAAAGGTAGTGATCCATGGAAGGCTATTTTACATTGGAGGAATACTCCAACCGAAGGTATGGACAGTAGCCCAGCACAAAGATTAATGTCACGGAGATTAAAGACGTCCTTACCCGTGGCAAATAAGTTGCTTGAGCCCGTGGTGATACAAGGGGTCCCGGAAAGGCTATGGCAGAAGAGGCAAGTGGCTAAGGCCAAATATGATAGATCTGCAAGAGACTTGCCACAGTTAAAGGAGGGAGAAGGAATTCGGATGAGACCACTGCCTGGAGATCGGACTGGCCGTTGGGAAAGGGGTACCTGTTTACAACAAGTGGCACCCCGCTCCTATTTGGTGGAGATTGGAGGAACCCGATACCGGCGGAACCGTGTGGACTTGCGTGTGGCTGAGCAACCAGACTCCTCATATCCAGTGGGTGGGTCAGAGACAGTTGCCAAGCCAAACCTTCTTAAGGATAATAAAGAATGCCCGCCGGACATTGATGACAGTCTGGAGCAAGTTGGTGCGTCTGCTGATAGCCAAACATCTGAGGCCTCAGAAAATGGCAAGCAAAGAGATCAAGTCTGTGTGAGGGAGTCAGGTGTGCGAGAGCCAGTCGTCACTCGGAGTGGTAGATGTTCACACCCCCCTGATAGACTCGGTTATTAAAAAAGGGGAGATGTTATGGGGTTGTGTTTGCTTTTAATCTTTATCTCTATGTGCCTCTATGAGGTGTTTCCGGTTCCTGGGTGTTGTCTTTGAAGATGCTTTATAATTGTCGTTAGTTTGTTTTTAGTTTGTTAATAAAAGCTTATCTGAAACAATAAGTGTGAAAAATGGTCATAAGTCACTTTTTTCAATGCCGTTGTAACTTTGAACAGTCACCAAATGAACTGTTGTAAGATGAGGATTACCTATATATGTTCAGGAATATTTTCCTTCGCTATTATGATGCAGAATTGCAAAATCAAGTTTGGTACACAAATGTACCCTCAATCCGTTCACAGTAGCCTGCAAAGCAGACGTAAGAGCTGCCTGGTCCAGCATCCTATTTCCTATAGTTTCCCCCCTGTACTTAAATTGATTGTCTAGCAATTTGTGGTCCAAACTATGCTGCCACTGATTCTGACATCATATTGATCAGTCACTATCATTGATTAAATTCCGGCATGTCCCCATTAAACCGGTTGCACAAGTTAGCCTTGAATTCAAGTCTTGTTGATTTCATGAGTTACAGATACAATGGACGTTTGCTGGATATCATCCATAGGTGGTGGTGGTGTTGCTATTGTGAGCATCCGTGGAAATCAGTATCGACTGTCATGAAAGAAAGGTATAATTTTAGGGGCCGATGCTGTTAGGCCAGCAAGAGAAAGTGGCTGCTGCTTACAGATGGTAATTTCAGATGGGGGTGGGGATTGGGAAAAGGGTGTGACAGATAAAAGAAAGAAAATGCCTGAATGCTGCGGCAAAATCTTTTCAATCATTGGCCCGGGTCACCTGAGTTCTGTTTTGAACAACAAAGACTGATTCTACATGCACTTGTCAGATGTGACGGAAATTTGTCACACATCACAAAGAGCACTAATGGGGATTTGTTCCCAGCGCAGACAGCAGCCTAAAGCGGCAGATTTTTCATAAGGACAGCTACGGAGTGGTAAAGGATTAAATTCTCCTTCTTGACTAATGCAGCCTCGCCAATGATATCCCAAACAAATAAAAATCTGGGGACTGACATTTCCATTCAAAACAATACATCTTAAACGCACAAAAGCTTGGTCCTGAATGTATCCCCTTCCCCGCAAAGAGAGAGCAGAAGCAGTCTGCAGGGTTGACTCAGCCCCAAGAGAGATTTGCCAAGAAATGGCTATCCAAAGATCACACTGTCCTTTTCTTCCTTGGCTTCCAGGTTCATATAGCTAACCAAGCACAGGTAATCCTCAACTTACAACAGGCTGTTTAGTGACTGTTTGAAGTTACAACGGCACTAAAAAAAAGTTACTTATGATCATTTTTCACACTTACAACTGTTGCAGCATCCCCATGATCACGTGACTTACATTCGGATGCTTGACAACTGACTCACATTTATGACGGTTGCAGTGTCCCGGAGTCACGTGATCACCTTTTGCAACATTCAGACAAGTAAAGTCAATGGGGAAGCCAGAGTCACTTAACAACCGTGTTCCTAATTTAACAACTGCAGCGATTCGCTTAACAGATGTGGCAAGAAAAGTCGTAAAATGGGGCAAAACTCACTTAACAAATTTCTCACTTGGCAACATAAATCTTGGGCTCAATTGTGATCATAAGTTGAGGACTATCTATAGTCAGTAGGGCCAGGAGCTTCCCTTTGGATGAATACAGTTTTAGAGCAGAGTTTCTCAACTTTGGCAACTTTATGCTATGTGCACTTCAGCATGCTGGCTGGAGAGTTCTGGGAGTTGAAGTCCACGCAGCTAAAGGTTGCTGAGGTTGAAGAACACTGCTTTAGAGGGGAGTAGACATAATGAGATGAAGGGTGGAGAAAAAATGATATTTCAACACATTAAAAAACGTTGCTGTCACTATTGGAATTTTTTCCCATTGCCTTCAAAAGCAATAAACACTACCCCCTTTTTAAACATTCAGCTATATTCTCTCCTTGCTTCTCATGGAGCTTGAAGTGAAGGCAGCCATTCCTTTCTGTCATCCACCCCCATGTCTCTTCCTGTCTCCACACTTCCTTCTCGTTAAGGTGTGAATCTGAAATTAAAATCCTTGTCAGCCCTGAGAATGTAGTTCTATATTTGTGGTATCAAATAACAGGTACAATAGCATAAACAGCTGCCCTTTGCCCAAGAATTTTGCCTGGTGCAGTCAGAGAGCAATCTCTTTGTATAAGGTGGCCTGTCAGTGCCACAGAGACAGAGAGGCGTGCATAAGCGCACCAGCGTGCCTACTGTCCCTGTCCTAATGTTCCCTCTTATCAGTACCCATCTTATGTATATAAACAATGTTATATCTATGTATATTACCAATACGTACTTGACAAAATAAAATAAATAAAGTTGCTGGAAGCATGAAGAGTAAAAGACAGCAAAGGCTTCACAATTGCAGGCTCACAAAAAGCTGCCTTATTCTGAAACAAAACATTGATGCACCTAACACAGAATTATCTTTACACACTCCCATAGGGAGATGAGTGACAATTATTCTAAGTCCAACCAGAATCACTGACATCTAATGACACAGCAGTCCTGCAAGATTTCAGACGGAAGCCTTTCTCGGCGTCACTTGGAGGTTATAAAAAAAATTGAATACGGACCTGTTTGTAATCAAAGCACATAATCAAGCACTGAGTTTTAATTCCTTTTAGAGATCTATCATTTAGTCCCAGCAACTTCATCAAATCTTTTTATGAAGTTATGGAAATTGTCCCTGGTGTCCATTACTACTATATCGGAAGCATGTTGATCCTTGTAATGATTTTCAATCTCAGTGTGAAATTCATTCATTTCTCAAGCAAGCCAATTCTTCAATGGCAGCAATTTATGAATACAGTCCTAATGGTCAACTTTGAAGTAAGGAAGTTTCATGTATTCATATGAAAGCTGTATTACTTCCCTGCTATGCTTTACATGTCCTTTTTTGTATGGTTACTGCAATGTTTCTAAGCTTGCAGCAAAAATATCCTTTCTGCTTCTGCTCCCACCCAAAAATTACTAATAGTGGAAATGACATCATTACGTCTGTCTGTGAAGAAGTGCCCCATTTATATAAGTTTGCACACAAATATTTTTCCACAGCTGCCGTCCATGATCTTATTTAGGGAGGAAATCTAAGTTTAAGGCCAGAATTCCATTAATTTATGCAGAACATATATTCATCAAGTTTCTGAGGCCCAGTATAGGTAAGAGATCATATAATACAATTAAGGTTTAAGTATAATAAGTCAAATCCCAGAAAATTATTTGTAATTTTCTTCTCATATTTTTCAGGCTGGCCTTTCCTGGTTTTGGACTTGGTTAGTACTTGGATGGGATGGGAAAACCATAGCTAGACTGAGAAGTACAATATTTAAAAAAAAAATCCCAGAAAATAAAGAGTAGTCAGTGGCTAGACATTTCTCTGTATTCATGGACAAATACCACTTTACTCAATATCTTCTGCACCCGCATCTCATCTTCTTCTCCATTGTGATCAGAGATAGCTTCTTCCTTCTTTTGTTTGTTGCTATTGTTGAATAAGTGGTTAAAAGCCCTGGAGGATTTCCTCTTTTGTGTTGCCTATCTTTTCTTTTAATTTCCCCAGTAATGTTTAACCCAGGTTTTATCTTTTAAAAGCAATATGCATGCTCTGAACCTCCAGTAGCATTTTCTTTTCATACTTCAATTATGCTTTCCTCCTTCGTGAGTCATTCACTAACTGGGAAAGCTTATTCAGTGGTTTCCCCTTCTGTTTCTTCCCTATTGCTCTTTCTTAGCAAGCACCACTAAAGATCCTTCTGCCTTTTGTAGGCTCTCAGCAGAAACTGACCTTCCTGCTAAGGAGGCTGATCTCCAGAGACACTCCATCGCTTTCTAAATGTGCTCTAGGAAGCTGGGAAGAGTCTCAGAAGCAGATCTGAAGGATGGCTCCTAAATTTGATAAATAAATAAAAATATATAACTTTGACTCTAAAAGACCTCCCAAGTGGCCCTGCTCCTTCAAGGGGAGGGTTTTTATCCAGAATTATCACTGGGAGAGACAAAGTTTGCCCAGAAACCTCCTTCTTGTGGAGATTTAATCTCAGTTTCTTTCCTTTCAACACAGCTCAAACCAATTGATGACCTTCTCAGTAGCTTTCTATAGATGTGAAATAGCAGGGGAGATAAAGATGAACCCTGCAGCACCCACAAGTGGGCATCTGTTTGGATGACCTCTCCCCAATCATCACAAGTGGCACTGCCTACTCAGGAAGGAGTAGAACAACTTCAGAACAGGGTCCCCATTGCCCTGCCTTTGAAGTCAGAAAGGTACAATGGTGATGGTTGTAGAAGCCAAGAGGTCCGAATCAGAGGTGGGTTCCTGCTGGTTCGGACCGATTCTATAGAACTGGTAGCGGGAATTTCCCCCTGCTCGCCGAACCGGCAGCGATGGCTGGCTGGACTTGCCCCCAAACCGGCTTTCTCGGCGGCGCCATAGTTGCCGCCATCTTGGTTTTTGCATCTGCGCATGCGCAGAAGCTGTTTTTTGCTTCTGCACGTGCACAGAAGCTGGGTTTTTAGCACTGCGCATGCGCAGCACATCAGGAAGCGAACCGGCAGTGAGGTAAGTCAGAACCCTACCCCTGATCCGAATAGATGAGAAGGGATGCATTCCCCTCATTGAGATCCCAGTATTGATCAACCACTAGATAACCAGTGCACTTTCTACCCAAGCCCAAATGTGGATCCAGATAATTTACTTCCTCTAAGGCAGTGGTTCTCAACCTGTGATCCGCAGACCCCTGGGGTACCACAATGTCATCACAGGGGGTCCCCGAAGGATTGAAGAAAAGATGACCTTGGTCAAAACTTTCCTTCCCATTGTAATACAGGAAAAAAAAAACCTCTAATAAAAGGGAGTTTATTTGCTGGCTTTGACAAATAGATATAGTTAGATGGAACACATTTGAAATATAGTTCAAATAATGCCTCACCTGTAGCATGAGGCAGATGGCCAAAGAGCATTTCCTGCTCCAGTTGGCTGTTCTCCAAGTCCCTTCCAATGGGCCAACTGGCACCACTGCCATGTGTGAAGGATTCAAGACTTATGAGGGAGACAGGTGAAAATAAGTCAAGTATTTGGTAGAGCAGAACTGTTTCTTCTGCCTAGTCTGTCCCAGCTCATCTTCCATCAGTTGCTCAGAAGGATGGTTCTAATGAGCTTGAAGAATATTTTTCATTGTTGAGCGTACTTAATTGGTGTTGCAGTGAGGTGCCTTTGAATTTATATAGGATATATCGTAAATAGCTGCAATAAACAATGGGTGTGCCATCCTTGCATGGATAGCAAGACTGGGGTCAGGAAGTATTTCTACACTGCAATTTATGCTGCAAGACATCCGACATCTGGAGATATTTTCAAGTGAACTTTGCATTTTCATTTATCCCAGTACTGGGATAACTAATTGGGGAGCTGAAGAAATAACAAGAAACTCTTCTAGCCATTTGGCAGATTCCCTCATGTACTGCATAGCCAAAGTCTGCTCAAGGAATGAGACTTGCTCAGCTTCTGCTCCAGATGGTCAGCAATATACCCACAAAATCCATCTTGGAGACTTGAGTAAACATATATACAGTACATACCTCCATGTATATTAGAAATATACAATTTGCTTACTTGTTTGTTTACTACAGTTTTATCCCACCTTTATTGGTTTATAAGTAACTTAAACTGGCAAACATTCGTATTTGTGCTATTTTCTTTACAATCACCACTCTGTGAGGTGGGCCCCCTAGAGTCTGACTTGACTGGATAGGGGAATCCTTTACCTTTTATTATGTTTAATAAGAATTACTTACAATTGTCATGCTATTGGAGATGCAAGTCATGATTAGAACATTTAATCCCATAGTTTGGCTTTATCCCATGATGGTTATAATTTATCCAATAATTTTGGTTTAAAATTCATAAGACATTCAGCATGACCTTGGACCACAACTTTGCTGCTCAATAAGGACATACTCTTCTTGACCATAGAATCTGTGTTCAGAATCTATCAAGAGGTCGACAAATTTGGACATGGGATCAAGGGGCGATTTCAGACCAATTGGGGCTGCTTAGTCCCCTGAAATCTCTGCCTTCACCAATTTTTAACTAATTTTAACCTCTTGCCTCCTGTTCAAATTTTTAACTTTTATATATACAATACATATATCTGCTATTTTGTCATATTATTGTGCACTGCCTAGAGTCCCTCTTTGAGGGAGATGGGTGGTTGGGAAATGAGAGAAATAAATTTAAAAATACATATTTAACATTAGGATGATAAGTCTGCACTAAATTACAGCTCTGAGCTGTTAATAACATGGCTTATCATTAACTTCTTTTGACAAAGGGGCAAGGAGGAAAATTTTCAAGTATTATGGTAAATTTTTCTGAAGTTCTTTATTACACAAACTTCCAGCTCTCTTGCTCCTTTTCTCCCTTTCTTCTTTTTTCCCCTCTCCATTTTTATAACATTATATGCAGTTCATATATAGTGTAATTGTTCATTTAGATGATAGAGTTTGTTAATATTTTATAACAGTTAAAGATGCATTTAGCGTTTGTGGGTTTTTTTGTCTGCACTGCTATTCTTTTTATTTTTAATTATTTAACAAAATATGTGCATGCATGCGTATTTATTTGTATCCCAGCTTTATTATTTTTACAAATAACTCAAGGTAGCGAACATGTCCAGTGTACCTTCCTCCTCCTATTTTCCCCACAATAACAATCTTGTGACTTGGTTTAGGCTCAAAGCAAGTGATTGGCCCAAGGTCACCCAGCTGACTTTCATGGCTAAGGCAGGACTAGAACTCACAGCCTCCCGTTTTCTAGACTGGTACCTTAACCACGAGGCCAAACTGGCACGCATGTGCATGTGTATGTGTACGCATGTGTGTGCATGCGCACGCACACGCACGCGCGCGCACACACACACACACACACACACCTGTGTTCTTAGGTCCACCAGGGAGAAGGTTTGAATGGTGACCAAGGAGTAGAAATCACTGGCAGAGCATGTCTGGAATTCCAACCCCAGGGAGGTTTCACAATTCTTTTTTGAGGTTTTGGAGGTTCTAAAGACCATTCTGTTCCAGTTGGTTTTTGAAAGATTTGACACGGCTCTCACCATTCTCTTTGTTGCAGTACTACATTTGATGTTAAATGTATTTGTTTTATCTGTTTTAGATGTTGTGGTTTAATATTTTTATCAATGTGCAATCGAGCATTACTGTATTGTTTGCTGTGAGAAGATGCATTGTCCTGAAATGTAGCATAATCTTTCATATCCATCTTTCCATAAATGAGAAAGGGCAGGTGCCAATTCAAGAATATGGATGGCATTTTCAGACCAGTTGGTGATGACTTCCGATTCCTGCATCTAATGGGAGACTCTGTTCATGGCTTTGGGGTTGATGATGCTCCCATGTTTCCCTTATGTAAACAGCAGAGCCAAATGTGAGAGTTTTGGAATTTTGGGACCACACCAATCATTCAAGGACTAGTTCATATATCCTGGTTAAGGAACGCAGCATCTGAGAAATCTCAGGATTCATTGAAAAATACAAACTGACAGATTTTAAGCTGGAAAGGTAAATTTCAGAGGCTAGTTCTCATGACATGGGTGAGAATGTTGAATGCATAGATTCAACAATGGGAAGTGATATTAGGTTGCAGTCTCCAGTCCTGCTGTCCCAAATGCCATTTGTAATACACCCAAATGTAATTCTATAAGAAAACCTACATGCATGCACCTACAACTAATGAAATATGTTGACATGCTGTTGAAAAGGGATATAAATCTACAGGCTGTTCCTCAAAGACACCTTGAAAGTAATCTTAAAACCTGATCCAAAATTTGGTGCTGAATTATAATTTTTAATGCACCTGAAGGAAAATGGGGCTAAATATATGAGGAATACTAATAATTGTATTGAATTCAAATAACATTAATTCAACTCAACTTAAATTAAAATTTAGATTTTGGCCAATTCAGTGGCTCAGTTCAGCTTTCAGCCTGAAGATTGCTTACTCCTATTTTAAATTTTCAATCAGATGGGAAGAGTCAACAGTAGAGCTGTTTAAGCAGATTTTAATAGGAATGAATCAGATTTAAATGAATTGACATAGCAAGCTGGATCCAGATTTGGGTACATGCTATACTTATAGAAATGTCTTCCTTTCTCCCCATGGTGGCAACTTCTACAAGATCCTGAAAAAAGCCCTACAAAACAGTAGATGCCTCTGCCCAGGTCCTTAAAAGCTATCAAGGATCTGCTCTTTACCTTCAGTGTATTTAGTTAGTAGAATGCTTCCCTGCCTGTATAGAATTTCCAGAAATAACTTTAGGGAGCTAGAAGAAGGCAAACCTCCTTCCACAATCCAGTTGCATGAAACTAAATGTAAATTCATGTTTACAGTCCTCAGATCAGGATGCAGCTTTCAGCCATATAGGATGCAAAGGCTTTCTTGACTTTAAGCACAACTACTGCAATATGCACTTAGAGAACAGAAGGGGGAAGAGGCTTAAAGTGACTTCTGGATCAGAGGTGGGATTCAGCAGGTTCTGACCAGTTCTGGAAAACTGGTAGCGGAAATTTTGAGTAGTTTGGAGAACCGGTAAATACCACCTCTGACTGGCCCCAGCCCCATCTATTCTCTGCCTCCCGAGTCCCAGCTGATTGGGAGGAAATGGGGATTTTGCAGTATCCTTCCCCTGGAGTGGGGAAGGAACGGAGATTTTACAGTATCCTTCCCCTGGAGTGGGGTGGGAATGGAGATTTTACAGTATCCTTCCCCTACCACGCCCACCAAGCCACGCCATGCCCACAGAACCGGTAGTAAAAAAAATTTAAAACCCACCACTGTTCTTGATGTTTGGCAATTACAGGCTGATGTCCTCTTTGTTTACTAAACTCTAGGGATCTACACAGATTGTGTCTTGGGAGTAGCACTGCAAGTGACTCTGCTGAGTGTTATTTTCCAATTATTTCAGTAGGTAAACAAACAGCTTTTCACCAAGACACCACAAAGCACAAGCATTTTTTTTTCTCTTATGGAAATTTTATTTTATTTTTGTTCTTTAATCCAAATAGCTATCTTGCCAGTAATAGAAGGACATCAGTTGCAAACATCATGCGTGATGAACAGCAGCAAGTCGTCAAAGCTGCTTGGGGAAATGCTGCTGGTTTGGTGTGAAATGTTCTTACATTTTGGAAAGTCTTGCCACTTATGATACTTTGATAGGAATGGAAACATGTGGTAGGATCTAGGACTCTATCCGTTATCTCAACTTTAGCGTTACTAATCCTAGAAAGGTCCAAGGAGGTTGCAGCATCTGCCTGACCTTGGCTAATATTATTAGAGACCACCAAGAAACACGTGACTATAGTCTAGACTGGGAAGGCAGTGATGGCAAACCACTTTCATACTTTTGCCGAGAAAATGACTTGGATATGTGCATAAAACCTCTGAGCTGAGGTCAAGTAGCAGAAGGCCATCTTTGATCCTAGAAATAGAATGGTTTTCTCCCATTAAGCAGTGGTGAAATGCTCCCGGTTCGCTTTTACCTGTCTGTCGTCAGAGAGCCGATCGCGCAGGCAGCGCGACACTCCGCCCACCCACCGGGACACCGCCATTTGAGTTTTTACACCCTCTGCGCATGCACAAAGCGTTCTGTGCATGCGCAGAGGGTAAAAGAACTCAAATGACGGTGTCCCGGTGGGTGGGCGGAGCGTCGCGCTGCCTTCACGATCGGCTCTCCGACGACAGACAGGTAAAAGCGAACCGGGAGCATTTCTCCCCTGCCATTAAGTTGACTGAAAACTCCAGTTGTGGCCTGTCGGCTGCCAGCAGAGCTAACTGCAGAGTCAGACGAGGAGGAGGTGGAGAGAGAGCCTGGGCCAGCTTCGGAGCCTTTGGAAGGCTCTGATAAGGAAATCACATCAGAGGCAGAGCCGGGGCCTTCCATCCTCCCCCAGGTGGAGAGGCAGCTGTCTTCGGGGCCTGAGCTGAGTGAGGGGGGGGGGAACAGATGGGGCCCATCCCAGATGCACGTATGCACAGAGAGGAGAGCAAAGGAAAACAATAAGCTGACTCTCAAGGAAAAGCAGACGTTTATTTCCCAGCAGTCCCTCCCTGGCTGGGAAATAAATAGTAGGGGTTTGGGAGTGGCCGGTTCGCTTTTAGGATACAGCAAGAAATTCGGATTTCTTGGCCAGGTGTGTTGTGACTAATTACATTTGATTTTTGTTTATCCAGATGAATAAAAGACTGTTCCTACCCTGTTTGAAAAGGGCTTTGTTTTTACTTGTGAGTAAGCAGCTTATCATTATTTGCTAAGGCTGGATCAGAACAACTCCATAAGACCACATTTGATAGGAGTGATTTAGGCAGAACCATCTTTAAATTCCAAAAATTCTTAGCTGCTCAGAGTTGGGCTTTTACTCTAATTTTACCCAGGCAGGGACATGTGTATGCAGTTGACTTGGGCAGTTAAAGATTGCAAAATATTTAATGGGAGAGATATCTTTATTGTATAAAAAGAAAGATCTGTAGATTTTACAATCTGCTAGGAATACTATCCTCCTGTGCACCATGAAGATGAACTACAATAAGCTCTTGATTTCACTTTTACAATTTCTACTCTGCATGAAAATCCCACTTCACATCCAGGCAGTGTGATAATTATGAACCAAGCCACCCCATGATGATGCTGGATAATGGAAGAATAGTTAATTATAGCCTTCTAATCCTTATAGATTCTAGTTATTGCAGTGAAAGAACATTTATGTGGATTGCCTCCGATTCCTGACCACAAAAGGGATCCCGCTCCAGGTTTTAGTAAGACTTAAGGAAAAAGCTGGAGGCCTCATCTTAGTGCTAAAAAGCTAAGCCTTTTTATCTTTAAAAGAAGAAAGTATTGTGGCAGCTTAAATACATTTATTTCTGCCTTGCTGACAAAGTATAACACTGATATTCTTGCGTGAATTAATTGGTGAACGTAGGTATGCTTGCATAGCACACCTACACATGGTAAACTGAGCCCCATTTACTCAACCCAATTCTTTGCGTTCGCACAACACAGTGAATCATACACTAACCACATTGGGCTTATTATGGCTTTTGTGGGGGGGGGGAAATGTAATAACATCAGTTTTCTTAAGAGAACTAATAGAGATAGACCCAGCTGCTGTGGCCTAGAGGTAGAGCTCTTGCCTCACAATCAGGAGGTTGTGAGTTCGATCCTAGGTAGAGGCAGATGTAAGGGTCTCCTGCTTGGGCAGGGGGTTGGACTTGATGACCTGCAAGGTCCCTTCCGACTTAATCTGTTAGATGGGGAGGGAAAACAAAACAAAGATCTTATGCTCAGAGAAATGCAAGAATCCAGAAAGGGGTGGGGAGGCACTTATTACCATGTAGATTATAGATCAAAATTTAGAGCATTCTGGCTGAGGAATTTTGAGGAAATCCACAAATATTAAGGCTGTCGAGGTTGGACCCCCCTTGATTTAGAGGGGTTTCTGCCTCATTTTGTTCCAGATGTGTAGTATTGGGGGATGGTTCTGTCAAGAAGAGGATGAAATTTATCGTTTCACTCTGAGGGTGGTCATAAAGCTTAACAAATCAATTAAACCGATTCAGTTTAATTTTCAGATTAATTTTGCATGCTGCAAAGATATGAATCAGCCTCCAGCATCATCTTTCTCAGAAGGCCTCTGTGTTGAAATGGGCCTTTAGAATTAATGGCTACAACTCAGTGCTTCGTTTACCTCAGGGCCCATCTGGGCAGAAATAGGACAGGAGGGAGTGTTCTGTGGAAGGTGGGCTAGAATGGTGCAGGTAGCACTTTTGTGAATTCATGGCTTTGTTCCCCATGGCAACAATTTTTGGGAACGGCAAGCCTCCTGTAACAGCCCCTCCCACGATATCTCAGGATTCTAAAGGACCTCATCAGGTCAGAAAGCTTGGAGTCTCAGGTATAATGGCTACCCCAAATAAGAGTTACCAGAAAAATGGTAAATAACTGCTTCAGTGTGAGCTGAAACTGAAGGACTGTCTAGGGTTTTCCAGATGAACATGCATCCTTATTTTATAGTGTAGGAAGTTAGCACTCATCCCCTCCTAGAAAAAATGAAATATCCTAGGAAATATCGAAAAAGGAAAGAATATATTTCCCTGAATGAGGAAAGGAGAAACATGTTTTAAATACAAAGCAGCTTCCTGCAGCTCCCTGCCCCCACCCTTTGCCAATTGGCCATTAAGGACTGGGCCCAGCTCACACATTCCTCCCACCTAGCCTGGAACAGTCTTCTGCATAACAAAGAACCATAATAGGAATCCCAAAGCCTTTTCATTACACCACATGGGACCTGGGAAGATTCCATCAACCATGCCCCTGGGATTCAGGGCAGCCCACAAGAGATGCCCCAGCATGCCCCTGGAAGTCTGAAAGCCAATGGAATACATTTCTGTACAGGAACAGGAAACTAAGAGGTGGGGCCCAACAGAGATTATAAAACCAAGGGACTCAGCATCTCTTTTTCCTTTTCTCTTCACCCACACCTGGAAGCATGTCATCTACCTTTTCTGTACAGGGGCTCCTGCCATGTGCTCCTGTCCACCATTAAACCTTCTTTCCAAGCAACTTCCATGAATCCAGTGTCTTTTTCCCCACTTGGAACTGAACCCAGAAGGATATTCCTTACAACAATAGCATGAGCAAGCAAATCAAGGGGGAAGACAAGCTGTGGCTCCCTTCCCTCCACCTGTTGTGGCCACCAGCTTTGTTTTTCACAACCAGGAAACGGACAAGCAGGCAGGTACAGACAGGTAGGCAACTCCTGCATTCAAGGAGATGATCCTGAGGGTATCCAAAGCCCTCAAGGTGTAGGAATGCATGTGTGGATGTGAAACTCTGCTGGCCCATACAACTCTTATTTTGTGCTTTTAAGATCCAAAGGGGATTCAAAGAACATACTTTTTATCACTCTACCCTGTTCTCCAACTTGGAAATGTTTTTGTCATAGCAGGTGACCTTGACTGATCTTGAAAAAGCTGAGCAATATTGCAGTATTCAGGTGGGCAGCCAACAAAAAAATATCAGGGATTTGAAGAAAACATCCCAGAATGTGGTAATGGCATCCTGTTCTTTACTGTTATTAACTCAACCACATGGATGCACTCAGGTACCACCAGGAACTGGGCTCAGCTGAAGTGACATTCAACTCACTGAAAGAGACTTTTTTTTTTTACATTACAAAGGAAAGGGCCAGAAGAAAGGCAGTTAAAAGAGAGTTATTTGCTTTAAAGTTCAAGGCAATCTAAAAAGTATATGACTCAAGAATAAATATGACAAAGGAGAATGTCAAACTGTGAAAGCAATCCATTACTAAGACATATGGAAATGCATCAATTATGAGTAAGAGCATCCATTTCTAGCCTACTGATCCAGGAATGCTCAAGTTCAGTTTCATTATAACATCAGGGTTTGCCATGGCTCCTGCTCCTCCACTCACCCACCCACCCCTTCACAAATTCATTCAGAGGGAGGCTTAAGGAAATCAAGTTCATTGCTAATTCAAGGTTATGTTCAGTCAAGACATCACAACTAAATAGCTGCTTCAAACTCATTTGGTCATAGATAATGGGATTTTATGTTGTAGGAGTGATCATTCTTTTAATATCCTTACCATTTCAGAAAGCAGCCGCTGTGATATTTGATATACCGATCAAAGAGCTCTGCAGAGAATTTGATTTTCTTATAAATCATAATACATGATAGCTATCCTAGATTTGACAAAGCCCATAAGACACCACTCTATGGATCCTACCCAAAGATTCCCAGTGATATTGGCAATTTTATCTAAATAAATAGATAAAAGGATGTGGATAGGTTAGATTGTTTTCAAGTCATAATTTATTACTCCCAATTCACTTAACAATCAGGTTAAGTCAAAGCCAACATCCCAAAGTGAATGGAATGATTCAATGTTCAGCATTTATCCAAAGCCGAACAAACATCTAAACAGATAATCCAGGGTTTCTAAACTGACCATGATCCTCCAAATGCTAAGCCAACAACCTCTGCCAACTCATTTTCAATTGCAGAATTTTGGGAATCAAAATATATACAGGTGGATCTTATTTGATGACTATTTGAAGTAATGACAGCACTGAAAAAGTGACTTCTTAAATCTCCCTATAGATGCCCCTGGACCTGGGCACGTGTTATATTATAGAAAGGCCTAGAGCCCTAGACTAATACCTTAAGGGACATAACTGCATCCACTCCCCTAGCACACAAAATGTTGTGAAGTGAGGCTGAATAAATATATTCAACGTGCAGCAACTAAACATATAATAATGAAGACTTATAAGAATAAAAAATAGTTTGTACTCTGAAGCAGAGTTCTGAATACCTGGCTAGCTTCTTTCAGCAAACCAGTTCCTTATGCAAACCTTTCAACTCTATTTATCTTCCAGTCCTGATTGATTGGTACCACCAATCTGATGATCATGCAGATATTTTCATTTAGCAATATCTATTCCTCAAAACTAGAGAGCATTTCTGCATCCGCTGAATTATTAATAGTAAAGACCTGGCATCTATACAATGCCATGTAAGCCTTGAAGTGCAACGTGAGATGGAAACAAACCAATGAATGTCAAACTTTGCCACCCTTTCTTCTGCCAAATGATACAGAATTACACTTGGATGAACAAATCAATGTTAGAACATGTGCGCAAGTACAAGGAAAAGCAGTATTTAATGTCACCTGATCATCTTTCTCCAAATCACAGCTAAGAATGTAGGTTGGAGGGGGGGAATTACTGCATCTGTTAAAATGTGTCTTTAAAAAGGCTAAATGTTACATAGGCTGCCTATATGAGCATCTCAAAGCTGCATTATCATAGCTTCAACGGAAATTCACAGGTCATTGATTGCAACTTGAAGGCACGACTTGGATGCCTGAAACAATTGTTGCGGATCAAAACACTGTCATTTGACAAGCTTCAGAACATTTGTCATCTGAGCAGCTTCAAAAACAATTCCGCTTTATAAACCTTGTTCGTGTTGTTTTCAACAATAAAACATGGAGCAACGATCTCTCTGTTGATGCCCAAATATCTTAAGTACATACAGCCTTTAACTAAGGCTTTCCAACTTGAAGGTATTGACCAGTAATAGTCTATAACTCCCATGATTCATGGTCAGCATGACTGGATGGGTGGGGATGATGGAAATTGTCATCCCAAGTCCTCCCAAGTTGGAAAAAAAACTGCCTTGAATGTATGGAAAACATACATTTTGACTTACAAGCAGAAGAGCATCCCTAGCGCTCACCCACACCTCCATTCCATAATTCTCAGTTACAGTTCTACGTCCAGTGAGAGTGGAGGAGCATATTTCTATTAAAAATTGGGGGTTTTTTTCTCTTCTCTTGAAGAAGGAGTCAGAGAAGGATGAGGCTTGGCTTCTTCCTATCCATATCAAAATGATACACTCAGAAAAAAGGGTGAATGGGCCCAATAGTGCAAAAGGAGATGCTGCAGAAGCTGAGAGACAGTGCATCACCCTTGCCAGCACAACAGGCTGACTCTGTGCTCCTGGCTGGGCTTCCAAGCTATGAATCTGTCACTGTGATTTCGAGGTCCAAACTCTGCTATTAGATCAACCTCTCCTGGCAGACTCTAGTTGTCTTTATACTGCTCACAGGCGGGTGCTTTGTTGATCTTGGCTGTCACCATCATTTATTATTAATATTTATGGGCATATTGGAAATAAGAAACCCACCCCCCTCTCCTCATCCTCCATGACATCTGTCATCTTTCGAGAGGGAAGTGGGGAGACTTTCTTAGTTCCAAGATATATATATATAATAATATGACACTGGGTAGGCTTGGAGCCCATGAATGATGGGACCAAAGCCAAAAAGAGTACTATACAAATGTATTTCTCACACTCAGACACCCAGAGAGAAACATACAAATACATGACCTCAGAATTAGGTTAAGCAGTGTAAGTCAGGGCTGTCAAACTCCCAGCCCACGGGCCAGATGCATCTCTCGCTGACCACACCCACGCCTGGTTTAGCGAAGGGGGGAAAGTCCCAATATGTCACATGATGCCACCGTGACGACGTGAGTTTGACACCCCGGGTGTAAGTGGAAGAGCACTGGAGGGTTATTGAAACAGAAATATACCTCTCTCCTCCCTTCCCCCATCTGGTGCACTGCAAATATATTTAATTCATTACTAGGCCTTGGGAGTCCAATAAGATCGGAGGGCATCAGACTGGGTAGATAGTAACATTCATGAATTCATTATATTTCAGTGTTCTGCTGTTATACAAAAGTGCTGTGTAATTCTTGATACTTGAGAAATATGGAACACGTGGAACAGAAACCTGGGTGGCTATAATGAAAGTTACACCCAGAGAGGCTGTGTTCATACCACATGGTAAGACATTGTCTACTTAGCCATCATTTGCTGAATAAACCACAATTCATTGAGAACTATAAACAATGGTTTAACAGAAGAATGCCAGGTTCATACAACACACTAAGCTGAAAAGTAAGCTAGCACCTATCCAAGCAAAAGCAGACAGTAAAGTTCCATTTAGTCCCAATAAAATCAATTCTGAACAATGCTTTTGTCTCAGGTCTGTTGCTCAGTTTATGCACTTCCACACCTTTTCCCTTGCCAATATATGGTGGGTCATGCTGGCCAGGGAATTCTGGGAGTTGAAGTCCACACATCTTAAAAGTTGCCAAGGTTGAAAAACACTCTTTTAGAGGGTTTGGATTGTTTTAAAAAAAGAATTTAAAATGTTTCCCTTATGTGTCTCAGTAAATTTTACAGGAATTCTGCAAGGTATGCTAATATTGTGTTGACTGAGAGACTGATGGATTGTGTTCATACAACAGGCTGTTATAGATTCCTTACCCAAGATATATGAATAAATCAAAGTTGTTGGGGTCACATCAAATATTTAGAATGGGTGAAATTTGAACCAAGATCTTCCTAGTTTAGAGCTCACATACTTAAATTTTAGCATTCTAGTTGCTACCAGCTATAGATAATAGACAATAGGCTACCTTTTTCTGGATTCTTTAAAAAGTATTCAAATTGCGCATTGAAATCAAATTAAGAGTATTTCATGCCCACCCAGATCTATGCTGATAAGTGGCTTTTTACCATCAGTACTTCAGAAAGAGGTAACTCCAGCCATTTAGTATTAATGCCATTGAACTGATGATAAACAACTGGAAGAAACAGGCAGAGGAGAGAAAAAAAGTGCTGTATAATTGATAGCTGCAAAAGCAGAGAAGTCTTGGAAAAGAATCTATGGACCGTAATCTCTGGAGAGAACCGATCGATCATTTCAAAGTTATTGTCATCAAATTAGCAGTCCATAGAATTGCTGGCTCCTCATTACATTGCTCTTGAAAAATCACAACAAATCCAGCTACTGTACTACAGTTGTTGTGTTTCAAGGTGGGCATAATGAATGCTGCTCTTTCTCTTCCTTTCTCCCCACAAAGTTTCTGGAACATTTCTCTCTCCCCACTCCCACCACCCTACCAAGGACAGATGTCTTCAGATACCTCCTCTTTTTTACGAAACATTTGACTTTAGACCCCTTGGTCTTCTACTGTTCCCCCAAAGGGAAATAAATGGCTGACTCTGAACAACTGCATCAGACACACACACACACACACACACACACACACACACACACACACACACAATCCCTTCTCACTCCTGTGGGTGGTATGTGTCTTCCTCAATCTTGAGACCTCTGTCAAAGGCCTGAGGGTTTTGAGGGTTCTGCGCAGTATCTTAACTGTTCCTAGCACTGCATTCTTCTGGACCAAGAGCTCTGATCTCTTTCCTGGGATCTTCTGGGGCCATTCTCCCAGTTTAGGAGTCACAGCCTCAAGTGCTTTTATCATCAGTGGGACCACTTTTGCTTTTGCTTTCCACATCTCCTCTAGTTCCTTCTTCAGGCCTGGCACTTCTCAGACTTCCCCGACTACTTCTTCCTGGTGTTGTTGTTATTTGGCACCATTACATCTGCCACTACTGCTCTCTTCTGGTCTTTGTCTATTAATTTGTCTACTACTACTACAGTGTCTGGCTGGTTATCTAGTGCCTGCCTGTCCATCTGGATCCGAAACTCCCACAGATTCTTAGCCCTTTTATTCTCCACAACCTTCTGTGGAAACTCCTTGATGGCTGGCTGGGGAATTCTGGGAGTTAAAGGCCGCACATCATTCAGCTGCCAAGGTTGAGAGATAATGGATCTACCCCTTTGGTTCTATCTAGTGTGGTAAATCCCTGCTTCTATGGATCTGATGCTTAGTGCCTGTTCTTGTGCTGCTATGATCAGTGCTGCCTTTTACACACACACACACACACACACACACACACACACAGAGAGAGAGAGAGAGAGAGAGAGAGAGAGAGAGAGCGCTCTGGGGTTGTACCTATGTATGTGTGTGTGTGTATGGATTTTACCATTGCCCACAGAATACATGGACACATATTCCCCCTAGGGACAAATTCTAGAAGGGCAACCATGTTACCCCGCTATTGCAACTAGGAAAACAACAGACTCTTGCAACATGTTAAAGACAAAGCAATTAACTGATTGTATTCTGCTGCTTCTGAAGATCACAAGCACAACCAGCATTTTCCTCGGATTCGTTAGAAGATGGGGAGATTGGTAGCACTATCTACTGAGAGTAATACTTCACAAATCTGACAAACTGGTTCTAATTCATAACAGTTTATGCTGGAAGAAATCTGCCGCAAGAATTACCCCCCCCCCTTATCCTTTTCCCTTTAGGTAAACTGGATTTGCAAGAGCCTTGGGGACAAGGAAACCAACCATTTACTTTAAAGTTTCATGCATAGCCATGACTATTTATTATGCCCTAGTTATTTAGCGATGTAGAAAGGTGCACTGCAGCAGATGTGCTTTTCAGCTGTTAGCGTGCGCTTGCGCGCGCGCACACACACACACACACCGGAGTAACGGCAGAAGCAACCTACAAAGTATGCCTCCGAGAAAGCCAATTCACCCTAAATAAACACGGCCTTTATTTGCTTCCCCAGCTAGATAGAAGGAATCTTTCCAAAGACATCTGGGATGCTTTCCGTCTCCAGACTCCATGGCAGCGGGCAGCAAATCCCCGCGCCCACTTTCAAGGGGAAAAAAAACACAGGTTTCAAAGCCCATTGCAGAAAGGCCGAGGTTTGGGGGGGCGGGAGGAAGGGGGGGGAAAATGACGCCTGTCATTGTCATGATCCCTATTTCGTGACTTGATCTCGCTATCAAACTTGCATACAACTGCGGCGAGAAGTAGTATCTCCGATCGCCCCCCCCCCAAAGCCCTTGCCTTTGCCTTCAGCCTCCAAGTCGAACTTCAGTCACAAAGAGGGGTCGGAGTGCTCCGGGCCAGAGAGAGCAGCGAAGCGCCTGATTTCCGTCCCTCCCAGCCCCTCCGCTCACCATTCTCTCTCTCTCTCTCTCTCTCTCTCTCTCACACACACACACACACACACACACACACACACACACACACACACACACACACAACCAGGGGCCAAAACCCCGAAAGTGACCGCCTGACCTGCCAGGCTGTTGTAACAGTCGATTTCGATGCTGTCCAACAGTTGCCTCTGCTCGTCCGAGAGTTTGCCCAGGCCGGTAGCCCCCGCGGTAGAGGCGGTCGAAGCGGCGTCCTCGGAGTCTTCCTGGGCCAGCAACAGCCCCTTCAGCTCCAGCAGCGCCCTGTGATACTTGCCGATGGCTTCCCGGCACTTCTTCTCCTTGTAGCACTGAGCTCCTTGGCTTTTGAAATCCAGCGCTCTTCGGATCAACTGTTCGGGCTCGGCAGCCGGAGAAGCGGCGGTGGGCGCGGAGAGCTGGCCACCGCTGCTCCGATGCTGGGCGCCCGTCGCTGACCCGCCGCTGCCCTGGGCGCAGTGCCCGTCCCCTGGTGCCCGGCTGCCCGGGTTCTGCTTCCCCGCAGTAGCGGGGCTCTTCCGCTCCATGCCAGCCGCTGCTTGGCTCCTCCTCGCTCTCAGGGCGGCGGCGCTGAAGCCGGAGAGCGAGAAGGCGCCGCTGCCTCTGCCGCCGCCACCTCTTCTTCCCTCCTTCTCCCCGCCGAAGGAATCAAGCGGCGGCCGAGGCACCTCCCGGCTTGCTGGGGCTGCTGCCACCCTTTGGCTCGGCGCGGCTGCTTGCTCCCATCCTCCAGCCGCCCCCTGGCAAGAGCGGGGCACCGCCGCCTCCTCCTCTCCTCCTCTCCGACCTGCCTCCCGTCGCGCGGGGCGCGCGGGGCTGCTGGTTCCCGCGCCGCTGCGTTGCTTCTGAGGGGATTTCGCCGAGGGGCGATTGGTGCCAACCAAGAAGATTTCTGCCCAACGCACGCAGGGAGGGAGGGGAGGGGCGGGCAAAGAGCCCAACTGCTTGCCCAGCCCGCTCTCCGTCCGACTCTAAAGGCACCGGGCGACGTTTTGGAAGGGGGGGGGCGCGCAAGGGTGAAGAGGAGACGGGAAATCTATCAGGTGACGTAGGCAGAGGGGGGGAAAGCAGAGCGCCGCGCCTCGAATTTGGGGGGGGGGGGGAAAGCCACCATCTCTTTGCCTCTGAGAGATCAAGGTATGTAGGCTCTTAAAGCGACAGGCACCATGGACCTGAACGCTTGGGCGGGGAAAGGAGGGCCACCGGCCCCCTAAGCGCCTGTATATAAACACAGGTAGTCCTCCACTTACAACAAGCTCATTTAAGGACCCTTCAAAGTTTTTCACACTTAGGTCCCCAATGGTCACGTGATCAAAATCCAGACGCTTAGCAACTGGTTCAGACTATGGTTGCAGTGTCCTGGGATCGTGGGATCTGCTTTTGCCGCCACCTAACAAGCAAAGTCAATGGGGAAGCTACATTCACTTAACCAACAGCCAGGTTACTAACTTAACAAATGTAATGATTCATTTAACAACGGTGGTAAGAAAAGTCTAAAAACGGGGCAAAGCTACCTTAACAAATGTTTTGCTTAGCAACATAATTTTTGGGCTCAATTGTGGTCATAACTGGAGGACTACCTGTACAGTACAGTAGTAGCTAGTGACGCTCACCTGGCCGCCGTTCACGGTACATGGCTACAGCTCAGAGCAGAGAATATAATCATGGTGAAATAGAAGGGTGATCCTGGGTGAATGGGAAGAAAAAATAAACCCAGCAGAATAAAAAGCAACAGAATGGGATACTTGGGCCCTAAGCTGGGGAGTTTCATCCACCCCTGGGTTTCTTTTATCTTCCCCTAACCCCCCATCTCGGTGGTTTGGAAGTTGTTTCCTTTGTGTATTTCCTTCCTTTTCCCATTGTTGCTAAAAAGCAACCTAATCTACAACAGATCACTTGGAAAAGGATCTTTCTGCAGACCATTAATTCTGTGATCCCTCGTGTTCAAAATAGGGGTGCATAAAAACATTTCTCCCCTCCCAACTTGGGTGGTGTCTTCTGCCTTGCCATTCTTACTACGAGTCAAATAGGATGAATTTCCAAAATTGTGGATGAGATGAGGCCTATGCGATAGGCAAATATTCATAGCCATTTAGTATAATCACCTGCATTTGAGTATGCCCTGAGCCCAATCTGCAGACAGGCAGTGGGCATGAAGATCAGAGGTAGTACTTCTCTTCTGCATGAATATAACAGAGTTGTGTAAAATCACCATTGCAGACTCTGACTAAGATATGAAGCTTGGGAAGTTAAAGTAAAAAGTAGTTATCCTGCTCCCAAACATTCCAATGGCTACATCTTCCAAGAATTCACTTTGTCTTGAAAATTCATAATATAATAATTTAATTTTTTTGTCATCCTAGAAGGAAGTAATTTTGGAAAGAAAGGGGGCGACACAATAAAACAGACCCAGTATTATATTAACTTGACATAAATCTAGTTCACACAGGCTTAATTTTATCAGTTTAATTGTGTGAAAATGTCTTAGATTATAATTTCCACAACCGCTAGCCAACATGAACTTGTCATCCAGTATAAGTGAAGTCAACTGGAAAACATTTGTCATTACAGAAAGTACCCATCAAGTTCAATTGATTCCCCAACAAGCAAAAGATTGTCCTTTAATTTCTTACCAAGACTGTATAGCATTTGCTGGAAAGGATTTGTTTTGGAGATATTTAAGTCAGCTTTTTAAAAACTTATTGTAACTTTAAATATGACTGGCTGAATGAATATGACTTAGAAATAATGCAGTTTTATAGGTGGCTTTATCTCTGTATACATTTAATGAGCCTTTCAGCTCAAAAAGGCCCCAGTGATTAAAATTCAAAAACTTTAAAACAAACCTCAAAAGTTAAGGTTTACACAAAGAAATTATAGAGCCAGCAAATATATTCATGTAAAGGTGACTTACTGAATAAATTACAGTGGGCTGGTTTATACAGCCAACAATGGCTGAATTAACTGTGGCATCACACAAAGGGGGAACTGATCAAAATAACCTGATTCTATTCTTTCTTCCTAAAAATATTTGCTTTTCTCCTGGCTTGTGTTATAACCCATGATTTATGATTTCATGCTGCACCTGAAGCAGGCCACTTGAGCCTGTTCAAAAAGCCAAATCTGAAACCAAGTATTAAACTACAATTTGCTTCAAGTCACGTTCCTGGTGACTTCATGGCCAAACTCATGCATGCTGTTGGAGGTTTTTTGCAGGAGTACAGAAATTGTTTACAGTTGCATTTCCCCCCAAATATTTTTTCAACTCTCTAGCTCACAGATCTGAGATTTCCTGGTGTCTCCCAACCAGTTGCTAATTAGATCCATTCCAACTTTGAAAGTTTAATAGCAGCCAGGTCAGATAGGTTCAGCAAAAACAATGGCAGCTTGCTGCAGATAGGAAACATTTATTTAAACACATTTATATGAGTGCCTAACTCACACAAGGCAACTCTAGTGATTCCACAATATAAAATCCCATAACACCCCCCTCAGCACAATCACATCAAACACTTGATGGGCTCCATTTCAACCTGGGATCCCCAGGCCCACTGACAGAATCATGTCTTCAGGGCTTTCCATAAAAGTATCAAGGTGAGGGCTAATCTTATCTTTTGGGGAATGATATTCCACAGGGAGGGGCTCACCATGGAGAAGACCCCTTTTCTGGGTCTCACTAGATCACAGGTGTCAAACTTGCGGCATCACATTGCCGTCATGGGTTGTTTTGCAATGTGCAATGTGTTTCCTTCGTGGAGCTTGGGTGGGCATGGCCTGCGGGCCACCAGTTTGATACCCCTGCACTAGAGGTACTGTCCTAATAAATGGGATCTATAACTTACCTTGCCTTCTTGCTCTGGTGGGCTGGGTAAATGGAGAGAGGCGGTCCTTCAAATACCTTGGCCCCCAGTCATAACCAGCACTGCATTTTGATTCAACTGAAGCTTCATGTTGAGTACATCACAGAAGTCCACACGAGATGACTAGGGCACAGGGGTGAGTTGCTCACTTACCAAGACAGGTGCGTTGCTCCGTGTTTCTTCATGCTTCGTGTGCGCACGCTATGCGTGTGCGCCCCCTTGCGCGATTTTGCTTCTGCGCATGCGCGGAAGCAAAATCGCACCAAAATTCGTAAAAAAAGATGGCAACGCGCACGACTGCCTGGTGGAGACGGTACCGGAGCAGTCGCGCGCAAATTGGGTTATTGGCGGGTCCCTACCGGAGCTACGCACTGGACCGCACCGGTAGGAACCCACCCCTGCTAGGGCATGGGAAAAGTGTGACAAGGCACATTGATTGAGGAAAGAGTATAACTGGTGCACAACTCACAGTTGTGCAAAGGTAAGGTGACCAGATTTTTTTTTAAGCGGGACACCATTGACGGGGGGTGGGTTTCTAGGGGAGCCGCCATTTGAGTTTTGCCCTCTGCGCATGCGCAGAACGCTGTGCGCATGCGCAGAGGGCAAAAGAACGCAAATGTCGGTGTCCAGGTGGGTGGGTGGGGGAGGTGGGAGGCCTTTCCTCGCCTCCCGCCTCCCCTTCGGGAGCCGGCAGTGGCTTGGGCTGGCTGGCTGGCAAGCGAGCGAGCGGGGCTGGCTTGGGAAGGGGAGCAGCCCGGAGATGGTGCTCCAACCCAGCGTCTCTTGGCTCTCCTGCTCCCCCTCCGCCAGCGCTGGGCTGCTGGAGTGACAGGGGGAGAAAGGAGATCAGGAGGCGGCAGCGGATCACAACAACCCCAGCGGCAGCTCCAGGCAGAGAGAGAGAGAGAGAGAGAGAGAGAGAGAGAAGCGAGCGAGCAAGTCACTCTGCTGCGCGCGCTCACAAACACACAAACACACACATAAGCGCGCATACAGGCGCGCGCGGCGGAGTGACTTGCTTGCTCACTTCTCTCTCTCTCTCTCTCTCTCTGCCTGGAGCTGCCGCTGGGGTTGTTGTGATCCGCCGCCACCTCCTGATCTCCTTTCTCCCCCTTTCACTCCAGCAGCCCAGCGCTGGTGGAGGGGGAGCAGGAGAGCCAAGAAAAGCCCATTATGGCATGGGTGGATGGGAATTGTAATCCCTGAGAGGCTGGATTGACTGCCTCAGGGTCTTCTCTTCCTTGGACACCCCCACCCAGAAGGCTGGGACTAGTGGACCTAAAGACCCCTAAGAAAAGCCCTTGCCTCCACCCTACCCCCTCCCACCCCGCTCCAACTTTTCCTTCAGGGATCTCCGGGTGGTCGTCCTTTCCCGCCAGGCATGCAACCAACGCCGAGGGGCGTGGCCGTCTCCGTCATGGGCGTGGCCTCCCCCACCTCAAGACCTGGTCCCAGTCGCTCTGGATCCGCAGCACCGGTGCCTGCGCCATCTTCGCCTCAGCCTCAGCCCCGCCCTGGAAGCCGCCGGCCGGGGACCGCCCCCCGGAAGGCCCAGGCGACGCCCACCATGGCAGCAGTTTGGCGGGCGGCGAGGCGCTGCAGGGCGGCCTGAGGCGGCGGTTGGAGGCGCGTGTGGAGGGGGGCGGGGCTTTGGGGGGCGGGACTGCCCAGCTTGGCCTACCTGGCAGGGCTGGCTTGGGGAGAGGGACAGCGCCGAGTCGCCCCCTCACCCCAACCCTGCGAGGTAGGCTTGCCCGGGGTGATGGAGGGGAGGGGGCGCTTCCTTCCCGATATTTTATTTGCATAAGAGGTAAAAATTAGGTAGTTCGGGGATCTAAGTGGACAACTAGGGTAAGGTGACCAGACGTCCCGCTGTTTCTTTTCAAAATGGCATTCTTTCCAAAAAAGCGTGACTTTTTGGAAACAATGTGGGACGCGGGACACATGCTTGAAAAGCATGTCTGTCCCGCCAAAAGCGGGACGTCTGGTCACCTTATGCAAAGGCCCTCCTAGCCATGACTGCCATCTGCTCTTGAACAAGAGCAGTGAGTCCAGGAGAACTCCCAGATTATGTACTAGGTCTGTTTGGGGCAGTGCCACCCCATCCAAGACTAAAAGTGGCAATTTTCCAAGAGCCAAGAAATCATGGGCATAAAGCCTCTCGTCTTGGCAGGCTTAAGTTTTAATCTTTTGTTTCCCATCCAGACCTCAACAGTCCCCAGGAAATAAGAACGGGCAGCTGCAGCAGGGATGTGTAACTTATCATCCAAAGGAAACCTGAAAGGCCTCTGAAGCAAAGAAAAAAAAACATAGCCTGGTTCCTGTGGGGAGAATATATGTGTGGGTGTGTGGAGAAATTAGTTAGATTGTTTGCAAATAGTAGTAGGTGTAATTAAAAGACGTTCGAGAATTGGTGTGTATGTGTGAGGTAAAAACTAAAGACAAAATATGTAAACCTTAATCGTATCTCTTGCAGTCATCAGATGTGAGTGTCTCGTTGAAGTCATGAATATGAAATGCCTGCTATGATGCAATTAGTCATATTTTGGCAACCAACCATTTCAAGTATTAAAGTTGCAAATCAGTCTTTTTCTGGAGAGAATTTAATAGCATTTTAATGAATTCCACACAATAAAATGAGGACTGCCATATGTGGATTGCAAAACTCCAGGTGACCAATAGATGGTAAAACAGAGACATGGAAAACTCCATCTTCCATGGCTTTATGGAATTTTAAATTCCAAATAGGTTAAAGCTAATAAAAAATACAGAATTCAGTTTTACACTGTTACATTTACTAGAGAAGATGAGGAAAGGAAATAATCTGGAGGAGTTTACAGGCTTTTTTATTGTCATGCTGGATACTTCAGTTTTGATTCTGCCCACATCTGGCAAGGCAGCCACTAGGAGTATATCCATACCTTGTTTTTTTTTTTCAATATCTCCACATAAACATCCATACATATACCATAAATCATATAAAAATATAGTTATACATTTCTATCCAATAAACCATAAACAAACATCCTAATTTTGCACCTTTTGTATTTTTATCACCCGTCTGTTTTCCCACAATATTTCATAATACTCCCCTCCCTCTATCTCCCTCTCTTCCCTCTACCTTTTCCCTTCTCTCCCTCTTTCCTACGTCCCTCCTCTTCCTCTCCCCTTTCTACTCTACTTCCTCTTCCTCCCTCTTTCCCTTTCCTGAGTAAATCTAATCATAATTCATTTTATGGTTAACAGACCGATAACTCAAATCCCTAACTTCATGTAATCATCGGTGCTATTCTTAGACTCATATTATCCCATATTTATACTTATATTGTATTTTTTCTAGGTATACTACTACTATCATAATGCTGCCTCCTTTACTACCTATTTTTGTCGCCTGGGTCTACTATTTTTAATTTTCCATTTTCTTCCAATTTAATCGCTATTGCTTATCTTCCATGCCCATTCATTTCTCTTATACCTCGTTTCATACTTCCACTCCATCCTTTTTGTATTTTTAATCTTAGGCCATACTTCTCTTTTTCCTTAATTTTTATCTTTACTTATTTTATTTTTATTGTATCATCTCTGAATGCCCTAAATTTCTAATCACTTTTACTTTTTCAAATCCTCCTCTCACCTTTATTACTCAATTTTTCTTACTTTAAATCATCCTCAATATTTAACCTTACCGCTACACATCCATCCATTGGCTGATAATATCTTTTAAGGTAATAGTTATACAAATTTTATAACCTTCCAACAATTTCATCTACTATAATGTACTTTAATTCCCATCCTCCTTTCTAAATTCATCATCAAAATTTAATTTTCACTTTTATAATATATATCATTATATTCCAATCTTTTTTTATTAAAAATTTTTTTATTTATAAAACAATTAAAAACAAACGTACAAACAACAAGACAAAACAAAGACCAAAATACATAAAATTAAGTACATGACGGATTATCCAGTTTGCCTATTTATATTTGGTCATTTCTTTTTATAACATTTTTCTTATCATATAGAATCAAGTTTTAATACAGTTATTCCAATCTTATATGAGAACCTTATATCATGATTAATTATACACAATTAATAATATTAATGCAATTAAGTCTACTAATATATGTCTTATTATACCTCTTCCTTTCCATTACAAGTCCTGTATAAAAAATCTTTTAAGATAATAATTACACAAATTTTATAACATTCCAACATTTGCACCTACTATAGCAGTGATGACGAACCTTTTTTGGTTCGTGTGCCAAAAGGGGGGGGAATGCGGGGGATCACGTGTGTGCGTGCCCACACTCATAATTCCATGCACCCCCCGCACATGCACGCATGACCCCCCCTGCTCCCAGCATGCAATGGCACGCCCATTTTTCGCTCTCCCCAGGCTCCAGAGCCTTTCTAGGAGCCTGGGGAGGGCGAAAACGGCCTTCCCCACCCCCTCTGGAGGCTGGAAACAGCCTGTTTCCCGACTCCCAGTGGGCCCAGAAGGCCCGAAAATCAGCCGGATGGTGCACACATGCACGCCGGACCTGAGCTCGCGTGCCCACTGATATGGCTCCGCGTGCCACTTGTGGCACCCGTGCCATAGGTTCGCCATCACGGTACTATAGCATCACTTAATTCCCTTCTCCCCCCCCAAATTCTTCCCTTTTAAATCATCATCAAAGTTTAATTCACTTTCCATAATATTTCTCATCATATACCAATCTTATATAAAAACCTTAGACTATAATTAATTATACACAATTAATAATATTGATGTAATTAAATCTACTAATATATGTCTTATTATCTTGCTTCCTTTCCATTACAAGTCTTATATGAAAAACTTTTAAAATGATAATTACAAAAATTTTATAACATTCTATCAGTTGCACCTACTATTGTATCATTTATTTCCCTTCTTTCCCCCCTACATTCTTCCGTTTTAAATCATCAGAATTTAATTCAATTTCCATAATATCGTATATATCATATTACAATCTTATATAAAAACCTTATACCATAATTAATTATACACAATTAATAGCCTGAATACCAATAAACCTATTACCATATATCTTATTACCCCTCTTCCTTTCTATTAACCTTCCCCTCTTCATCCATTCTCTTTTGGTCTCTCAGAAATTCCACTTCCTGTAGGTTTTTCCCTTTCCTTCCATTTTTATAAGTCTGCTGCAGCAGAGGAAGGCAACTCACAGCTCACTGGCCATTGGCAGCCCCCAGCACTTCAGGATGGCATGACAAGCTTTAGTGGTAAAATGGCTGATTTACAGCAGTGATGGAGAGAGTTCCCCCTAAGGGAGGGAAAGAGAATGGGAGGTCTCTAAGTAGTAAATTACTTCAATTTTCACCCTTAATAGTCCATTTGTAGTAGCTTTAGTAAAAAAAATGTTTGAATCTAGCTGAAGTTTGGGGTCTAAATTCTTGCTCTTGTCATATGTTTGGCTAGCACCCACTTTGGCAAGTTACTGGCTAGTGAAGGCTGGATGAAACCCAGGAACCTTGGCATAAGTATTGACTTTTCCAGTCAGCTGCAGCTGTACAGAGCTTCAGGGAGAAGGTTTCTCAATCATTTCCTACTTGAGAAATGTGCATAGCAGGTTTACTACTAGGGAGTAGTGCCTTTTCCTCAACTTGTGAATACTTCCTGCAGGGTTGTAGTGTCTTGTTGTTAGTGCCAATATTTCTCACATGTTCATCTATAGCAGTGTTTCTCAACCTTGGCAGTTTGAAGATGTGTGGACTTCAACTCCTAGAATTCCCCAGCGTTGCTGGCTGGGGAATTCTGGGAGTTGAAGTCCACACATCTTCAAACTGCCAAGGTTGAGAAACACTGATCTATAGGTAACAAATGGAGAATCAGAAAAAATGGGCAGATTATGAGGTTTAAACTTAATCTGGCATTCTAGCACAGATGATGATGATGATAGTAATCCAGCATTCTCTAAGCATCTTCTAACACAGGGCTATTTGCTGTGTTCATTCAACAAACTAGACTACGGTTTATTTAATCAGGGATTACAAATTGATTGATTCAATATTTATCAATTTCAGTCAGGTTGAGTAAGTGTCTTAAAAAACCGGTGGTAATTGGTGGACTCACACAATACGTTGAATTTTGGTCCACAGTGGCTAGATTCACAAAGTAAACAAATCACTCTATGGCTTAGAATGAGGTGTAAATCCAGCCAATGATTAGCTCAAATAATTTGGTTAACACTAAATTTGATTTCTCTGATCTTCATTCAATTCTTTATCCATTAGAAATTATACAAGTAATTGTATTAATATCACAAGCTGCCGGTCTATTGCAGGTTGTTTTATCTATTCCTACTGTACAATAGATATTCCTATTTTAAGTTTTGAAATTGCTAACATTATTGTTGATGTTGCTGCTTTCAAAGCAAAAAAAGTTACACATTTTCAAAGATTTTGATGTTTTCCAATATTAGTTGAGTTCCGTTAATACTTATTTGCCACCCTTGCCACCATTTCTGTCTCTTGAAAGGTGGCTTTTGGGGGGGGCTTCCTCAAACCGGTACCCATAGTCCTTGACTTACAACCACAATTGTGCCCAAAAGTTGTGTTGCTAAATGAGACATTTGTTAAATGAGTTTAGCCCCATTTTACCACCTTTCTTGCCACAGTTGTTAAGTGAATCACTGCAGGTGTTAAGTTAGTAACACGGTTGTTGAGTGAATCTTGCTTCCCTATTGACTTTGCTTGTCAGAAGGTTGCAAAAGGGGATCACATGACTGTAATGTCACAGCAATAGCACTTAGACTTATATACTGCTTCACAGTGCTTTACAGCCCTCTCTAAGCGATTTACAGAGTCGTCATATTGCCCCCGACAACCCAGATTGTTGGGGGCAATATGAACCAGTTGCCATGCATTCAAATTTTGATCACGTGACCATGGGGATGCTGCAATGGTCATAAATGTGAAAAACTGTCTTAAGCCATTTTTTTCAGTGCCGTGGTAACTTTGGTCACTAAAAGAATTGTTGTAAGTTGAGGACTACCTGTACTTTATCACTCCACTTCATGAGAAGAACAGGGAAAAATTTGGAGAATACCAAATTGGAGACGGTTGCAGCCTTTGCAGCCTCATTGAGCCTCTCTGTTTAAATGCTTACGGGTATGATTGCTTGTCAGTCTGGAGTGACTCTTTGTCTGGATATACTGTGGTGTGTCTTAGGGGTGGGTTCCTCCTGGTTCGGACCGGATCGCCTGAACCGGTAGCGACCTGCTGGTGACATCACTGTCAGTGCCAGTCCATGTGTGCCGCCATCTTTTTTTTATTTTGTGCGGATTTTTCCGCTTCCGTGGCTTGAAAAAGGAAGTTCCCACCCGCTCGTGGGTGAATTCTGACCTTTATTTCTTCGCCCGAAGCACAGCTGATGAGCTCCTCAGCTGTGTTTTGGGCTCATTCCTGCTTCTGAGCATGCGCGGAAGCCAAATTGTACGAGGGGATGCGAAGGTAAGTGGAACCCACCCCTGGTGTGTCTGCCTTAAACTTTCAGAAGGAAAGTTATCTCGATGCACTTTGAATCACCACACTTTGACATTGCTCAATAGGGTCTAAAATGAACTGTTTCAACTCCTTTTGGCATCTCTTAATTGCAAAGTAATTTATCTGGCTGGCCAACAAAATGGGCATATCAAAGGCGGAAATGGCTCAGAATCAAAGAGCTTGAATCAAAGATAGATGCCAACTTATAAATATTTTCAATTTAAGATCTTTCACCTCAAGTACTTAAAGGGTATACAGGACAAGTTTAGCCATTCCAGATTTTATTACTGTACTATAGAATCAATTTCTACTCTTTAATCAGGAGTGTGTTTTCTATAATAGGAGACTCATGAAGAAGAAGAAAAATAGGAGGCAGCTGATGATGGGAGGGAGGCAAAATAACTCGGTTTAAATTCCATAGTAGTGTTTTTTCTCCCTATCGCAATGCAATTCATTTCTTTCTTTCTCATCTTTATCTCATGCACACATGGCCTAGCATCACCTAGTACACTAAGCCATGGTGTGATTTGATTAGGTTGGACTTCGTTGCTGTATGAACCCAGCCGCTGCACTTGCAGCTCAGCTTGTCTCGCAAGACCAGCCAACTGCAGTTTATTCAACAAATCAAGGGAATGCAATTTTGAATCAGATTGAATGTCCATGCAGCATCAAATTAAACCAAAGCTCTGAAAATATGAGTGCCCAAAATAGCTTCTTTACCAACATGTACACCATCTTTGGAATAAAGTTGAAGAGAAATGATTCTATTTTTTAAAGCAGAACTACAAGGAAATATTAAACTACATTCCCTATGTACAGGTGTCCTCTTTCTAATCCCTGCCTCTCTCTAGGGATTTTTGTTTCAGTTTACATTGAATCTGATTTATACTTTTCTAGATTCACAGGTTTGTTTTACCAGGATGTAATTAACTATATTTCACTGGAAATATCATAATTGTCTGGGTTTACACTTTCCCTAAATCACAGTTTACAAGCCTCAGTGGCTAGGTTCAAGCAACACCGTAAGACAAACCCAAACAAATCACATAAAAGTAGTCCTTGTTTACTGACTACTTATTTAGTGACCATTTGAAGTAGCGATGGTGCTAAACAAGTATTATTTATAACTGGTCCTTGAAATGTTGGTTATCACACCACCTCTTCAGGTCTCATGACCATTATTCAGGCACTTGGCAATTGGCTCACGTTTACAAAGTTGCAGCATCCCGTGGTCACATGATGGCTATTTGCGATTTTCCCTGCCAGCTTCACACAAGCAAAATCAATGGGGAAGCTGGCAGGGAAGGTTGGATCCAAACCTGTTACTCCAATAACTTCCCCAGGCCTCCCTGTGCTAGTGCCAAACTGTGGCCCCTTCCCACGGCATCCCTGCATTCACACACAACCTGCATTGGCCTTCCCAGCCCCCCCAGCCCCGCCACAAGTCCTCCCTCCCATTGCATTCCTTAACTGGAATGCCCCCCTCCTTCTTCCCACTTAACAACCCATACTTTTTGGGATTATGATTGCACCCAGCATTGCCAGTGTTGAATAAGTTGGCGATTGAAGAGACAGAGGCAGATCTTCAACTTCAACTTTATTGCAACAAGCAATATCCCAGCAACTGTCTGTCTGCCAGCTTGTCCTTTCATAGGGAGCTGTCAGACGGCTCAACCAATCAGCTTTAATTATTTTCCTGCCTGGATGGCGGACCCGAGTGAAGCCTTTGCTTCTTTGGCTTCACTCTCTTATTGAGTATTCAACACCCGGGATTGTCATTGCTAAGTGATATGACCATATAATGTTGTGCTTTACGGCCGCATCACTTAGGAATGGCAATCTCGGTCCGACTGCTGTCCTAACCTGTGATGACTCTGAGAAATAGTGACATAACTCTGACTTTTAGCCACTGATCACTTACTCTAGGTTTCAACCTTACTAACTGCTCACTCTCTATAAATATGTACTACTAGTCACATCGTGTAAACTGGGGAGGATGGCAGTGGCAAAAGAAGAAGTGTGCATGCTGATGTCAGGATACAAACTGCAAGACACATGCACCCAGGGTCTGGATACAATCAGATATAATTACTAAAGGTTGGCATTTATATCATGTTCCCCTTTCCTTTCTCAGCACCTTTGATTGCAATATTCCTGTAAGGATTTATACATGGTACTTCTGTGCTTCTGGTAAATTGTTTTTACTTAACCTGAACCATCGCTGATGTGCCTCCTGCTTTGCAGCATAAGCAACCCCTCCCACCTCACCCCCCCGACTACCGAAAACAAAAGCAGAGGTGGAAAACAGGTTATTCTCTTAGGGTGGCTTGGCTTAGCAATGGAAAAAGAAGTAAATATGTCAGCAAATTGGGTTTGATTTTCTAATAATTAAAATTATTTAGGTTTTAAAAGATTAAAAGATTAAATACCACCTGATAAAACCCTTACAGGCAAGAAGGAAAATTAGATGTGTGCAGGAAAAACAAATGAAATGACTAAGAAAGTTATCCTCAGACGTTCCTCTGTCTGTCTGCTTATGCTACGTGTTTATGTTCATAAGCTCCAGTGCTGCTTAAGGACACAATGCACATGGGACTGAAAGCTTGATCCTGTCCCTACATGCTTAAGAAAATCCATTTGACTAATTTAGAACACAGTAAAGGAAATACAAGAACATATTTGCCATATATACTTGTGGGCAAGCTGAGAATTAAAATGCCAAAATGCACCCAACAATTGGGTTTGACTTCTCTGTTTAATCCTTGTTTATATACACACAGTAATACATTTTTAAAGTACCTGCATAGAGTTAAGTCCATCCATGGATAAGCCAGCCCTCAATTTTTTTAATTAAAATATCATGGAAAAAGTGACACATATGGGTAAGCTAATTGCAAAAATTAAAACATGAAAATTTCAAAGGTCAGCTTATCTACGGGTGGCAGAAATTAAATTCAGTGACTTTGAAACTTAATTAGCAGGTAGATGACAAAACAGGAGATGATTACACAAGGCTACTGTATCTTTTCATGTCATGCTAAGCCATAACATAGTTTCTTCTGACTGATTATCAACCCAGCCATCTTTTCTTTTATGTACACTGAGAGCATATGCACCAAGACAAATTCCTTGTGTGTCCAATCACACTTGGCCAATAAAAAATTCTATTCTATTCTATTCTATTCTATTCTATTCTATTCTATTCTATTCTATTCTATTCTATTCTATTCTATTCTATTCAACCCAGCCATCACAGTTTGTATAAGATTTAGCATATATGAGAGCTCACATGGTTCTCATATATGTTTCAAACAGATAATCTGGTCATTAGATAGCCATGGCTAATTATTGGCTTTGTGCAAAGTGTGAACCCAGCACAGGTTCATGTTGCCATTTCATCATTTCATCTGTCAAGAGTCAGAGATCTGAGAATGCTTTTAGGAATGAAAAGGTGCAAGACTGTGCATAAATAAAGGTCCTGGATAGAAGATCAGAGCAAAGAGATTAAATAGGAGTGAAAACCTACCTAGATTCCTGGGCTGTAAAGCTCTTCCTGAATGTTTCTAGTGAGATTTCAGAAATAACTCATCTTCTAGAACAGTGTTTCCCAACCTTGGCAACTTGAAGATATCTGGACTTCAACTCCCAGAATTCCCCAGCCAGCCATTCGCTGGCTGGGGAATTCTGGGAGTTGAAGTCCAGATATCTTCAAGTTGCCAAGGTTGGGAAACACTGTTCTAGAAACTTCCACCAATCAGCTCCACCGGGTGATTTTATAAACACATAATGCCCTCTGTAATTTATCTCTTCTGGAAGTAAATGTATACATTTAAATGCATGCTTCTGTAAAACCAATCAAGGAATATAACTGAAATGTTAATACATACTCATATCTATTGGGGTGAGCAGTACCATGCAAAGTGCAGAAAAAAAGGTAGAAAATAAAGTAATAAAAGGCATGAGAGGAAAAAAATATAGATAACTAAACTAGCTTGTATCAACATCATTCATTACAGTCCGCAACATTCCAGGCCCTGTCCTTGTTTCCACCATGTCCATACACAGCTTTCATGCATTGCCTTTTCTTCTTTAATTTTTCACACATTGTCTTCTGTGAATCTCATTGATTCTTTTCAACCAGAACTTTCTTGGACTTCTTCCTCTTGACTGATGTACCTTCTTTCCTACATTCATTCTGCAATTCAACAATTATTCATCCATTGTGTTTATATAATCAAACACTATGTACTTCCTTCATACTGGTTGCTTGCTTTTGTACTTGAACCATATTCATTCAGTACCATTCGTTCTTGAGCTATTCCTTTTTGTTTTCCCAAGGGCCCCGTTTGCACTGTATTCAGCCTTTATGTTTCTCCTGGTACACCAACTGGGAAGGAGCTTACTATTATATGAAGAAGAATTTCTGCTTCTGTCAACAAAATTCCTCACAATAGACCACATGCAATCTAGCTCCTTTCTAGCAAAATTTGCAATCTCAAAATTTCTCCCATACAGATCCTCATTTTAACTAAACATTTCACCAAGATACACAATTTTATTTATATGTTTCACCCTTTTCACAAATTATGTAGAATGAGAAATTGAATTCTCCGTTTTGGTCCAAACACAGCTACCCTGATATTTGATGCATTAATTTTCAAATCCAGATTCCTTGTTATTTTTTATAGCCTAGTTTACATTTACTGCAAAACATTTGTATTCTTTTGTATGCAAGTAATGCATGTTACACATATTTCCTACCAAAACAGCCCTAGCATTACATTATCATTCAATATGTTATCCAAAAATACAGTATATTAAAAAAATCACAGGGATTTCATACATCCTTAACCTACCTCTCGTTCAATGCCGAACCACTTGCTAAGAATTCCTCTTAGACTCATACATACCGTATTTTTCGGAGTATAAGACGCACCGGAGTATAAGACACACCTTAGTTTTTGGGGAGGAAAATAGGGGAAAACAATCTGCCTACCAGGTATTCATCTGGCTAGCATCCTTAGTCTGGTCAGCTTCAGCACATTATTTTATCCCCTGGTTAGGACTTAAAAAAACCTTCTTCTGAGAGAGTAACAATGAAAGAGCCTGCAAGCCAGTAAGAGCTGGGAAGATCGTTAGCACCTGGTTAGGGCTGGAAAAAAAAGCTACATTCGAAGTATAAGACGCACCCAAATTTTCAGCCACTTTTAGGGAGGAAAAAGGTGCGTCTTATACTCCGAAAAATACGGTACTTAATTGTCCTTATATACTGCTCTTTTGCTTCAACTCCATTTTTGCAAAATATTACATAATTCAAGTGAATTCATGTTGCCATACTCCTTTACTAAATGAGCAATAAGTTATTTATATTCAAATTGAAAGCCAGGTTGGTATAGTGGTTAAGGTGCTGGCTTAGAAACCTGGAGATGGTTAGTTCTAGGCCCGTCTTTGGCATGAAAGCTGACTGCGTGTCACTCTCAGCCCAACCCACCTCACAGAGTTGTTGTAAGAAAATAATAATAATGATGATGATGATGATGATGATGATGATGATGATGATGATGAGTCTGCTCACAACATTGAGTTGTATATGGAAAAAAAGGCAGGACAAATAAATACGTTCATGCATTTCTCAGTGTCTTACTGAGAAGCAGAAATGTGGTCTTCACATGACCTATCCAGCAGGAAGCCATATTATATTTCCTGAATTTTGCTCACTGATACCTCTTGTACTTTTTCAATCAGAATTCTGCCAACACCTTCCCAGGCACACTTACCATAATAAACAAATCACCATATAATGTTGCATCTGCATCTGAATCAGCTACTTTTTCCTTTTCTATAAGGGATTAATAAGGTTTCTCTGTCATGCACACATTCAACAAATCATGTTATTTGAACATATTTTAATTCTTCCACTTAACATCATCTACACCTGCAACCTTATAATGTTTCAAAGTATTTATAATTTCCTTTTCCTCGGTTTTTACTTGAGTGCTAAAACAGCATTTGATTTAATCACACATTTTAACATACTTTCCATACAGATCTTTAAAATGGTCCTTCCAGTATTCTCTTGCTTTCAACTTCATCCCAAATCCTTTCACGGATTGTTTTGGCAACTCTGAATGAAAAGGAAGCCATTTCTGGCATAGGCAGAATCTCAGTGTTTGCCTTTAGCAAATAATAATATGGACTAAAAGTTCAAATTTAAATTGCATGGTCTGTGTTGTTTCTGCATCTGATAAGTTTGGAAGATGGATAGTTTAACATCCTTCCCCATTCTTCATCTTATAATAAAAGAGTTAAATAGAATGCTAAGACAAGAGGCAAACAGGAGGGAGGTGTCTTGCCTAACTCATACTATCTGTCTTCGCTCTTATCTTACCAGCAACAGCTCCAATTACATAGAATAGAAATATGCAGTTGGAGGAAATAGCAAGGATGTTGACCTTGACTTTGTGCACACATTGAGCAAACTCGGGTGGGGGTGGCAGTTCTGGCTTATTTTGAAAGTTTCATGAACCCAGATAGTGTAGTTTATAAACCAGGGTTTACAGTTCACCATTCTATTCAAATACAAATGGTTGTATCTGTTTAAAGCACAGCTTTGTGTGTGAATGCAGTTTGTCTCAGGAGAAAGAAATATAGCAATAGCAATAGCACTTAGACTTATATACCGCTTCATAGTGCTTTACAGCCCTCTCTAAGCGGTTTACAGAGTTCAGCATATTGCCCCCAACAATCTGGGTCCTCATTTTACCCACCTCGGAAGGATGGAAGGCTGAGTCAACCTTGAGCCGGTGAGATTTGAATAGCTGAACTGCTGAACTAGCAGTCAGCTGAAGAAGGTTGCAGTGCTGCTTTTAACCACTGCGCCACCTCGGCTCCTACAAATATGACTTTGTATTATTATTAATGTGAATACAGTAATGACTGCCATTGCTAGATGTGGCATAACCAGAGCCCTTGAAGAGAAACTAAAGACAGACAAAGAATCATGGCAGCTCCGCTCATCTTCTGTACAGTACTAACAAAATCACCCATTTAGCAATCCACTGTGTTCCTAGTATTCTACAGTTACAATAAAAATGGATAGTCAACAGCCTGGTCCATGTGTCGGTCTAAATAAGAAAACTTAAAACATTAGCTGGATCAGAACACACAGTAAGCCAAATTAAAAAAAACAACAACCCAACACACATTGGTTTGGGTTTGCTTAGAATGTGAACTCAAGAACAGTCATTTATATATCCAATAAACTATGGGTAAGCCATATACGGCTCCATAGTCTTGGTAGCCCAGTTTGATATAGTCCCAAAGCCTTGCAAAGAGTCCTATAGGCCTGCCAAATCTGGCTCCTAAACTGTAACTTTGAATGTAACAATGATATTAATAAGTCCTGGGAAGATAACATCTTTACTTAAGTCTATGTCAATTTTATTAAAGTCAACCAATCAAGTGTTTTGTTCTGGCAGCGCCTAATTCTTCGTCCAGGCCCCTCCCCCAGCTACTTTGAAAGTACTATACAACCACAAGGGCAAACTGTGGTCCTCCCACTAAACAAAGTGGTCTCCTAACTTAATTCCTTATGAACTAAGGTCAGTAAATGGCCATTTTGTTTCCACGGAGCTGTGATAAAGGCCAAAAGAACACGTCCTTTTTCTTTAATAGACAAAACTGCTTGTGGCCTGCATCTATTACTTATAATGGAATACTGTATAACAAATGGCCTCTGTATGATCTAATGACCCACTCTGAAGAAAGATACAAGCTGTCTGATAAATAGGGTCTTTTTTATTAGGAACCTCACATGGAAAAATTACCTTTTTCTTCAAACCAAGGTAGCTTATACTGAACTGTACCAGGAAAGCTAATGGAGAGAAAATTAGTGTGTTCATCGTATGCCCACTAAGATCCACTCTGTGGCTATTTTGACATGAAAAGCTGAACCACAAATTATCCCGTCAAGTTTTAAGGCAACTGTGCACCATAATTATCCATGAGTAAGCATATCATGCTATTACAACCAGTATAAATAAGTATGATCAATGACGCATTTTTGAATTTCAATAAAATTATTTAAGTTTACTAATTTAAAATGTTTGCTACAAATCTGAACTCTACCGATTCTAATCATACCCGAATCATAAAATTGTTAAAAATTATTCTGTAGTGGGTGTAGTATGTGTACCATAGGATGTTCCTCTTATCTCTGGTTGCCTTTATTATTTCATTTTGTTTTAATTGTGAGCGACCATATAGATGAGACTCATATAGATGAGATGGCCGGCCTATTAATTAATTGATTGTTTAATTAATTAATTAATTAATTAATTAAATAAATAAGCTTGCAAAACATAAAACATCATTTTGTTATTCTTGGGTTTCTTTTAGCAATGACAAGTGCTATTCTTCTTCTCTTTCAGTTGCTTCATTTATTTCAGTGACACATCCCAACTGCAACATTTTTCCTGATCTGCGTGAAGCACACGGTACTGTACATAAACATGAATGACAGGGCTTTATACACTTTAAGAAATAATGAGGGTTACCTAGTCTGGTTGCTGACAAGACTATATAACAGCAGTTACTGAGCATGTTAAACTTCCAGTCATTTCTCTATGGGGTCTCCTTTTAATGTATACACACGATCAATTGGTCTTTGATCAACGTTCAGTATAACCTTGTATCTCTTGCTCTTGGCTCATCCGATGCAAGAAAGCAGTGACTCTCTCTAACCTGATAGTTTTGTGATAGGGAGAATTGCTCCCTCTCCAGTTAGTGGTGTTTATTGGGTGAGTTTACCACCATAAAAGACCAGGCTGTCTCTCTGCAGAAGACAAGATCCTCAGTGCATGGTAACTTTCGCCAATTTAATGTCTGCAGCACAATATTCAGTCAGCATAGCCTGCCAAAGTGTATGGCACTCTTTTTAGCATAAAAGAGTTTGTCTCTGATGCCATTGATTCACGTAGGTGTCTGAGGGTATTAACAAAAAAATGGCTCTTAGCTCTTTTAGGATAAGATGCAGTTTCTGCCATCCTTAGCTAGGTATAGACCTCCTGTTGTCATCCAACAGAATTTAGATCAGCAAAACTAAAAAGGATGACCAATCTAGGATACAATGATTGGTTTGGTCCATTTAATTAATTTAAGGTTGCTTAACTATGACTTACAAAATAAAATGATTACCGGTAGATGGTTGATATGCTGCACTAAGCCAAACTTGATTTCTATGGATCACGTGGTCTCGATTCACACACCCATGCTAGAAACAAACCACATTAGGCTGGATAACTACTACATGGTAGTAAGGAATCACAAAAAACCACATTTGTTACAAGCAAGTACCATTCTAAATTATTATAGTGCAGATCTAGTAACCCTACCAGCTAGATCTCTTACTTTAAAACTTGTCTAACTACCTCCTATTGTAATTTGTCATATGAACAAGCTCCCATTTTATTGCATTACTGCCTATAAATGTTATTTGGCTAATTATACATCTTTCTTCAAATCCAAATCTTTTTGTAGCCTGGGAAACAAAAGACATCTGAATTAACTTGGCTTGGCTGCATGTATGGATGACAAAACTTAGAAGTCATATATTTATGTGGAAGAATGATGAAAAAGAATTATTTTGCTAATTTATTTGGGCGTTTTTATACGAAGACACTTCAGTTGATTAACTTGCATGTTAGAACTGCTCTGCAGTGTTGCTGCAGCTGGATGTCCACCAAATTCTGTAGTTGGGATCACGTGACTATTTTCTCCTTTTAATCTGACCGGAGATCTACAAAAGAACCCCAGGGCAAATGTCCACTGTTGTACTGCAGTTCCCATAATTCTCAGACAGATAATAATTGTAGAAGTTTTAGTACAAGACATCTTTAAAGCACCTTGTCAGGATGGGAAACTCTAAATCTTTTCCTAAGACATTGTCAGGTACGAATACCAGGCCCACATGGGCAGAGTTTGAGTTAACCACTTTATTATATTCTGCCTGTAATACAGGAATTTCCCCAGACTGGCAGCTTTCCCTTGGGAACAATTAGATAAAGCTCCATGGAATTCAGGAAGGGCCAGTTCTGGCTCTTTTATGGTTGCGCAGTGACTCTAGATTAGCTCCATGCTTGATGGCTCCTCCCTGCAAGTCTGACTGCTTCCCAACAGATATTAACTTTGAAAAATCTGAAGAAAAATTGTGTTTGGAGCTTTTGGACAAAATGGAATTGTTTATAAAAGCAAGAAAAATATACCAGCATTTGAGAGTCAAATAATATCATCCAAAGTCTAGGGTTGAGTCATAGATTCCCTTCAAAAAAAAAGTGATGCTCAATTATAATTTTAATGTGACAGAAGAGCATTCTTACAAATAAGGGTAAGCAATCATACAGATTTTTTTAAAAAAAATTATTTAATTTAAATGGAGCTCAATTTAGATGTTGTCCAAATTTTGAGAAACAGATTTTTATAAAATTTGGAAATCCTTTTACAACTGGTTGAACTGTAAAAATACAACAAAATAGCAGGTTTTGTATAGCAAAGATGGATTATATTATTCGTGTTCTACTTTGTTGCCTTTTTCTTCGTTGTTTTTTTCCCTAAGGATTGTTGTAAAACAAAAGACATATATATGTGTGTAGATAGATAGATAGATAGATAGATAGATAGATAGATAGATAGATAGATAGATAGATAGATAGATAGATAGATAGATATAGAGATATAGAGATATAGATATAGATATAGATAGATATAGATAGATAGATAGAGATAGAGATAGAGATAGAGATAGAGATAGATATTTAGAAAGATAAATGATACGCTAAACTGCTTAATGTAAAATAGCTATACCATTTTATGTGAGATGTTAAATTTTGTTTTTTCTGTGGGTTTTGTTAGGTTTGTACTGTGCGTACTCTTTAAAAAATTTGCATCTATTTTCATATATATATTTGTATATATGTAGTTATGTTCATATATGATTTGTTTTTCATGTTCTATGTATTTTTAAATTTACTTAATAAAAATTATTTTTTAAAAAAAAAAAACAAATTTTGAGATGCCCCAATATAGCCCTCCTCCCCTAATGATCTAGAATGGCCCTGAGCCAGAAATAGTTGCTGGAAGATAACATAGCAGGAACGACCACTATTTAAAGCAAGGGCGCCCATCCCCTGGTCTGTGGACTGACACCAGTCCGCAGCATGTCAGAAACCGGGCTGCACAAACAAGTGAAACCCCATCCGTGGGATGCAAGCAGCACATGAAACCACAGCCCCTCCCATCTGCAGAAAAACCTCTCTCCATGGAACCAGTCTGTGGACCCCAAAAATTGGGGGCCGCTGCTTTAAATCAAAGTAGTTTATGGGAGAAATAAGGTCCCATATAGGTTGAAGGGTGTTCCTCAACATTTAGCATTGCTATGTCTCAGGGAGAATCCTTCTTATATATAACAGTGCTGTAAATTGAGATTAAGAAATTAATCAGAGAACCAAGACATTTGATTTTTTTTAAAAAAAAATCATGCCTTTATCATGAACTCACTTGAGCCTGTGACAGAGTGACTTCACTATGAAGCATGTAATATAATAAACATTTTGTTGCAAAGATTTTGCAACACCGTGCTAGATATTAGGCTGAATCCACCAGGTGAACAATTGGATATCTCATATTTTGGTAAACCTCTAGTTTACACACCCTGGCCTGTCTTCTCACGTTGGGTGTGGCAGATTGGTAGTTATTGTGGCCACTATCCATCTTCTGCAGATGCCTTTACCTGAAGTCTTTCCTCTGAACCACAAGATGTGAGGAAGATAGCACCATGTACTTTATTGACAAACAGAAAGGGGGGGGGGAGAGGAAAAATTCACACAAATTTTTAAATAGCTACCTCCTTCCCTTAAGGCTTTGAGGTGTATGGGAAATCAACCCCCCCCCAATGGTGAAATCCAATTTTTTTTACTACCGGTTCTGTGGGTGTGGCTTGGTGGGCGTGGCTTGGTGGGGGTGGCAGGGGAAGGATACTGCAAAATCTCCATTCCCACCCCACTCCAGGGGAAGGATACTGCAAAATCCCCATGACCTCCCCATTCCTGGGGGAAGGATATTGCAAAATCTCCATTCCCACCCCACTCTGGGGCCAGCCAGAGGTGTTATTTGCCGGTTCTCTGAACTACTCAAAATTTCCGCTACCGGTTCTCCGAACTATTCAAAATCTCTGCTACCGGTTCTCCAGAACCATTAAGGAGAAATCTAAATTTGTTGGGAGAGATTATAAGGTGGGATGGAACTGCTGCTCAGAAACTGCAAGGGGTTTCAAACCTAACAGCGACTGATCTTGAACTGATGCAATAAATATCAGACTTAACATCACATGGAAAACGAAATGAAAAAAATAATCTCTTCTAGAATAGCTGCACATTCTTATTTAACCCTTCCTGAGGGTAACTATTGCCTGAAACGGTTTTCTTTCTGTCTCCATTATTCCTGGACTCCTCCTCCAGATGAGCTGAAGTGGTGCAGTGGTTAAATGCAGCCATTGCAGGCTGACTGCTAGTTCAACAGCTCAGCTGTTCAAATCTCACTAGGCTCAAGGTTGACTCAGCCTTCCATCCTTCCGAGGTGGGTAAAATGAGGACCCAGATTGTTGGGGGCAATATGCTGAACTCTGTAAACCGCTTAGAGAGGGCTGTAAAGCACTATGAAGCGGTATATAAGAAAAGTGCTATTGCTATTGCTATCCCTGAGAATCACAGTGAGATCATTTCTGTGCCTGCTTATTCCAACCTCCGTTGCTTGCTGTCTTCGCTTTCTAGTTTCAAAAGACAAAGGAGTCTTTCTATCTGGCAGAAAGGGAAAGTGTTGGGTATAATCTCCCTTCATCCATGAGCCAGAACATGCATCTCTGTGAATGATGCACCTTTAAACCCAGTTGTGAGAATGGTTTCAGAATGTTTGCAGTTTACCTGGCATGTAGCCGACATTCTAGAATACTGTACTGAAAAAATAGACTGGCTTTACAGTATCAGCATCCTTATTTAAATAGAAAAATCAGATGCTGCATAAGTAACAGCCAATCAAAATGTGTTCTACCTAGCCAACAGATGACCACAGAAATCTCAACCAATCAGGACACAGCTGTTGGCCAGCAACCAAATATATAGTCTGCCTACAGTGCTCAGATAAGTTCCAAAAAGCCAATCTCTTTTCACTCCTCCAATAAACCACCCTGGTGACTTCATTTCTGGGTATTGAGCCAGAATGTTAGTTGAATTTGATGTGCAAAGTTGGTTCGGTTTTGTTTGGCTTGGCTTTTTAAAAAATGGATGAACAGGAGCCTTAGTTGAGTTAAATCGTTTTTGTCTATTTAGTTAAGATTTTTTGGGGTATAGATATTTATTTTTACTTTTGTATTACAATATTGCATGCTTTTAGATATTATCAGTTGCATAGAATCACTATGCTGAAACAGCAGTCATACAAACCATTTTAATATGTAATAAATAAAAGATTATACTGTATTTTTGGTCTCTGTACTCCATCACCACTTAGCTGACCCTCAGCAGCTGGGAGGTGGAACAAGGGCACCAGAGATTACCCCATGCAACGGAATGGGCTCCAACACAGGTACTTCTGCTGGGCCTTTCACTTTGTGCAAATGGACGGTTCTTGCATGCCCCAAAGCCTGTAAATGTAGCAGGAGGAGATCAGGACTGGACTTAAGGAGGAAGGAAAGCATTTAGTATTGACTGAACAGCAGGGGGCTCCATTGATTTCATAAGTGGCTCTGAAGCCACATCTGTCAATGCCCTGAGATATTACTGCGTTTCTGTAAAAAAAATGCTGATTATGTATTCTGGATGTAGAAAGATTAGTTTGTGCATGAAAAGAAGGAGTTTTATTTGCCTAGGATTGAAGAGAGGCAGGTACTGTAGAGTTTTAATTACACATGTTTGTGGTAGCAGAAAAGCAGATTACCGTATTTTTCGGAGTGTAAGACGCACCTTTTTACCCTCAAAAAGAGGGTGAAAACTTGGGTGCGTCTTATACACCGAATGTAGCCCCATCCAGCCACCCCCACCCTTTGGCCTCTGCCTGCCAGCAATTTACCTCTTTGCAGCAAACAGGGCAAAGCCCAAGAAGAGCACAAGAAGAGATAAACTGCCTCCCGACCTACAGCTGACGGAGGCTTGCAAGCCACGTGGTAAAATGAAACTAACTATGGTGGCTGTAATGTGACAAATTGCTGGGAGATAAACTGCTGGCAATATTAGACTGCTAAAATGGAAAGGAGGCAAGCTATGAGCTAGAGCTCTTGCCTCACAATCAGGAGGTTGTGAGTTCTATCCTAGGTAGAGGCAGATTCTGGTAATATGTTATTTTGTTAAATGTTTGTAGAGTGTTCAAATTATTAGACTTATTTTTTAAAGACTGCTTTATTATTGTTCTAGACAACAAAATGAAGAAGCTTTTTAAAATAAATGCTTGCTCTGAAGAGGCCCAGTGCTATTGTATCTTCTTTTAAATAACAGAGAATACTTCCAGAAAGCCACATCAATTTTAAAGATCTGTAAAAGTATAATCTGAAATGTCCTGTTTTAGTATTAAGTATTAGTATTAAGTATTAGTATTAAAAGAAGGCAGCTGAGAAACCCTGACTTAGTCATGTTTGGAGTAGATCTATTTAAATAATTGGGAGGAGTTAGTGTGATTACATTTAAGAAAACTTTCTGGGATTAATATACTGCCATAAATGTACATTTCTCCAATTCTTTGCCATTTCTATGGGTCAGGCACACATGCACAGAAATACACAGCAAACAGTGTATATGATCTGTACTGTTTGCTGTTTGCTGTTTGGCAAATTGCTGGGAGGCCGAGGCCTTTTTTCCTTGTTTTCCTCCCCCAAAACTAAGGTGCGTCTTATACTCCGGTGCGTCTTATACTCCGAAAAATACGGTAGTTTTAGAAGTGAAAGGTTTCTATTTTCTCCAACATGAGACCCTAATTAACCTCACCCAAACTATTTCTGTTGGGAATATTAACAACTTGTCCAGTCTTGCCCAGCAGAGAAAATTCACATGGCAGTTCACTGATGTGTACAAAGGATGAAAAGGCATTCACTGGCATCCCAAAGGGCTTTCCCCCAACTTCTACTTTGCATTTGACAGGTGCCTGTCATCCTTCCATGCAAGGAAATCCAAAAAGTCCACTTGAACTCACATGAGCTTTTTCTGGTCATACTAATTCGCAATCACTGTTACATGGTTGAAATGATTAAGGAACAAATTCTTTTTCAAATATGTATCTTCTGTGTTTTTATTCTAGTTGGGATCCTTTAATACAAAATTTCATAGCCATTTTACTCTCTAATCTTCAAAGAATATCATTTATGAAGAGTACCACATAGTGTGGGAAGCCCCACCCCCGAGAATGAAATATTTTGGGGGATATTAAAAGAGACATAATATTATATTTCCCCAAAGGAAAAATGGAGAAACATGCTCTTAAAGGCAGAAAGCAGCCCCTGTCTTCCTGCTATAGGAAAACTCAAGCTGCCTCAAGCAGAATTCTGATGGATATTTTGCGTCCATTAAGAAATCCAGGCCAGCCTATTCATAAACAAAATGCCTTCCCCCACCCAAATTCTAAGGACAGGACATGACCTTTAGGACATAATAGGAATAACCCACCACCATTGAAATAGTAAAAGGCACAAGGCTCACTACATTGCACAACCCCCTGGAGCATCTCAATCACCAAACCCTAGAGCCCTATAAAAATCCATCCACTCATTGAGCCATTTTGTCAGCCACCCCAGAAACATGCTATCGTTACTGAAGTTTCTGGAAACCAAATAAACAGAGATCTTCTTTCCAACCAGCCAGCCTCCGTTTTATTTCCAGTGTGTTTCTCCTAGCTTGGAACCGGACTGAATTTTTCTTCCTACAACAGCAAGAACTATTCAATATCTCTTGTTTTTAAGAGTTATGACATGGATGATTAGCATTAGCAACTGCTGCAGGGACTAGAGGGATTGATCCTGGGAAGTTCATATGCTATTAGCAAGGCAATTTAAATATGAGAAGTAGCTTAAGTAAATCCCTTCAGTGGCTCGTCTGAAACAATACTCCCCTCTATACAGAAGCACTCAGTGCCAGCAACACTAAATTTCCACATATAGGGAGCAGCTGATGTTCAATTTCTGAATAACTTGACTGGAGCCAATATGACAAGGAAATCAAATTTCCCCATTTCAGGATGGGGATTCAGGAAATCCATCCCTGGAAACCGAGAAGCTAATACATAGATTCCTGATGCAGAAACAGAAAAGAGGGTCATTACCAATGTTCCCTGTAACATCAGAAAACGGCCCGCGGCAGTTAGAAACTGCCGCACGGCGTTCTCTTTTCATGTGTGCAGGTGCGCAGCCTCTGCCATTAGAAAATGCTGCGCAGAAGTTAGAAACTTTCGCACGGCGTTCTCTCATTACGTGCGCGGCCGCGCCGCCGCAGAGCCACGCAGCTTAAAGGGAACAGTGGTCATGAGATAATGAACCATTCTTGAAGACTCATAAACATGCCTTTAAGATGCTTAGTACGAGGCTATCCTAGCACTGTGCTTGTAGGTGTGCAAAATAAAACTTTCTGCCTCCTCAGCTGTAAAATTTCTGCTCTATTAATGAGAAAAAGTCATTAAATGGCTTCTGATTTGTCAGAAAAGAAAAACAACAGACTGTCCTCCATATGTTGGCCATTTGGCAATCTCCAAGAGATACTGTTGGAGAGGCACAGAGAAGAAAAATGTATTGCAGTGTGTTTGAATGTTATCATATATTAAGGGGGGGGGAGAGAAGGGGTTAGGAAGAAAATTAATGGAGTCAAACAGAGGTTGAGGTTACTAGGCAACCAGAAAACAGGAAAGGACAGTTGGAAGGAAGGCTTTCAGTAAAAGAACTGGTTAAGGAAATTAGATTTCTGGGGTTTTTTCCTAATATCTGTAGACCCAAGGGTGGGTTCCTCCCGGTTCGGACCAGATCGTCCGAACCTGTAGCGACCCGCTGGTGATGTCACGATGACGTCACTGACCCGGTTCGGTTGGTGCCGGTCCATGGGCACCGCCATCTCCCCCCCCCCCAAATTTTTTACTGTTTGGAAGTTTTTTCCTCTGCTGCTGCTTGAAAAAGGGCCCTCCCGCCAGCCCCTGGGTTTATACTTACCTTTATTCCTTTGCCCGAAGCACAACTGATCAGCTCCTCAGCAGTGTTTCAGGCTGATTATAGCTACTGAGCATGCACGGAAAAACTGCATGAGGGGATGCGCGCGTGCACGCAATGTCGCGATGCGAACTGGTGGCGAAGGTAAGTGGAACTCACCCCTGCTGTAGACCCTTAGGAAGTATATTGAAAGTATATAGCAGATGTTGAAGGGGAAATGAAGGCAAATTGTCTTGATCAAGGAGGCAACAAGCAAAGTGAAATATTTAGATGATAACTATATTTTTTACAGTATAGAAAATTTCATATGAAGATCTTTGGGTTGAAATGAATTCAGTACTGTAGACTGGATTGAAATGAAAGAGCTGGAGAAGTTTTGCCTTTAAAAGAGAAGGCAGAGAGGTCTATGACAGCTGAATAGTGTCAAACAGAAAAAGGTGAAGATTATTAATGTTTCAGAGTCAGGACATGAAAAATGGGACTGCATTACAGGAAAGTAAATTTCAATTGAATGTTAAAAAAAATAAGAAAATTTTTGAATTAAGAGCAATTTGACAGTGGTTACGTGTGACGATGAGCTCTTGTTTACTGGATGTTTAAAAGAAGAAACTAGATATCCATCTGTCAGTGTTACTTTAACATGGATTCCCCTTACCAAATAGGGGATTGGATTTAATCCAATCCTAATGTTTCTATGGCTTTCCTTCTCACAGATTTCTGATAAATTGCCCTGCCCAATTATATTCTGCTCAAGTATATTCGATATTTAACTGACAAATAAGAAATAAAAACTACTTTAAAAACTCCAATTTGGACCAAGTTAGCAGTTAAGTTTGCTTAGCAAAACATCTATGATTTGGATGAGAGGATAGATGGGGAGCTCATCAAATTTGCAGACGACACCAAGCTAGCAGGAATAGCCAACACTCCGGAAGATACAGTAGAACGTCTGGTCACGAACGCTTCTGACCACGACCAAATCGGGTTCTGATTAAAACATTCACAATTTTTTTTTCACGGCCGATTTCCCCTTCCACGCCATTTTTTTTGTAAGCACCAAATTTCCAAAATTAGGTTTGGGTCACAACCACAACGGTTTGCGACCAAAGTTATGGAACGGATTATGGTCGTGACCAGAGGTTCTACTGTAGGCTTAAGATACAGAAGGATCTTGACCAGTGGTGGGTTTCACTTACCTTCACTACCGGTTCGGAACTGTGAACACTCACGCATGGCACTGTTGCGCATGCGCAGAACCTTCTGTGCATGCGCAGATTGTCTGTGATGACGTCCAGGTGGGTGGAGCCTCCCGCCACTACAGGTTCGCCCAAACCGGGGCAAACCGGTAGCAACCCACCACTGATCTTGACAGACTTGAACATTGGGCTATCTAACAAAATGAAATTCAATTGTGAAAAAAGTAAGGATCTACATTTAGACAAGAAAAACAAAATGCACAGGGACAGTATATGTGGTACCTCGCTCAATAGTAGTAACTGTGAGAGGGATCTTGGAGTCCTAGTGGACAACCATTTAAATATGAGCCAGCAGTGTGCAGCAGCTGCCAAAAAAGCCAACACAGTTCTAGGCTGCATTAACAGAGGGATAGAATCAAGATCACGTGAAATCTGAATACCACTTTACAATGCCTTGGTAAAGCCATACTTGGAAAACTGCATTCAGTTTTGGTCACCACGATGTAAAAAAAAGATGTTGAGACTCTAGAAAGAGTGCAGAGAAGAGCAACAATGATGATTAGGGGACTGGAGGCTAAAACATATGAAGAACGGTTGCATGAACTGGGTATGTCTAGTTTAATGAAAAGAAGGACTAGTGGAGACATGATAGCAGTGTTCCAATATCTCAGGGGTTGCCACAAAGAAGAGGGAGTCAAACTATTCTGCAAAGCACCTGAGGGCAGGACAAGAAGCAATGGGTGGAAACTAATCAAGGAGAGAAGCAACTTAGAACTAAGGAGAAATTTCCTGACAGTTAGAACAATTAATCCGTGGAACAACTTGCCTCCAGAAGTTGTGAATGCTCCAACACTGGAAGTTTTTAAGAAGATATTGGATAACCAGTTGTCTGCAGTGGTGTAGGGTTTCTTGTCTAAGCAGGGGATTGGACTAGAAGACCTCCAAGGTCCCTTCCAACTCTGTTATTCTGTTCTGTTCTGAGTACCTGCATTTTTCGTTTTCAGAGAAGAGCAAAAAAGATGATTAGGGGACTGGAGGCTAAAACATATAAAAATGGTTACTGGAATTGGATATGTCTAGTTGAATGAAAAGAAGGACTAAACGTGACATAATACAATTGTTCCAATATCTCAGGTTTGCCACAGAGAAAAGGGATTCAAGCTATTCTCCAAAGCATCTGAAGGCAGGACAAAAAGCAAGCAATTGGATGGAAACCAATCAAAGAGAGAAGAAATCCAGAATAAGGAGAAATTTCCTGACAGTTAGAACAATTAATCAGTGGAACAACTTGCCTCCAGAAATTGTGAATTCTCCAACACTGGAAGTTTTTAAGAAGAGATTGGACAACCATTTGTCTGAAACAGTATAGGGTTTCCTGCCTGGGCAGGAGGTTGGACTAGAAGACCTCCAAGGTCCCTTTCTAACTCTGTTATTCCATTCCATTCCATTCCATTCCATTAAATCCACTTAATTTTTTTACTTAAAGATTACCATAACTGTTGTCTATTTCCTCAAGGTTACTTGTTTGTGGGAAAGTTCTGCTGGAAACAATGTCAATATTTGCATGATATGCTACTACTTTTTTTCATTTGAAACAAACTTGTTTCCTGATAGCTACATGGACAAATCTATGCAGTTTTCTAGACAACACTTTCAGAAGCATTTTGCTATTACACTATGCTCTTCCTAGGACTGAGAAGGAATTTCCTGCTAATGGGGCATCACATTAAGCACTGAACCAAACTGGTTTTCATGCTAAGCCTCTATAACAGGATAAATTAGTACCCATACTAGGGCATCTTATCCCACATTCTAGTCATAATACAAGATTTATCAGACTCATTCTGTCATCCAAATGCAGAGCAGTTGCTATTGTTGGACTACAGAAAGCAGAATATGAAACCAAAGCCTAATGTAGTACACATGACACATCTAGCTTCACAAACTCTGTAACACTGGGGTAATATGTCAAGCATACAGTTATTTAGTTTTTAAAGTGATTGAGTATTATATAAACATAGCCAATATAACTAAATTCTGAATAAACATAGTTTAAGTTCAGATATTTACTGAATAATTTGCCTTCATCTAGACCAGGGGTGTCAAACTCACGTCACATCATCATCAGGTGACATATGGTGACTTCCCACCCCTTGCTAAACTGGGGGTGGGCATGACCAGCATGCCACACATCTGGCCCGCGCGCCGTTAGTTTGACAGCCCTGATCTAGACATTGCTTAGCCTGAAGTTGGAAAACAGGCTTGACTTTTTTTTAGAAGAGAGGTTAACTCTCTTCCAAGCTCTAACATAGAGATTAAAGGCTAGAGTGCCTTTGCAATAAAGTTCCTCCAACTATACTGATTCTTTTTTAATTCACTACTCTGTGACTATGCAAGAAAGTGAAATAGAAAAAATGCCAAACCTCCTTCCATCTATCGTCACTAGTTCCAATCATTAGGCCACTGTTCAGAAACTAACCAGGTTCTTCGATGCTTTAAAATAGATCTAGGCTGCAAATATCCTATGATCACTGGATAACAGCAAGGAGTTGGTGTTTTGTGGCTTTCAGTATCAACACTGCTTGCAAAAAATACTTCATGTCCCTGATGAAGTGGACAAAAGCTCAGGAAAACATGCTTTAGAAAAATACTAAAATAAATAACTAATCAAGCAAGCTGGTTCTCACAGTTCCATAGGGATTGTTCCTGCTTACACCTAAGTACTTAAACTTATTTATAACACTTAAAAAAGAAAAGCAAGAAGTAACAATTGACTTGATGCTGTCAAGTTGCAGGTATGCTGCCCAAGATACCCCCTTCTGGCAAACTGAGGTTATTCTCTGTTTGTTGGATCTGACATCAAATCACTGGGAAGTTAGCCATGCAAATGAAGCTTTTAACAATATTCAAACATGGATTATCTCGTGGTAAAACAATCTATTAATCCAATTATTGTTAACAATACTAGAACAGAAGTAAAATTTAAAAGGCAAGTTAGAATCAATAGTTGTTAATTACTGTTGCTCAAAATGGCTTTCAGTTCAGGTATTCATGTTTATAATTATATTCTGTTGACATAGACCAGAATGCTTATGTTCACAAGATGACTTCAGTTTCTTAAACAAAATTTTTTGACTATATTATAATTGACTGGGTTCCTGTGATACCTTTTTTTTCAAAAGACTATAATTCAGTATATTATAGACAGGTGTTGACTGAGTTTATACAACATGCTAAATCATATGGCTTGTTTGAATTGGGTTAAATGTATTTGAACCAACCTTGTCTGTATTATCTGTTCCTGGCCAATTAAAATGCTAATTTAATTCAGCAAACCACAGCAAGGCAAACCATGGTTAAAGATGTGTGAACACAGTAAATTATGGCATGTTGCTCAGGAATATTTAAACTTCTGTTAGTTAGGCAAAACTAATATTTGTGTTTTGCAATTATGATTGCATGGCCTTCTGTGGTAGTATTTGCATAGATATTTTCATTGGGTTTTACTTTAACTATCTTTGATTGTTCCTAATCCTTATAGAAGCTCAGCTCAAATGTTGGGCCATCTCATTTCCCTTAGCAATAAGAGAAATTACATAATCTCTGTAGAGAATTGTTCTCCTGAGTGTTTTTATTCATCATTATTTTGGTTTATGAAACCCTGCTATATAGTCCTGGAGGAGTTTCCCCAGGTGGAGATAAAAGCAGTAGTAAGTTGTATAGTACAAAAAGGTAACTTCAAGTCAGTCTCAAATCCTGATTAGTTCATGAATTCATTATTGCCAGAAATACAAAAACGTACATTTATCTTTTTCCCTTTTGGGTGGGTGGGTTTCTAGTCTAGATGACAGCTGTGGTATTCCCTGGTGGTTTCCCAAAACAAGGCCAATTACAATATGTTTAGTTTCTAAGTCAAGACAAACTTGACAGGTTGTTCTGCCTGCTGAGGTCAATTTACTTGGTTGCTGGAATTTGTTACATGTAAAGGACTTTGCTCTGATAACAGAGATTGATAGAGTCAATAATAAAATATATAACAGGAGGAACATTTGTTTACTAGTTTGCTTTCCCAACATTATTGAACATAAGCCTGCAACTCGGTACATCCTTATAGACACTTGATATGTAAATGCAATGTAGACACTGATAGATGAGACTATTGGTAGCTCAGAGTTGAACTGCTAGCACTGTTACCTAGTTTGGTAATGACATATCTACAAAAAAAACCACTGAACTCGGAGAGCACCAAGGACCCCATACAATGAAGACAGATAATATTTCTGAGAAACATGCATCGAAAGGGAATGAGAGGAGTCAATTAAGAAGCCCTACATCCACATATTTTGATAACCATTGTTCCCCATGCTTGTTATTAGCCTTTGAGAATATCATTGTTGTACTGCCCGTTCACAATAATCAGGTAACTTGAACTTCCTTGGCCCAGGAATTTTGCAACACAAAAAAACAATGAACGTTAAATCATTTGCTTGCATCCACCTAACCAATTGCACAATATAATTAATTTTACAAAAACGTTTAAATTGGTTGATCAAAGTCATACCGACTGAGTGAATATCATGATTAGTTACAATGGGACGACTTCCCCACTTCCAGATACTGTTAAGATTCGTAGTTGTGCTTGGTGGGTAGGAAATGAGGGAGTTGCTCTTCTATCAATCTAAGTAGGTACAGAGGTGAGATGAGGCTTAATTACCAAGATTGCGATAATCTATATACTTCGGTCACTTTATTTTGGAATCTAAGTGCTTATCACCATGCTCTAAGGCCCAGCACTTCCTGAGAACTACAATGAAAATCTTTCATAGCGTCTTGATTTGAAACGCTTTTTTGAATCAAGGCTTGATCACGCTGCGAGCGTTCCTATAGAAACCGTACCGTATTCGGCTGTTGCCTGGACACATGAAGCAATGAATACGCATGCGCCGCAAGCGTTTCTTCCGCCAGTCTAGGCAGGCGCTGATTCTCCCTTTTGATCGTTCTAAGCGCCGTTTCTCTATGGTTTGTAGAGATCATAGTTTCGCGTCAAGGAGAGAGTGGCTGCGACGCGCGGAGGCGAATCATGGCGGCGGTCGATATAAGAGGTATTGGAGGGGAATAGCGTGGGGTAGTTTTAGCTGCTTGGTAATTAGGTATAAATTCCCTACGAAACGGAGGACCAGCTTGCTTGCTTAGTTACTTATCTATTTTAGTATTTTTCCAAAGCACGTTTTCCTGGGCTATTTATTGTCCGCTTCCATCAGAGGCATGGAGTGTTTTCATGAACCGCGTCGAAAGCCACAAAACGTCAACTTCTCGCTACTATCCAATGATTGTAGGATATTCGCAGTTTAAATCTATTTTAAAACATAGAAGAACCAGGATAGCTTCTGGACCGGAAGAGCTTCAGATGTTCAGATCCATTCAGATTTCTTTCCGATTTCAAATTAATCTCCAGCATTTGGGAGGGGGAGACACCATAGTAATTAGTCGTGCAGTCTGACTAATATTGGTCAGCAAAATTGTACAAACAAATCCTGTTATGCTAGTTTTCTTCTGAACAAATGACATGTTGGCTTGATTTGTCGAGTGCAATGTAGCAATTGTATATAAATTTTCTAGTATGTGGAAATTAGATAAAGATTGCACATGAATCAAAATGAGAAGACCAGACTATGTAATACTTTACTATAATCATTTAAATAAATGTTCATGCTTTGAAGTGTTGGGTTCAGTTTCAGGAGCTACTTGGATGAGTGAGACAGATACACAGCAGATATATATACTGTATATATATAGTCTTAGAACAGCAACTATTTTAATTTTTTAAAGTTTGTTAGATGTTAATGATACACCTATGTAATAGTTGTATTGTCATACTATTTATATACTATTAAATTTCTCCTGAATAATCAATTTGGTTGAAGTTTTTCTAGCGTTGCAAAAATGTTATGTAATGGCCAATTAAATAATTGGTTAACTTCTTGGATAAACATACCTGTTTTATATCATGTTTAACTTTTATCAAATCAATATGCATGAAACTTGATAGGGATACATTGTTATAACTTCAGGAAATACAGTGTCTAAGCCAAAATGTGCTTTTAAATCCAGCTCCAAGTTTTTCATGAAGAAAAATTTATGAAGTATATATGTGAATCAAGTCACTATAGCTTGTTCATTCTATGATTAAAACAAACTATGCTTAGATTAGGTGAAACCAGTTTTTGTAATAGTCTGAGAATCCAAACATACTGACAATCAAGACATCTGTCAAACTTTGACTCTATAAAGAAGAGAAATTTCTTCCAGTTTTGTAGCAGTGAAAAGGGCAAGAAAGTTAGTTGATCAGATAGATCACTCACTATTAACAGCTACTATACAAAAACTATAGTGGCAGAAAAGACAGACCTTTAGATCTGGAAAGAACAAATGAAAACCATATTTTTGACATATTCCAAGATCAAGCTAGAATTAATTTTAAATTATGTTTTTTTTGTAATTTAGTGCAAGTCATAAATATTTTTAAGTAGAGTTCAGAAATAATCAAAAGCAATCCTTAAAGAAAAAAACAGCTGACACTCATTGGTTAATATTAATCTGATCCTGTATTTCAGAATATCAATCTTCTGTTTAGCAGAATAAGGCCCAAACAGACTTGGGGGGCAGAATCTATTTCAGAGCAGTGACAGAAAAGGAATGTCTCTGTGTTCCTACAGGATGTCATTGTTTGACATTGGAAGCCTAGCATGCCCACCATGCTAGATCTTACAGGATAGCAGACGAAATTATGTAAGGATGATCCTTTAAACACCCCTTGATCCTTGAAGAACTTGATAGAAAATAAATAGCACCTTGAATTGTACCCAAGAACACAACTACAAGTAGTTCTAGACTTATGACCGGTTGCTCAGTGACCATTCAAAGTTATGATGGACTTATCTAGGGAATACTTATGACCTGGATTTGAAATTTCTATAGTTCTGCAGTCACGTGACCTCACGTTGGAGACTTAGCAGCCAGGTCACATTTACCCATGATCACATGTTTACAATGTTTTTGCCAAAACCTGCTGTTTATTTTCAGTTTTCGGCAAAACATGGGTTTACTTAATGACCATGACAAAAAAAAAGATTGTAAAACCATCACTACATAAACCATTATGGGCAGACTATCTGAGTGTGGCCCATAAAAGAGCGATGTTACATAAGTGTACGGTTTGCTAAAAAAATGTCAGTGGAAGTTTCTGTTAAGCCGTCCTATCTTGGATGCTTCTGTAATGTTTACTTTGATTACTTTTAAGGAGAAATTTACCCCAGTAAAAAAATCTGTTTTCATAGAAAGGAATGGAGCAGATATATTTACATATGATTGTCTGATGTCTTCCAAGAGGTAGAGAGCAGCACATGTATTATTCATAGACCTATTTATGCTGCATTAAGCATGGCTTCCCAGCCCATCTGGGTTTTGCTTTCTAAAAGATTTCTGAAGCAGCATATGCATATTTTATGCAACCATATATCACATCTTAGGTTGGATTTCAGGTTGGTTCAAAACTTCCCTGTCAAGAACCTGCTGTAGAATAATTGCTGTGAGAATCCTGGGTTTAAAAGTAGTAATAATGCTAAAATATCTTATATTGAATTAGTACACTTCTGTATTTTTTTTTTCTATACATATTAAGAATATTTTTTTCCACTGAAAAATCTCATGAGATTGTATTTTTTAAGATTTAAAATGGCCTTAAGTATCATGTACCTTTTCCTTCATCTTTTATATAGCAATTGCCCCGAGATATGTTACACTACTAGACTATAATATTGCAATACCTGAATTTTATCTGCTACATGTAACATTTTAAGGAATATCATGTTATCTGAAACTTCCAAAGAGCTTGGTGGAATTAAACAAACATAACAACATAAATATGGAGGAGGGAATGAGACCCAGTGTGCATACTGGAATCATCTGCAGACCCATGAGACACAACTTATATAAAGTACTGCCAGCCACTCTACATTTACTTTGGATCACTCCACTTCTTCCCTTCTTGTGTTCTTTTGTCCCTATCAGTCATGCTTTTACATTGCAGCCATCCCCAAGGTCATGTGATCAAAATTCAAAGGATTGGCAACTGACCCATGATAGTTGCAGTGTCCCAGGGTCATGTGAGCACTTTTTGCAACCACCTGACAAGCAAAGTCAATGGGGAAATCTTCTTATGGCATCCTGTTGGACATAGGGCCCATTGGAATGAAATAATATTCTAAGTGTATTAGTATAGGTCCGTGATGGTGAACCTGTGGCACATGTGCCAGAGGTGGCATGCAGAGCCCTCTCTGTGGGAACACGTGCCGTCGCCAGCTGCTCTTCCGGGTTCCAGCGTGTGCATGCATGCTGGACAGGTGGTCTGGTGCGCATGCGCACCGGCCAGCTGCTCTTTTCCAGGTTCCGGCATGCGCATGCGTGCCGGCCAGCTGGTCTTCATGCGCGCACCGGAACCCAGAAGAGACCAGCTGGCTGGTCCGTGCATGCGCACTGGCCAGCTGCTCTCTTCTGGATTGTGATGCTCCGGCACACGTGCATGTGCTCCAGTTTCGGCAATCAGTGCCGAAAAGGTTAGCCATCACTGGTATATGTGATGGAGTGGTAGCGTGGCTTTGAATTTGTTTCCTTTGCTCAACGATTTCTGCTCTGATATTATTTATCAGTTTGATGCATTGTTTTTTACTGCCATAGAACTCAAGACCGCAAATGCAAGTTTCTTAGGCGACCTCTTATCCAGTATTTGTGTCAGATATGCTTGACTTCAGCAAGTTTTTGTTTCGTGTGCTTTGGGGCTAAAACAAAAATTTGTAAATGATCGTTTAAATGTTTTACTTTAAATATACAGTATTGTTTAAAGATGCTTCAATGAGTAGAGTATGGATCCTCAGCTTATATTAAAGAAAATTTACTGTATTATTGTTGGACGAACGTCATTAATTTTTAAGTTTTTGCACTGGATATCTCAGGTTGGTTAAACTAAAAAAATTTTTTTTATTGTCATTGGCTTTTCTGAATGCGAAACTATGTTTTTTTCTTTTCTCCTCTTACTTTACGTCTCCCTTGCTCATTATTTTACTCTTACAGATAATCTGCTGGGAATTTCCTGGGTTGATAGTTCATGGATTCCAATATTAAACAGTGGGAGTGTATTGGACTATTTCTCAGAGCGCAGTAATCCATTCTATGATCGAACATGCAACAATGAAATGGTCAAAATGCAAAGGCTAACCTTGGACCACTTGAAGTAAGTTGATGTATTAGTTTTTTTAGCTTTCAGGGAGAAATGATGTCATAATATCAACTAAGATGTTAAGAAAAAAAATATAATGGACAATGCAGATAGTCCTCAGGTTACATCCATCTGTTCAGAGTTATGATGCGGCCATGTGACATGTTTTATGATGCATTGCTGACAATGCAATTCTGGTTCCAATTGCTGATGTAAGCTACAAATTTGTCTTTTATGAAAGAATAAACCAAAGGTTTTTAAAGTTCACCTATTAAAATAAAATGGGATGTGTATTTGCCATAATTTAAATGCAAACTAAACAGATGAGTGAAGCTTATTTTGTTTATCAATTGAATCAGAAAATAGGACAAATTATAATTAAAATGCAGTTAATTTAACAAGCTCATTTTAAATCAAAGAAATGAAATTATTCACTGTTTTTTAAATCGGTAACAATATTTTTTTAAAAAATGTATCTACCTTAAATATGTAAAGCAGCTATGAAGGACATAGAACAGGCCGGTCAAACTGGTGGCCCGCGGGCCGGATACAGCCTGTGCGGGCCACGCCCACCCCGGCTTAACAAAGGCAAAAAACATCCCAATATGTCACGATACAGCCCGATACTTTACGATACGGCCCGCAATGCGATTGGGTTTGACACCCCTGATAGAGAATATTCATTCCACTGCTAAACAAAAACAACAAAAAACGCAAAAATCCCAAGCTTCTGAAACTTTACTAGCCAGAGTTTAGAGGACAAATAATTAAGCATATTATGCCAAAACTAAACTTCTGTTTTTGTTTGTAATTAATTTGTTATGTCTGTATTTGATTAATTATTTTCTGCTCATAGCAAAATTGTTTTTAACTCAAATGCTTCTATATTTTGCTCTCTTCCTTCCCATCATCTCAATTTTAAATCAGTTTAGTGTTCATTTTTATTGTTTTTACATTTTAATGTTTTATCATGTTTTTAGCACTTAGCAATAGCGGTTAGATGTATATACTGCTTCATAGTGCTTTACATCAGTGGCCCCCAACCTTTTCGACACCAGGGAATGGTTCTGTGGAGAGAGGTTTTTCTGCAGACTGGAGAATTCTGGGAGTTGAAGTCCACAAGTCTTAAAGTTGCCAAGTTTGAAGACCTCTGCTCTTGTGTCTCTTTGTGACTGTGGAATGAGGGGAGTCTCTTTAATCATTGCCACACTATGAAATTTTGACTGCTGCATAGTCTTACTATACGTTTCTACTGGAAACTTTAAATAAAGGGATGACTTAGAAAACACATTTCTGTGAGGCTAAACTTTAACATATACTATTCCTTTTTTGTGTTGGAAAGGCTGCTTTCTGGAGTACCATTTTCTCATTAGTAAACAGTTATTCAGAACCTTCCCAGGTCTTTTAGGTTTGCGCCTATTATTTTTACTCCTTTCATTTGCTTCCTATTAAAGCTGCTAATTTATTTTTTGTACATTCTGAAACTTCTTGACTGAGTCTTTCCTCCCCCCCCCCCCCATTTTTCCAATCATACTTGAGATTTTTGAATAGCATTATGGTTTCTGTTTCCTGATATTAAAGATTAATGCCAGTAATTTAAATCAATATGCTTTTAAATCACTATCTTTCACCTATTTATGTGACGGGGCGGGTGGGAAGAAGACCAGTAGTTGGTAAATTTATTAAAGCTGTATTAATATAAATTCCCACTCTTTATCATCATTGGGGATGGGTGGGAGGAAGAAATTACTCACCACTTAATAGTTTCTAGATTTCCTATTTTCAAAAAGGGACCATTATTTTTTCTCTACACTAAGATAGCTTATGGTTTCAGTGTTTATAGCGTCTGCGATTGTTTTCAGTCTCTGGATTTAGCTCTGTCCTTTTTATCTTTCAGTCAAATGGTTGGAGTAGAATATATCCTTCTCCATGCACAAGAGCCAATCCTCTTCATCATCCGTAAGCAGCAAAGACAGAACCCAACACAAGGTAAGGCTGTAGACAGCTATCCTATTTAGAATGTAGAACGTAACCGATGACCAGCCTTTCCCAGTCTGCATGTTCTTCAGACAGACCAATTCCAAGATTTTTTTTTAAAATGTAGCTTGGGAATTTTGGGGAGCTGAAATCCAAACATCTGGATGTTGTCTAGGTTGTGGAATCTTGCCATTGATACAGATTTTCTTTGTGCAGGCATACTACTATCATATAGCGTGGTGGACTATGTGTCCCCTTTCATTTTGCATGGAGCACTGGGTTCTACAATGGCCTAAATTACCTCTTTCGGGTCTATGATTCTGTAAATCTGAAGTAACATTGTATGTTATTCTCCAGTGCTCCCATCTTGCCTCACAGCCCTACCTACTTGTTTGTCGGGACAGACTGCATACCGTATTTTTCGGAGTATAAGACGCACCACAGTATAAGACGCACCTTAGTTTTGGGGGAGGAAAACAAGGAAAAAAGGCCTCTGCCTCCCAGCAATTTGCTAAACAGCAAACAGCAAACAGCACAGATGATATACACTGTTTGCTGTGTATTTCTGTGCATGTGTGCCTGACCCATAGAAATGGCAAAGAATTGGAGAAAGTACATTATGGCAGTATATTAATCCCAGAAAGTTTTCTTAAATGTAATCACACTAACTCCTCCTAATTATTTAAATAGATCTACTCCAAACATGACTAAGTCAGGGTTTCTCAGCTGGCTTATTTTAATACTAATACTTAATACTAATACTTAATACTAAAACAGGACATTTCAGATTATACTTTTACAGATCTTTAAAATTGATGTGGCTTTCTGGAAGTATTTTCTGCTATTTAAAAGAAGATACAATAGCACTGGGCCTCTTCAGAGCAAGCATTTATTTTAAAAAGCTTCTTCATTTTGTTAAGTTGTCTAGAACTATAATAAAGCAGTCTTTAAAAAATAAGTCTAATAATTTGAACACTCTACAAACATTTAACAAAATAACATATTAACAGAATCTGCCTATACCTAGAACTCACAACCTCCTGATTGTGAGGCAAGAGCTCTATCGCTGAGCCACAGCAGCTCTAGCTTGCCTTCTTGCAATTTCAGCAGTCTAATATTGCCAGCAGTTTATCTCCCAGCAATATGTCTCATCACAGCCACCATAGTTTCAGTTTCATTTTACCACGTGGCTTGCAAGCCTCCGTCAGCTGTAGGTCGGGAGGCAGTTTATCTCTTCTTGTGCTCTTCTTGTGCTTTGCCCTGTTTGCTGCAAAGAGGTAAATTGCTGGCAGGCAGAGGCCAAAGGGTGGGGGTGGCTGGGGGTGGCTACATTCGGTGTATAAGACGCACCTAAGTTTTCACCCTCTTTTTGAGGGTAAAAAGATGCGTCTTGTACTCCGAAAAATACGGTAGGTTCTGAGCAAATACATTCCTATTTTTGAGCAAGGAAGTTCCTCCTTTTGATTATGTCAATAGAAGAAGAAATAGAACCAGAAACAATTCTATTCATTCTGATAATTTGTATTCTTATGTTTTCTTCTTAAATCTTGCTTAAAATAATTGCTTTTTTAAAAAAAACTGGGGCTCTGTAAAAGATTTTCATTACCTCCTACCCTCTAACCCAATTTGAAATAATAGTATTTGTTATGGAGCACATGTGATAGTGTGGGAAGCTGTCTTTGAGGCTAACTTTATCTTTTTGCAACAATAAGGGAATGCCCTCTTGTGGTAAAATGCAATATGGGTAACAAAATGAGCTTTGTCTTCAAGCTGTTCCTTTTTTGGGTCACACTGGTAGTACAGATTTTTAACTGATGTTATTATAGTTAAGATTTTATCTGGCCATGTTTGTTCAATCTCTCTGCGTTTTAAATCTCTATCACTGTTACTTTTGAAGTGCAAGGCCAATTATTTCTGTGTCTGATTAGTGGAAGCAGAATTTGAAGAATTTATATATTACTGTAGTTTTAAATACATGCCCATAAAAGTAAATCTACTGAAGATGTAGGCTTTAAATATTCTTGTAATCTAGCTATATTTCAACCTCTTTACTGTTTTATGAAATAAATTCAGCAATTGCATCTATTATATATCTAGAATGGATTGGTTGACTAATGCTATGTTTCTTTTAAAGTTATCCCATTGGCTGATTATTACATTATTGCTGGAGTAATTTATCAGGCACCTGACTTGGGGTCAGTTGTGAACTCAAGAGTGGTAAGTTTCTGTGACACTTGTTTTATTAGAATAAAAGAAATGCCCACAGAAATGTGGTTTGGTTTCTGGTTCTTCGTTTTAATTTAAGCTTCTGAAAGTTTTATTTTTCTGGGGGGGGAAAGTCTATAAAAATGCAAGCAAAGGGAGAAAAATGAAAAGATTTTAAAAGGTTGGCTTTGCCCACAGGCACTGGGTCAGTGTGAAGTTGGAGCATGAGTATTATATGGTTGGATGGATATGAGATTGTGGACCAGACCCCTGGCTTCTTTGTCTTTAATTTTATTACTACAGTGAATCACCTAAAGTTGTATTTTACATGATGGCTGGCCATATAAATCTTTTAAAAATATGAATAAGTAATCAGTTTGCCTTTACTTCATTGATCTTTCCAGAGACGGTTTCTGGAGACTGCATGTTATATGAAATCAGAGTCATAATGAATCCATACACCTATTTGTCTGATAACATTTCCCTCCACTTTTTTTTTTGTATCCTTTTTCCTCTTTTCCTTTAGATGTTGCAGGGATGGTTAGATAGGTCTAGTCAGAGGTCTGTCCTGTATTGGGGCTTTAAAACTAGGTCAGAGACTATATACTGTAAAATTAGTCTGAGGGCAGATTATCACTCTTACTTTACCTCATGTCTGTTATTTCCTCTCTACTGAAGGGAAGTTTAGCATATTGCTCTCTTTGCTCCTTTTAGCCTCCATATATTGATTTGCCCAACTTCCATCCTCATTTGTAATGACATAATTGGAAATTGTATCAAAACAAAGCTTAGAATATTGAGTTATGTGTGAAAAATAAATGTTGTGAATCAGTCCATTTGGCTGACTGAAGTACTGTACAAAGAGAGAAATCACACATTTTCTTACAATTTTTCATTGTCCAGCTCACTGCAGTACATGGAATCCAGTCAGCTTTTGAGGAAGCTATGTCTTATTGTCGCTATCACCCTTCCAAAGGTTATTGGTGGCATTTCAAAGATCAAGAGGAACGAGGTAAGATATTTGGGGCTCTGGATTTCAAAATTTATCCTTAGGAATTTCCTTTTCCTTAGGAATTATGCGATTGGTCTTGGTCTGTATACTTCAGTGAAATTCAGTTAAAGTTGCTGTCACTTTATATTTGTAAAACAATAGAATACAGAACGCGTAAAGTATTCCAGGAAATGTTATGATGTTCTTCACTGTGTTTTTCCCATTTGGTTACAGGTTCTGGGTTTTTTGCACTGTATTTGCCTAGATCATCTAGCAAAACTGTCAGTACATGGGGGAGGGGAGATTTTTGGGGGGGCTGGGTTGTCACAGAGCCTAATTAGGTCTGAAAGGAAGTGTCTCTCTTAAGATCACCCAGCTGGTTTCTATGCTTAAGGTTGGTTTAGAATCTGGGCCTCTCTGCTTCTAATCCAATATTTTAATTACTAAATGACATTGGCTCTTATTCCAGAAATATCATTTATCAGTATAATATTTCTGTATATGGTGGCAGGTTCTTCCATTAGTACTTACTGTTTTAAAATGTATTCTCAGCTACCCAGAGCTGGCAGAATTATTATCTTCTGCCATCTATTAATTTTTTTTCCCCTGTAGCAATACAAATTGATCAAAGCCAATACCTATTTTACCTGAATTACAGAATACCAAAAACATCCGAGTTTCATTTCTAAATAACTAGAATTAATTTCCCCTTATGCTTATAAATTATGGTATCAAAAAGTTGATATGCTTTCATTATGATCTCCATAATTTTATTTTCAGATAAAGCCAAACCAAAAACAAAGAAGAAGGAGGAGCCAAGCTCTATTTTCCAGAGGCAACGTGTGGATGCATTACTTCTAGATCTGAGAAAAAAATTTCCCCCTAAGTTTGTGCAGGTAACAGTCAAATAGTAAACTACTGTTTGCTACAATGAGATATTTTGTCAAAAATGTTCAAGACCTGCTATGAGCTGGACTCTGGCTTTTCAGATCATTTGAGTTTGACTGATGTGGTAATTTAGCATGAAAAGGGTTTGAGACTGTTGTTCCCAAAGAACTGGATGGGATCTTCAGGCTGTGGAGAAGAGATGACCCGTGAAGGAGCAAACCCCCCCCCCCAACATTCTTGGATTCAACGGTTCTGAAGAATTGTCATCCTGTCTCCAACCTAAAAAGAGAAGGTTGTTGAAAAAACATCCACTTTGCAACTCTGAAGGGACCTCAAAGAAATTATTATCTGGATCCTTTTCAGTTGAGCTTCAAACCAGGATGTGGTACTGAGATAACATTGATCACATTCATAAATGACCAAATAGATGGAAGAGCACAGCAGAAAAAATATTTCACAGAATTTTAGAGTTGAAAGGAATCTTAAAAGTGATGTAACCTTCTATCCAATTTAGATCTTGTCAGATGCTCTAGGGGAATGAGCAGGAAATTAGATGAACCCTGAGGTTCTTTCCAATTCTATAATAATGCAAAATATATATTTTTTGCTCTGCCATCCATCCCAGATTATAATATTTTGATTAGGCTTCCAGCAAGGAGAACTCATCAGTTAAAGAAGAGGGAGTCAAGCTATTCTGCAAAGCACCTGAGGGCAGGAGAAGAAGCAACGGGTGGAAACTAATCAAGGAGAGAAGCAACTTAGAACTAAGGAGAAATTTCCTGACAGAACAATTAATCAGTGGAACAGCTTGACTCCAGAAGTTGTTAATGCTTCAACACTGGAAGTTTTTAGGAAGATGTTGGATAATCATTTGTCTGAAGTGGTGTAGGGTTTCCTGCCTAACGGGGTTGGACTAGAAGACCTCCAAGGTCCCTTCCAACTCTGTTATTTTTAATGTAATAGCCTGTTCGACTGGCTGCTAGCTTGTATAATTAGAAAGTTTTGCCTGATAGTTATCCTAAACTGACTTCATTGTAATTTAACTCATTAATTCTGGTCCTGCTTCTTAGGCAATAGAAATTAAATCCATTTTCTAAGTAACAACCATTTGTGTGACTTGCTATGTTAATCCTGAATCCAGTTATACTGGATAGATTGCAACCAACATTTCTTATTCTCCGTTTGGGCAATGTTCCGTAAGAGAATGCGGTCTTATATCTATATCAAAAAGATGTGCATTTTTGACTAATGACTTGGTTTTTCCTCTTTGTTCACAGCAAAAATCTGGAGAAAAACCAGTCCCAGGTAAGAATTTAGTTAGTGTTTTTAAATGACACCAAATCCAGCAAATGTATATGATTAGATTTAATGCAGGCTCTTCAGAAGATAAGTTTTGTCCAAGTTGGTCATTATGCATATCATTTTATGCATATAGATTTTCTGTATCTTGGATCCTAAAGAATTCCAAGCCTTCAATCTTTTTCCCCCCTTATGCCATCCAAAGAGCAGGAATTTATGATTTTCTCACAGGAAAAAAAAATCTGCATGTAGCAATTCCAGCAGTCTTGGTATTCTGGCAATTTTGAATTGCAATTCTGGTTTTAGATTAAGGGAAGGCCACTTGAAAATTGGGGGGTGGAAATTGAAGTCTCTTTTCTTCCCGTAGTTGTCATTTCTACATTGCTCTGCTAAATGAAACTGTTTACTGTCAGATACAGGGTAATGGAACTGAGTTTGTTCCTAGTACTTACTGGTAAAAATTGAGGTGATTCTTTCAATGAAGTTCTAGCATTAGGAAATATCTTATGGTACTGATAATGAGACATGTAAGTCTATCAAGGTTGACTCAGCCTTCCATCCTTCCGAGGTAGGTAAAATGAGGACCCAGATTGTTGGGGGCAATATAAATATACATTGCTTACTGGTGTAAACCACTTAGAGAGTGCTTGCGCTGTGAGGCGGTATATAAATCTCACAAAAATGAAAAATATTAGAATTAGACTTAATGTGGTTTATTTTTTCCCAGTGGATCAGATTAAGAAAGAATCAGAGCCAGCACCTGAAGCTATAAAACAAGAGGAGAAGGAAGCTGCAAAGACCACACAACAGAGCACTACTACTAAAGGGCCACCAGAGAAACGAATGAGATTACAATGACAGAAGGGAAAATGACATTCATAACTAGTGAGGACTTGGTGAAGAAACAGAGGTAAATAAGTTAGCTATTTAAAAACGGGACAGTGAACTGTGACATTTCCAAAATTCCAGCATTTGATTTTTTTTTTCCATGTTACAAACTTACAGCAACTTTCAGGATGGAACGACCTATTTTAGTGTTCGAGACTGAATTGTGCTTTGTGAATCTTTTGAGGATTTTTTTAGCCTCTGATATTTTCAAATTGTAATCTCATACTTTTTATTAATGTCTTGCTGGAGTTTGAAACATCTTAATCTTTCAAAAGACCTGTTCTGTCAGGTCTTTTCCAAATAAATTGATTACAGCAGTTCAGAGAGAGTTCTTTTTCTGAATTTTCACTTTCTCGCTAAGATTAAATTGAGATAGAAGATTATTTTTTTAAAAAATCTTCTTTCCTGCAACTTGGGTTATCGTATTGGTGATTTTCCCCTTTTCAGTTTGTTCTTTGAACAGCTTATGCATGGGTGTGGGAAAAAATGCCCATGATTTTGATACTTGCCTAAATATTGAAGTACAATAGCCAGTAAATAAGAGCATTGTAATATTCCATAGATTTAGCTTCTCTCAATTACTGTAATTGTTTTTTGAAATACAGGATGAGGCTTTATATATACAGAATATTATGTGGTAGCTATTCTCCGGTAGTTTCAGTACACTAGCTAGGAACATCTTATTCAACTCCCTGCAGAGAAAAATCCTGTAAGGTAATTGTCAATAAAATAATTTTATAATCTGTGATTTTTGTAAATATTTATTTGTTTTCAAGAGGGAATGGAGACAAGAATATTTTTAAAGGATTTTTAATCTTTCTCCTTGGTTTTTCATAGTACATGCTTTGTTTTTCCTTTTTTATTCTAAAAATGTTTTGTCCATTTGTATTTCTTTCCAGTCTACTTTTATATTATTCCACTGAAAAATAAAACAAAATATTTTAAATAACCGTTTCCAAATTCACAGACATCTCATTTTGCTTCTCAATAGGCAAACTTTACTAATGTGATATTTTCAGGTGTGCTGGATTAGCATTAGCATGACTCCTAACCTTTCTGGCTGAGCATTTTAGAAGGTATTAATACAAGTTATTTGGAAGATCATAGATTGTAAAAAACTATTCTAAGGTTATTTTACCAATCCCTCCCTTTGAATTATGAAGAACTAATCATACTGAGAGGTATTTAATACTCTTAAATATATGCAATGCATTTCTCCAAAGAACTGAGAAAAATGTTTGTATTTTCTCTTTCTTACTGTTGCCCTCATAATAACCTATCTATTTAAATAAATAACCGAGTTGACTGAAGTCCTTGTACAGGACAGAGGGATTCATCTGAAATTGAGTCAGTGGTTCAAGGTCACTAATAGTGTATTCCTATAAATCTCTACTCAAATGTGACAACTATATTCAGTGGTACATATTTCCCAATGTCTAAACATGACACACATTCTGAGGTCCCCTGGAACAGTAGCACAGAAATAGAGGGTGAGTTTGATGTTTGCTGAGGTGTAGAGAAAAATACAGCGCAGAATCGTCATCATTTGTCACAGCTGCCATTATCAAACTTCTAATTGAAAAGATGTGAAAACCACTATTTCTGCATTGTGACTGCCTGATCTAGAATGCCTACACATCCCTTAGAAAGAACTTTGTTAATACAGAACAATGGTAACACTAATCTCGGGAAGAAAGAATCAGTCTAAAGAATTACTTTGTCCTGGATGGCATTAGATTGCACAAGAACACAATATTTGTGAATACAACTGTAAGCCAGCAAATGGTTTCTGGAGTTGAACTCAGAAGCTATCTGCATGCCAAAAGCTGGGAGCAGGGGGCTGCAATCTGGGGGTTGAAGAAGCCGTCGTTTTGAAATTCATCTTTCAAACGGACAGTAAGTTATGCCTTCCTCTTCTTAATCACCTTCAACAATTATTATTCTATCTTAAGCTAACTTAAAGGAGGCTCTTTCTAGCAACAGCCTGCTATACCTTTTTGAAGACCCGCGCCATTTTAGGGATTTCTTTTTGTCTCAAAGAACAAGGAAGAAGGCTGCTATAAGGCAAGCCAAATAAGGAAGTGTGCTGAGAAAACAAACAAACAAAAAAAGCTGACGGAGAAAGATAAAGATTGAAAGCTGTAATTTTAGTTTACTGGTAGCTTGATCTTCCTAGCTGTGGGTGGCTAAAATCTTCTGATTCTGACTAAAAGAGGAAGCCAAGATGGTGGATCAAAGTATTAGAGATATATTTGAAAGGTCTCTAAATAAAATACACCAATTTGTTGACCAGTTATTCTCTGGTGACAAAAAATCCTCTCAAAGTACTCCTGAGATGCAAACATGGAGAATGTTACCAAACTGCCGAGGCAACTTCACAAGTAGCTGAAAATGCAGAGGAGTTTATCGCAGTTTTGGAAGAACCGGATATTAACTTTCATCTTTACTACTATGGTCCAAATGTAAACCTCTCAACACAACAGAAAGAAGAACATCGAGAAAAAAGACAAATTTGGGACTTTTTCTTTAAGGTCATTAATAAGGTTGAGGATCTCGTGATAAAATGTATTCAAGAATACCTGTATTAGGAGAAAGTTAAAGAAAATGATGTACTAGTTTAAAGAAAAACTCTGTAAAAAAGGATGTTTATAAAAAAAAATATTCTATAAGGGTAGTTTGGAGGGAGGGAGCTAAATGCAACACTGAAGTTCAAAGCTTATATGATAAATCAAAGAAAAAGATGTATTAGAAAGTTTTGATTTAAAAAAAAGTTTTTTTTAAAGTAGTACTTTGAAGGAAAAAAGGGGTGAAAAAAGGGGTTTCCCCCCTTTTTTCAGTAAGTCCAAAGAATTTGAAAGAATGCAATATATTTTATAAATAAAAAGGGTGACGGTTCACAAAGATTACTAGGTGCAAATAGAAACACACATTATTTCCATAGCAGGGAAGATAAAGCAGGACTGGTTAAATTGACTACTTTATTTAAAGAGGAAAATATGTTCTTATTTGGATATCACTTTTGGAATTTGTGCTTGTGAAGAAAAAAAATGAAACTTTGACCTTGGTTTTGTTGATTAGAAAGATTTGGTATAGAAATGGCTAGTTATATATTAATGTGTAAAAGCAAAAAGTTGAGGCTGGAGTGTGTTTATCTTGTACTGTGCCAGGAAGAGTTGGAAGTCAATGCCCCCCTTTTCTTTCTTTTTCTCTTCCTGCTTGTATCTCACACACCCCTTTCCCCGTTCCCTTCCCCTCCCTTAATTTCCTATTTTCTTTTCTTTATATTTTATATAATAAAATAAAAATGATAAATGTTAAAAAAAAAGAACACGATATTTGTAATGAAGATAATACATAATTCAGTGTATCAGAAAAAACTGAGATTCTCTATATTAAACTGGCTGTATGTTTTGACCTTAGGCTGGCCAGGTATTAACCCAGTGCATGGATGTTGGATGGGGAAGACAGACTCGAGCTCAAGCTCAATCCTGACAAGACTAAGTGGCTGTGTTTGTTCGGGTCCCTGGATCCAGAGATATCCCATTGTTGACCCTCAGTGGCATTGCCCTTCCCCATTTGAAATTTGTGTGCAAAATAGGGGCCTTTACACAAGTACATCTAGTGTACGAATTGCATGTTTTCCTGGACTCTCTTCAGATAGTCAATCACACACTGCTCATTTCATGGTTGCGTATTGTGAAGAATTCTACATGGGGCTATCTTTGAAGACCTTATGTCTATCTACAGCTGGTTAGGAAATAGTGGTACAGGCAGAGATGGTGGGGCACTATATTGTGTACATGTGACTCCAGTTCTGGATACAAATCATGATGCTGGTTATCACCTTTAAAACTCATTACAGCTTAGCTCCAAAGCCAGAACCTACCTTACGTGTTCCAGGTTTCAACACAAACCTGTGGATCAGACAAGCCACGTCATCTAGAAATGAAATGTGTATCGTTACGCTAAACTGCTTAATGAAAAATAACTATACTTTTTTATGTGAGATGTTAAGTTTTGTTTTTTCTTCGGGGTACGTTAGGTTTGTGTACTTTTTAAAGATTTGCACCTATTTTCATATATATATGTAGATATGTAGATATGTTTGTACATGTTTTGTCTTTTATGTTTTATGTATTTTTAAAATTACTTAATAAAAATTACTTTTAAAAAAATAGAAATGAAAGAGATCATGAATTCAACTTCTGCCATAGCCATGAAAACTGGCTGGATGACTTTGGGCTCTCCCTCTGTCTTAAGCTCAGCTCACATCACAGGATTGTTGTTGTGGGGAAAATAGGAGGAGGAAGATGTGTCGGACATGTTCACTGTATGAGTTATTTGTAAAGTATTATGACAGGATACAAATAAAAAATAAATAAATAAATTCTCCAATCCCCCCCCCTTTTTAAACCAAGATGATGAGGATGAGGTATAGGGGGGAAAAGATGCAATTCATTCCAAGGTGAGATATTGATGCCTTTAGGGCAGTGATGGCGAATCTTTTTTGGCTTGTGTGCCAAAAGGGTGCACGCGATAGCGCGTGCCCTCCCCCTGTGCATGCGCACAACCCCCACGCTGCCCCCCTGCATATATGCACAGTCCCCCCACTCTGCCCCATCCGCACATGCGCAGAGGTCTCACTGAAGCCTCTGGACTTCCGGTCGGCCCATTGGGTCGTTTTTTGCCGTCCCTAGGGTTCAGGAAAGCCTCCTGAACCCTGGGGAGAGCGAAAAACTGCCAAACGGGCCAAACGGAAGTTCGTTTCCGAACTTCCCACTGGGCCGTTTTTCACCATCCTCAGGGTTCAGGAGGATTTCCTGAACCTTGGGGAGAGCGAAAACGGCCGAAAATAAGAGCTGACATAGGGCAATGCCTCGCGTGCCCTTAGATATGGCTCCGTGTGCCACCTGTGGCACGCGTGCCATAGGTTCGCCATCACTGCTTTAGAGTATGAGGTGTGATAATGCTGCATATTTAGCATACTATTCATATACTGTCTGTCAGGATATAAAGTCTCACAACAGTGTATGTGAACATTATAATCAGTATATAAGAATAAAATATTCAATATTTAACAAATGCATCTAAAATAAATGGTGTTAAGAATTGTTTAAATAGAAATAAATGCCATGCAAATTGAGTGGTGTTTTTTTTAAATCAATTTATTTTAAAAAAAAAACACCTCAGAAAAAAGGTGTGAATTTCACATAAGTGCTCTTATCTTGAAATATGCCTCTCTTAGCCTGTCTTCAGAGTTAAGGACATTGCATTGTTCTGTCACTGGATGCGGTAATTTAAGACACCTCACCAGTAAAGTGAGGACTAAAATACGATCGGGCTGTAATCTCCAAACCTATTTGAGGGGGTTCCTGGTGTGCTTTCTAATCACAACCATTGAAAATGGCAGTAAGAAACAGAAAATGCAGAATCAGTCCTAAAATAGACTTTGTATGTTAAATTTAAAAAATCCCCCTAATTTTTTTTTTGTCCAAATCCTTGGAAGAAAACAGAATATTCTGCTCTGATTACATATGTTGCGTCCTCATTTTACCTGCTTGTTCTTCTGTCTTCAGTTATGTTCAGGGCAATATCTTTCTGCCTAAAGGTTTCCCACCTCCATAAGAGCAGAAGGCTAAAGAACTCAACTGACTCAAGAATATCTAGACCTTCAAAATATATCAATAGAGTGCTTTGTACTAAGGATATTTGTCATATGCCTGATAATCAGGATGGAAAATAAGGGCCTCGCTCTCAAATTTTCAGAATGTATCAGGACCCAACACAGCTCAGTTAGAGAATTCAGGAAGTAAAGATTGTTTTTCACCATTGTAATCCCCAAAGGAGTAGGAGGCCTCAGTCATCAACGGTTGATCTTAACTGTTTAAAAATGATGGGATCTTCTGGATATTGTTGAAAGCTCCAGAGATACAGAAAGACTACTTAAGCCCAGACAAAACTACATGGATATTGCTCAGCATTCTATCTGCTGAACAAGCCAGTAGATAGTTAAGCTTACTTATCGTTAAGTATAGTTAAGCTTGCTTCCCTGCCTTTAATCAGTAAGATAATAATCATACTTTGTCTTTGCTCTTGAATTTAGTTTTCCAGGATGTATCTAAATAGAATACATGGTTGAATCCAATGGGATGGCCAGTGGAATGGGGAGGGAAAGATACCTGAAGATAAAGAGGTTTCTTAAAAGCAACCTATTGTCCCCATCCCCCCAGTGTTGAGAGTGAAACTTCGCTTCTGTTTCAGTGACTTGAGACTAGGGTGGTCTGGAATGGCAAAATTGCCTACCTGATGGAACAGATCAATCCTATTGGACTCTGCCTGCCAACTAGAGGGAGGGGCTTTCCTGAAAGTTCTGGAATGCCCTCCAAGAAGATACAGGAAAAAGCCGTTTGCTGTATAGCCAAAGGGAACTCCATGGCTGCCCTCCTCCCACTACAGTGGTGGCGGTGGGGTTTTATTTTTATCCTCTGCCTTCCGCCTTGCTGCTTCCATCACTGTCACTCTCCAACGTGAGGCAGGGCCTCCCCTCCCTTGGCCCCTGAAGGGAGAAATGGGGTTAGGTAGTGCCAAGAGAGGATTTTTCTGTCTCATTCTTGCCTCTGCGATATTTTGGAGTCAGCCCATTTGTCATGTACCACCTCAGGGGTTTCCCTTCATTTCTTACGAAGTTATTATCCCAAGAAGGATGGCACCCCGACGAGGCCGGGAACCGCAAGACCTTACTTATTTAATGGAGATAGAAGGGAAAGGCCATGTGGTACACCTCAGGCAGAAGAGGAATTTCGTTCCTAAACACTTCCCTGTTTTTACCTACAATGAGGATGGAGACATTGAGGTGGACTACCCTTTCATCAAGAATGACTGCTTTTACTATGGTTTTGTACGTGATGAGCCTTCCTCCCTAGTCACCCTCAGCAGCTGCTCAGGAGGACTCAGAGGCTTTCTACAAGTGGGTAATAAGCTCTACGAAATTGAACCTCTGCAGATATCTACTTTTCAGCACATGGTCTACAGACTGGAAGATAAGGGGAATGATATCCCAATCAAGTGTGGAGTAATGGAAGAAGACAAAAATCACCAGGAGGCCTTGATCCAGAACGGAGAGAATATTGTAAGCAAAAGTGCTTTGAGAGGACTATGGCAGACATACCCCAGGTACATGAAGATAGCGATTGTAGTAGAACATGAACTATATGTCCAATTTGGTGAAAACGAAACTCTCACTGCTAGGCAAGTCCTGGATGTTGTTCACCTTGCAGATTCGCTGTACAAGCCTCTTGGGATTCATCTGGTGGTGGTTGGATTAGAAATATGGTCTCAAAAGAACCTCATTGCAATAGCCAAAAGCATAGACGAATTGCTTGACACGTTCAATACATGGAGGAAAACGGTACTTGTCCAGCATCTAAGGCATGATGTTGGCCACTTATTTGTATATAAGAATTTTGGGATTAAGTTTGGATTATCGTTTGTTGGATCTGTGTGTGATCCGAACTGGGCATCTGCTGTTGAGGCATTTATTACTTCTAGTTTATTTTCTTTCACAATAACTTTTGCTCATCAACTGGGTCATAACCTTGGTATGCAGCATGATGAGAAATCCTGCACCTGTAAACAGCATTCTTGTATTATGGCTCCCTTCCAAAGCAACACAAGTAAGTTCAGCAACTGCAGTTATACCAGTTATTCTAAGCTAATTGATACTAGTAGAAAGCAATGTCTGTTAGTTCCACCAGAACACGAGAAATTGTATGACCTCAAAAACTGTGGCAACAAGGTGGTAGAGAGTGGAGAACAGTGTGACTGTGGTTCAGAGTTCCATTGTGAATCAGATGCATGTTGCCAGTCTAACTGTATGTTGCGTTCAGGAGCCACTTGTGCTTTCGGAACATGCTGTGCTGACTGTCAGCTTCTTCCAGCCGGAACAGTTTGTAGAGAAAGGACTAACATGTGCGATCTTCCTGAATACTGCACCGGAATTTCAGAGTGGTGTCCTGAAGATGTTTATGTACAGGATGGAGCTCCGTGCTCTGATGGGGGCTATTGCTATCATGGAGAATGCTCTACTCACAGTGAGCAATGCAAAGTTATCTTTGGCAAGGAAGCATTGGTTGCCCCACTGGAGTGCTTCAAAGCAATAAATTCTCGAGGTGATCGTTTTGGCAATTGTGGCATTATTCCTGGTAATATGTATAAGAAGTGTCGGAACAATAATGTCTTGTGCGGCAGAGTCCAGTGTGTAAACATTGGTGAAGTGCCTAATTTGAATGAGCAGACCACCATCATTCAAACTTCTTTTAGCAACCAGTTGTGCTGGGGTACAGATTCTCCAAGTGGAATTGGTGTAGCTGATATTGGAGCGGTGAAAGATGGCACACGGTGTGGCCTCGGCATGATATGCCTTAATGGTGATTGCATCAAGGTCTCCCTCCTGAACTATGATTGTAATCAAACCAAGTGCCACGACAGAGGAATATGCAACTCTCATAAACATTGTCATTGTAACTCTGGTTGGGCTCCTCCGTACTGCCTAAAGAAAGGCAGTGGTGGCAGCACTGATAGTGGGCCTCCTCCACCCAGCAGTGCCAGTGAAAGAAGGACTAAAGGCATTGTACTAGTTCTTTCCGCTGCTGCTCTTCTAGCTGGGTTTGGCATCTTATAACAAACTGAACGTTGGATGACAGACTTTGATAACTCTGATTCCGATACGAGGACAAGTGTCCAGCCTGATACTATAAACTCTTAGGAGGCTGGGAGGATATAAGAAATATCCTTTCAGTGCATTGTGCCGCAAATAATGCAATTTGTTTCTGGCAATTTGGCCTCTAAAGATAGTTTTCCGATCTTTATCGCTGTAGCTTTCTAGGCTTATTGCCTTGTGTAAAGCCTTATGGCACTCTGAATGTCATGTGGGATGGGCCGAACATTTAGATAATTACTGGGGAATATCCACAAGAGCGCTGTTGCAGTTCATTCCCCTCCTTATTGAAATGGGTGGTTGTTGCAGACTATGTGGATGTAATCCAGGCTATTGGGAAAACCATCAGATAAAAATATACTTCAAATTCAAACTTTATCCACTACTTTAAATAGCTCTTCCTATAAAAGTTGCTGTATGGAGGGAAGAACTGAAGTTTCTTGTTCTTGTTAAAGCTGAACTCGCTCGGTACTTAACAAAATAACATAATATTTTGGATTCAGATACTTTTGAAAGTATTTTTTGAAAGTATATGCTGCTTATAAAATTTGATTGGAAGTGGACAATGATAGAGCTGCTTAGAGAAGTAAAATGGGTACCTAAGACAGATCAGGTTCACAATGGCATCTTCAGTTGATTTATCTGAATGGCCTATTATGATGAGGTGCATCTTTACACGTGCACATTTTAAATGCCATTTTGAAATGGCAAAAGTGGAGCTGGGGCTGATTGTTGTTTACGTACTGTGAATGGGAAAACGACCAGATGATGAAGTAGCAAAGTCAGAGGTCGCATTTTGCTCGGAAGGAACATTGCTCTAAACTCTAAACAGTAAGAGCGGTACCATTGGGCTCCTTGTGTTTGACATTTCTTTAGAAAAGAATACCTAAAAATGGCACATCCAAGAACTTTTTGCTCAAGAGCTGCATCAGTATCATTAATTAACAGAGATTTGCAGAGGTGTTGAACACGAGATCAAATACTGCACAGAATCATAGTATAAATAATCTACCACAGACCACGTTAACCTGTGACAATATATTTCTTCTAGTGGGGTTTTATATATTTAATACAAGATTTGAGGTAGTGGTGAAATTGTTTGGTGCTCGTACCAACACTCCCATTGACTTCAGTGATAATATAATCATGTGTAACTGTATTGGGAATTGCAGCATCTGCTTGCAGCTTAATTGTTACCCTGCTATTCTGTAGTGACTCCAGTGTATTAACATCGATTCAGAAACTATTTAGTAAGCATGAGAATAAACACGTTATTGTAAAATTGTGATGACAAAAAATTTTTAGTTTGTTCAGATTTTTTTCCTGTAGTTTTTGCAGAAAACACAAGGGCAAATCAGCAGAGTTTTGGGCAATGCTCCTTCAGCAATCAAACATCTGAAATGAATATATTGTTTCTGGAATTGGGTAATATAATATTGCTGTCATTATTTACAAAAATTCAACCTAAATTTTAACCATTCTGTATCATTTACAGTCTGCCTTGCCCACTGTTTTATCTTTGAATTTCCTTTCATAATCCATACACGACCACTGCATTTGTTATCACTTGAGTTTCCTGTAAGAATTAATTTGTGTTTCTGAACAGTAACACTTCTTCAAAACAGACCCGGTTTGCCATATATCTTTAAAAGACGGATCTCACCCAGCTATCATATATTACTTATCACATTGTATAATACAGTAGCTACTTTCAAATGTGCTTTGTTATTGTATAACCATGAGAATTATTACTTTTAGGGATTATTTCAAATTATTTAATAAATTATTTTATACTTATTCTGTTGCTGCATTCTATAGATTTTTATTCTTTAGTAGTGATTTAATTAAAAAGGTATGTGATTATTTCTCAGAGTGTAACATGTTATTCAAAGATTACTGAATCAGAGGTTTTGCTATGAATGCGTCTTAGCCTCCTGGACCATGCAGCATCTATCCATAAGCAAATTTTAGTTAATTTTCTGTTTATTTGAAAATAGTACCCAAAATACAAACCATTGTACATGATTTGTATGTCTGGTGCTCTATTGGTACGGGGTTCTTCAGTCTCATGAATGTCCCTTTTATGTGGATACTGTATTGAATTGATTGTTTAAGAATAGAAAAGGGGTTTAATAATTACATTGTGTTCGATGTTCATTCAATTTTTCATAAAATTTCACTATTTTTAATTGTGTGTTTGATAGAAGCTTTATTTCATCCTAAATTCTTTGCCAATGAATAAATATTCCAAATAGTTCTTTGTAATAGAGGAAGAAGAAAAAACTGTTTTTTTAAAAAATCAGAATTCTTCTGAAATATTTTGCACCTAAATACTGAAAATTGGCGCTGCTGTGGCCTAGAGGTGGAGCTCTTGCCTCACAATCAGGAGGTTGTGAGTTCAATCCTAGGTAGAGGCAGATGTAGGGTCTCCTGCTTAGGCAGGGGGTTGGACTAGATGACCTATAAGGTCCCTTCCGACTCTGTTAATCTGTAATAAATTGCAAATAACAAGACCATAGATAATGCTATTGTGGCCTACTATAGGAGGTTCATAGTCCCAATACTAAATCAGTGCTTTCAGGGTAACTAGGGTAATTCCCTTGGTTTCATGGACTTAAGGAACGTAATAATTTTCTTGTCACAGGACTGCTTGAACTCATTAGATCAGAATCCTTAATAGTACTTTTCTTAGGAGAAAATGGAAATAAGTAAGAAAGCTATATCCCAGGATGGGAGGAGGAAGCTTTACTTTTCCCCTCATTCAATACGTTGCCAAATTTTTGAGGAATGACTCCAGATTGTGAAATTCTCTTCCATGCTTTAATGCTGAGTACTTTGTAGGTGTGGGTGGCAAATTTTGAGAGTCCTTTCCAAGGCACAGACAGATGTATGCATGTATATTTTTATGAATGTATTTGTATGTGTGTGTACATATATTTTATTAATATGACACGACGACATCACGTACACTATATACAAGTATATAGCGTATATTGTATATTGAAGTATATTGAAATTCAAATCTCACCGGCTTAAGGTTGACTCAGCCTTCCATCCTTCCGAGATAGGTAAAATGAGGACCCAGATTGTTGGGGCAATATAAATATACATTGCTTACTGGTGTAAACCGCTTAGAGAGTGCTTGCACTGTGAGGCGGTATATAAATCTCACAAAATAAATAAATAATAAGTAGAAAGACAAATTTCCATCGACGTTGCAAGTTGGAATTCTAATTTAGAGACAGAAGGACAGTTTTTATTGGTGTTATCATTAAACAAGTAGAATGATAATCCTTGTCATATCATTCAGCAATTTATTCATAGATTATAATCTTCTGACTTCCCAATGCTGCTTTAGAGCCATTGAAAACAGTGACTATAATGCTGTTACATGCAGCATACATACCAATAGGAACCTGTCAGCAGCTGTAAAAATTAAAATGGCTTCCTCTAAGTCTGAGGTCTTCAAACTTGGCAACTTTAAGACTTGAGGACTTCAGCTCCTAGAATTCTCCAGCCAGCATAGCTGGCTGGAGAATTCTGGGAATTGAAGTCCACAAGTCTTAAAGTTGCCAAGTTTGGGGACCCCTGCTCTAAGTAATGCAAAACCTCCTTTAAAGACTTGGAGAACAACATGAACAAGAAAAATAATTCAGGTCTGCTGCTTTACCTTCCCCAAGATATAGGATTGGCTTAATGGAATATTCATTTCATCATATTTTGATTCATACCTTTATTAACCCACAGAATCTGTGTCAAAATAAGGCCACCTATTTTTTTTCTTATTTTTGATGCTTTCTGAATTCATTTCTACATTACTGAGTCATGATGAAATGTCTTAATTTAAAAAAAAAATTAAAAAATTATTTATTTCTTTACTAAATTTATTTTTCCAACCATCTTGTTTCAAAGTAACATAACGTGACATGGAAAAATGTACCATAAATAAGATATGATTTATCTGTTCAGCAAAATACTTGGGATGGGGGGGGGGGAAGAGAACCCTCTTCCTGCCAGTCTGTTCCATTCTTCATCGTCCAAGCTCCACCCACATTCCAAAGGAAGCTACATAACTGTTGCTATATACAGAATCCTCCTTTTCATCATCTTATTTACATCTGAGATTCTTTCCAGCTTCTTACTATTCTGTCATCTACTTTACGAGAGCTTCCTTCTGGAAATGAAATATGAGAAGGTGTGCTTTCAAGATTTCCTTCTGCTACGAAAAAAGACCATCCATCTTCTGTGGCTCTTGATGTTCCTCCGTAATCTCCTAACTGTGACTACCAGACAAATACTTCCTCGGGGTTTTATATACGCTTCTTATGAGGTGACCATCCCACAGTTATTACCTCAAAAACCTGGACAATGGGAAGGCCAGAATATCACTTGTGTCCTTCAGTTTGAGGGAAAGAACATCATCATGCACCTCGCACAAAAGAAGAATTTTGTTCCTAAGCATTTGCCCATCTTCACCTACAGTAAGGATGGGGATCTGCAGCTGGACTATCCATTCTTCAGGGATGATTGCTACTACCATGGTTTTGTGCAGGACAGACCCTTCTCTCTGGTCACACTCAGTATTTGCTCCGGAGGTCTCAAAGGCATACTGCAGTTAGAAAATAAGACATACGAAATTGAACCAGTGCAGGGATCTCCTACCTTTCAGCATGTGATATTTCATTTAGAAGACAAAGAGACTGCTTTCCAATTGAGATGTGGCCTAACACAGGAAGAGCAGAAACATCAAGAGACCATGTTCCAAAACCTAGAGAATGTAGTTTCCAAAACTGCATCCAAAGGAGACTGGTGGCTACGCACTCGATATGTAGAAATTGCTTTTGTGATTGAGCATGAACGTTATTTAATGTTTGCCAGAAATGAAACTGTTACTGCTTTGCAAGTTCTTGACATTATTCATATTGCCAATTCTTTTTATGAACCTCTTTCTATTCAGTTATCTGTAGCTGGACTGGAAATCTGGTCACGAAAGAACTTCATAACGATTTCTCCTGCCATAGATAGAACTCTTCAGGATTTCACTGCCTGGAGGAGAGACTTCTTGGTTAATCATCTAAACAGTGATGTTGGTCACTTATTTGCATATAAGTCTTTCGAATTTTCACTTGGGTCGGCTTATGTAGGAACAGTTTGTGATGAAAGGATGGGATCTGCTGTTATCTCATATAAGGCTACCAGTTTGTCCATTATCAGTAGCATATTTGCCCATGAATTAGGGCATAATCTTGGCATGCAGCATGATGGACAGTACTGTAGTTGTGGTAACGCTTATTGCATTATGGCTCCAGTTCATGAAGTGACTGATAAATTTAGCAATTGTAGTTATAATGACTATTTTCTGACAATGAATGCTCCATGCTTGTTAAGTCCTCCAGAGCCTGATAGAATCTTTAAAATCAAATCATGTGGCAATAAAGTAGTAGATAAGGAAGAGCAGTGTGACTGTGGTTCAGAAGCTCAATGCAAGCTGGATCCATGTTGTCAGTCTAATTGTACATTTCGTTCTGGTGTCAATTGTGCTTTTGGTGAGTGCTGTGCTAAGTGTCAGTATCTTAAGTCTGGAACTATTTGCAGAAAGAAGACTAACTATTGTGATCTTCCCGAATACTGCAATGGGACTTCTGAGTGGTGTCCAGGAGATGTTTACATGCAGGATGGTGCCCCATGTAGTAACGATGCGTACTGTTATCATGGAAACTGCATATCTGAGGATACACAGTGCAAAATGATTTTTGGCTTCAGTGCAAAAACTGCTACAGATATTTGCTTCAGAGAAATGAATGCTAAAGGCAATCGCTTTGGCAATTGTGGCCTTAAACATGGAATTTACCACAAATGTCAAACTAAGAATACCCTGTGTGGCCGAATCCAGTGTGAAAATGTCCGAATCTTACCTTCTTTGGAGGAACACAGCGCCATAATTCAAGTCCCCCTTGGTGATAAGCAGTGCTGGAGTACAGACTACCACAGTGGAATGAAGACGGCCGATATTGGAGCAGTGACAGATGGAAGTCCTTGCGGCAAGGATAGGATGTGCATTAACAGAAAATGCGTGAGCGTGTCTCTCTTGAATTATGACTGTAACGTCACCAAGTGCCATAATCGGGGAGTCTGCAACAGTCACAAACATTGTCACTGTGATTATGGCTGGGGTCCTCCAGACTGCCTGAAGAAAGGGCATGGTGGCAGCATTGATAGTGGGCCTCCTCGACCACGCAAACATTTAACCACTATTGCAAAAGCTGGGATTATTGGAGGGATTATATATGTCCTTTCTTCTGCTTTTGTTTTGGTTAGTGTAGGGATATATTTCAGATACAGATTTATTCGCTTATTTAGAAGGCTTAGAAGAACTGAGTCACCAACTACAGAAGTGAGTGCACAGTAAGTCACAGAAATGAAGTATATCAAATATGTTCAGAAGAGTTAATGGATATTATTATATAAAATGTATTTGAGCTTCTGGAATTTGAGTATTAATTTATAATGCTGAAAAAAAAATGAACTTAATTTCAGGCAGTGTCATTTGTAAAAGTTCTGTTTTATTGCCCGGGAACCAACTCTCCGGTACATGCTGAAAGCATTTCATTAGGAATTTACTACATTAATTAATTATCAAAGAAGAAGAAGAAAATAATAATCTAACATTGCGGTTTCAAAATTCTAGCTGAAACATAGTATGGGTGTTTGGAAGACCCTGAAACAGGGTCTTCCAGCCTGGCAGTCAACTTCATAGCAGCTATTGCTCAAAGAGGAGGAAAATGTTGCAATGACAACAACAACAACAAAAATCGCTCATGGTTTTTATGGATTGCACAGGTATCAACCTATATCGCATTTACTACTAATAGTACTCTTCTCATCATCTTTCCCATGTCCTAGACTTATCTTCTTCACATCAAGGGCCACCTGTACAAACAGCACACTCTCTGTGTAGGAAAATCCCAAGCCTGAACATGGCAGACTGTAGTGAGTTCAAGACTGGAATCTGCCCTGTGTGCTGGAAGACTCCATGGAAAAATCAAATTTGAGGAGAGAATTTCTCTTGATAAGAAGTCGTCTTTATATAAGACACCCCTGTGCTTTAGAACTGATCGCCAGTCCTCCGTAGCATGAGGGACACTGATACCCTCCTTTCCTCATAATTTAAACATTTCATTCTTCAACTGCAATAAAGCCAAGTACCATCCCATCCTCCAGTGTTATCAAGAGACAATGAATGGGAAATCACACACGACTACTGAGTGGGTGAGGAAGATGTCTTTTATCCACTCTCAGTGAGTACCTCCAATTTGGGGGCATTTTTAGAAAAGATAACTGAGACATTTCCTAGTTCATGGGGTTCATGATGAGGAACCCCAATAGAGGCTCCCCCCCCCTAAACTGAATTCGACATTTGCAATGGCTCAAGAAAGGACGTTAGCCAGTGAAACTGCACTGCGCAAGTGACAGAAACCAGAAAGAGAAACTAAGGTACATGGTATCACATTTGAGTGGATTAAAAATGCAAAGCAACAAGCTCAGATAACATAAGAAACTCCTTCTTCGCAATCACTGAACATAGATTCAGACATATCAATATCTGCTTACACTGCAAAGGATTATATATTCTGTGCAGATTGAAGGATGTAGAATGTAGCGGCTATTCAATAAGGTGATACGCTGTACAAGGTTCTTTAGTATGACCTCAGCACTGTACTAAGAAGTCAGATCACCTAGTTTCAGATGAACTTGACTTTTCACAGGGTAATGAAGATCAGCAGCTGCATCATGTTCAGAATGTGTGTAAGAAATAGCCAAGATGATGTAATTGAATGTTAATTGAAGCTTCGTAGACTTGAGATGTTTTGGACTACATTATGCGTAGTTAGCAAGGATACTTTCTATTGCATATTTTCAAAAGAGCCTCCTCTCAAATTTATTTATTGATACATTAATTTATATGGACGTCCATCTATCCAAAAAACTCTTGGCAGCAAACAAGATGAAAACAAAGGGTTCCAATAAACCTTACCAAACAATGAATAAAAGGATAGTGAAACTCATTTAAACTGCAAAACCACTAATCGCATACAACCAGCCCACTACTAACATCTTGACTCTGATGCCTATGGGAAAAGCCCTTTTGAAAGGCCAGTAGACTACAAACTCCACATTTGGGGGGCGGCGATGCTGTTCCATAGGCCAGGTGGCATAACAGAAAAAAGATGCTTTGGGGGATCACCAGAAGACATTGTTTTTTCAGTGGTACCAGAGCATGCCTACTTTACCAAATCTGGTAGGATGGGCAAAAATCACCAGGGAGAGGCAGTCCTGCAAGAGATCTGGTCCTAAGCTATTTAACACTTTAAAGGTAACAACCATCTTCAACTGTACTCAAGCCTATTAGGAACTGGTACCACTTACACAGCAGCATTGTTGTATGGGTATAATATAGGTATGTATGTCACTGCACTCTGGACAAGCTGAATGCTGTTCAAGGGCAGCCCCATGTAGACCATGCTGCAGTAGTCCAATCAAATTACTAAGGCGTGAGTGACTATGAGCATTGTCTCTCTATTTAGAAATACAGTAAGTGCAACTGATGCACAAGATGTATCTCTGCAAAAGTTGTCCTGGCTAAGGCTGCCACCAGCTCCTTGAGCAAGAATTGTGAGTCCAGGAGAGCCCCCACATTATGCATCCTGACTGGAGGAATGTAATCCCATTTCCCCATTATGGAAAATCACTAGATCCAGGGGAGGGGGCTAAAATGCCCACTCAGTCTTACCAAGGTAGAGCTAAAGCTTTATCCGTTCAGATTTCCAGCCTCCAGGCATTGGCAAAGCACCTTGCATCACTTGGCCAGCCCAAGCTTTAATATACAATGGAGTATCTTCACCATGCTGATACTTAATCCCATGCTGAAAAATGACCTCACTCAGTAGTTTCATATAGAGTATGTGTGTCAAATATTGCTGTCACATGACGTTTTGCAATGTTTTACCCATTTGCAGAGCTGGGGTGGGCGTGGCCTGCGTGTGACGCATCTGGCCCACGGGTCACCAGTTTGACACCCCTTATGTAGAGATTCCTGTAAATAGGAGGGAGGAGACAGTCATGCTTTCTGGCAGCCCACTATGGCTAGACCCGTGATGGCGAACCTATGGCATGCATGCCACAGGTGGCATGCGGAGTCATATCTGAGGGCACACGAAGCGTTGCCCTATGTCAGCTCCAGCGCGCTGGCCAGCTGATTTTTGGTGTTCCAGAGGGCAGGGAATGGCCGTTTTCGCCCTCCCCAGGCTTCAGGAAAGCCTCAGGAGCCTGTGGATGGCGAAAAATGGACCCAACAGGCCTACCGGAAGTTTGGAAACAAACTTCCGGTTCGGCCATTGGGCCATTTTTCGTCCTACTCAGGCTTCAAGTGGCTTTCCTGAACCCTGGGGAGCGTGAAAAACGGCCCAACTGGCCTACTGGAAGTTTGGAGGCTTTAGTAAGGTCTGCGTGCATGCGCGGGGGGCAGCACGGGGGGAGGGTTGTACACGCATGTGCGGGGAGAGGGCATTGCATTATGGGTGTGGGCATGCGTGCGTGCACTATTGTGCACGTGTGCGCCCTTTTGGCACCCGAGCAAAAAAAGGTTCGCCATCATTGGGCTAGACCATTCCTGTTCTACTAGTACTGATTTGAACCAGCCTTCTAGGGGACAGGAAAACCACTGAAGACCTGGGCCTCTCTCTGTCAACCCTCTGAACTAGTTGAACACCTTGACTGGTGGTACTAATAGCTGCCAAGAGATGAAGAAAGATCGAGATGGATACAGTAGCCCCTTCCCAGGCCACAAGAGTTGACTAATGTGATAACTCTTGTCAGTGCTATATCCTGATATGAAACCCAACTGCTAGAGATCCAGATAATCCATTTCTTACAGAGCCTTTTGGAGCTATGCATTCTCAGTTATGATCCCCAAAAGTGGAAGGTTGGTGTCTGGATGAGAATTGTCGAGTAGAGTTGAAACCAGTAATGGTCTCGTGAGTAAGGATAAAACTAGTATCTTCTTGAAGACAAGTGGAACAACCTCCTTCCTACAAAGAGGCATCTGCCACATTGTAGTAGTCTTTATTTTATTTTATTATTTATTCAACTTACACAGCTGCCCATCTTACACACATGACTCTAGGCAATGTATAATACAATAAATATATAATACAAACAAAAACACATAGCAACTGAACATATAAAATGACCACCAACACAGCCAAGAGACAGGCTCTATTATACACCCACTCTATTATACACTCCAATCCCAGGCCAGGGCACAAATCCATGTTTTCAGCACCTTGTAGAAGGCCAGCAGGATCAGGCCCATCTAATGTTGGAAGGAAAGAGGGTCTAAAATGCAGGTACCATGGCATAAAGGCTCTCCTGAGCCCTGCCAGGTTACACACCTTAGCTGCTGGCTATGGTCCGCGTGTGGAAGTCATCATGTTTTATCTGTGATTATGCTGAAAAGAAAGTTGTTGGAAGCTGCAATATACAGTAGATGTGTGGTATCTCTTTCCCAAATCTTCCAGATCATTGTCATGAAATAGGAACATTTTAAGAAGGAGCTGATTCTTATCACAAGGTATCAACCCAAGAGATGAATAACATCAGTATTGGTCAACACTCACTCAAAGTGATTAATAGATGTTGAAAATCTATTAGTTTCTCTGAGGAATTGGGAGACTATCGGAAGTTATACCACGTCAGTGTATTTGTTGCACAATTCACATAAAATTCAGATATTCACCTTTTGTCTTATGTGGAAAAATCGAACAAGAACTTGAAAATCATGTTAAGCATAAAGGTGTGGAGCAAAGATGCAGCAGCTATGGCCATTGTGGCATTTTTAAAACCTAACGGGAAATAACAACTATAGAAACATTATAAATAAGGTACTTAAACATTTTATAATATATATCCCACTTTTATTTTCTACAAATAACTGAAGAAGACAAACACATCAAACACAGTTTCCTTTTTTCCCTACAACAACTCGTGCTGTTCTTGCTACATAGAGAGTTTGCAAACTTTTACCTAACTGAACTGTGTCAGCAACTGGCTATTAATGATTTGATAATGAATGTCCAAACTATTATTATCCATCACAGAGTATTCAGAGTTAAGCATATTCTGTTTGGAATCCCCGAGGTTGCTAAAAATTTCAACATTTCATGGAGATTCCACATTTTGGAGAAATTCAATACTGTGTTATACTATGTTAATATTCTGGTTTGGGAATCAATAGGGGAGGAACTTGATCAGTGTGGTATTCCTTAAAAGAGAAACAAAAATGAAATTTCCTCTATCCCCTTCTTAGGTGCCTTTATTGATACTTTGGTGTAATGATCTAATCAAGATAAAATTTTTGCAATGCTTGATGCTCCAAAATTAAACAGGGACTTCAAGTTCCCTAGAGTTTCTTAATTTTTATAATGAAAACAACTAGTGAGTCACTTCATCACTGTACTAGGCACTTCATTTGCTACACAAAGAAATTATGTGACTTTGCATATGCATCATAATGCTAATAGAAAGAAACACAAAGCGTCTTGTTACTCGGATCAAAACTCCAGAAGCAGTATAGGCCATTTTTCTAATCGATCAGGATTTTAATATTTTTTCCAAAAAATTTCGCAGTGTAGGTATGGCTTCCTGTTTTTGTGTACGCTCTCATACTAGAAAGTTGTATGAGTTTATTGATGTGGCCTCATGCTAGAGGCCTCGAGAACTGCCTCCCCTTAAAGCACGGGTCTCCAACCTTGGTAACTTTAAGCCTGGCGGACTGCCAGGCTTAAAGTTGCCATGGTTGGAGACCCCTGCCTTAAAGGATAGCTTGTATAGCTTTAGATGTTACATTATCTACTGACCACTAGGACTACCGTATTTTTCGGAGTATAAGATGCACCTTTTTACCCCCCAAAAGAGGGTGAAAATTTGGGTGCGTCTTATACACCGAATGTAGCCCCACCCACCTGCCGGCCCCCACCCTTCGGAGGTTTTTAGCCTCTGTGCGTCGCATTTTCGGGCGGTTCCAGGCGGCGGGGATCCTCACTTCCACTTCCATGCTCTCTTCTGCACCACGTGCAGAGCAAGGTAAAGCTGCTGGCGGCAGGGGAGCAGGCACGGGGTGGGGGGGTTCCTCCATGCCGCAGGCTCCGCTCAACCTGCTGGAAGTGGAAAAATGGAAGTTTTTGTTATTTCAGATTATCTGAGGCGTTATGAAAAAGCAGCGAAGAGTTGTTGAAAATTACCTCTGTGTTGTCAGAAAGGATTTGGGGATTGTGTATGCCTGGAATCAACAAAAGTTGGATGGGGAGGAGGGGGTGCTTGGTGAAACGTCCCAGGCAGGATAGGCTGCCTTCAGCCCTTTTAGCAAAATCACCGCACATGGCTGCCATTAACTCCCTCGCTCTCCCTGCACCCCGCACCAAGACTGGGCATGCCAAAAATCTGAGAGGAGGCTTGTTGGAAACTACTCCTCACTGAGCTGTTCTTATGGCAACCCAGCCGGAGCAATAAACACTCTCCCGCGCGAGTGGACAAGGGTGAGTTGCTCTACCAGCACAACGCAGGAGGGAGGGGAGGGGTGTGCTTTGGTTGGGCTTTTTTACGCGTCCGAGGAGGAACCACCTGTGCATATTCCTTTCCTGGCAGGAAGCGGAGAGCAGACTCGCCAGGGTCTGACCTGTAGCCATAGCTGAGAAAACTCACCTGGGTGCCTTGGAGCCGGTGCCCTTGGGAGGTCGGTGCTATAACCACACCATGGGGTGCTCGAGCAGCGCTCAGAAGCGGAGTTTGGGAGAAGGTGTGTGTGTGTGTGTGTAAGACATTCAAGGCTGGAAAAGCCTGGCCGACAAGAGAGCTAAATCCACGCGGATTTAAAATAACAATTTTAGAAAATGCAGCTCCCCCCCCCCCCAATATCTGCAACTGAAGATCTGATTACGTTGCCTTTATTACTTCAGGACAGCCTGTTCTTGGCTGCCCTGGTTGATTTCTCCTTTGTGTATCCCATTCCATCATCGGAGGACAGGTAATTCCCAGCCCCCCATTTCAAAAGTTAAGCTTTGCTCTGGTCTTGCCCCTATTCGCACCCTTGTCCATTCTCTATGACACTTAGAAGAAATCAAAAGAGGAAAACACTTAATCATTCATTATGGATGAACCTAGTGATAAAATTCCATTCTAGAAACATACAAGTAAATCCTGAGGAATAAATCATCACTTTGTTGAATGAGCCTATTTTAACAAATTAGCATAGGGCTGTTATCCTTATTTATAATTAATAATGACATATTGCTCTTTTGCAAGTTGGTTTGCCCTTAATGCCACCCTACCCACTCCAGTTAAATGCCCATATGGTGATAGGGTTTGTTTTAAATGGATAAAAAGATCTGTGCTGCTCATTATCAAAATCCGAGTGGAAGTGAGGACACAGCTGATCCTGATGCTGGTAGGCAGAGGCAGAATTGTTTTTTTCTTGTTTTGCTCCCCCAAAATTAATAGCAATAGCAATAGCACTTAGACTTATATACCGCTTCATAGTGCTTTACAGCCCTCTCTAAGCGGTTTACAGAGTTCAGCATATTGCCCCCAACAATCTGGGTCCTCATTTAGGTGTGTCTTATACTTCGGTGCGTCTTATACTCTGAAAAATACGGTAGGTACTATATAACCAGCTTCCTCCTACTTGGGACACTTAGGTATCCTCCATACTAGATGATTGGTGTTCAACCTTTAACGGGATTTGAATCCATAGGCCTTTATTGACTTCACAATGCACTTAGCTTTGGAAGTTACAATTGCTTCCTTTTACTATATGCTCTCATACTACCGTAGATATTAACCCATGTTTTCTATGACAGACTGGTAAGCAAGAATGTGGGCAGGCAGATGGAGCCAGTCTCCATCTTTGTAGTGCTTTATCTCCCTTCAAGCTAACTAGGAGAGGGAAAAGGTGTCATTGCACTGACTATAGCATTGTTTTCTTTTTTCTATAGTAGATATAAGAGCACGTGTGTGAAATATTCCTTTTTATCCTAACTCTCTCAACACACATTCACACACTGACATAAGAACACTTCTGTCAACTCCTCCCTAATTTTCCATTAACAACTGTTGGAAAGAAAATCCATCTGGTTCAAGTCCAAGCCGGGAATAAAATAAAATGGAGGCTGATTGGAAAGAAAATTTAATGATGAACAGAACCACGCACAAAGACGGTATGCAGTTATGGGTCAGCTGAACTTTCTTTCCAATCAGACTCCATTTTATTTTATTCCCGGCTTGGATCTGAACTGGATGGATTTTCCTTCCAACACAACTTTTAGCAATGCAAAGATGGGCATCTCATGTTAGCAGGTGGCACAGGTATAAGTCCTGAAATAGGAAATAGAATAGAATAGAATAGTGGTTAAATGAAGAAACTTAAGGAAACTCTCTAAATGAATGGATAATTAGATATCTAAGTTACATTGTACAATAGTTAAGATGTGTATACAAATAAAGGAGATAATAGTGCTATATATTAGAAATATGCATACATTTGCATTATAACAAATATTTTAGTTGGAAGAACACTATTTTGATTATTTCATTTTTAGTTTGCAAAATATAAAATATTGATGACTTGTTTAAATATACAAAAATCTCACAATTAAATGAAATAAATCTTTACATTAAAAAAATAATAGACTCGCCCAAGAGCTGTAAAGAATAAAAAAACCCATATAAACTAAAAAAGAAACAAAGAAAATCTATTTTATGTACTAAACATCCTAATTTTTACTGGCTTACTAATACATACCATAAACTACTATGATTTATTTAAAATATCCTTATAAATTATCACGAATTATCTGTCAAAGCAGTACATATTGTTTCATCTTTTGCATAGTTGAAAATACAGGTCATCCTCATTTAGCGACTGCTTTGTTTAGGAATTGTTTGTAGTTATGACGATGAAAAAGTAACCTTATGACCAATCCTCACATTTATAACCTTTGCAGGTCTGTAAAGCAAAGGAAAGCTGAAACTCATAAGCATAGTTGCTGTTTCTCTCAGTAACCTCTTTTGTTAATGACCGAGTTGCGGGTTCCAATTGTGATCACTAAATGAGGACAATCAGTATTGCCTTTTTCCAAAACATATTTTAACAGCTATTCCTTAGCATCTGAAATAACATCATTCCCAATTTCTCACTATGATTCTTTTAACCATGACCGCCATAATAATTCCCTGATAAACAGTCAAACTGCAAAGCTTCAGTATTATAATTCAATCTAACATAAACTTCTTTAACATTTAAAGATTTTCCCATAAATCCACTTATAGCAATAGCAATAGCACTTAGACTTATATATCTGGGGGACTTTAACTTGCCTTCGGCTGGTGAAACCTCTGGGGTAGCTCAGGAGTTCATGGATTCCATGACAACCATGGACCTGACCCAAGTAATCCAGGGTCCGACTCATGAGGGAGGCCACATGCTCGACCTAGTGTTTCTTTCGGGACAGTGGAGAGATGATCTGAAGATAGGGGACATAGTCACCACCCCGCTGTCATGGTCAGATCATTTCCTACTGAGGTTGGATTTCGCAGCCGCATTCCTCCCCCGCAGGGAGGCGGGACCGACTAGGTGGTTCCATTGAGTTGACAGGGGCAAGACTTAATCCAGCATTGTGGGAGGAGTTTGAGCCTGTTTCTCCTGATGACGTGGACAAGGCCGTGGGTGCGATGAGCTCTTCCACCTGTTTATTGGACCAGTGCCCCTCCTGGTTGGTTTCGGCCAGCAGAGAGGTGGCACGAGGCTGGATCCAGGTGGTGGTCAACACTTCTTTGAGGGAAGGATCCGTACCACAGCCATTAAAAGTTGCGGTGGTGAGACCCCTCCTCAAGAAGCCTTTCCTGGATCCAGTGGATTTGAAGAACTTTCATCCGGTCTCCAACTTACCTTTCATAGGTAAAGTTGTGGAGAAGGTGGTGGCTTTTCAGCTCCTTCAGCTATTGGAGGAAACGGATCATCTAGACTCCTATCAGTTGGGTTTCAGGCGCAGCTTCAGTACAGAAACTGCCTTGGTTGCCCTGATGGATGATCTCTGGCGAGCCCGGGATGGTGGAAATTCCTCCATCCTGGTGCTACTTGACCTCTCAGCAGCTTTCGATACCATCGACCATGGTATCCTTCTGCATCCTCTCGGCGAGTTGGGAGTGGGAGGCACCGTTTTGCGGTGGTTCTCCTCTTATGTCGCCAATAGGATGCAGTCGGTGTTAACAGGAGGGCAGAGATCGCTCCCTAGGCCCCTGTCATGCGGGGTGCCTCAGGGTTCGGTCCTCTCGCCCATCCTGTTCAACATTTACATGAAACCGCTGGGGGAGATCATCCGTAGACACGGGGTGAGTTTTCATCAGTATGCTGACGACACCCAGCTGTACATCACCACCCCGTCTCAATTCAGTGAGGCAGCTGATGTAATGTGCCGATGCCTGGACGACGTTAGGACCTGGATGGGGAGAAAGAGACTCAGACTCAACCCCGACAAGACTGAGTGGCTTTGGATATTGCCTCCTAAGGACTATGACAACTGTCCCTCCTTGGTTCTCGAGGGAGGGAAATTAATCTCCCTCGGAGCAGGTCCGCAATTTGGGGGTCCTCCTAGATCCACAGCTAAAATTAGATCAACACCTTACGGCTGTGGCTAGGGGGGCCTATGCACAGGTTCTCCTGGTGCACCAATTGCGGCCATACTTGGAGAAGGAGGCTCTACTCACGGTCACTCATGCCCTTGTCACCTCCCGACTGGAGTACTGCAATGCGCTCTACATGGGGCTACCCTTGAAGAGTATTCAGAGACTTCAGTTGGTGCAAAATGCAGCTGCGCGTGTTGTGGTGGGTGTGCCAAGGTACACCCACGTTACACCTATACTCCGCCAGCTGCATTGGTTGCCCATCGGTCTCCAGGTACAATTCAAGATGTTGATTATCATCTTTAAAGCCCTGCATGGCTTAGGACCAGGTTACCTTTGGGACCGCATTCTGCCTCATACTTCCCTTCGACCGGTTAGGGCCCACAGAGTGGGCCTCCTCCAGGTCCCGTCAGCCAAACAATGCCGACTGGCGGGCCCTAGGGGGAGGGCCTTCTCTGTGGCGGGCCCCGTGCTCTGGAACTAACTTCCCCCAGAGACCCGAACCATCCCCACCCTGCTGGCCTTCCGAAAAGCCGTGAAGACATGGCTCTTCCTGCAGGCAGGGGGTGAGACTAGTTCAATCTGAGCTCCCCCCCCCCGGCATGGCTGATGGTGAATATTTTTTAACTTTTTGTAAATTTTTAATTGCTGTTTTTAACTGCTGTTTATTATTAGTGTTCTCGTATAATTGCTGTACGCCGCCCTGAGTCCCTCGGGAGTAGGGCGGCATAGAAGAACCAATAATAAATAAATAAATAAATAAATAAATAAATAAATAATAAATATCGCTTTGCAATGCTTTAAAGCCCTCTGTAAGCAGTCTACAGAGTCAGCATATTGCCCCCAACGATATGGGTCCTCATTTTACCGACCTTGGAAGGATGGAAGGCTGAGTCTACCTTGAGCCTGGTGAGATTTGAACTGCCAAATTGCAGGCAGCCGGCAGTCAGCAGAAGTAGCAGTACTGCAGTCTAACCACTGTGCCACCACAGCTCAGTGACTTATATAATAAAATATCATTCCAAAATATACCAGATGATCACATGACCATATCTTGTGTGTTGATGAATCCTCAATTTTCAAAGGAAAATTTAATGTCCAACTTTCAGGGAGTCAAATACACTCAACATAGAATTTTATTCTAATTTACTTTAACTTTAATTTCAAAACTGTTCCTACCATTTAAACATTTTAAAGCACACAAAGTTATCAATAGGTCATTATCAAGAATTCTAGTTCTTAGGTCAATTTGGAATATCCCCAAATGTTCTCTTTAAAAATATTTTTCAACTTTTAATAGAAAGATGTTGCGGATTTTACTTCTATCACGGATCATTCAAATAATACAGCATTTCAAGCAGGAAGTTGTAGTAACAAGAAACCACAATTAAAATCCATCAGCTCTTTTATTACTTCTTCATTTTCTGCTGGAATATTTTTATTCTCACTAAGAATTAGTCCAGTCAGTCACCATAATTGTTTAAAACTGTTCTCTCTCTTGCTGAAAATCAGAACATTTCTTTCCAGGATAGATGAAAAATTTGAAGGATGCTTGTTCCTGTCCCCTCTATCATGGTTCATTCAAACAATAGAGCATCTCAAGTATCTTTCAAACAAGCGAAGTCTCTGGTCTGTATTGGCCCATTTATGGATTATTTCCAATTTTCCTGTAAGGGGTGTGTGCTCAAATTCAAAACTTAGTAGTGTCTATTCTTTGGCTATCAGTTTTTGTTCTTGCTTTATTAAGCTCCGCCCATATTCCAAAGAATTCCATGTATTGTTGCTATGGTCAGAATCTTTCAACTTCTGATTCGTACACATCCTCCCGTATTTTTCTCTAGTCCACAAAAGTTATAATGGACTCTCTTTCCACGAATAAGGTGTCAGAGGTCCTACTTTGATGGGTTTCTTTCTCTTGATGGAAAATGGATATGTATATTTTATGGCTATTTGTGATGCTGTTGAGGAAGAGCTTGGCTGAAACCATTGAAGAGAGATGGCCTCCAGGCTTTAGGCGTATTTCTTATGAAACAATCATTCCAAGGAAAGTGACTCCCAAGTCTGGACATGAGGAACCAGAGCATGTAAGCTATTTCCTGAAGATTGGAGGGAATAACCAAGTGGTGCATCTCAGACGGAAGTGGGGTTTGGTGCCTAAACATTTCCCTGTGTTCTATTATAACGAAGAAGGAGATCTCCAGGTGGACCAACCTTTCATCAGAGATGATTGTTTTTATCATGGCTTTGTTCAGGATAAACCCTCTTCTCTGGTCACCCTCAGCTTTTGCTCAGGAGGACTCAAAGGTGTTTTGCAACTAGAAAATAAAACTTATGAAATTGAGCCAGTTGAGGCATCTGCTATCTTTCAGCATGTTGTATATTCGCTGGAAGAAGAACCAGGTGCTATCTCGATGAGATGCGGACTAACAAAAGAAGAGGAATGGTATCAAAAGGCCATTATGCCAAAAATGGAAAACCTACAGGATAGAAGTGCTTCCAAGTGGTGGCCACACACTAGACATGCAGAGATTGCTTTTGTGATAGATTATGAACGATATTTGAAATTTAACCAAAATAAAACTCTAGTTGCCATGAATGTAATAGATATTCTTCATATAGCAAATTCAATGTATGAACCACTGTCTGTTAAACTGTCTTTAGCTGGACTGGAAATCTGGACCAAAAGGAATCCCATAAACCTTAAGTGGGACATACATAAGACTCTTACATCTTTCACTGATTGGAGAAGACGATCACTACAAAGACGTCTAAGGAATGATGCTGCTCATTTATTTGCATTCAAGCATTTTAGTGAGCTAGGATTAGCATACACAGGAGGAATTTGTAGAGATGACTATGGATCTGCTGTTGAACAATACATAACCACAAGCCTGTTCACTATATCTTTAATATTTGTTCACGAGCTAGGACATAATCTCGGAATCAGCCATGATAAAAAATATTGTTCATGTGAAAAAGTTCAGTGTGTTATGGCTGCAATCCTTTCAGGCTACGATAAGTTCAGCAATTGTAGCTATAAGGATTATTTCAAGAACAGAAATGCAAAGTGTTTACTAGATCTACCAAATCCAAGTAAAACATACACCATCAAATTTTGTGGAAACCAAGTAGTGGATGTTGGAGAGCAATGTGATTGTGGTTCTGAAGCTCAGTGCAAGTCAGATCCCTGTTGCCAATCTAATTGTATGTTGCGTCCTGGTGCTACTTGTGCATTTGGCTTATGTTGTGACAAGTGTCAGTATCAAGAAGCTGGAACTGTTTGCAGAACAAAGACTAGCAGTTGTGATCTTCCTGAATACTGCAATGGAACTTCTGAAAGGTGTCCTGAAGATGTTCATGTGCTGGATGGTGTCCAATGCGCAGATGGTGCATATTGTTATAGTGGAAATTGCAACACTCACGACAAACAGTGCAAAACAATTTTTGGCAACACAGCAATAGCTGCTTCTGATGTTTGCTTCAGGGAAATGAATACCAAAGGTGATCGTTTTGGAAACTGTGGCCTTGAATATAAGAAGTATAAAAAATGTAAAATTGAGAATGTCCTGTGTGGCCGTATCCAGTGTGAAAACGTGAAAGGATTTCCTTCTTTGGAGGAACACAGTACAATAATTCAAACTTCCATTGACAATAAGCAATGTTGGGGTATTGACTACCACCTTGGAATCGACAGAGATATTGGTGCAGTGAAGGATAGCACCCCTTGTGGCAGTGGCATGATATGCATCCATCAGAAGTGTGTCAGTATAGCCAGCTTAATGTATGATTGTAATGTCACAAAGTGCCATAATCGGGGAGTGTGCAATAGTCGTAAACATTGTCACTGTGAATACGGCTGGAAACCTCCCGACTGTCAATATGAAGGCTACGGGGGCAGCATAGACAGTGGACCAGTTGGACAACTGTATGTCGGTAGACATTTTGCAAAAACTAGAGTGATAGGAGGATTAATATACGGCCTTTGTGGTGGTATTATTTCTGTTGGCGTGCTTGTATATTTCAGAAATAGACTAATGTACATGTTTAGGAGACGGGCGGGCAAAATTCATCCAACAGAATCAACAGAAGAAGAATATCAACAGTAAATCATAAACCATAACAACATACAAGGTATCAGATATAAAGCTTGGGACCAATGGATAAAGATTAAATGAACTAACTTTGGGGGTGGTGGTATCTTAGTGTTTAAATTCCATTTTAACATGATTTTTCTTTCAGATTGATTTATGAAAAACCTTTCTTTGAAAAGAAAGGACTTCTGATATACTGTATATTAATTTTATTTAAGACGCATCCTTTTTATCTGAATTTCTGTATCACACAAGAAGTAAACAGTTCTAAAATTAATTCATAACTTTCAATAGAAACTACGGAGAGAAAGTAAATCCTGTAGTAGCCTTCTCCAATTGGTCAGTCATAATACTAGAGGAATTCAGTAGGAAATGATCAATGACACTTCCTCATAACCCAGAGATAAATCTCTTTCATCTCTACTACTAGTAGCACTATGACGTCATTGTATTTTCCGTCCTCATTTGATAGAATCATCATCTTCACACCAAGGATTACTTGTACAATCAGCATGCTCTTGTTAGTAGGAAAAGATCACACAAGACTACTAAATATGTAAGGAAGATGTTTTTAACAGCTCTCTGTGAGTACTGAATCTTGGTTGGAAACATTTGAAATTGCCTTCTTGAGATATTTGTATCCAGCCTTGCCTTTTTCGTAGCTCTTTGTGGATTTCTGCAATATTACGTTTCTTATTTGTGATCCTGCTTGGCTTGTGAACTTCCATGCATTGCCACTCCTCTGAATATGCAATGCCAAAACCAGCTCTTTCTTCTCATTGCTTCTGTTCTGAAACAGGAGAAATCATACTTCCTCGTTTATCCCACATACTGCAAAACTATTCATTTCTGCTTTTGCTTTGACAGTTGAAAGGCATGGATTACTTATTTGTCCCCAGTACATTTATCTTTTATTAATCCATTGATTTGCTTTCCAGAAAGCCTTGGATGTAAATAAAGCTTTCAAAGTATCTTTTGATGTTTTCTTTCATAATGTAGGATACCTAGAAGAAACTGCTGTAATATTTCTTAATAGTTATTGCTTCTAGACTGGGAGGAGCTGTTTTCTTCAAGGCATCCGCCCATAAAAACCAACCATGTCTTAAGTTGCCACATATATGCTTGATTCCCACTCCCCATCTTTCTCTGCTACATTTATCATTCACAGTGCTGCTGTTCCTAGAAAATCCAGTTGACAGGTTTGAAAACTTTTTATGGGAAAGATGACCAGGGAAACAGCAACACATGGATTGAGAAGAAAAAGGAAGATGACAGCACTTTTCCAAGAACTGTAATAGTTTGTTCAGTCCACGTTGTGTGCCAAGTCTGTTTCTTTGACAATGGAATTTTTCCCTTTGATTCTTGCAGAAGCTTTCCCTTAACACATTTGGGAAACCATGTAAGTTCAATTTGAAAAGTCCCAGCCTAGAGGAGCAAATGAGGAAAGGATATTTATACATATGCTTTTATTTTAGGAGGGTGGTTGGAGTAGATGTACAAAGAACTCTGTAACACTCCCGGGTTTAGGACTGTTCGCCTCGTACCCTAGGCCGCGCCTGCTTTGTCACCAGGGTTCCGCCTCCGCCCATTCACTCCTAATGTTTCTCCGCAGCTGACAGGCCCCTAACTGTTCGCCCTGGCCAATGGGCGCCAGCTGTTCCATCCCAGGCCCTTCGTCATGGCCCATTCGCCGAAATACAGTTCACCCCGGGCTTTTAGGTGCATGGGACAGTTCGCTGCCAGCCAATCGGAGGAAGGGAAGAGAGAGGGAGAAAGTGTTCCATGTCATACATCTGCCTGAGTTTCCTCTCCGGGTTTGGCATTATCTTCTAGCCACAAGTGACTGACAAGCCAGACCAGCAGTGGCACTTCCTCGTTCCCGGTGCTGCTGGTCTGGCGAAGGAAAGGAAAGTGGTGCTCGCTTGGGCTGGGAGCCTGGTGGGAGCACCGATCCTCGGGAGACTTCGGGCTGCCCTGTTTTATGCATGGCGGCTCCTAATTTTAGGCTGACACATGAGCCCTGTCTCCCTCCCTAACCCTGGGGTTAGTGTGCGGGTGGCCAAATGGGAAATAAAACTCCTGCCTTGTTTGTTTGGGATCTGCATTTTGGAGTTTGGGATCTGCATTTCAGCCCGGTTGCATTCCGCCACATTGGAAGAGAGGAATCTCCCTCATGCCGGCACACCGAGAGGTGGAAGGGGGCGGATGGGGAGCCCTGGCAAGGATCTACTTGGAATCAAGACAAAGTTTCCACACAAAAACATTGTGTGGAAAAGAGAAGCTTAGAAGACTAATACAAAGCATAAGGCAAGAGTTATGAGTTCAGCTTTCTCCAATCCACTGTCATCTGAATATGTCAGGACTATGTTTCCCACAATTCCTAGCTAGCGTGTTTATCACTGTCCTCCAAACATACCTGGGGGCCTTGGTTGGGGAAGGTTGCCTTTAATATACAGTATAATGCAAGGGAAAAGCTCTATTACTGTTATGTATTAAGGTTGAATCTAGAGTTAAACTGTTTACACCAAGGTCCGCTTTGCAGAGCAGGAAAATAATGATCGCTGATTGGTTGAACCAGCCAGCAGCCCTCTATTTAAGAGAGAGCTTTCCCAGCTGGTTCCTTGCTGGATCCTGACTACACTTGAATAAAGAGCTGTTAGCCACATTACTGTCTCCACCCTCTTCAGTATCGGAACTTAACAATTACCAAACTGTTTCTTTCCTTCAGCCTGTGTGTGTGTGTGTGTGTGTGTGTGTGTGCATGTATGTGTTCAGAAAGAGGGAGATGAAAGGCAGATCTAATGGGGGGGCCAGGACTATGAAGCTACACACACTCCCCTGCCGGTTGTCCCCCCTCCTACTCCACCCTTGTGAGGTCAGTGATCTCCCAAGCTTAAACAGAAAGAAGGGGGGAGGGGAAAGAAAACCCAGGAGCTCCTTTGAAAAATGCAGACTCCTGTCAGAATGCACTCTCTCTCTCTCTCTCTTGGGGGTCTTCGGAGCAAGATCTGGACACGTGTGGGTGACAGGCACTGGTGACCAAATGGGAAATAAAACTCCTGTGATTTGTGCATTGCTGCGCGCATATGCGTGTATCTTCTCTTAAAGCAGCAGCCTTGTTTGTACCGCTCAGGCGAATCTCTAGGACACAGATAGACCATTCTGTGGGGTTGGTCGATGATGTGTTAGCTTCCCCCTGCTTTTATCTTTGGGCTGATAAAAAAATCTACCTGATTGGATAGAAGAGGCACCATGTAAAAGAGAGTCATGCGAGTGGGGGGGGGGTTGCCGAAAGCAGGCAATCCTAGGTTCCACATACATTTTCAGAAATGCCCCAAAGATGAAAGGGAAAGAGAATTCTGGTTGGGATCGCACCTTTTTGTATTGGAGATAGTGTTCAGATCCTTTTGTTTGGAAGAAGTAGATCTTTTAGGGGAGCTAAAGCAGAGGTGGGTTCCTGCCGGAGCTGTCCAATACGCAGCTCCGGTAGGGAGCGGCCGATTGCGCAATTTGCGCACGACCGCTCCAGAGCCCTCTCTGCCAGTCCATCGCGTGCGTTGCCATCTTTTTCTGCGAATTTTTGGGCGATTTTGCTTCTGCGCATGCGCAGAAGCAAAATCGCGCTGAAATCTCGCGAGGGGATGCGCGTGAGAGAGATTTTGGCAAGATTTTGCTTCTGCGCATGCGCAGAAGCAAAATTGCACTAAAATGTCTTGCACACGTGTGTCCCCGCGCAAGATTTTGGTGCAATTTTGCTTCCGCGCATGCGCGGAAGCAAAATTGCACAAGGGCGCGCACACGTAGCGAGCGCACACGCACCCGAAACGTGGAGATGCACGTGCAGCACACCGGCACCGGTAAGGAAGCAACCCGCCGCTGAGCTAAAGCAGAAGAAGATCGAGAGCTGGTGGGGAATGAAAGGGCAGAGAGAGAAAGAAAGAAAGAGAATGAAAAAGGGAGAGAGAGAGAAAGAAGGAGAATGAAAGGGGGGGGAGAGATAGAAAGAATGAGAGAGGGAGACAGAGAGACAGACAACTCGACTCCCTCTTACTACAGAGTTAATCGTTCCCAGCGCTCTGCTCGTGCTGAGGCGCTGAAAACGACGGGACCAGCTTTCTGCGCCCCCCCCCCCAGTGCCGGTTTTGGAACGCTTCCTCGTAGCTTGTTCTGGATCGCATTAAACGTGATACTTTTAAAAACACTTTTCCAATATTATTTTAAAAGTCGAGGTTATAATCTGAGTGTATGTGTGTGTTATTTTTATAAAATATTTTTTATTTTCTTTTAATACAAACATTCCATCATTCATTTGCTTACCACCATATTCATTCTTTATATCTACTCTTATTTTAATACTAATACTTAATACTTAACATATCTATTATTATGCCATTTCTCTTTTTAATTTATGTAAATCACAACAGTTTAAACCCTTTCAAAAACAGTAGCCTTGTCTGACTCATTTCAAGAACTGACAGCCCCAGGAGGCTAATCAGAAAGAGTAACAAAACGACCGGAATAATTGTTAAAGCAGTTATTAGGCACAAGAACTACTGTATTTTTCGGAGTATAAGACGCACCGGAGTATAAGACACACCTAGATTTTAGAAGAGGAAAACAAGGAAAAAAGTATTCTGAACCAAATGGTGTAGTAATATATTATTTAATAAAATACCAATGTAGCAGAATACTTTTTACAACCATGTACACTTTACAACCATGTACACTTTTTACAACCATATACACTTTTTACAAACTTCAAACTTGGCAACTTTAAGACTTGTGGACTTCAACTCCCAGAATTCCTCCTCCAGTCATGCTAGCTCAGGAATGGGAGTTAAAGTCCACAAGTCTTAAAGTTGCCAAGTTTGAAGAGCCCTGGGTTAGGGGTGGCATGGGTCTTCAAACTTGGCAAGTTTAAGACTTGTGGACTTCAACTCCCAGAATTCCTCCTCCAGTCATTCCTGAGCTAGCATGACTGGAGGAGGAATTCTGGGAGTTGAAGTCCACTAGTCTTAAACTTGGCAAGTTTGAAGACCCTTGCACCCCTAACCCAGGGCTCTTCAAACTTGGAAGTTGGTCTTCAAACCTGTCAGGCTGCTCACTTCGGGCAGCAGCAGCGGTGGCTCCAGCGGCGGCGAGTATCGGCGGTGGCGAGTATCGGCGGCGTCGGGGGCTATGGCGGCGTGTCCTGCAGCGGGGGCGGGGGCTGCAACGGGGTGGCTGCATCATCGTCGGGTCCTGCAGTGGGGGCGGGGGCTGCAATGGGGGCGGCGGCGGCTGCAGGTCCTGCGGTGGGGGCAGAGGCTGCAACGGCGGTGGGGGCGTGGGCTGCTCTGGAGGCTCCCAGCAACAGCGGCTGCAGCTCCAGCTAGCAACGGCGGCAGCGGCAGTGGCCAGCAATGCCTGGAACCGCCAAAAATGCCTGAAACGCAATGCTCTTTTTTGGTCTCTGCACGCTCTGTTTTTGGAATTGGGGAAGGGATCACAGCGCTGCCGCCTGAAAATGCTTTCCTCCCCAGGCTGAGTGGCGGCTGGCAGGTGGGTGGGGGCTACATTCGGAGTATAAGACACACCCACTTTTTGACCCCTTTTTTGGGAGTTAAAAGGTGCGTCTTATACTTCGAAAAATACGGTAGTTAGATTTCTAAACTACATTTCTTTTCAACAGAGATAAACCCTTTTTCTTTCCAAACAAAGCTAAACTAAGAAAATTATCCCATCAATAGATAATAAAATTAAAAAGTCACCAAATACATGATTTAATTATCAAAAGCATGCGTTAAGCTGAAAGGCTCAGAAAGAGTATATGACCTCACGTTTGGATGGCAATCAGCCTAGCTAGCCAAGAAACTTTGCTGAATGTCACTCATCTTGGTTTCTTGTCATTGAAAGACTTCTTTCCTGCAGCTCTGCTTTGCTATTCCTTTTATTCTTCAAAGCATTGTTTCCCAGCTGGAAGAATCCTCATCGGGAGGCATTCTCCTCCCAACAGTACTTTATTTATTTTATTTTTATTTAGGATTCTTATATGCCGCCCTACTCCCTGGGGACTCAGGGCGGTGTACAACATTTGAAGAACCGCTAAACAATAGAATTTAAAACAATTTAAAATACATTTAAAAGGCATAAAAAATCTTACATACATAGGGGAGACCAGGATGAAAATCATCTCAAAACCCCACCTGCCGGAAGAGCCATGTCTTAATGGCTTTTCGGAAGGCCAGCAAGGTGGGGACAATTCGTATCTCTGGGGGGAGTTGGTTCCAGAGAGCAGGGGCCCCCACAGAGAAGGCCCTTCCCCTAGGCTCCGCCAGCCGACATTGTTTGGTTGACGGGACCTGGAGGAGACCCACTCTGTGGGACCTAACTGGTCGAAGGGAAGTATGAGGTAGAATGTGGTCCCGGAGGTAACCTGGTCCTAAGCCATGTAGGGCTTTAAAGATGATGATCAACACCTTGAATTGTACCCGGAGACCAATGGGCAGCCAATGCAACTGGCGGAGTATAGGTGTTACGTGGGTGTATCTTGAAACACCCACCACAGCACGCGCAGCTGCATTCGTATGTTGCATTCATTGCATTCATTTAGGAGAAGCACTCATTGTTGTGTTACTGCCCCTGCCTGGGAGATGGATGTAACTGTAGCTAGCATGAGAGGAAGAGAAAAGTTTGTTTCAGATGGGTACCTCTTTGTATTTGATATGCTGAGTGTAGTTGATTCTTGCTTTACTTTTTGGCACTGTGAGCAGTGTGATAGATGCCGTGCCAGAATTCACACAAGGCTTGGAAAATAATAAAAAGAATCAACAATCATTCTCACCCTGCCTCAACGGCTCAACGGGTTGCCGTAGCTCATTTCATGAGTGGCTTGAAACGGGCAGAGGAGACAATGGAGGGCACTTCCGAGGTAATCCATATGTGTCTTGCCAACGTAAGCCCCACAGTCTACTCTGCAATACCAGCAATCACAGCACTGCGAAAAACCATCCGCAGAAAAAGGAACCAAATTCGGGCAGCACCCTCAGACCCAGTAAGCCTAGATGACCTCATTTTACATTTTACAGTACAAGATATATTCACCAACTCCTGGATTACAAGAGCCTTTCCTACTAGGAGATTTTGGAGAGGAGTCAAGGAGGATCCTAGTATTTGGAAGAAGGACTTGGTTGAACATTTGCAGTCATCCGACACCTGGTATATAGATGGGACTTTTGCCATAGCTCCAAAATTCTTTTTACAGGTGTATGTCATTCTAGCCAAGAAATATGAAGGAGTGAATCCGGTCTTGTATGCGCTTCTGCCAAACAAACAATGTGCTACATATGAAAGGCTGTTTGAGTTTGTTAAAAACCTGATGCCTGACACTCAGGTGCAATCCATTCACGCTGATTTTGAACTGGCTGCCATTAATGCCATCAGGTAATGCTTTCCAGAAGTAGCTTTGAAAGGTTGCTTTTTTTCATCTAGCACGAAATATGAGGAAGCATTTGGTTAGAGATGGAACTGCACATGAGTACAATACAGATCCTGAGTTCGCTGTGAGGGCAAAAAATGGTTGTGGCCTTGGTTTTCGTGTCTGTCCCAGACTTGGATGTATACATTACTGCTCTGGAAAGTTATCTTCCGGAACCACTGCTCCGTCTCCTGCACTGGTTTGAGGATACACACACACACACACACACACACACACACACACACACACACACACACACACACACACACACTGAAGGAAAGAAACAGATTATAACATCGACTTTTAAAATAATATTAGCACAAGTAAAAAAAAAGTAGCGCATTTATTGCGATCCAAAACAAGCCGCGAGGAAGCATTCCAAAACCAGCACCGGGGTGGGAGGTGGGTGGGGCGGGAAGCTGGTCCCGTGGTTTCTTATGGGAACCACGGTGACTCTGGAAGTCTGTTAAACTCAATTATTTTAGTGGGACCCACTGTTGGCTATGTTTGCAAATGTGATTGAAAGTCGTGGATGATATAATGGACAGGGCCGATCCAGTATCAAGTTCAATAGAGCATGGGACCCCTTGTCCTGCCGGGGCTCATTACCCAGACTATAACCCGTGACTTCAGTCTCTTGGATAGCAGCAGCTCTCTCCTCTGAAGCATCCCATCCTCATTGCCACTATTATGTAGTGGGCTTCAGCAGCCAAGAAACAAACCAGCATAGATGCAAAAGCATAGATGCAAAAGCCTGCAATTTATACTCTGGGCCCACAGGGCCTTAACCAATCATAATACTTGAAAAACCCGCCCAAATATGAATGTTCAAAGTTTCCCTCCAAAACAGTTGGAATTAACAGTTAGGGTCATCTAAAGATTAGTTTCACTTTAGCACAAAACAATTGGAGTTAACAGTTAGGGTCATCTAAAGGTTAGTTTCACTTTAGCAGGACTTAACACAACTATATATATTCAATACATAACATACAGGGTAACAACTGTAACAACTATTAGGTATGACAGACAGCAAAAGACTAGCACAGCACATCCATGAACACCGACTAGCAGCGAGAAGACACAATGAAAACTCCTTAATCCCACAACACATGGACAGACAGAACCATAATTTGAATGGAGCAACAGTCATCATCCTAAATCAAGCTAATTCTTAAAGTGCAAGGGAATTCTTGGAAACTTGGTATTCACACAAATCAGCCATCAACAGGCACATAGAAATAAAACAACATTTGCAGACCATTGGAAAGAAATAATGAAAAAGTTAAAAAGGAAGCAAAGATACCAAAACATTCATTTTTGGAATCTATTTTTAGTAGGCTTTGGATCCCGCTCAACATCAGATGCATAGAATCTATAGAACCCAGTGCAATCTTGGTTGAACAGGACAATTGTTCTTCTTGTTGATCTTTTATGTAACATAAAAGCACAGTCTGTTCAGACTTTAAAATTGGGTTCATTTGTGCTAAGAGTGAAACCCTATGGTTTTTAACAGATTCTCCCCTGCTCCCCAATAGTTGTCAAAATTCTTAAGGCAAAGACTGAGCCATTTGGTATGAAAAAGCCTCAGATCCTTTTATAGCCAAAGATGACCTGGAGGAAAGAAGGAAAAGCCAAATAAGCATGAATTAGAAATTAGAAGGTTCAGCAGGTTATTGATTTTGAACTCTTACAAAGCCACAGGTCTCCTGCTGTGATAGGCTACTTTACTATCCACTCAAATTATTGAACTTCAATTCACACCTTGGGCCAGCCAGAGAAAATATACAGTTTATTCCTGTTAGATAAACTAGAGGGCAATGGTATATGAACAGTAGTTTTTCTACATTGGTTGTTTAAACTCCGCCCCTATTCGAAAAATCTATTGCATTTCTGTTGCTACCGGTATGTTCAGAATCCTCATTTTCAAATCTTTAAGTTTCTCTATCTCTATCTCTTCCTTTTCCAGAATAAGGTCAGGTTCTACCCTCGTTCTGTGAAAATGAGTACCTGTCTGTCATTGTTGAATGTGATATTGCTTAATATCATCCAAAATGCAGCTTCTAGACAGGCACCTCCTGAGGGCTTCAGATATGCCTCTTACGACGTGATCATCCCAAGGAAGCTGTCTCCCAAGTATGGGCAAGAAGAACCCCAGGATGTGAGCTACCTCCTGCACATTGAAGGAAATTCCCATGTGTTATTCCTCAGGCAAAGAAGGAACTTCATCCCTAAGGTCTTTCCTGTCTTCACCTATGATACAGCAGGAGATCTCCAAGTGGATCATCCATTTATCAAGGATGACTGTTTCTACCATGGATTTATACAGAGAAAGTCCTCTTCTCGAGTCACCCTCAGTACATGTTCAGGAGGACTGAGAGGTCTCTTGCAAATGGAAAATAAGACCTATGAAATTGAACCAGTCCAGGAATCTTCTACCTTTCAACACGTGGTGTTTCGGTTAGAAGTAGAGGAAGGGGCTCTCCGAATGGCTTGTGGAGTAGGACAGGAAAAGCAGAGCCATCAAGAGGACATAATTCCTGAAACAGGGAATCTTGGAAACAAAGAAGTTTTTGGTAAATCCTGGTGGCCACATAGGAGATATGTTAAGGTAGCAATTGTGATTGATCATGAACGATATTTGCAGTTTCACAGAAATGAATCTTTTATTACCTTGCAAGTTCTAGATATTGTCCACACTGCAAATTCATTCTATGAATCACTTTCTATTCATCTGTCAATAACAGGCTTAGTGATCTGGTCACAAAAAAATCCCATAAACATTAGTTCTATAGCAGATCACACACTTTTATCATTTAATGAATGGAGAACAAACCATTTACTTAACATTTTAAGGAATGATGTTGGTCACTTATTTGCTTATAAACATTTTGGGATAACAGTAGGACTTGCATATATAGGTACTATATGTAGCAATTACCTGGCAAGTGCTATTGAATCCTATATAACTCCCAGTTTGCTTTATATGTCTTTCATATTTACTCATGAACAGGGACACGTACTTGGAATGCAGCATGATGAGCAATTTTGTCATTGTGAAAGCAGTGAATGCATTATGGCACCCTATGCAGCAGAGACTGATAAATTTAGTAACTGCAGTTACAAGGATTATTTCCATTATAGAAACACTGAGTGTTTACTTGTCCCACCAGACACTAACACAACATTTACATTTGAATCCTGTGGTAACAAAATAGTGGAAAAGGGAGAGCAGTGTGACTGTGGGTCAGAAACACTGTGCAAGTCAGATCCCTGCTGTCAAGCTAATTGTCGCTTGCGCCCTGCAGCTGTTTGTGCCTTTGGCCTGTGCTGTGCTAACTGCCAGTATCGTCAACGTGGTACTGTTTGCAGAGAGAAGATTGGTAGTTGTGATCTCCCTGAATATTGCAATGGGACTTCAGAGCACTGTCCAGAAGATATGCATGTCCAAGATGGTGCCGTGTGCAATGATGGTGTGTATTGTTATCATGGGAACTGCACGACTCATGATATGCAGTGCAAAATGATATTCGGTAGTGGAGCAACAGCCGCTTCTGAAGTTTGCTTCAGACAAGTGAATAATAAAGGTGATCGCTTTGGCAACTGTGGCCTTAAACAGGGAATTTACAAGAAATGCGATACTGGGGATAGTCTGTGTGGCCGTATCCAGTGTAAAAATGGAGAAATGCATTCTTTGGAGGATCACAGTACAATAATTCAAACTTCCATTGAATTTGATAATTGCTGGGGCACTGACTACCACACCGGGATGAAGGTAAAAGATATTGGAGCAGTGAGAGATGGTACTCCTTGTGGCAATAATATGATGTGTATTGAGCGTAGTTGTGTCAGTGTCTCCATTTTGAAATATGACTGTAATGTCACAAAATGCCACAATCGGGGAGTTTGTAACACTCTCAAACACTGTCACTGTGATGTTGGATGGGCTCCTCCAGACTGCAGAAATGAAGGTTATGGAGGTAGCATCGATAGTGGGCCGCTTTCAGTTATGGTACAAGGTAAAGCTAATATGGAAACCTCAGCTGTAGTTGGAATAGTCTGTGCTTTTTGTCTCACAATTGTTTGTACCGGCCTGGTTATCTGGTTCAAGAATGGGCTGAGAAACCCATTGGGAAACTTTCAGGGAAGAGTCCATGCTATGAAATCAAATGATGAAGGAACACCAGTATAACTCACCTTTGGTAAGAATGAAAAAAACCCATCCAGTATAAGCACAGGAAATAACAGTCAATTTGAAAAACAAAGACATCCAAAATGTCATTGTTTAAAGATGTCTCCCAGACACATTTCTTTTTGGGAAATTTGGCTTCTTCGGAGGGGAAGAGCCCCCTTTGATCTATGTAAAGTAGAGTTCACTCAGAGAAAGTCAAGCAAATCTCTTATTTGTAAAGAATAATAAATTGTTTTAATTTTGGATCTCAAAGCTCCAAGTTCAAAGTGGAAGGAAGAGATAATTCAGAGGCAGCTTGTCCCAGTGTGATGGTTCCTAGTTTCTATTAACATGCAGAAAGTTGTAGTAGCAAGAAAGCACAATTAAAATCTATCTTCAGTTTTTTACTAGTTCTTCATTTTTCTGCTAGAATATTTTTATTCTCACTAAGAATTAGTCCAGTCAGTCATCATAATAAATTAACCTGTGTCTCTCTTGCTTTAAGTCAGAGTATTTCTTTTCAGGATTGATGAAAAGCTGCTTGTTCCTGTCCCACCAAAGCTATTGACTGAAAAAACTGCTACAGATACAATGAATAATAGGTGGCTTTCTCTCTAGCCCGATAAATTTATTTATTTATTTATTTATTTATTTATTTATTTATTTATTTATTTATTTATTTATTTATTTATTTATTTATTTATTTATTTATTTATATTTATTTATTTATTTATTTATTTATTTATTTATTTATTTATTTATTTATTTATTTATTTATTTATTTATTTATTTATTTATTTATTTATGGTTCTTCTATGCCGCCCTACTCCCGAGGGACTCAGGGCGGCGTACAGCAAATTATACAAGAACACTAATAATAAACAACAATTTAAAACAACAATTTCTTTTCGGAAGCCAGCAGGGTGGGGATGGTTCGGGTCTCTGGGGGAAGTTGGTTCCAGAGCACAGGGCCCCCCACAGAGAAGGCCCTCCCCCTAGGGCCCACCAGCCGGCATTGTTTAGCTGACGGGACCTGGAGGAGGCCCACTCTGTGGGCCCTAACCGGTCGAAGGGAAGTATGAGGCAGAATGCGGTCCCAAAGGTAACCTGGTCCTAAGCCATGCAGGGCTTTAAAGATGATGATCAACACCTTGAATTGTACCCGGAGACCGATGGGCAACCAATGCAGCTGGCGGAGTATAGGTGTAACGTGGGTGTACCTTGACACACCCACCACAGCACGCGCAGCTGCATTTTGCACCAACTGAAGTCTCCGAATACTCTTCAAGGGTAGCCCCATGTAGAGCGCATTGCAGTAGTCCAGTCGGGAGGTGACATGGGCATGAGTGACTGTGAGTAGAGCCTCCTTCTCCAAGTATGGCCGCAATTGGTGCACCAGGCGAACCTGTGCATAGGCCCCCTTAGCCACAGCCATAAGGTGTTGATCTAATTTTAGCTGTGGATCTAGGAGGACCCCCAAAATTGCAGATCTGCTCCCAGGGAGTTAATTTCCCTCCCTCAAGAACCAAGGAGGGACAGTTGTCATAGTCCTTAGAAGGCAATATCCAAAGCCACTCAGTCTTGTCGGGGTTGAGTCTGAGTCTGTTCCTCCCCATCCAGGTCCTAACGTCGTCCAGGCATCGGCACATTACATCAGCTGCCTCACTGAATTGAGACTGGGTGGTGATGTACAGCTAGGTGTCTTCAGCGTACTGATGAAAACTCACCCCATGTCTGCGGATGATCTCCCCCAGCGGTTTCATGTAAAATGAATGGGCGAGAGGACCGAACCCTGAGGCACCTCGCATGACAGGGGCCTATGGGACAATCTCTGCCCTCCTATTGGCAAGATAAGAGGAGAACCACCGCAAAACGGTGCCTCCCACTCCCAACTCGCCGAGACGATGCAGAAGGATACAATGGTCGATGGTATCGAAAGTTGCTGAGAGGTCAAGTAGCACCAGGATGGAGGAATTTCCACCATCCCGGGCTCGCAAGAGATCATCCATCAGGGCGACTAAGGCAGTTTCTGTACTGAAGCCGCACCTGAAACCCGACTGATAGGAGTCTAGATGATCCGTTTCCTCCAATAGTCGCAGAAGCTGAGCAGCCACCACCTTCTCAACAACTTTCCCTAAAAAAGGTAAGTTGGAGACCGGATGAAAGTTCTTCAAGTCCGCTGGGTCCAGGGAAGGCTTCTTGAGGAGGGGTCTCACCACCGCAACTTTTAACGGCTGCGGTATGGATCCCTCCATCAAAGAAGCGATGACCACCGCCTGGATCCAGCCTCGTGCCACCTCCCTGCTGGCCGAAACCAGCCAGGAGGGGCACGGGTCCAATAAACAGGTGGAAGCACTCATCGCACCCACAGCTATGTCCACATCTTCAGGAGAAACAGGCCCAAACTCCTCCCACAACGGTGGACTAAGACTTGCCCCTGTCACCTTAATGGACTCTGCCCAGCTGGAGTCCAGGTTCGACCGGCTCTGAGCGACTTTATCCGACAGAAACTGCGCGAATTCCTCAGCTCTATCTTGCAAGTGTTCCTCGCTCCCCCCCTTTGGCAAGGAGGGAGCGGGTCACCCTAAACAAGGTGGCTGGGCGAGAATCTGCGGACGCAATAAGAGCAGAAAAATGAGATCATTTTGCCGCCCTTATCGCCACTAAATAAGATTTGATGTAGGTTCTTAATAGTGTTCGATCAGACTCGGTTTTACTGGCTCTCCAGCGGCGCTCCAGACGTCTCTTTTGGCATTTCATCTCCCGGAGCTCCTCGGTAAACCAGGGGGCTTTCCGGGATCCACTGCTGTGGAGGGGTCGCAAAGGCGCAATCCGGTCTAATGCCGCTGATGCTGCGGTGTTCCAAGCAGCCACCAGGGAGTCAGCCGAATTGTGTACCAGTGTTTCAGGTATTTCCCCAAGTTCCCTCTGGAATCCTTCTGGCTCCATTAGGCGCCTGGGGCGGAACCACCTAGTCGGTCCCGCCTCCCTGCGGGGGAGGAATAGGGCTGCAAAATCCAACCTCAGTAGTAAATGATCTGACCATGACAGCGGGGTGGTGACTATATCCCCTATCTTCAGATCATCTCTCCACTGCCCCGAAAGAAACACTAGGTCGAGCGTGTGGCCTCCCTCATGAGTCGGACCCTGGATTACTTGGGTCAGGTCCATGGTTGTCATGGAATCCATGAACTCTTGGGCTACCCCAGAGGTTTCGCCAGCCGAAGGCAGGTTGAAGTCCCCCAGCACCATAAGCCTAGGGAACTCAACCGCCAAGCCGGCTACTGCCTCGAGCAGCTCAGGCAGGGCCTTACTAACGTAGCTGGGAGGCAGGTACGCTAGGAAAAGGCCCACCTGAACCCCTAAGTCCAACTTCAGAAGGAGCGTCTCACACCCAACAATCTCCAGGGCAGGGATCCTACAAGGATGCAGATTTCAGCGCGTTATCATTGCCACTCCTCCCCCCTTTCCCTGGGGTCGTGAATGATGCTGCACTGAGAACCCATCTGGGCATATCTCGGAGAGAGCTACTCTCCCCTCCTGGCCCATCCAGGTCTCAGTTATACACACCAGGTCTGCCCCCTCTTCTGTGATTAGATCACGTATCAGGGGGGCTTTGTTGGCAATTGACCTGGCGTTAAGCAGCAACATCTTGAGCCCAGGGCCCTAAAAACCCTGGTTGCCAGGTATCCGGGTTGAGCAAGATGGAACCACATCGGAGGGGCCGGAACAAGGGATCGCTTGTAAACAGCGAGGTCTCATTCCCCGTGAGCGGCCCACCCCTCTGCTCCCGCCATACCTGCCTCTCCCCATTATGACCGAGATGTTCTGGCTCTCATCCCTATCAGAGACCCCCTCCCCCCGCTGGTCTCCCTCCCTCCCTGCAGGCCATACATACCATTCTCACAAGATAGGGAAACTGAGCCCTGCCCCCCGCTTCTGTTTCCACACTCAGTGGGGGGGAACAGAATCCCAGTCCCTAGCTCTTCCATTACTTCACATTCATTCTAAATACTCAGACACCCATCTCACTCATCCCCATACTCAATCACACCCATACCACACCTCAGAGGAGGAGAATACAATTTAAATTTTTTAAAAAGAAGGCAGGCTCATCAAGGTAAGAGTGTGCTGGGGAGGCAGGTTCCCTGGTTCGACTCAGCCTCCCAGTTGTTCTGTAGTCCAGGGGTGGCAAAAAACCTCCCTTACTCTGATGACTGGGAGTCTAAAGTCCTACACCCCTCGGTTTGCAATCGACTTCTATTCGAGGAGGGGTACCACATCTTCGCCTTAATTACTGTGGTCGTTAAAGCGACCTGGGACATCCACGGGGGCAGAGGTGGTGTTGAGCAAGGCATCCAGGATAGTTATAATCGCCACAGGTTTTAAAAAGTCTCTGGATGAATATATACTGGCGGCAGTGGGGGGCGCAACGCTCGGGAGGCAGTTCCGCGTCGTTAATCCAAAGTCAAGCACCTACCAGAACTGTCCACAAGCTAATAAAATACTTTTATTAACACTTGAGTGAACTCTTAAATGAACTTTAGAATCACCTGAAGCTGCTGATTGAGTCTGCTTCTGGGTTGACCTGCAGTCAGTGGACCTCTGAAGAGAACTCTCCAGGATGGGCTTGAAAATAAAGCATATGAGATACAGATACTTTGACCAATAGACAGCTATGCCAACAGTACATTGGATGTCAAGGAAAGATCAAGAGGCATTGTTGATTATAGGTAATTTGGGCTGCCAACACAACACTGCACATCGACCTTTCTCTAACTCTGCCCCAATAAGATTAATGACGAAATTATTATGGACGTTCAGTTTTAATATGCAGAAAGACTAACCTGTCTTTCTGCATATTAAAAAAAATAGGATGAATGCCTGAAGGAAGCTCATTAATCTAACATGAGGAGATAAGCAGGACTGAATGATACACACTTGGTACTTTCAGTAAGATAGTTCATATAGCCAGTTCTTGATAGACTATTGCTGGTCATGAAGAGATAGCGGATGAATTGGGAATTTAGTATCAGTCTTAGTATTTGCCAGTCTGTTCTTGTTGCAGGCTGGTGAATGAACATTTGGACAAGTGGATGGGGGCCAGACGTATGGTTCACTTTCAATCTTTGCTACTAAAATTCTCTAGAAGGAACTATGGGGCATAAGGAATCTCTCTGCAAAGGACTAAGAGATAAAACTGCTGTAGTAACTAACTGTTGTAGTAACTAACTGTAGTTCCTTAATCCTTGTGGATGTTTTTTCCCTTAAACTCTTCTGGAAGCTTTCCCTCTTGAAAATTTTGAAAATCATTCAACTTGATGGTGAACATGGGAATGTTCTATCTAACTGAAGGCTTCTGTATCTTGGATGTAGTGAGGGCAAGTGGGGGAGTTTGCAGTCAATAGTGTCAAGTCCAATAAATGTAACACTTCCAAATATTGGTCTGTATTTTAAAAGTCCACAAGATCTCAATCTGCATCTTTTCTAAAACTTTTCTGAGTTTGAGGTCCTGGTAGTTTTGTTAATAGTGAAGCCAAATTTTTCACCTAAATGCACGAGTTTTGAATTTTTTTTCTCATGGTGTTGCTTCGAGTCAGTTTGGACAATTTTGCTAAAGCCACTAAGGAGATTATATTTTCAACATTTATTTAATGTGGTTTATTCCCTACTTAACTGGGTGTTAATTTCTGCCGCCCTGGTGATCTGGTGCCACTGACTACTATAACAACAGGGTATCACCGTAGCGCACAAAATAAACTAAAGCCCTCCAAAACACCTTAAGTAAAGTGGAAAAGCAGAAAGGCTGAGAGCCTGAAGAGCGGAGAGATTGGAAAGGTACAGCTTGATGATACAGAGAAGAGGAGGTGGATGATTTATGACTGTGTGCCTTCCCTGGACTCCCCTGGATATCAGTGAACTACCTTCTGTGTGCTGGGATCAATTGGAGCTAAGGCCTGGCCTGAACGCCCAAGAGCTGTCTTCTCCTGGGGAAAGGAGGAGACTGTGGTCCACCTGAAGGGGTGCACTGAGGAATTTGTGGATTTTCTGGAAGACAATATCACTCAACTTTGTTCCTAGTTAGATACTGGCGTGGTTGCTGGTCCACTGGAGGCCCCTGGGGCAGATTCTTGCCCTGTTATCTGGGAACAGTTTCACTCTGTTGCTCCTGAGGAAGTGGACAGGTTCCTAGAGTGTATGCGTGCAAGCACCTTTGTTCTAGACCCATGCTCCTCCTGGCTTGTGAAAAGGAAGTGACACGTGGGTAGATTCTGGTGGTGATTAATTCTTCCTTAAAGGAGAGGGTAGTGCCCCAGCACTTTAACGAGGCTGTGGTCTGCCCTCTTATTAAGAAGCCATTGCTGGAGTCACTGTGTTTGATAATTTTTTATCTGTCTCCAATCAGAGAAGATAATGGGGGGAAGGTTGTTAAGAAGGTGGCTGTGCGGCAGCTCCAGAGGTTTCTGGATGAAATGGATTATCTAGACCTCTACCAGTCAGGATTCAGGCCAGAATCCCAGATATGGGACAGAAACAGAAAATATGGTCGTGTATTTTGATGGTTTCTGGCAGGAGCGGGATGGGGATAGTGCATCCATCCTTGCTCTACATGATCTCTCAGCTGCTTTCGATACCATTGACCATGGTATCCTTCTGGAGTGACTTTGGGGGTTGGGAGTAGGGGACTTTGTGGTATCCTTGTTCACTTCCTCCCTCTGTAGCCACTTCCAGTGTTTATAGGAAGCAGGAGGTCCAGCCCTTGTTCACTGTCTTACGGAGTTCCACAGGGCTCTGTATGCTCTCCGCTTCTATTTAACATCTATATGAAGCCATTGGGTGAGATCATCCGTCACCATGGACTGAGATATCATAAATATGCTTATAATACTCAGCTATATATCTCAGTCCATGGTGAGTTAAGTGATACCCTGATCTCCTTCACACAGTACCTGGAGTTTGTTAGGGGCTGGTGGGGGAACAAGAGGTTGAACCTGAACCATGGCAAGATTGTGTGGCTCTGTGTTTGGGGCTCTGTGGTCCATAGACAATTGCCATCTTTGGTCTTGGATGGGGTAGTTCTACTCCAAAGAGATGTAGTGAATAAACAGGGTCCTCCTGGATTTGCGATTCCTGCTTGAAAGAGCAGGTGGCAGTTGTAGCCAGGAGGGCCTTTGCACAATTTATTTATTTATTTATTTATTTGAGGTTCTTCTATGCCGCCCTACTCCCTCAGGAATCAGGGCGACATACAACATTTTAGGGAACATCAAACAAATCATTAAAAACAATTAAAAACAATTTTAAAAATATATGACATCATACATACATGGGGGAGACGTCAGATGCAAGGTCGTCTCAAAATCACCCCGCCTGCAGGAAGAGCCATGTCTTAATGGCTTTTCGGAAATCCCCCTTCCTAATTCCCAAGGAGTTACAGCACAAGCAAAAGCATGCAAAAAATGACAGCAAGCTTTCCTCCCCCCCCCCCCTTGCAACAGAATGTCAGGATACAATGGTGGACCTGACAGCTTTGCTTAGCAATAGAAATTTTGGGCTCAAATGTGTTCGTAAATCGAGAACTACTTATAGAAATAATTGCTACACAAATGATACATTATCTTCCCAAAAACATTTTTTAGGGAATGTTTTTGGGCATTCTTCTATCATATACAATGTATACATAGTCTTTGATTTACAACCGGTCATTTAGTGACCATTCAAAGTTACGCAGCACTAAAAAAAGTGACTTATGACCATTTTTCGCAATTATGACCTTTGTAGCATCCCCATGATCATGTGCTCAAAATTCAGACACTTGACAACTGACTTGTATTTATGACGGTTGCAGTGTCCCAGGGTCATATGATCCCCTTTTGCAACCTTTTGAGAAGCAAAGTCAATGGAGAAGCCAGATTCACTTAATAACTATGTTACTAACTCATCAGCTGCAGTGATTCGCTTAACTGTGGCAAGAAAGGTCATAAAATGGGGCACAACTCATCTAACAAATGTTTCACTTAACAACATACATTTTAGGGTCAATTGTGGTCGTAAGTTGAGGACTACCTGTAAAAGAAAGAGTTTCACAGTGGTAGTTGCACGTGGACTAGTAACAAATATCAAAATGGCTTGGGTGAGATCTCTGTAGGCCAGCATTAATAGTGAAGTGCATGTGGCCATGGATATCTCAGTCATCAATCAGGCTAACACTGGAGATCAAATTATAACATCAGGCCTTATTCAATATGGATCACTTTGCTTGCAAATGCAGGGTTTTATAAAATAAGAGCCGAGATGGTGCAGTGGTTAGAGTGCAGCACTGCAAGCTACTTCACCTCTGCTAGCTGCAGTTTGGCGGTTCAAATCTCACCGGCTCAAGGTTGACTCAGCCTTCCATCCTTCCGAGGTGGGTAAAATGAGCACCCAGATTGTTGGGGGCAGTATGCTGACTCTGTAAACCGCTTAGAGAGGGCTGTAAAGCACTATGAAGTGGTATATAAGTCTAAGTGCTATTGCTATTTTGAGCATTGTAGGAAGCAGTCCTAGATATTTGGCTCTGCCATAGTAGAACTGTTAGTCCAAATTCTACCAATATTGCCCAATGGGAGACATGTCAGTGAACAATGGCCTATCCTGCCTGACCTATTTGACACTTCATTTGGGGGGTATCTTCAAGATTGTCAAGGCAATTTGCCATCATAGCCTGCCACAAGCTGATGCTACCATAGGGACATCCAACAGTACCACTTCTTGGTATACAGGATTATATTCCATAGTGTGTTTGTATGACATCTGATACTAAGAGCCATGTTTTGAAAATAAGAGTAAATAAGAGCATCTTTGTGGCATTGACAAAATAGGAGTAGGACGAGTATAACATAGTCATATGATATAAAAGGTGTTCCCTGGCATGTCAAACAGACACACATCCTCTGATTCCCATACCCATTCCATCCTTCCACAAGTGCGTCAGTGAGGATTGCAGAAATGGGTGCAGTGGTTCAGCATGGCTGAAATTGTATGGCTATCCTCACAGCATCCATTACCAAGGACCATGTTTGGCAAGGGAAGAACTGATTGAGAGGAAAAAGGAAGATGACAGCACTTCTTCAAGAACTGTAATAGTTTGTTCAGTCCACGTTGTATGCCAAGTCCGTTTCTTTGACAATGGGTTTTTTTTTGCTTTGATTCTTGAGAAACATTTCCCTCCACAAATTTGGGAAACCATGTAAGTTCAATTTGAAAAGTCCCAGCCTAGAGGAGCAAATGAGGAAAGGATATTTATACATAAGCTTTCATTTTAGGAGGGTGGTTGGAGTAGATGTACGAAGAGCTGTGTAACACTCCCATACTTCCACCAATTCACAATCCAAGCATCCCAAGGAAATAATCAAAAGATGATGTTGATGATGGTCTTTCCTATTCTTACAGTGAATGTCACAGACTTTAGATGGGGTACGTTCCACTGATCTAACTAAAGGCTTTGGATACCTGGAGATACAGTTGGGTTGGTGGGGGAGTTTGCAGTCAGAGGTGTCAAGTCCAATAAAGGTAACACTTCCAATTATTTGGTAAATCTGTTAGGTATCACTCAAAGAGCTTTGATTACCATTGCCTTAATGGTTGTTCCTTTTCTTAAAAAAAAAACCCTTGATTTTCTGTTTGTTTTTACTTTTTCCAATTGTTTTTCATCATATTGACTATGTCCTAATATTGTTCCAGTATATCTATGAATCGCACTTTCTTATTTTTCAATAATAGTAATGCTGGCTATGGTGTCTTTCAGTTACATGTTCTGAATTTTAAAATCCCGCAAAATCTCTTCTGCATCTTTTCTAAAACTTTTCAGGCATATGGTCCTAGTAATTGTTGATAACTGTCAAGCCAAACTTTTCACATATGTTCCAATGTACAATTTTTTGCAACTGGGTCTGATGTGGCTTCAACTCAGTTTGGGCAATTTTGCCACAGCTAATAATGAAAATTATAGTTTCAACTTTGTTTTAACATAGTTTAATCCCTTCTTATCTAGGTGTTGATTGCTGGTAACCTTGTTTTCTGGTACCACTGACTATTACAATAACAAGGTATCATCATAGTACAAAAATCAACTAAAGCCCTCCAAAGTATAAACCAAAGTAAATCAAAGACCCGGTAACCCCACGGAACAAAAACAATACAAGAATCATCTACAATATAAAGGGTAACAACTGTAACAACTATTAGGTATGACAGACAGCAAAAGACTAGCACAGCACATCCATGAACACCAACTAGCAGTGAGAAGACACAATGAAAACTCCTTAATCTCACAACAAATGGACAGACAGAACCATAATTTGAATGGGAAAACGGTCATCATCCTAGATCAAGCTAATTTAGATTTTAGATTTATTATTAGAGTTGGAGGGGACCTTGTAGGTAATCTAGTCCAACCCCCTGCTCAAAGCAGGAGTTCCTACACCATTGGAGACAGATGGCAGTCCAGTCTCTCCTTGAAGGTCACAAGTGTTGGGGCTCTCACAACCTCCGCTGGCAAGCTGTTCCACTGGTTGATCACTCTCACCGTCAGAAAATTTCTCCTCACTTCCAGGTTGAATCTCTCCTTGGTCAGCTTCCATCCGTTATTCCTTGTTTGGCTTTCTGGTGCCATAGAGAACAGCCTGACCCCCTCTTCTCTGTGGCATCCCCTCAAGTATTGGAACATGTCACCCCTGGTCCTTCTCTTCGCTAGACTGGCCAAGCTCAGTTCCTGCAACCACTCTTTGTATGTTTTATTTTCCAGACCCTAATTCTTAAAGTGCAAGGGAATTCTTGGAAACTTGGTATTCACACAAATCAGCCATCAACAGGCACATAGAAATAAAACAACATTTGCAGACCATTGGAAAGAGATAATGAAAAAGTTAAAAAGGAAGCAAAGATACCAAAACATTCATTTTTGGAATCTATTTTTAGTAGGCTTTGGATCCCGCTCAACATCAGATGCATAGAATCTATAGAACTCAGTGCAATCTTTGTTGAACAGGACAATTGTTCTTCTTGTTGATCTTTTATGTAACATAAAAGCACAGTCTGTTCAGACTTTAAAATTGGGTTCATTTGTGCTAAGAGTGAAACCCTGTGGTTTTTAACAGATTCTCCCCTGCTCCCCAATAGTTGTCAAAATTCTTAAGGCAAAGACTGAGCCATTTGGTATGAAAAAGCCTCAGATCCTTTTATAGCCAAAGATGACCTGGAGAAAAGAAGGAAAAGCCAAATAAGCATGAATTAGAAATTAGAAGGTTCAGCAGGTTATTGATTTTGAACTCTTACAAAGCCACAGGTCTCCTGCTGTGATAGGCTACTTTACTATCCACTCAAATTATTGAACTTCAATTCACACCTTGGGCCAGCCAGAGAAAATATACAGTTTATTCCTGTTAGATAAACTAGAGGGCAATGGTATATGAACAGTAGTTTTTCTACATTGGTTGTTTAAACTCCGCCTCCATTCCAAAAATCTATTGCATTTCTGTTGCTACCGGTATGTTCAGAATCCTCATTTTCAAATCTTTAAGTTTCTTTCTCTATCTCTATCTCTTCCTTTTCCAGAATAATTTCGTTCTGTGAAATTTCGTTCTGTGAAAATGAGTACCTGTCTGTCATTGTTGAGTATGATATTGCTTAATATCATCCAAAATGCAGCTTCTAGACAGGCACCTCCTGAGGGCTTCAGATATGCCTCTTATGACGTGATCATCCCAAGGAAGCTGTCTCCCAAGTATGGGCAAGAAGAACCCCAGGATGTGAGCTACCTCCTGCACATTGAAGGAAATCCCCATGTGTTATTCCTCAGGCAAAGAAGGAACTTCATCCCTAAGGTCTTTCCTGTCTTCACCTATGATACAGCAGGAGATCTCCAAGTGGATCATCCATTTATCAAGGATGACTGTTTCTACCATGGATTTATACAGAGAAAGTCCTCTTCTCGAGTCACCCTCAGTACATGTTCAGGAGGACTGAGAGGTCTCTTGCAAATGGAAAATAAGACCTATGAAATTGAACCAGTCCAGGAATTTTCTACCTTTCAACATGTGGTGTTTCGGTTAGAAGTAGAGGAAGGGGCTCTCCGAATGGCTTGTGGAGTAGGACAGGAAGAGCAGAGCCATCAAGAGGACATAATTTCTGAAACAGAGAATCTTGGAAACAAAGAGGTTTTTGGTAAATCCTGGTGGCCACATATGAGATATGTTAAATTGGCAATTGTGATTGATCATGAACGATATTTGCATTTTCACAGAAATGAATCTGTTATTACCTTGCAAGTTCTAGATATTGTCCATGCTGCCAATTTATTCTATGATTCACTTTCTGTTCATCTGTCAATAACAGGCTTAGTGATCTGGTCACAAAAAAATCTCATAAAGATTACTTCTATAGCAGATGACACACTTTTATCATTTAATGAATGGAGAAGAAAACATCTGCTTAAAATTTTAAAAAATGATGTTGGTCACTTATTTGCATATCAGCGTTTTAGGTCATCAGTAGGACTTGCATATATAGGTACTATATGTAGCAATTATGTGGCAAGTGCTATTGAATCCTATAGAACTCTCAGTTTGTTTTATATCTCTCTCATATTTACTCATGAACAGGGACACGTCCTTGGAATGAAGCATGATGAGCAATTTTGTCATTGTGAAAGCAGTGAATGCATTATGGCACCACATGCATCAGAAACTGATAAATTTAGTAATTGCAGTTACAAGGATTATTTCCATTATAGAAACACTGAGTGTTTACTTGTCCCACCAGACACTAACACAACATTTACATTTGAATCCTGTGGTAACAAAATAGTGGAAAAGGGAGAGCAGTGTGACTGTGGGTCAGAAACACAATGCAAGTCAGATCCCTGCTGTCAAGCTAATTGTCGCTTGCGCCCTGCGGCTGTTTGTGCCTTTGGACTGTGCTGTGCTAACTGCCAGTATCGTCAACATGGTACTGTTTGCAGAGAGAAGATTGGTAGTTGTGATCTCCCTGAATATTGCAATGGGACTTCAGAGCAGTGTCCAGAAGATATGCATGTGCAAGATGGTGCCGTGTGTAATGATGGCGTGTATTGTTATCATGGGAACTGCATGACTCATGATATGCAGTGCAAAATGATATTCGGTAGTGGAGCAACAGCCGCTTCTGAAGTTTGCTTCATAGAAGTGAATAATAAAGGTGATCGCTTTGGCAACTGTGGCCTTAAACAGGGAATTTACAAGAAATGTGATACTGGGGATAGCCTGTGTGGCCGTATCCAGTGTAAAAATGGAGAAATGCATTCTTTGGAGGATCACAGTACAATAATTCAAACTTCCATTGAATTTGATAATTGCTGGGGCACTGACCACCACACCGGGATGAAGGTAAATGATATTGGAGCAGTGAGAGATGGTACTCCTTGTGGCAATAATATGATGTGTATTGAGCGTAGTTGTGTCAATGTGTCCATTTTGAAATATGACTGTAATGTCACAATGTGCCACAATCGGGGAGTATGTAACACTCTCAAACACTGTCACTGTGATGTTGGATGGTCCCCTCCAGACTGCAGAAATAGAGGCAATGGAGGTAGCATAGACAGTGGGCCGCTTCCAGTTATGGTACAAGGTAAAGCTAATATGGAAACCTCAGCTGTAGTTGGAATACTCTGTGCTTTTTGTCTCACAATTGTTTGTACCGGCCTGGTTATCTGGTTCAAGAATGGGCTGAGAAACCCATTGGGAAACTTTCAGGGAAGAGTCCATGCTACGAAATCAAATGATGAAGGAACACCAGTATAACTCACCTTTGGTAAGAATGAAAAAAACCCATCCAGTATAAGCACAGGAAATAAGAGTCAATTTGAGAAACAAAGACATCCAAAATGTCATTGTTTAAAGATGTCTCCCAGACACATTTCTTTTTGGGAAATTTGGCTTCTTCGGAGGGGAAGAGCCCCCTTTGATCTATGTAAAGTGGAGTTCACTCAGAGTAAGTCAAGCAAATCTCTCATTTGTAAAGAATAATAAATTGTTTTCATTTTGGATCTTAAAGCTCCAAGTTCAAAGTGGAAAGAAGAGATAATTCAGAGGCAGCTTGTCCCAGTGTGATGGTTCCTAGTTTCTATTAACATGCAGAAAGCTGTACTAGCAAGAAAGCACAATTAAAATCCATCTTCAGTTTTTTACTAGTTCTTCATTTTTCTGCTAGAATATTTTTATTCTCATTAAGAATTAGTCCAGTCAGTCATCATAATAAATTAATCTGTATCTCTCTTGCTTTAAGTCAGAGTATTTCTTTTCAGGATTGATGAAAAGCTGCTTGTTCCTGTCCCACCAAAGCCATTGACTGAAAAAACTGCTACAGATACAATGAATAATAGGTGGCTTTCTCTGTAGCCCATAAATACTTTTATTAACACTTGAGTGAACTCTTAAATGAGCTTTATAATAATCGGAAACTGCTGATTGAGTCTGCTTCTGGGTTGACCTGCAGTCAGTGGACCTCTGAAGAGAACTCTCCAGGATAGGCTTGAAAATAAAGCATATCAGATGCAGATAGTTTGACCAATAGACAGCTATGCCAACAGTACATTGGATGTCAAGGAAAGATCGAGAGGCATTGTTGATTATAGGTAATTTGGGCTGCCAACACAGCACTGCACATTGACCTTTCTTTAACTTTGCCCTGGTAAGATTAATGATGAAATTATTATGGACTTTCAGTATTGTGACGCCACTCAGTGACAATTGGAGAAAGACATCTCCGACGTGGTCCTCTGTGTTACTCAGTTATAACTTTTCTCATCAGTTCTACTATGATTGATCTGTTTGAAATAAAATGTTCTTTAGGTTTTTACCCCACTGAAAACATTTTCTCTCAGCATCATCAGTGTACCCATCTACCACTTCCTCACACACTTCTTCACACACACACACACACACACACACACACACACACACACACACACACACACACACACACACACATATTCAGAGAGAGAGAGAGAGACAGACAGACAGACAGACAGACAGACAGACAGACAGACAGAGAGAACAACACATTCATGTAAACCAACTCTCAACTCCCTGCTGCTCTTAATCTGAAATAGGGTTTCCTACATTCAATTACCACCAAGTCGTCTTCTGGCTCTTACCCAAGAATCAATCATTTTTTAATGGTACCTCAACAAAGAAATGCAGCCATGTTGATTCTTCCTTCTTTATTCCTCTCTTCTCAGGATACCAGTTGGGCATTTGCCCTAGATAGGTTATTCCACAAATATACTCAAACTCACCAGCCAAACAGTCATGGGGACAGCCCCACTGTGGCTCCCTCTCCATTCTCTACCACAATGGGAATGTTAACTGGACAGCCTTCCCTTTTGCTTCCAAGGCTGGCCAATTGTGCTTACATTCAACCAGTGAGTCAGCTCCAAATGCAGCAGATGTTGTTGCACAAAGATCTGTTCCTTCCTTGATCCATTGTATGTGACTCAACTTACAGTTTTTCTTTAAAAAGCCACATCTTGACTCTCTGGTGACCAAGATCCCAATACTACTAAGTGTAGTTGCCAGTCCTTCGCTGCCTTGTGCTCTACTGATGCATTTTTAAATTGTGGAAAAACAGGGTGTCACATCTAAAGCATGTCACACTAAGTAAATGAAATGGAAATAAGGGACCCAGAAGATGATTTCTTTGTGTTTTTAAGTTATATCCTATGGCTGCCCTATCTAAACTGGTAATGTGTGGAATTTGTTGGGGTTGCAATCTAATATTTGTGCAGCTTTCAAGAGGGAAATGATGTGCTACTTTCCACTCTCATTTTAACCCTTATTTGTTTTGGGAAATGACAGGAATGCTATCCACGAAGATTATTCAAATGTATGAGAAAGACTAACCTGTCTTTCTGCATATTAAAAAAGCAGGATGAATGGCTGAAGGAAGCTCATTAATCTAATATGAGGGGATAAGCAGCACTGAATGATACACACTTGGTACTTCCAGTAAGATAGTTCACATAGCCAGTTCTCGATAGACTATTGCTGGTCATGAAGAGATAGCGGATGAATTGGGAATTTAGTATCAGTCTTAGTATTTGCCAGTCTGTTTGCAGGCTGGTGAATGAACATTTGGACAAGTGGATGGAGGCCAGACGTATGGTTCACTTTCAATCTTTGCTACTAAAATTCTCTAGAAGGAACTATGAGGCATAAAGAACCTCTCTGCAAAGGACTAAGAGATAAAACTGTTGTAGTAACTAGTGCCTTAATCCTTGTGGATGTTTTTCCCCCCCTTAAGCTCTTTTGGAAGCTTTCCCTCTTGAAATTTTGAAAATCAACCAAGTGAACATCATGGAGCTTAGACTGGGAATGTTCTATCTAACTGAAGGCTTCTGTATCCTGGATGTAATGTGGGGCAAGTGGGGGAGTTTGCAGTCAATAGTGTCAAGTCCAATAAATGTAACACTTCCAAATATTGGTCTGTATTTTAAAAGTCCACAAGATCTCAATCTGCATCTTTTCTAAAACTTTTTTGAGTTTGAGGTCCTGGTAGTTTTGTTAATAGTGAAGCCAAATTTTTCACCTAAATGCACGAGTTTTGAATTTTTTTCTCATGGTGTTGCTTCGAGTCAGTTTGGACAATTTTGCTAAAGCCACTAAGGAGATTATATTTTCAACATTTATTTAATGTGGTTTATTCCCTGCTTAACTGGGTGTTAATTTCTACTGCCCTGGTGATCTGGTGCCACTGACTACTATAAGAACAGGGTATCACCGTAGCGCACAAAATAAACCAAAGCCCTCCAAAACACCTTAAGTAAAGTGGAAAAGCAGAAAGGCTGAGAGCCTGAAGAGCGGAGAGATTGGAAAGGTACAGCTTGATGATACAGAGAAGAGGAAGTGGATGATTTATGACTGTGTGCCTTTCCTGGACTCCCCTGGATTTCAGTGAACTACCTTCTGTGTGCTGGGATCAATTGGAGCTAAGGCCTGGCCTGAACGCCCAAGAGCTGTCTCCTCCTGGGGATAGGAGGAGACTGTGGTCCACCTGAAGGGGCGCACTGAGGAATTTGTGGATTTTCTGGAAGACAACATCACTCAACTTTGCTCCTAGTTAGATACTGGCGTGTTTGCTTTCCAATTGACTATTGGAAATAGTCCATACCATTGACTATTACAATAACAAGGTATCATCATAGTACAAAAAACAACTAAAGCTCTCCAAAGTATAAACCAAAGTAAATCAAAGATCCGGTAACCCCACGGAACAAAAACAATACAAGAGTCATCTACAATATACAGGGTAACAACTGTAACAACTATTAGGTATGACAGACAGCAAAAGACTAGCACAGCACATCCATGAACACCAACTAGCAGTGAGAAGACACAATGAAAACTCCTTAATCTCACAACCCATGGACAGACAGAACCATAATTTGAATGGGAAAACGGTCATCATCCTAGATCAAGCTAATTTAGATTTTAGATTTATTATTAGAGTTGGAGGGGACCTTGTAGGTAATCTAGTCCAACCCCCTGCTCAAGCAGGAGTTCCTACACCATTTGAGACAGATGGCAGTCCAGTCTCTCCTTGAAGGTCACAAGTGTTGGGGCTCTCACAACCTCCGCTGGCAAGCTGTTCCACTGGTTGATCACTCTCACCGTCAGAAAATTTCTCCTCACTTCCAGGTTGAATCTCTCCTTGGTCAGCTTCCATCCGTTATTCCTTGTTTGGCTTTCTGGTGCCATAGAGAACAGCCTGACCCCCTCTTCTCTGTGGCATCCCCTCAAGTATTGGAACATGTCACCCCTGGTCCTTCTCTTCGCTAGACTGGCCAAGCTCAGTTCCTGCAACCACTCTTTGTATGTTTTATTTTCCAGACCCTATTTCTTAAAGTGCAAGGGAATTCTTGGAAACTTGGTATTCACACAAATCAGCCATCAACAGGCACATAGAAATAAAACAACATTTGCAGACCATTGGAAAGAGATAATGAAAAAGTTAAAAAGGAAGCAAAGATACCAAAACATTCATTTTTGGAATCTATTTTTAGTAGGCTTTGGATCCCGCTCAACATCAGATGCATAGAATCTATAGAACCCAGTGCAATCTTTGTTGAACAGGACAATTGTTCTTCTTGTTGATCTTTTATGTAACATAAAAGCACTGTTTGTTCAGCCTTTAAAATTGGGTTTATTTGTGCTAAGAGTGAAACCCTGTGGTTTTTAACAGATTCTCTCCCGCTCCCCAATAGTTTTGAAAATTCTTAAGGCAAAGACTGAGCCATTTGCTATGAAAAAGCCTCAAATCCTTTTATAGCCAAAGATGACCTGGAGGAAAGAAGGAAAAGCCAAATAAGCATGAATTAGAAATTAGAAGGTTCAGCAGGTTATTGATTTTGAACTCTTACAAAGCCACAGGTCTCCTGCTGTGATAGGCTACTTTACTATCCACTCAAATTATTGAACTTCAATTCACACCTTGGGCCAGCCAGAGAAAATATACAGTTTATTCCTGTTAGATAAACTAGAGGGCAATGGTATATGAACAGTAGTTTTTCTACATTGGTTGTTTAAACTCCGCCTCCATTCCAAAAATCTATTGCATTTCTGTTGCTACCGGTATGTTCAGAATCCTCATTTTCAAATCTTTACGTTTCTTTCTCTATCTCTATCTCTTCCTTTTCCAGAATAAGGTCAGGTTCTACCCTCTTTCTGTGAAAATGAGTACCTGTCTGTCATTGTTGAATGTGATATTGCTTAATATCATCCAAAATGCAGCTTCTAGACAGGCACCTCCTGAGGGCTTCAGATATGCCTCTTATGACGTGATCATCCCAAGGAAGCTGTCTCCCAAGTATGGGCAAGAAGAACCCCAGGATGTGAGCTACCTCCTGCACATTGAAGGAAATCCCCATGTGTTATTCCTCAGGCAAAGAAGGAACTTCATCCCTAAGGTCTTTCCTGTCTTCACCTATGATACAGCAGGAGATCTCCAAGTGGATCATCCATTTATCAAGGATGACTGTTTCTACCATGGATTTATACAGAGAAAGTCCTCTTCTCGAGTCACCCTCAGTACATGTTCAGGAGGACTGAGAGGTCTCTTGCAAATGGAAAATAAGACCTATGAAATTGAACCAGTCCAGGAATCTTCTACCTTTCAACACGTGGTGTTTCGGTTAGAAGTAGAGGAAGGGGCTCTCCGAATGGCTTGTGGAGTAGGACAGGAAAAGCAGAGCCATCAAGAGGACATAATTTCTGAAACAGAGAATCTTGGAAACAAAGAAGTTTTTGGCAAATCCTGGTGGCCACATACGAGATATGTTAAATTGGCAATTGTGATTGATCATGAACGATATTTGCAGTTTCACAGAAATGAATCTGTTATTACCTTGCAAGTTCTAGATATTGTCCACGCTGCCAATTTATTCTATGATTCACTTTCTGTTCATCTGTCAATAACAGGCTTAGTGATCTGGTCACAAAAAAATCTCATAAACATTACTTCTATAGCAGATGACACACTTTTATCATTTAATGAATGGAGAAGAAAACATCTGCTTAAAATTTTAAAAAATGATGTTGGTCACTTATTTGCATATCAGCGTTTTGGGTCATCAGTAGGACTTGCATATATAGGTACTATATGTAGCAATTATGTGGCAAGTGCTATTGAATCCTATAGAACTCCTAGTTTGTTTTATATCTCTCTCATATTTACTCATGAACAGGGACACGTTCTTGGAATGCAGCATGATGAGCAATTTTGTCATTGTGAAAAGAGTGAATGCATTATGGCAGCACATGCATCAGAAACTGATAAATTTAGTAATTGCAGTTACAAGGATTATTTCCATTATAGAAACACTGAGTGTTTACTTGTCCCACCAGACACTAACACAACATTTACATTTGAATCCTGTGGTAACAAAATAGTGGAAAAGGGAGAGCAGTGTGACTGTGGGTCAGAAACACAATGCAAGTCAGATCCTTGCTGTCAAGCTAATTGTCGCTTGCGCCCTGTGGCTGTTTGTGCCTTTGGACTGTGCTGTGCTAACTGCCAGTATCGTCAACGTGGAACGGTTTGCAGAGAGAAGATGAGTAGTTGTGATCTCCCTGAATATTGCAATGGGACTTCAGAGCAGTGTCCAGAAGATATGCATGTCCAAGATGGTGCCGTGTGTAATGATGGCGTGTATTGTTATCATGGGAACTGCATGACTCATGATATGCAGTGCAAAATGATATTCGGTAGTGGAGCAACAGTTGCTTCTGAAGTTTGCTTCAGACAAGTGAATAATAAAGGTGATCGCTTTGGCAACTGTGGCCTTAAACATGGAATTTACAGGAAATGTGATACTGGGGATAGCCTGTGTGGCCGTATCCAATGTAAAAATATACAAATGCCTTCTTTGGAGGATCACAGTACAATAATTCATACTTCCACCGGAGTTAATCAATGCTGGGGCACTGACTACCACACTGGGATGAAGATAAATGATATTGGAGCAGTGAGAGACGGTACTCCTTGTGGCAATAACACGATGTGTATTGAGGGTAGTTGTGTCAATGTGTCCATTTTGAAATATGACTGTAATGTCACAATGTGCCACAATCAGGGAGTATGTAATACTCTCAAACACTGTCACTGTGATGTTGGATGGGCTCCTCCAGACTGCAGAAATAGAGGCAATGGAGGTAGCATAGACAGTGGGCCGCTTCCAGTTATGGTACAAGGTAAAGCTAATATGAAAATCTCAGTTGTAGTTGGAATACTCTGTGCTTTTTGTCTCACAATTGTTTGTACCGGCCTGGTTATCTGGTTCAAGAATGGGCTGAGAAACCCATTGGGAAACTTTCAGGGAAGAGTCCATGCTACAAAATCAAATGATGAAGGAACACCAGTGTAACTCACCTTTGGTAAGAATGAAAACACCAGCCAGTATAGGAAAAAAACCAGCATAGGAAATAACAATCAATTTGAAAAACAATGACATCCAAAATGTCGTTGTTTAAAGATGTCTCCCAGACACATTTTTTGGGGGGAAATTTGGCTTCTTCGGAGGGGAAGAGCCCCCTTTGATCTATGTAAAGTAGAGTTCACTGAGAGTAAGTCAAGCAAATCTTTCATTTCTAAAGAATAACAAATTGTTTTAATTTTGGATCTTAAAGCTCCAAGTTCGAAGTGGAAGGAAGAGATAATTCAGAGGCAGGTTGTCCCAGTGTGATGATTCCTAGTTTCTATTAACATGCAGAAAGTTGTAGTAGCAAGAAAGCACAATTAAAATCCATCATCAGTTTTTTACTAGTTCTTCATTTTTCTGCTAGAATATTTTTATTCTCATTAAGAATTAGTCCAGTCAGTCATCATAATAAATAAACCTGTATCTCTCTTGCTTTAAGTCAGAGTATTTCTTTTCAGGATTGATGAAAAGCTGCTTGTTCCTGTCCCACCAAAGCCATTGACTGAAAAAACCTGCTATAGATACAACGAATAATAGGTGGCTTTCTCTGTAGCCCGATAAATACTTTTATTAACACTTGAGTGAACTCTTAAATGAACTTTAGAATCATCGGAAACTGCTGATTGAGTCTTCTGGGTTGACCTGCAGTCAGTTGACCTCTGAAGAGAACTCTCCAGGATAGGCTTGAAAATAAAAATATATGAGATGCAGATACTTTGACCAATTGACAGCTATGCCAACAGTACATTGGATGTCAAGGAAAGATCAAGAGGCATTGTTGATTATAGGTAATTTGGGCTGCCAACACAACACTGCACATCGACCTTTCTCTAACTCTGCTCCGATCAGATTAATGATGAAATTATTATGGATGCTACTCAGTGACAATTGGAAAAAAACATCTCCGATGTGGTCCTCTGTGTTACTCAGTTATAACTGTTCTCATCAGTTCTACTATGATCGATCTGTTTGAAATAAAATGTTCTTTAGGTTTTTAGCCCACTGGAAACATTTTCTCTCAGTGTCATCAGTGTACCCATCTACCACTTCCACACACACACAAACACACACACACATTCAGAGAGAGAGAGAGAGACAGACAGACAGACAGACAAAGAGAACAACACATTCATATAAACCAACTTTCAACTCCCTGCTGCTCTTAATCTGGTAGAGGGTTCCCTACATTCAATTACCACCAAATCGTCTTCTGGCTCTTACCCAGAACCAAGAATCAATCAATGTTTAATGGTACCTCAACAAAGAAATGCAGCCATGTTGATTATTCCTCCTTTCTTCCTCCCTTCTCGGGATACCAGTTGGGCATTTGCCCTAGATAGGTTAATTCAAAAATATACTCAAACTCACCAGCCAAACAGTCATGGGGACAGCCCCAGTGTGTCTCCCTCTCCATTCTCTACCACAATGGGAATGTTAACTGGACAGCCTTCCCTTTTGCTTCCAAGGCTGGCCAATTGTGCTTACATTCAACAGAGATCCAGACTACTGTAGCAACAAGAAGAAAGTCCACCGGTGAATCAGCTCCAAATGCAGCAGATGTTGTTGCACAAAGATCTGTTCCTTCCTTGATCCATTGTATGTGACTCAACTTACAGTTTTTCTTTAAAAAGCCACATCTTGACTCTCTGGTGACCAAGATCCCAATACTACTAAGTGTAGTTGCCAGTCCTACGCTGCCTTGTGCTCTACTGATGCATTTTTAAAATGTGGAAAAACAGGGTGTCACATCTAAAACATGTCACACTAAGTAAATGAAATGGTAAGGGACCCAAAAGATGATTTCTTTCTCTTTTAATGTTATTTCCTTTGGCTAAATTGTTATTGTATGGAATTTGGTGCGGTTGCTATCTAACATTTGTGCAGCTTTCAAGAGGGAAAAGATGTCCTGTGCTACTTTCCACTCCCATTTTACCCTTTATTTATTCTGGGACATGACAGGAATGCTATCCACAAAGATAGTTCAGATGTATGAGAACGACTAACATATCTTTCTGTATATTTAAAAGCATGACAAGTGCCTGAAGGCAGCTCATTGATCTAACATGTGGGATCAAACAGGAGAGGACGATACACACTTGGTACATCCAGTAAGATAGTTCACATAGCCAGTTCTCGATAGACTATTGCTGTTCTGCCCCAGCTATGGACCACAAAGAACGCAGCATACACAAAGTCTGCACAAATCTTACTTTACTAATTAAGGACTACTAATGAGCTTTCTTAGTAGTCGTCAAACACAAATACAGTTTAAAGCAGTCTTTTCTGAACACCGGCTGTTAATTCAACGTCATTAGCAGCCAGCACGAGTCCACAAAATAATAACTCAATGCTAAGTCAACAGTCTTGTAGATATCAGCAAACTTACAGTGGTTGGCAAAATGCCCAGAAGCAATTTGCAGGAAAAAGCCAAGAGAAAGAACACGAACTGCTCAGAGTCAAGACACAAAGGAAGATGAACAAACATTATTTCTGCAAATTGCTTCCTTCGTTGTCATCTCTTAAATGGGCTAGGGGAGTGGCCAATTAGCCCCAAGCCTTAGTCCTGAGGAGACCTCCTCCTGAGGAACCATTCCTGCCTTTTTGCAGCTCTGAGTGCCCGTGCATTGAGAATAGGCTCCTCCTCTTCTTCCTCGTCACTGATGGGAGCTTCTGGAGGTTCTGAAGGCCCTGGCTGAATCTCCGCCTCTGGCACCGAGTCCTCTCCAGCCTCCTCACTGTCCGACTCGGGTTCCAGCTGCACAGGCCACTGGCGCATCACCACATCAGCCTCTTCGCTGTCAGAATCAGCTACCAGCTGCACAGGCTGCTGGCGGGCCACAACAATTCCTGGTCACGAAGAGATAGCAGATGAATTGGGAATTTAGTATCAGTCTTAGTATTTGCCAGTCTGTTCTTTTTGCAGACTGGTGAATGAACATTTGGACAAGTGGATGGGGGCCAGACTTATGGTTCACTTTCAATCTTTGCTACTAAAATTCTCTAGAAGGAACTACACCACCATTTGGGTTCCTTTACCCTCTGTGCATGCGCAAAGCATTCTGCGCATGCACAGAGGTTAAAAAAACCCAAATGGCGGCGTCCAGGCGGGTGGGGGAAGTGGGTGGGGAAAGCCTTGTACTGCGATCGCTATCGGCTCTATCGGCTCTATGACGACTGACCGGCCCGCCCGAACCGGGAGCATTTCACCCCTGGACATAATGAACCTCTCTGCAAAGGACTATGAGATAAAACTTTGTAGTAACTAACTGTTGTAGTAACTAACTTTAGTTCCTTAATCCTTATGGATGTTTTTCCCCCCTTAAGCTCTTAGACTGAGATATCATCAATATGCTTATGATACTCAGCTATATATCTCAGTGCATGGTGAATTAAGTGATGCCCTGATCTCCTTCATGCAGAATCTGGAGTCTGTTAGGGACTGGTGGGGAAACAACAGGTTGAACCTGAACCTTGGCAAGATTGCGTGGCTCTGTGTTTGGGGCTCTGTGGTCCATGGACAATTGCCATCTTTGGTCTTGGATGGGGTGGTTCTGCTCCAAACAGACCCAGTGAATAAACAGGGTCCTCCTGGATTTGTGATTCCTGCTTGAAAGAGCAGGTGGCAGTTTAGCCAGGAGGACTTTTGCACAATGCAAGTTGTGTACCAGTTACATCCTTTCCTGGGCCAACAATCCCTATTCATGGTTACTCATGCCTTAGTCACCTGTCTTGACTATTGCAATGCACTCTACATAGGGCTGCCCTTGAAAAGCCTCCGGAAGCTCCAGTTTGTTCAATATCCATTGGCCTGCATGGTTTGTGCAGACCTCTATGTGCACATGTGATACCTCTCATGTGGGAATTGCATTGGTTGCCAATTTGTTTCCGGGTGCAATTCAAGATGCTGGTTGTCACCATTAAAGCCAGGGGTGGGTTCCAATTTTCTTTACTGCCACTCTGTGGGCATGGCTTATTTTGTGGGCATGGCTTGATGGTCATGTGATGGTGGGAGTGGCTTTGCGGTCATGTGACTGAGTGGGGGTGGCTTGGTGATCATGTGACTGGGTGGTTATGTGACTCGGTGAACGTGGCCAACTTGATGTCACTCACTTCAAGGGTTAGGGTTAGGGTGCCTGGCCTCTCCTTGCCTCAAAGGCCTTAACGACATACAATTTCCATGTCTATTTACTACTACTGAACATCCAAAATATACTATTTACCATATTTTTCGGAGTATAAGACACACCTTTTTATCCCCAAAAAGAGGGTGAAAACTTGGGTGCGTCTTATACACCGAATGTAGCCCCACCCACCCACCCTTTGGGCTCTGTCTTTCAACAATTTACCTGTTTGCAGCAAAGAGGGAAGAGCCTGTTACATTTAAAAGCCCCGCGATGGGTCACTATTGTTTGAGCCTCCGCAGTCTCATGATCAACAGGAAGTTACTGATATGCCTGTGTGAGATCTAATTTTGCAAATATGTGTCCAGGCCTAGTGTGTGCAGTAGATGTTGGACTACAGGCACCGGGTTTGCACTTTGTTGTAATGCTTTATTCAGTGTGCATTTATAGTCACCACAGATGTGTACAGACCCATCGCTTTTTAATATTGGTACTATAGGGGTTTCCCATTTCGCATGATCGACTGGTTCTAAAATTCCCTGAGCTATTAGCCTATCTAATTCTTTGTCGATCAATGGCTTTAAGGTAAAAGGAACACTCCTGGGGCTTAATCTTATTGGCTGCACTTTGGGGTCTAGACTAAAAGAAATAGGGGTGCCCACGTACTTACCCAGCATTGGGTTGAACGCGTCCTGGAACTCGTGCAGGAGGTCATCACAGCCATCAATCACAGTTGCATTAATTGTTCTCTCATCTCTGGTCACCTTCATTCGTAGTGTTCTGAACCAGTCGTGACCCAGCAGGCTAGGAATGTGGTCCCTGGCAGTCGTCAGTGGCAGGCTAGCTTCTTGATCCTCATAGCTTACTATCACTCTCTTGATTCCCATCACCGGAATGCGGTTCCCTTGGCAATCAGATATCCTCACTGGTTGCCTGCTTAATTGCCTGGGATTTAGGCTGGGCATGGCTCACTTGGCTGTCTCCCAGGAGATGATCGTTATAGATGAGCCAGTATCAATTTGCATTTCACAAGGGGAATCCTCCACAGACACAGTTATCCACATCGGTGGACTATCTTGATCACTTACTTGATTTATTCTAATGTAATTTACCCCCTGTTGTGGAAATTGGTTGCTGGCCCACCGGTTGGAGCCTCTCTCATCTCTTCTTGGCTCATTCGAATAGTAGCTTCTATCGTCTCTCCTTGGCTTGCTCTGATAATAGTTTCGCCCGGGGCCTCTGGGGGGAAACCGTGGTGCCTTGCAGACTCTCACAATATGTCCGAATTTTCCACATTTCCGGAAAACCGCGTCGCGGAACTGGCAATTTGTTCGGGAATGTGCTCCCCCACAACTGCTGCAAGGCATTGGTCCCGGTTTCCGCACTTCCCTTCTGCGATCTGTCTGAAAAACTTCTTCCTCGTCTTCTTCAGGTTCTGGTTGCTCTACAGACTCAGGCTTACTCCGTACTTCATAAACTTCGGCACTCATCTTATTATGGCCATTTGATTTCCCTTTTGACGAAGCGCTTTGGCAGCCTTATTAGACATCTCGGCTGCCCTTACTTCCTCTAGGGCTGATTTTAAGGTTAAATCATCGCCCTTTGCAAGGAGTCTTTTCTGTAGCCCCATGTCCCGTACCCCACAAACGAGCTGGAACAACAGCGCCTCGTCCAAATCCTTGAAACTGCAACCTTAATGGCAATCCTTCCCTTTTGCTTCCAAGCCTAGCCAATTGTGCTCATGTTCATCAGAGATCTGGACTATTAGCAAAGAAGAAAGTCCACCAGTGAATCAGCTCTGGATGCAGCAGATATTCTTGCATAAAGATCTGTTTCTTCCTTGATCTATTGCTATGTTACTCACCTTGTGGTTTTCCTTTTTAAAAAGCCACATCGTGACTCTCTGGTGACCATGATACCAATACTACTGCTAGGTTTAATTGCCAGTCCTTAACCTTAACTCAAATTCTTGAAAACTTGGTATTCAGAAAAGTCAGCCATCAACAGGCACATAGAAATAAAATATTTCCTACCATTGGAAAGAAATAATAATTTAAAAGTTAAAAAGGAAGCAAAGAGACAATTTTGTTATCTATTTTTAATAGGCTTTTGACCCCACTCAACATCAGATGCATAGAATCTATAGAACGCAATGTAGTCTTGCCCTTCTCCCTTCAGCTGCCACTGCTGCCGCTCTCCTGTGGCGGTGGGGTGGCAGAGAGCCTGGCGCTGGCCGGGGAATGGCATCTCCCAGCGGGGAGGAGCCCCGGCAAGGCCGCGCGTTTGGAGCTTCTCCGGATGAGCAACCGCTGAGGGTGGGGTGGGGGTGGTGGGCTACCTGTGCCATCTGGAGAACCTCCAAATGTGCGGCCTTGCCGTGGCTCCTCCCCACTTGGAGCTGCTGCTCCCCTGCTGGCGACAGGCACTCTGCCTCCCCACCGCCCTAGAAGAGCGGCAGCAGCAGCAGCTGAAGGGAGAAGAGAAAGAGCAACCAGCTGGCTCAGTTGCATGGGGCCGGAGACAGACAGCCCAGAGGACCCACAGCTGAGGGGACCAGCACGGCTTGTGGAGCAAGCAAAGGGGCATCTCGGCTCTGCTTTGAGGGCTGTCACAGGGTCATCTGCGCAGGCAGCCACCACCACCACCCCGCCCTCACCAGCTACTTGTCTGGAGAAGCTCCAAACGCACAGCCTTGCTGGGGCTCCTCCCTGCTGGTAGATGCCATTTACCAGCCGGCGTCAACCCTCTGCCCCCCCACCTCAGCAGCGCTATGTGCCGGCTGGAGAAGCTCCAAATGCGCAGCCTTGCTCGGGCTCCTTGCTTGGAGCCGTCGTTCCGCTGTTGGCAGCAGCCCTCTACTCCCCCCCCATTTCAGCAGTGCCATGTGCCAGCTGGAGAAGCTCCAAACCTTGCCGGGGCTTCTCCCCGCTTGGACCCGCCATTCCCCTGTCAGCAGCAGGCTCTCTGCCCCCCCCCCCACGCCCCAGAAGAGTAGCAGGGCCACGCAAGAAGCCTGCACGGGCAGGGAGGGAGGGAAGCCCGGCTTACCTTGCTCTGCTCCCTTAGGAAGAAACCGCCGGGTTCCCCTCTCTGCGTCTTTTGGCATGCACATGAGTGCCAAAAACCAGACCAGCTGGCCGTTGCGCATGCACACACTGAAAACAGGAAGATCATCTTCCTGGAGCGTGCATGCACAATGGGCGGCTTCTCTTCTGGTTTCTGGCATGCCCGTGCACATGAAAACCAGCTGGCCGGCACACCAGAACCCGGAAGAGCAAGGGGCAACGGCTCCGCGTGCCCAGAGAAATGGCTCCACATGCTACTTCCGACACGTGTGCCATAAGTTTGCCATCACGGTCCTATGGGGTTATTCTTCTGACATATCTCACACCGATCCATTACTACCTTACACAACCTTCTCACATTTTTAATCCTTTTTTTTTACAATTTTTTTATTTTAGTTCATATATTTACATCACAAATATACCATTTCATTTTCTCAATAATAATACAATAGTCCTATACATATTTTCTATTTCATTAATGCAATCATTATATTTTATACCATCGAGGCTGCTTTTGCCATCCCTTACTTCCCTTTTTTATTTCCCACAACCCTTCTCCCTCTTCTCCTCCCTCCACTCTTCTTACTTTCCTCTCCTTCCCTTCCGTCTTTCTCTACATCCATTTCCTCTCTCCTACCACTCTTCTCCTTCCTCCTCTTACCTTCTCTCCTATCCTCTTCTCCCCTCCTTACCCTCCTCTCCTCTCCCTTTCTTCTTTCCTCTTCACTCTTCTCTTTCTCTCCTATTCTATTGTTGTGTTCTTTTATTCTAATAAATCTCAGGATGGCCTTCCAGCAGTCTCGATTTATTATTTATTTAACGCCTCTTTTCTTTTCTATTTCTTCTTCACATTTTTCACTTATTAATGTATTCTGTTTTTAATGTATATTTGTCTCATATAACTTTTCTATATTTACCTTCCCTCTCCCCTCTTCCATCTCAAGTGTGTCATCTGGGTTTCTCTTCCATTCTTATTTCCCCTCCATTCATTCATATTTTTTTCCAACCATTCATAAAATCTTCCCCATGTCTTGTAATACAACGATTCCTCTTTATCTTTTAATGTAAGTGTTAATCTATTCACTTCTGCACAATCTGATTTTTTTTTATTATCTGTCCTTCTTCAGGCATGTTTGCTGTTTCCAATTTTGTGCAAATACTATTCTCGCTGTTGTTACTATATGTACTATCAAACAGGAGTCTTCTTTACTATATTTTTCTGGTAAGGTACCTAATAGAAATGTCTCTGGTCTCAATTCTATCCTATCTTTTAACATTTTTTCTAACCACATTTGTATTTTAGTCCAAAAATTCCTTGCTTCTGTGCACGTCCAACACATATGATAATAAGATCCTGGAGTTTGATGACATTTCTAACATTTTGCTGATTTATCCTTAAACATTTTTGCTATTTTCTCCGGTGACATGTGCCATCTATAAAATATTTTATACAAATTTTCCTTATATGCCATTGTCATTGTTAATTTGTAATTTCTTTCCCATAGTTGTTGCCATTTTTCTAATTCAATTGTGTATCCAAAGTTTCTTGCCCAAGCTATCATCATTTTTTTTACCACTTCGTCTTCCATTTTTACCTGTAGCAAATAATTATATAGTTTTTAAATCATTTTTTCATCTGTTCCTATCAGTATTTCATCCAGTTCCGATTTTCCAAAATTAAAGCCATATTCTTTAAAATCCTTTCTATGTCTCGATTGTATTTGCAAATATATATACCAATCTAACTCAATTCCTTGCTTTTCTAAGTCTTGTTTTTGTTTCAGTTCTCCCTTTTCTGTTAAAATGTCCTTGTCTCTAATAATATTTTGCATATTTGTCCATTTTGGATATGTCAACGCTTCCCTAATTGAAAGCCACATTGGTATTTCTCTGTAGTGCTTTTCTTTTATTTTCTCCCACACCTTTAATAAGCTATTTCTTACATAATGTCTCTGAAAATATAAATGTATTCTATTTTCCCCGTACCATAAGAATGCATGCCATCCTAATTGCAAATCATGTCCTTCCAAAGTTAACAACCTTACATTTCTCAATAAGATCCATTCCTTCAACCATGTTAACACTGCTGCTTGGTAGTAAATCTCCCAATTCGATAGACCGAACCCCCCTCTATGTCTTATATCCTGCATTATTTTAACATTTATTTTCACTTTCTTCCCTTGCCATATGTATTTCCATATTATTCTATTCAATCCTTCAAAATATTTTTTCTACAATTTTATTGGTATTGTCTGGAATAAGAATAAGATTCTTGGCAAAATATTCATTTTAATTTAAGCTATTCTTTCCATTAGTGATAATTGTAGGTTTTTCCACTACTCTAAGTCAGTCTCAATTTGATTTCTCAATTTGTAATAATTGTCTTCTTTTATTGTTGCACATCTCGCTGATAGCTGGATACCCCAATACTTTACTTTCTTTACTATTTGTATGTCCAGCTGTTCCACTCTTTTACTCTTGTTTTTCTGTCACATTTTTTACTATTATTTTTGTCTTATCCTTATAGATTTTCAGCCCCGCCACTTCTCCATATTGCTCTATTTGCCTCATTAATTTTGGGCCTGTTTCTACTGGATCTTCCATAATAAATACCAAATCATCCGCAAATGCTTGTAGTTTAAATTCTTCTTTTCTAATTTTCATTCCTTTTATTTCTTCATTCTGTCTTATCTTTCTATTTAGAATCTCTAATGTTAAGATACACAATAGTGGAGACAGCGGACATCCTTGTCTGGTACCTTTTCTGATATTCACTTTTTCGGTCATTTCACCATTAACTATCACTTTAGCTGATTGATCATTATATATAGTTTTAACCACATTTACAAACTTTACCCCAAAGTCTATCATTTGTAGTTGCATTATCATAAATTTCCAATTCACATTATTGAAGGCCTTCTGTGCATCTAAAAACAATAATGCCATTTGTTTCTCTGGATGTGCTCATAATATTCCAGTGTATTTAAAATTGTTCGCATATTGTCTCTTATCTGCCTTTTTCGGTAAAAATCCATTTTGGTCTGTATGAATAAATTCATTCAAAAGTCTCTTCAGTCTTTCCGCGATTATTGATGCAAAATTTTTATAATCCGCATTCAATAGAGAGATTGATCTATAGTTCTTTACTTGTTGAAGATCTACCTCTTCTTTGGGTATAAGAGTTTAATACGCCTCTGTCCATGAGTTCAGTATTTTAGCCTTTAACATTAAATCATTAAATATTTCCAATAATGTATTATTTAATACATCCTGTAAGGTTTTGTATAGTTCTGCTACAGGGGCGGGTTGCTTACTTACTGATACTGGTGCGCTGCACATGCATCTCCAAATTTCCTGTGCGCGCTACGCATGCGCGCTATGCACGTGAGCACGCCCCCTCGCGCAATTTCAGCAAGATTTTGCTTCTACGCATGCACAGAAGCAAAAAAAGCCAACAAATTCTTTTAAAAAGATAGCGACGTGCGTGACTGTCCGACGAAGATGGCACCAGAGCAGCCACACGCAAATTGCATAATCAGTGGGTCCCTACCGGAGCTGCGCACTGGATTGCACCGGTAGGAACCCACCCCTGTTCTGCTGGCAATCCATCTGGTCCCGGTGTTTTCCCATTCTTCTGCCTTTTAATTCCTTCTGTCACTTCCATCATTGTTATTCTCTCTTCTAGTCTTTTTTAAAAGTTCTCCGGTATTTTTGGTATTTCAGCTCTTTCCAAATATTATTTTATTTTTCCATCTTCTACTACTTCTTGTTGATATAGTTGCTTGTAATAATTTTCCACTATTTTCCTCTTTTCTTTATTTTGATAACATATCTTTCCTTCAGAGTCTATCAATTGATTAATTAACTTCTTTTCTTTCTCTTTCTTCATTTTATAGGTCAACCAGCGCCCTGGTTTATTCCCGTTTTCAAAAATGTTTTGTTCATTGGTTTTAGTTTATAAGCTAATTCTTCATTTTCTATTATGTTTATTTTATGTCTTTGTAGGTCCATTTTTTCTTTGATCATTTTATCTTGCAGATTTATTTGAAATTCTATTTCTAATTTTTTGAATTCCTCCTCCAACTAACTTTGTTTCTGTCTTATCTGTTTCTTTCGTTTTCCTAAATATGTCATTGTTAAACCCTAATATATGCTTTACAAGTGTCCCATACATTTTGTAATAATGTATCTTCTTTTTTATATTCTTTAAAGAAAAAAATGAATTCCTTTTCCATATATAATTGAAAATTCTTTTCGTTTAATAGTCTCGAATTTAATGTCCACCTTCAGATAGAAAAAAGGGAACTGAAGACGTGGTTTCACCAGCAGGATTTAGGAAGGCAGAATGGCATGGAGCCATTTAAATGGCTGATTTAGTGTGTGTAGTCACTGAAGGGTGTGTGTGTGTGTAGTGGCTGAGGGGGGGTGGGCGGTTACTATTTTATTATTTTATTAATTATTATTTTAATACATTGTTTATTCGTCTGTAAGCCACCTAGAATCACTGTGAGTGAATAGGTAATTATAAGCAATAAATAATAAATAAATAAATAAATTTAAAAAAAATGATAGATAGATAGACAGACAGACAGACAGACAGACAGTCAGACAGATAGACAGATAGATAGACCAAAAGACCCAGTAGCCCAAAAAGAAAAAATAATAGGAGTCATCTACAATATACAGGGTAAAGAGTGTAACAACCACTAGGTAGGAGAGACAGCAGAAGACCTGCACACCACATTCATGAACACCAACTAGCAGTGAGATGACACAACAAAACTCCTTAGTCACATAACACATGGATAGACTTGACCATAATTTGAATGGGGAAACGGTCAGCATCCTCAACCAAGTTAAATCCCAAAGTGCAGATTTAAGCTTCTGTTTAAAGCTCTGAAATCTTGAATGAAATTTCAATGGTTTCATGATCCTTCATATCAGGTGTTCAGCGCTAAATAACAAATCTCACTTATAAATTTGATGTTTAGCTGGTAGATTGTGGTCCCTTCTGAGATTTGAAGATCTGAGGTTAGCTAGACCAGGGGTGTCAAACTCGATTTCATTGAGGGCCGCATCAGGGTTGTGTTTCACCTCAGAGGGCCGGGGATGGGTGTGATCATGGTGGGAGTTTGCCACAGGCTCAAGATGCATTTTCCCATTATGAAATAATATTGACAAGCTGAAAAGGAACATTGAAAATGTTATGACATATGTCTAAGTCATTGTTATGACTTAGACATATTTTAGGTCTACGTTCGTGGTTTAGTGTGTTTAGTCCACTATCCGTTTTTGTATATATGTATGTACGTATGTTTGTATTGTTTTTAAAAGAAAAATCAATAAAGATTATTTTTTTAAAAATGCATTTTCCCTGCTTCTCTTCTTTCTTTCCACAGTTCTTTACTATAACCATTTTCCTACCTCTTCTACCAGGTATTACTGGCAAACATGTATTACGTATTCTTCATACTCCACTAAACTTTTTATTTCTAAATTTATACCCCATTATTTAATGGTAAATTGCTTTTCTAGGAAGAAAAGTTATTTATAGTAATAATAAATTCAAATTCAACTAATAATAAAAATACAATACCATAAAAAACAGGATAATACCAGATCTAACAGCAGAGGTTAATTACCAGGATAGTAAATAGAAATGGCTGTCAATTATAGATTGTTGATTGTAGATTAAATGACCTACAGTATGTAAAATCTGGCATTAAACTGTAGTAATAACATAGGAGGTTGCTTCTTTTCTATCGAGATCAGGCCTGCTTACTTGAGGCCATATAATTGTAATCCAGTCCAATCCAGTCCCCCTGCAGCACTCTGCTGGCCGAAAACAGGCCACGAGGGGACCGTGCGGGATTTCTGCGTGGTCCATTTTGGCTGGCAGATTCAGCCGGGCAAGTCCTTGCATATTTCCAGGCCGGCTCCATAGGGCAGATTGAAGCACCCCATGGGCAGAATCCGACCCATGGGCCTTGAGTTTGACACCCCTTAGCTAGACTGATATGCTTCTCTCTCTCTTCCCCCCACTCTCCCTCCCTCCCTCCCTCTCTCTCCCCCACCCCCAACTGCCTGCTGCCTCTCTGTCTCCTCAATTCAATAAGGTTGCAAATTCTAAAGGAAAGGCTGGGCCATTTGACATGCAAAAAGTCTCAATACTTTTTATACCTAAAAATGACCTTTGTGAATGGAGGAAAAATCAAATGACCTTGAATTGGAAATTAGAAGGTTCCGCAGGTTATTGGTTTTGAGCTCTTACAAAGCCACACCTCTTCTAGTATGATAGGCTACTTCACTTGAATTCAATTTAAAAAAGGAGTCATCATAATAACATTTCATAAATATTGCTATGCTTTTGAATTCTATATTTGATTCTTTAAACTCCACCTACATTCCAAAATCTATTGTATTTTCTGTTGCTAGGATCAGAATCCTCATTTTCAAATGTTTAATTCTATCCCAACATCTCTCTCTCTCTCTCTCTCTCTCTCTCTCTCTCTCACACACACACACACACACACACACACACACACACACACACACACACACACTCAATTCCCATGTGCCCGTCCATATTGGGATTCTAGAATAGGGTCAGTTCCTACTCTCGTTCTGTGAAAATGAGTACCTGTCTGTCATTGTTGAATGTGATATTGCTTAATATCATCCAAAATGCAGCTTATAGACAGGCACCTCCTCAGGGCTTCAGATATGCCTCTTATAACGTGATCATCCCAAGGAAGCTGTCTCCCAAGTATGGCCAAGAAGAACCCCAGGATGTGAGCTACCTCCTGCACATTGAAGGAAATCCCCATGTGGTGTTCCTCAGGCAAAGAAGGAACTTCATCCCTAAGGTCTTTCCTGTCTTCACCTATGATACAGCAGGAGATCTGCAAGTGAATCATCCATTTATCAAGGATGACTGTTTCTACCATGGATTTATACAGAGAAAGTCCTCTTCTCGAGTCACCCTCAGTACATGTTCAGGAGGACTGAGAGGTCTCTTGCAAATGGAAAATAAGACCTATGAAATTGAACCAGTCCAGGAATCTTCTACCTTTCAACATGTGGTGTTTCGGTTAGAAGTAGAGGAAGGGGCTCTCCGAATGGCTTGTGGAGTAGGAGAGGAAGAGCAGAGCCATCAACAGGACATAATTCCTGAAACAGAGAATCTTGGAAACAAAGAGGTTTTTGGTAAATCGTGGTGGTCACATACGAGATACGTTAAGGTAGCAATTGTGATTGATCATGAACTATATTTGCAGTATAACAGAAATGAATCTTATATTACAATGCAAGTTCTAGATATTGTCCACACTGCAAATTCATTCTTTGAATCACTTTCTGTTCATCTATCAATAGCAGGCTTAGTGATCTGGTCACAAAATAACCCCATAAACATTACCTCTGAAGCAGGTAGCACACTTTATCAGTTTAATAATTGGAGAAAATACCATCTGCTTAAAAATTTAAAAAATGATGTTGCTCACTTATTTGCATATAAGTATTTTGGAGGAATAATAGGACTTACCTTTCTTGGAACTATATGTAGCGGTCACTGGGCAAGTTCCATTGAATCGTATAGAATTCCCAGTTTCTTTTTGATTTCTGAAATATTTGCCCATGAACTGGGACACGTTCTTGGAATGAAGCATGATCACCAATTTTGTCATTGTGGAAAGGATAAGTGCATTATGGTACCATATGCAGCAGAGACTGATAAGTTCAGTAACTGCAGTTATAAGGATTATTTCCAACATAGAAACACTGGGTGTTTATTTGTCCCACCAGACACTAACACAACATTTAAGTTTGAATCTTGTGGTAACAAAATAGTGGAAAAGGGAGAGCAGTGTGACTGTGGGTCAGAAACACAATGCAATTCAGATCCTTGCTGTCAAGAGAATTGTATGTTGTGCCCTGCAGCTGTTTGTGCCTTTGGACTGTGCTGTGCTAACTGCCAGTATCGTCAACGTGGAACTGTTTGCAGAGAGAAGATAAGCAGTTGTGATCTCCCTGAATATTGCAATGGGACTTCAGAGCACTGTCCAGAAGATATGCATGTCCAAGATGGTGCCGTGTGTAATGATGGCGTGTATTGTTATCATGGGAACTGCATGACTCATGATATGCAGTGCAAAATGATATTCGGTAGTGGAGCAACAGTCGCTTCTGAAGTTTGCTTCAGACAAGTGAATAATAAAGGTGATCGCTTTGGCAACTGTGGCCTTAAACATGGAATTTACAAGAAATGCGATACTGGGGATAGCCTGTGTGGCCGTATCCAGTGTAAAAATATACAAATGCCTTCTTTGGAGGATCACACTACAATAATTCATACTTCCACTGGAGTTAATCAATGCTGGGGCACTGACTACCACACTGGGATGAAGGTAAATGATATTGGAGCAGTGAGAGATGGTACTCCTTGTGGCAATAACATGATGTGTATTGAGGGTAGTTGTGTCAATGTGTCCATTTTGAAATATGACTGTAATGTCACAATGTGCCACAATCGGGGAGTATGTAACACTCTCAAACACTGTCACTGTGATGTTGGATGGTCCCCTCCAGACTGCAGAAATAGAGGCAATGGAGGTAGCATAGACAGTGGGCCGCTTCCAGTTATGGTACAAGGTAAAGCTAATATGGAAACCTCAGCTGTAGTTGGAATACTCTGTGCTTTTTGTCTCACAATTGTTTGTACCGGCCTGGTTATCTGGTTCAAGAATGGGCTGAGAAACCCATTGGGAAACTTTCAGGGAAGAGTCCATGCTACGAAATCAAGTGATGAAGGAACACCAGTGTAACTCACCTTTGGTAAGAATGAAAAACCAGCCAGTACAGGAAATAACAGTCAATTTGAAAAACAAAGACATCCAAAATGTCATTGTTTAAAGATGTCTCCCAGACACATTTCTTTTTGGGAAATTTGGCTTCTTCGGAGGGGAAGAGCCCCCTTTGATCTATGTAAAGTAGAGTTCACTCAGAGTAAGTCAAGCAAATCTCTCATTTCTAAAGAATAATAAATTGTTTTAATTTTGGATCTTAAAGCTCCAAGTTCAAAGTGGAAGGAAGAGATAATTCAGAGGCAGCTTGTCCCAGTGTGATGGTTCCTAGGTTCTATTAATATGCAGAAAGTTGTAGTAGCAAGAAAGCACAATTAAAATCCATCTTCAGTTTTTTACTAGTTCTTCATTTTAAAACATTCATTAAAACACCAGGTCCTGATGGGTTACCAGCGGAACTGTATAAAGCAGGGGTCGGCAAACCACGGCTTGTGAGCCATATGCGGCTTTTTGGCCCCTTGAGTGTGGCTCTTCCACAAAATACCACATGCGGGCGTGCACATGATATTTCCAGGGGTGGGTTCCTCCCAGTTTAACGTTTTGTTGGCTGGGTGCCGTGCAGGGTGAAACGTGTGTATGTTAGCGAGAACTCCTCCCTGGTAACGCCGAGCCTCGGAAGAGAGGAAAGGTATGTAAGAGCTCGCCGAAGGTGTGTGTGTGTGCGTGCGCGTGGGGTGAGGTGAGGTGGGGGGAAGGGAGGAACTGCAGCAGAGACTGACCTAGGACAAGAGATAGTGAGGTGCGTGTGTGGCTGTGGGGGATATGCAGCATGGCACTCCGGTTGCCCCCCTATCGCTCCGCTCATTTCTGCATTTGCCGTGCGTTTGTAAATTATTTTTTGGGGGAAATTTGCTGCACCTGCTTGCGGCTTGCTCTGCTGTGAAGTTGTTGGGGGGGGGGAGGAGGAGAAAGGAAAAGTGGACCGACAGCTTTTCTAAGGAGGTTCTCTGCAAGCCGGATGGCGCCCTGCTCTTAGCCAGAGGCTTTTTAAAAGAGAGAAGCTGGCTTTGGGAAGACGTGGTTTTCGTAGACTGACCAAGAGCGAGCGGAGGGGGCAGGGGCGAGATCTGGAGTCGCTTCACAGTGCGAAAGTGACTCAATTCCCCCCCCCCCCAGCCACCTTTCTCATCGGCAGAATGAATCCGCCGAAGGTTGTCGTGTCATGTCCATTTTGGGAGAGGTGAAAAGTTTAGCTGCCGAGATCCCCCCCCCCCGGTGTGTGTGGGGTGGGTGGGTGGGGATGGGAGGGAGGCAAGAAAAGGAGACAGTACAGGCAAAGACATCCGGCAAAATCGTGCAGATGGAAAGGCATCCCAGAAAGAGCAGCGGCCGCAAACTGCAGTCTTCAAAGATCTCTGTTTGCTGTTCCCCTCCCCCCATCCAATTTGGGGACAGTTCTCCATTTCTTGATTCCATCCTGCTTCGCCCCATCCTAGTTCACCCCTTTAGGTCCCTGGAGTTTAGGAACTTCATTGGGAGAGAGGGGGCACGGAAAGCCCTGGATGACCCCTGGATGACCCCTTAATATTGTTATTAAGTATGTTATCAAGTTTTATTCAACGTACCTATAGTTTAACTAAGACTTAAAACTGTAACACAGAGATACACAGAGAGGGGGAGATATAGAGATGGAGAGAGAGATACAGAGGGGGAGAGAGACAGAGATACAGAGAGAGGGGAGGGGGGGAGAGACAGAGAGAGGGAGAGGGGAGAGAGACATAGATACATAGAGAGGGGGAGATAGAGAGGGAAAGGGGGAGAGAGCCATAGAGAGATGCAGAGAGAGGGAGGGGCGAGAGAGGGAGAGGGGGGAGAGAGAAGGGTTTTGTGGTTCCCAGTTCTCTGTCCGAATGACCGGCTGGGTAGGCATGGCTAGGTGGTCATGTGACTGGGTGGGAGTGAGTGATGTCAAGTTGGCCACGCCCACCCAGGTTTTGTGGCTCCTGGTGTTTTTTTTCTGTGGGAAATGGGTCCAAATGGCTCTTTGAGTGTTTAAGTTTGCCGACCCCTGGTATAAAGGAATACAGGACTCCTTAGGAGAAAGGTTACTCAAGATATTCAATGCGTTATTGAAAGAAGCAAAGATACCAGCTTCATGGCAAATATCACCTTGATTCCAAAGGAAAATACAGATCTAACACTAATTCAAAACTATAGACCAATATCATTGTTAAATTCAGACTATAAAACATTTATGACAATAATGGCTGAAAGATTAAAAAGATACTTGAATAAATTTATACATGTTGATCAAAATGGTTTCCTTCCCAAAAGGCAAATAAGAAATAACATGAGGGCAATATTGGATGTGCTAGAGTACTATGAAGTTCATAGTGAGAAACAAGTGGCACTAATATTTTTAGATGCTCAAAAAACTTTTGACAACTTGAATTAGGATTTTATATTGAAACAGTTCAGTTATATGGTGATAATTTTATAAATGTGTTTAAAGCAATATATACCAAAAAGGAGGCAAGAGTTATAATAAATGAGGAAGTAACGCAAAGCTTTAAGATACAGAAGGGAACGAGACAAGGATGCCTACTATTGCCGCTATTGTTTATACTAACTCTAGAGCAGAGGTGGGTTCCTCACAGTTTGGACTGGTTCGCCCGAACTGGTAGCGACCCGCTGGTGATGTCATGATGATGTCACAGAACCAGTTCGGTCGGTGCTGGTCCGTGGGCGCCGCCTATTTTTTTTTTTGAATTTTTTTTTGAATTTTTTTTGGGGGGAATTTTTTCCCAGATTTTTTCTTCTGCTGCTCATGCACGGAAGCCAAGTTTCTGGCACTGTGCATGCCATCTTGTTTTCGGCTTTTTAAATTTTTTTTGCCGTGCACGCCCACAAGGCGCAGCCATGTGGCGGCGGAGGAAGCAAACTGGCAGTGAGGTAAGTTAGAATCCACCCCTGCTCTAGAGTTACTGACAAGAATAATACGGAAGGATAAACAAATTAGAGGACTGGAAATTAAGAAAGAAACGTACAAACTGCAAGCTTTTGCTGATGATCTCGTATTCATAATAGAAGAGCCATTACAATGTGGCCAACATCTTATGGAAGTACTGAGAGAATATGGGGAAGTAGCAGGATTGAGAATAAACAGGGGAAAAACTAAAATGATAGTCAAAAATATGTCCATAATAGAGAAAAAAGAATTGATTGAGAGAATAAGCCTTCAAATAACGAAAAAAGTGAAGTATTTGGGAATATTATTAACGGCAAGATACATAACAATTAAAGAAAAGTAATTACAACAAATTAAATGATGAAATAAAGATGGATTTGGAAAGATGGGGAAAGTTGCAACTCTCCTTCATGGGGAAAATTGCAACTGTAAAAATGAACATTCTGCCAAAAATTCTTTTTTTATTCCAGAACATACCTATAAAATTGGACCAAGAATATTTTAGAAATTTGAACAAAATGATAGCTAAATTTATTTGGCAAGGGAAATGACCTAGAATTTAATACAATTGCAAGAAGCTAAAGTAAGAGCAGGATTCGGCCTACCACATAGGGAAAGATATTATCAAGCCACGTTCACAAGGGCGAGAGAATGGATAAATTAAAAAAAAAATAAAAGGGTATTAACATTGGAAGGACATGACATGCAAATAGGGTGGTATGCATTCCTGTGGGATGGCAGACATAAAGCTCACCAGTACTTCCAAAGGCATTACATTAGATGAGCTATTTTTGAAGTATGGATAAAAGTAAAGTAACAAGTGTACAGGGAAATTCCAGCTTGGTTTTCCTCATTAGAGGCATTGGTGCATCCAAAGTTTATGAATTTGGGGAAAGTAACTACGTATAAAGATATTTTAAATAAAGAAGGGGATTTAAAATCTAGGAAAGAGCTAAAAGAGGAAGGGATAGAACTGGAATGGTGGGCATATCTGCCAATTAAATCACGATATATAAAAGATAAAAAAGAATGGGGTATTAAGAAGGAACCAATGGCGATAGACAAAATCCTGCTAGGGACAGATGAAAAGGTGATAAAGAAAATTTATCAATATTTATTGGAATACAAAATGGCGGAAAAACAAGTTAAAAAAACTATGGTTATTTGGGCACAAAATTTTGGTTATAATACCATGTTTCCCTGAAAATAAGACCCCCTCTTATAGTTTTTGACCCCCAAAATATGGCCTTGGCCTTATTATCAGGGGGGTCTTATTATTTTTGGGGTGCAGGAGGGGGGCCGGGCCACAAGATGTGCATCTTACCTGAGTCTGGCAGTTCCGTGGCGTCTCTCGGCCGGTCTGTCCAGGGAATCACCTTGCAAAGTACAGAAAAACTTCTCACGAGGGCGAACAATTAACAACTTCTCACAGCGAGAAGTTTTTCTGTACTTTGCAAGGTGTTTCCCTGCACAGACCGGCTAAGAGATGCCACGGAGCTGCCAGACTCAGGTAAGATGCGTGTCTCATGGTGGGGTGGTGGATGGGGCGGGCCTGGCATCTTACTGGAGTCTGGCAGCTTTTGTGTCTCTCCATGTCGCTCTGACCTTGAATTAGAAATTAGAAGGTTCCGCAGGTTATTGGTTTTGAGCTCTTAAAAAGCCGCACCTCTTCTAGGATGATAGGCTACTTCACTTGAATTCAACCAAAAAATGAGTCATCATAATAACATTTCATAAATATTGCTATGCTTTTGAATTCTATATTTGATTCTTTAAACTCCGCCTACATTCCAAAATCTATTGTATTTTCTGTTGCTAGGGTCAGAATCTTCATTTTCAAATGTTTAAGCCTATCCCAACATCTCTCTCTCTCTCACACACACACACATAAATACATTCAATTCCCATGTGCCTGTCCATATTGGGATTTGTTTTCTAGAATAGGGTCAGTTCCTACTCTCGTTCTGTGAAAATGAGTACCTGTCTGTCATTGTTGAGTGTGATATTGCTTAATATCATCCAAAATGCAGCTTATAGACAGGCACCTCCTCAGGGCTTCAGATATGCCTCTTATAACGTGATCATCCCAAGGAAGCTGTCTCCCAAGTATAGGCAAGAAGAACCCCAGGATGTGAGCTACCTCCTGCACATTGAAGGAAATCCCCATGTGGTATTCCTCAGGCAAAGAAGGAACTTCATCCCTAAGGTCTTTCCTGTCTTCACCTATGATACAGCAGGAGATCTCCAAGTGGATCATCCATTTATCAAGGTTGACTGTTTCTACCATGGATTTATACAGAGAAAGTCCTTTTCTCGAGTCACCCTCAGTACATGTTCAGGAGGACTGAGAGGTCTCTTGCAAATGGAAAATAAGACCTATGAAATTGAACCAGTCCAGGAATCTTCTACCTTTCAACACGTGGTGTTTCGGTTAGAAGTAGAGGAAGGGGCTCTCCGAATGGCTTGTGGAGTAGGAGAGGAAGAGCAGAGCCATCAAGAGGACATAATTCCTGAAACAGGGAATCTTGGAAACAAAGAAGTTTTTGGTAAATCCTGGTGGCCACATACGAGATACGTTAAGGTAGCAATTGTGATTGATCATGAACGATATTTGCAGTTTCACAGAAATGAATCTTTTATTACAATGGAAGTTCTAGATATTGTCCACTCTGCAAATTCATTCTATGAATCACTTTCTGTTCATCTGTCAATAACAGGCTTAGTGATCTGGTCACAAAACAACCCCATAAACATTACCTCTGATGTAGGTAGCACACTTTCATTGTTTAACAAGTGGAGAAGAGACAATCTACTTAACATTTTAAAACATGATGTTGGTAACTTATTTGCATTTAAGCATTTCGGGATAAGAGTAGGACTTGCCTTTGTTGGAACTATATGTAACAGTCAATGGGCAAGTGCTGTTGAATCGTATAGAACTTTCAGTTTGTTTTTGATTTCTGAAATATTTGCCCATGAACTGGGACACGTTCTTGGAATGGAACATGATGACCAATTTTGTCATTGTGAAAGGAGTATATGCATTATGGCACCATATGCAGCAGAAACTGATAAATTTAGCAATTGCAGTTATAAGGAATATTTCCAACATAGAAACAAAATGTGTTTATTTGTCCCACCAGACACTAACACAACATTTACATTTGAATCCTGTGGTAACAAAAGAGTGGAAAAGGGAGAGCAGTGTGACTGTGGGTCAGAAACACAATGCAAGTCAGATCCCTGCTGTCAAGCTAATTGTATGTTGCGCCCTGCTGCTGTTTGTGCCTTTGGACTGTGCTGTGCTAACTGCCAGTATCGTCAACGTGGAACTCTTTGCAGAGAGAAGATTGGTAGTTGTGATCTTCCTGAATATTGCAATGGGACTTCAGAGCACTGTCCAGAAGATATGCATGTGCAAGATGGTGCCGTGTGTAATGATGGCGTGTATTGTTATCATGGGAACTGCACGACTCATGATATGCAGTGCAAAATGATATTCGGTAGTGGAGCAACAGTCGCTTCTGAAGTTTGCTTCAGACAAGTGAATAATAAAGGTGATCGCTTTGGCAACTGTGGCCTTAAACATGGAATTTACAAGAAATGCGATACAGTGGATAGCCTATGTGGCCGTATCCAATGTAAAAATATACAAATGCCTTCTTTGGAGGATCACAGTACAATAATACATACTTCCACCGGAGATAATCAATGCTGGGGCACTGACTACCACACTGGGATGAAGGTAAATGATATTGGAGCAGTGAGAGATGGTACTCATTGTGGCAATAATATGATGTGTATTGAGGGTAGTTGTGTCAATGTGTCCATTTTGAAATATGACTGTAATGTCACAATGTGCCACAATCGGGGAGTATGTAATACTCTCAAACACTGTCATTGTGATGTTGGATGGTCCCCTCCAGACTGTAGAAATGAAGGCTATGGAGGTAGCATAGACAGTGGGCCACCTCCAGTTAAGGTACGGTCTAAAGCTAATATGAAAATCTCAGCTATAGCTGGAATATTCTGTGCGTTTGGTCTCATAATTGTTTCTGCTGGCCTGATGACCTGGTTCAAGGATAGACTGAGAATCCGATTTGGAAAATTTCAGGGAAGAGTCCATGCTACGAAATCAAAAGACGAAGGAACACCCGTGTAACTCACCCTTGCTAAGAATTTGCAATGCTTCCAATATAAGCAAAGGGATTAATAGTCAATTTGAAAAACAAAGATATTTCAAATTTCAATATTTTAAAGGTGTGTCCGAGACACATACCCTTTTGAAAAATCTGGTTTGTTTGAAGGGGAATAATCCCTCCGATATATGCAAACTACGTTCTGTGAGAATGAGTTGAGGAAGTCTCTGGTTTGTAATGAAAAATAACTCTCTAGGATAGCCTTAGAAATGAAGCTTCTGAACTGAAGATACCTTAACTAGTAGCTGGCTATATCAACAGCACATTGGATGTCAAAGAAAGATTAAGAGGCATTGTTGATTATAGTTAATTTGGATGTCAACAGAGCACTGCACACAGACTCTTCTCTAACTTTGCTCTGGTACTATTATTGATGAAATTGTTATGGACAATCAGTATTCTGAAGCCACTCAGTGATAATTGGAGAAAGACTTATCCAATGTAGTTCCATGTGTTATTCAGTTATAACTTTTCTCATCAGTTCTACTATGATTGATCTGTTTGAAATAAAATGTTCTTTAGGTTTTCATCCTACTGGAAACATTAGCTATCAGTGTCATCAGTGTATCCAATTACCAATTCCCAGGGGTGGGTTCTAATTTTTTTACTACCGGTTCTGTGGGCATGGCTTATTTTGTGGGTGTGGCTTGGTCATGTGACAGTGAGCGTAGCTTCATGGTCATGTCAGCGGAGAGGCTTGGTGGTCATGTGACTGGGTGGGCGCAGCCAACTCAATGTCACTCATGTCAAGGGGTGCCTCGCCTGGCCCCTCTCCTCCCAGCCATTCCTTGTCACACCCAGCCTCACCGTATCTATAGTTATGTAAAAATGTTGTTCACCTTTTTTCAACTTTATTATCTACATACTGTAGATGTACTTTAATGCACAACTGAAAGAAGGAAATGGCTCACATGCTTTGCCAAAGAGTGTGATAGGCAACAGGCTTTTAAGGGACTGCCACAAAGAAGCAGGGGGCAATGTATTTTCCAAAGAAGCAGAAGGCAAAACAAGAAGCAATGGATGGAAACTGAACAAAGAGAGAAGCTACCTAAAACTAGGGAGAAACTTCCTGACAGTGAGAACCAATATAGGTGCAGAAATATTTCAGTCATAATTTCACATATAAAATAGCCATTCATGTAATACAACCTGGATATTGTTCAAAACAGTAATTAGTATTATGGCTGATGCTTGACAGCAAGTCTAAAAGTCAAAGATCACAAGAGTGTTTTTTTCTCTGTGTATATACAAAACATCACATACCAGCATATTAAGCTGGACTTATGCAACCTGATGTACAAAATGAACACACGGATATTTATGCTCTGGACTATAGACATTGAATGCATGTAAATCCCTGAAAAATATGTGGTAGCCCTGGGCAAAAGAAAGGTGTAGGGACAGTATAAAATATTAACAGATGCTAAATAATGGAACAATTAAAAATAATAACACAGAGTTATCTCTCTCTCTCTCTCTCTCTCTCTCTCTCTCTCTCTCTCTCTCTCTCTCTCTCTCTCTCTCTCTCTCTCTCTCTCTCTCTCTCTCTCTCTCTCTCTCTCTCTCTCTCTCTCACACACACACACACACACACACACACACACACACACACACACACACACACACACACACACACACACACCTGGTCTGGGCACAAAGTATCTGTTGTTACAGAAGTTTTCATTTCTCTCTATAATACACCTGATACTAATCAATTCAATACCCTATCTCTCAACTACGTAAAGCTTAAGGGAAGGGAAGAAGGGGACTAACCTTTAAAAAGTTTATTTGGCAGTAAGGCTACTATCTTTCAGTGTGATTTACTCCTAATAGATACACATGATTGCAGGCAGTCAGCTAGCTCCGTTGTGTAATAGGCTGTAAGTAAAATTTCTACATTAACAAAATTTATATCTAAACAACAGAATATAGGAGCAAAAAATCATAGCAATAGTCTGAGCTATGCTTTTCTTCTTTAAATGGAAGTACTACCCATTTTAAAGAGACATTAAGACATTAAGATTAGTTTGGAATACTAGTATGGCTTGCACTGAACCTTGACAGTACTTGTTTTCCTTACAATCTAGCTCAACTTTGTTTTCTTTAAATCTTGCTTTCGTTTCACACCACCTGCTTCGGACCAAGAGCTCCATTTTTAGGGAAAGAGAGTAGAGTGGGGGGGGGTGCCTTGGAAATAAAAGCACCACAAGAGAAAAGGGGAAAGGCGCGCTCTGGATTCTGGACTCCGAGCCTTCCCTGAGCTGGGAAGCCCTCCTTGTTCTCATTCTTCCCAATCCCTTCCCACTCCCAGATCCTTCTTCCCCCTTCCCCCCCTTGCTTCCTTTTGCTTGAAGCTCCTTTCAGGGTGGGAGGGAAAACCAAATAAAAACGGGAAGGAGGTACGGACTGAAAATGGTGCATGGCTGCAAAACAGGAGGAGGGCATTTTTCAGCCGCTTTCTGGGGCTGAAAAGTTGAGGGGACCCAAGGAAGCAGCAACCGGCCAGGACTAAGATGACCCCCACTCCCACCCACCCCCCATCCAGTGCCGCCCTCTTTTTCTCTCCCCGCCCCTGCTCTTCTCTCTCCTGGACAGAAGGGGACTAACCTTAAAAAAAAAAAGCTCTGCTGCTGAGCTGAGAAAGCAGTATCTGGGAACGATGTTGCTATGGAGTTAAAACAATGAAAAAATTGTCCTTCCCCTATTCCTACTGAAGGAAAATAATAATGAGTTACTCTTTTATAAAAAAAAGTAGTTAATGAACTAACAAGCATTATATACAATAAACATAAGCCATAATACTCTTTTCTTTTATGAACTAACCCAGTATGTATTCAGTGAAACAACATAGAATGACTTGTGACAATTCCTCCTGGAGAACGGGGCGTTGTTACTTACCTGAACGCCCCTTCTCGTAGGGCGGAGCTAACCTCCAAGAATGGGATGATCCAATCCATCAGCCAATGAGGACTGAGTCAGACTCTATAAAAGCTGTAACCCCGAAGGGCACCCCCTCTTGAGACGAAGGACGGAGTCAGACCCATAGTGTAACATTCTAACCAAACTTTATTCAACAGCAGGAAATCAAATAATAACTGTCATGCAATGATAAAACAGCATGAATTCAAAGAATAACTGTTATGTAAATAGAAACCCAACAGGGAGGGACTTGGAGGTTAGCTCCGCCCTACGAGAAGGGGCGTTCAGGTAAGTAACAACGCCCCGTTCTCCATAGTGGGCGGAGCTAACCTCCAAGAATGGGACATGCCAAAGCAGTTCAGTCCCTAGGGTGGGTTCGAACCCTGTTCATGGTGTTCCTCTGGTATAATGGCATTACGTAGTACCTGTCGCCCAAATTCGGCGTCAGCCGATGCAAATTGGTCTACCTTATAGTGTCGGATAAAAGTCACTGGAGAGGACCATGTTGCCGCTCTGCAAACCTCCTCCAGTGAAGTACTGACCGACCACGCTGCCGTGGTAGCTGCACTACGTGTGGAATGTGCAGTTATACCCTCAGGCGGGGGAAGATTTTGATCAGAGTAAATGTCTGCTATCAAGGTTCTGATCCAGCTGCCAATGAGCGCTGGTGATGCCTTCTTACCCATAGATTTTGGTTGAAAACAAACAAATAATGCTTCGGAGCGTCGGAATGACGCCGTGCGTACGTTATATATCTTAACTGCCCTCCGAACATCTATGTTGTGCCACTGCCTTTCCGAGTCAGTTGAAGGCTGAGCATAAAACGCTGGTAACACTAACTCCTGCGTCCTATGAAAAGGTGTGTTAACCTTTGGAATGAAGGTTGGATCCAATCGGAGCACAACCTTATCTGGATGAAAAATACATAAACCCTCTCGCACTGATAAAGCCGCGAGTTCGGATATCCGGCGAGCCGAAGTTATGGCTACCAGAAATGCCACCTTGAGAGTTAGTTGTCTCAGTGACACTGTACGCAACGGCTCGTATGGTTCTGCGGTCAATGCCAGTAATACCCGTGATAGGTCCCATGTTGGATAGCGGTGTATAATCGGAGGAGAAATGTTAACAGCCGCCTTCAGAAATCGGCGAATCAGCGGATGCGCTGATAATGAAACCGCGCTATCACAGGTAAGTACTGTAGACAAAGCCGCAATTTGGCGTCTTAGTGTATTGGGAGCCAACCCTTTATCTAGACCAGCCTGCAAAAACCGTAACAAGCCCACTATAGTTAGTTCTACTGGACATAGTTGTACTGTTAAACACCAGGCACAAAACCTTTTCCATGTTGCAGAGTAAATGCGATTGGTTGAAGATCGGCGTGACAACATTAATGTGTCTATGATTGTTTCTGGTACCCCCCGCTTACTTAGGCTACACCGGTCAAGTGCCAAGCGGTCAGTTTGAACCAATGCGGATCCGGGTGATTCAAGGATCCCTGAGAAAGCGAATACTCTGTCGGAGGAATCCTCCAAGGCGAGCTGATCGAAAGCGCTTGGAGGTCCGCAAACCACGTTCTCCTGGGCCAATATGGTGCCAGTAGAATTACCTCCGCCTCCTCGGCTATGATTCAACGAATGAATTGTGGAATCACTGCCAGAGGAGGAAAGGCGTATAACAAGCCCTTCGGCCATGGGCAGCGGAGCGCATCTATGTCCTCGGCACCCTGCGACCGGTAACGTGAGAGAAACCTCGGTAGTTTGGCGTTGAGTGGAGTTGCAAAAAGGTCGATCACCGGAAGACCGAATCGCTGTACCAATTCTTGAAAAATGTCCTGGTGCAGACTCCACTCCGCCGAGTCCACTGCATTGCGACTGAGCCAGTCCGCTGTTATATTTTTGACTCCCGATATGTGTTCTGCTCGAATCGAGAGCAAGTTGCGCTCCGCCCAAAGCCCTAGAGCCTTGGCTTCTGACATGAGACCTTTGGAAACCGTCCCACCCTGGCGGTTGACATGCGCTTTGGTGGTGACGTTGTCGGTCATTAGTAGAACATGCCGGTTGTGAAGGACATTGTGAAATTGCTGCAGAGCAAGAAATGCTGCTCTGAGTTCCAGAATGTTGATATTTAACAGTGTCTCCGAATGAGACCACGTTCCTTGGGCTACTTGAGATTGTACATGAGCACCCCATCCCTGCAGACTGGCGTCTGTTGTCACCATCACCCGGTTGGGTTCGAAGAAGCTGGAGCCTTCGGATATCGCCTTGGAGCGCCACCACTGGAGGGATCGACGGACAGAGGATGGAATGCTGATTTTTGCTGATGAATTACTCTTACCTGCCCTTTGGTATGGTAACAATAGCCATTGAAGATCCCTGGAGTGCAGTTGTGCCCAGGGAGTAATATGGATGGCCGAAATCATCTTTCCCAATAGAGATGAGAGCTGCTTCAATGGCACTCTTCTGAGACAGAGAACCTGCTGGACCATAGTGATCAGATTGTCCTGTCTTTCCTGGGAAAGAAACACCCTGCACTCCAGGGTATCCACGATAGCCCCAAGATGAGTAATTCGGGTAGTGGGATTGAGCTGGCTCTTTTCTATATTTAAGGAGAAGCCATGCTCTTCTAAGCACTGCATAGTTAACTGAAGGTCATTCTCCGCTTGTGAGACTGTGGACGATAAAATCAAAATGTCATCTAAATAACAGTGTAGGCGAATTGGAATAGACCGCACGCTTGCCGCTAGGGCAGCTAGGATTTTCGTGAAAACCCGCGGGGCGGAGGACAGACCGAATGGCAGTGCCGAATACTGATAATGATCAGACATGTAACAGAATCGAAGATACTTTTGGTGGGAAGGCCGAATTGGTACGTGTAGATAGGCTTCTGTCAAATCAATGGAAGTCATGAAATCGCCCTTCCTTACACACGCCAATATGGAATGTAGCGTGTGCATCTTGAACCTCTTATAGGCAACGTATTTGTTCAGTCGCTTGAGGTCCAAGACTGCTCTCCATCCCCCCGAGGATTTCTTGACAAGGAACAAATTGGAATAGAATCCTTGTCCCCGCTGGTCCTCCGGAACCCGTTGGATAGCATGGATATCCAACAGATGCTGGATAGCGGCTAGCATTAGAGCTCGCTTTTGGGAATCCGAGGACTGGGGGCACCTCATAAAAAATCCCGGTGGGGTGGAAAGAAGGTCGAGTGCGAGTCCTGATGAAATGGTCTCTAGCACCCAACTATCGGAAGTAGTCTCTTCCCATCGCCCAGCAAAAAACTGCAGGCGACCCCCAATGGGAAGGACCTCAGGATCTATTTGTTGCGGCGGTAGGAGCGTCCGCCTGCACCCCGAAAAGGGCGCTTGGCCGGAGGTTCCGCCCTAGGTCTATCCTGTACTGGAGTTTGTCGTCCACCCGCCTGATATCTGCCCCTATACCTAGGAGCCCTATATGGACGTCTGGGTGGAGGAGGCGGAGGAGGAGTAGGTATTTTGGAAGGACCTCTGCGTGTGCAATTTGGAAGTACCTTACGTTTATCCTTGGACTCGATCAAGTACGAGTCCAAGGCCCCCCCAAAAAGGGACTGACCCTGAACTGGGGAAGTGGCCAGCCTCCATTTATGTCGAGCGTCGGACTGCCAGCCACGGAGCCAGTGCATGCGGCGTGCTACAATGGATGCTCCCATGGATCTTGCCGCGAAGCGTGCACTTTGTAGTGTGGCATCGGATGTAAACTGTGCCACAGCCAATAGTTTGTTTATGTCCTGGCGCATACGCACTTCAGACGATTGTTCTTGAAGGGCTTTTAGCCAGCGAATAGAGGTCCGGCAAAAAAATGATGCTGTGGCCGAAGCTCTTACCGCCCAGGCAGCTGATTGATGAGCCCGTAAGATCGCCTGCTCCACTCGGCGTTCCTCCGGACGAAGTAGTTCCTCGCCATCTCCTGGTAAAGGATTGGCTGAGTAGAGAGCCTTGATGGGCTCATCCACTGGTGGAACAGGCAGATGTTGTGCCAGGCCCTGAGCCACGTTATAGTATTTTTTGTCTAAAGAAGATGGAGCGGCTCCTGTAATAGGAGTCAGCCATTGTTTGGTGACTGCTTCGATGAACAGTTTTGGAGTTGGTATAACCTCCTCTTGAGAGGTTGTTTCCTCAAAAAGAGGATCAGCTGGTTCCTCTCCAGATGATTTGGACTCCACCGGAGGCATCTTTGCTGCTGCTCTTGCTTTATGGAGAAGCGACTTAAATAAGGCCGGATTGAAGAGGCCAGTAGTCGTGACAGGTTCAGGGGCAAGGTCTTCATCGGATGATAAGTCCAAATCTTGTCCCTGGTCATCTGCGTCACGCAAGGATTTAGGAGAATCCTGGAGCGTGGTGGCGTCGGTTTTGGGGAGCTGGTCCCATTCAGTGACCATCGTGGTTCGACGCAATGGTGTTTGTGGTAAAGGCTGTTCTGTAGTTGAATGCCTAGTGGCCGAAGTTTGTTGAAGGCCTGCAGCGATGCCTTCCTTAATGGCAGCCTGGATGAGAGCCTGAACCTCAGGGTTCTGAAAAATGGCAGATGGTGTGACTTGTTGGGTAACAGGTGAAGGAATTTGCGAAATGCGAGGTTCCTCCCAGATGTCATTGTCACCCAGACAAAGGTTGGGGTTATCCAAAGATAGAGCCCCTGATGATTGTCTGGAACGTGAAGATAAATTATCGCTCCCTTCTTTTGGACCGGAGGAGGTTGAAGGTGGCTTCTTGACCTTCTCAGGGACTTTATCCCGATGTCCCCCGTCCTTCTGTTGAGAATGACGAAGGGGAGAGCGATCCCTGTGAGAAGCAGAGTTGAGCCTGGTCTCTGTATCAGGTTGCTTCTCCTTGGTTGCCTTGGGCTTCTGCTTGGCCCCTTTATCAGCCATTTGAAATTTGGTGTTGTTTGTAGCTGGTGGGCTCACGCAGAGGGCGGTGCCAACAGCCAGCTAATTTTAAAAGAAAAGGAAGCTTAAGTTAGAACACTTTTGCAGAAATCCCCTCGTTGCTGAGTGCTTCTGAGGCTCAGTATGAAGCTCCGTCAGCTGTGGAGCTGTCCAATATTTCAGCAGCTCTCAAACGCCGAAAGCAGCCAGGAGGAGCGAAACGGCTCCTAACGTCTGTGGGTAATCCCTGATGACGTCAGGGGATTCCCTCTCTTCGCCCCGAGCAGCAGCTGAGAAGCGCGAGGGTGAGAAAGCCGTTAATTGCCGGTTTGACTGTAAAGCTCTTAGATGAGCTCTGCGGCTGCGCACTTGCTTCCTGGTCTCAGAAACGGCAAAGTAAAGCTGTAGGATGAGTTCTGGGCATGCCCAGAAGGCTTTTTCTCTCTCAGCTGTTTGTCGGGCCGCTGTCAACTTCCAATTTGAAAAACAGGCGTTAATGGTAATTTCTGAAGGAGCGGCTTACCGATCCACACAGGCTATGTCAGCACAATGAAGAGAGAGGCAGTTTGAGGAAGTTAATAGCTCTTTTTGGGCGCAGAAGCGCAGGAGCTGATTTAAAGGGGCAATTACAGTCGGATTCAGGTTGTTTGAAGAATCAGCTTACCCCTTGTAGCGGTCAGCGGCAAAGCCGCCCTGGCCGATGGTCACTCAAGCGGACAGCTTCTGTGACTTATATCCTGAAGTTGGATGGCCAGGCCGCTTTAACTGTCCTCAGGTAGTTGGTGGTGGATTTCACCAGAGGTGAACAGAAGCCACCAGCCGCAGTTGTCAGTTGGTGATGAATCTTACTGGTTGAAGATGAAGATAGTAGAATAGAAGAATAATAGGTGATTTAACCTGCTAGGTTAGGAACACTAGTCCTCGACTAAGGACTGAGTCGAAAGAGGGGGTGCCCTTCGGGGTTACAGCTTTTATAGAGTCTGACTCAGTCCTCATTGGCTGATGGATTGGATCATCCCATTCTTGGAGGTTAGCTCCGCCCACTATGGAGAACAGGAAGACACCCAAGGCCAGGGCACAGGAATACACCCACGATCAGGCTACAATTCAGTTAGATAAGAACATCCGCTCATCTGCCCAGGTCAAAGCTACAAGCAGACCAGAAAAGATATCTGTTCCTCCAGGGAGAAATGTCATGTTGACCCCTTAGAGCCGTGATGGCGAACCTATGGCACGTGTGCCACAGGTGGCACGTGGAGCCATATCTGAGGGCACCTGAGGCATTGCCCTATGTCAGCTCCATCACACATGTGTGCACTGGCTAGCTGATTTTCAGCCTTCCGGAGGGTGGGGGAGGCCGTTTTCACCTTCCCCAGGCTTCAGGAAAGCCTCCTGAAGCCTGGGGAGGGCGAAAAATGGCCCAATGGGCCTACCGGAAGTTCATTTCTGAACTTCTGATAGGCCCGTTGGGCCCGCTTTTCACCATCCACAGGCTCCTGAGGCTTTCCTGAAGCCTGGGGAGGGTGAATAACGGCCCAATGGGCCTACCGGAAGTCCGGAGGCTTCAGTGAGGTCTGTGTGCAGGGAGGAAGTGCAGGGGGTTGTGCGCGCATGTGTGGGGGGGAGGGCATTGCATTATGGGTGTAGGCATATGCGCGCCCTTTTGGCACCCGAGCAAAAAAAGGTTCACCATCACTGCCTTAGAATATAAAATTACTTAAGAAATGACTTAGGAGAATAAAGGGGTGTGGGGAGGGCTTCTTAGGCGTGTATTGTGTAGAAGCTATAAAATGTATGGATTGTAAGATGTGCTTTGCTCTCCTTGTATTTAATCCAACTTGGCAAGAGACTTGGGGGCCGCCTTTGCAAACGCTTTTTTCTCTCTGAAATAAACATTTGAATTGTGAACCAGATCTGTCTCTGTATTGTGAGTATTAAAATAATTGGCTATCATATATCACAATCTTGGCACTCAACATGGGGCTCGAGGGCCTCTTTTTTGGGTTTTCCTTGGGAATTCTGGGGCACGCCTGTTGATTTCAACTGCCTAGAGTAATCTTAGGCTGAACTCCCATTTGCAGACTCCGAGCCAAAACTAAATTGACAACTCTGGTCAAGAGGAAGAAAAGAATCAACAACGGAAGAGGCCTGACCAGGTAACCCGGTAGGATACTTTTGCCCCGAAGGAGGGAACATGCAATTGTACCTGGGTGGTCAGGAGAGCAATTATGGGAAGTTTATTGATAACGGCAGTGTGTGTGTGTGTATGACTGTGTTCCAGGAACGAGTGCGGGCTTGAAAGGTTGTGGCTCCTTACATCCGAGAGTGGGAAGGCCAGCCTGAGGGGAAGCGGACTGGTGTCATGGATTTTGTGTGGCCGTAAAATCAATAACATCAGGGAACCATAGTCAGGAAAACTCTCAAGAGGATGGGTAATTGTTGTTGTTGTAGTTGTTGTTGTAAATCAGACAAATCCTTTTCCTGACTTGGTAAGCAGATTTGCTACAACAACTGAAACTGCAATCCAAACTGCTGAAAAAGGGTGGATGCGTTACTCACAAGTAAAAGGGCCCGTGCCAGCCCTGAAGGAGTGGAAGATGGAGTCTTACCAAGGAGATTTATTTATTTATTTATTTATTTTGGAATTCTTATATGCCGCCCAACTCCCTAAGGACTCAGGGCGGCGTACATCAGTGAAAAATACAAGAACAACCAAAATCTAAAATAGTAATTAAAACAATATAAAAATTAAAACACAATATAAGAAATCAACAACCATTCAACATCATACATACTTGGGGGGTGAGCTCGAGTGAATTAAGCTCTACCCCCCGCCTGCAGGAAGAGCCATGTCTTAACGGCTTTTCGGAAGGCCAGCAGAGTGGGGATAGTTCGGGTCTCTGGTGGAAGTTGGTTCCAGAGAGCGGGGCCAGCCACAGAGAAGGCTCTCCCCCTTGGGCCCGCCAGCCGGCATTGCTTGGCCGACGGGACCTGGAGGAGGCCAACTCTGTGGGCCCTAACCGGTCGGAGGGAAGTATGAGGCAGAATGCGGTCCCGTAGATAACCTGGTCCTAAGCCATGAAGGGCTTTAAAGATGGTGATCAACACCTTGAATTGGACCCGGAGACCGATGGGCAACCAATGCAGCTGGCGGAGTATCGATGTCACGTGGGTGTACCTTGGCACACCCACCACAGCACGCGCAGCCGCATTTTGCACCAGCTGAAGTCTCCGGATACTCTTCAAGGGTAGCCCCATGTAGAGCGCATTGCAGTAGTCCAAACGAGAGGTGACAAGGGCATGAGTGACCGTGAGTAGAGCCTCCTTCTCCAAGTATGGTCGCAATTGGTGCACCAGGCGAACCTGTGCAAAGGCCCCCCTAGCCACAGCAGAAAGATGATGGTCCAATTTTAGCTGTGGATCTAGGAGGACCCCCAAGTTGCGGACCCGGTCCGAGGGAGTCAGTTTCGCTCCCTCAAGGAACAAGGAGGGGCAGTTGTCAAGATCCTTAGGAGGCAATATCCACAGCCACTCAGTCTTGTCGGGATTAAGTCTGAGTCTGTTCCTCCCCATCCAGATCCTAACGTCGTCCAGGCACCGGCACATTACATCAACTGCCTCACTGAAGTCAGACGGGGTGGTGATGTACAGCTGGGTGTCATCAGCGTACTGATGGAAACACACCCCATGTCTGCGAATGATCTCACCCAGCGGTTTCATGTAGAGATCCACTGAAGTTGAAATTTCGAAGGACTTAATGGACTGGGAGACAATCATCTTACCCATAGGAGTGGTAACATTTGCTTTTGGGTTAATGGTTGTATGTTTTTTATTTAGGGCAGAGTGGTTGCCTATGCTTTTCCCTCAACTAAAGAAGACCAAGATTGAACAAGTTCAGTTATGCAACCTCCCGGATGTGTTGTTTTTGTAACTGTGGTTGTTGTTGTTGTTGTTTTCATTGAACAGATTGGTGTGTTGGGTGCAAGATAGAGTATGATATTAAGATCATTGAAGATGTATTGGAACCATATCGAGTGGAGCTTATTGGGGGGTCATTTTTATTACACTCTTAGATGCAGCCCAACCATTACAAGAGTATACGTAACGGATAAGAATAACAAAAAGGGAGGGGAAAGTTAAAAACATGTTAATTTATCACACTATGATACCTGTCTGTTTGAAAACAGATTTAACTGGCTGTGTGCATAATGAAATTCAATATAAAAGATGCAACACTAGCCAAGGGGTTGAATGTTACGAACCGAAAGCAATAGGACCAGTGACTGCAAGAATATGGGTTTATGCTTATAAAGGAGGGGGAAGTGCAACTCAGATGTTTTCCCTAGGCCAAACAAGATGTGGCTATTTAGCTCATAATGAAACAAGAGGGGAAACCAGCATTTTGATGCATGTCAAGCTATTAACAAAGGACAGGGGTCCAATAACTCACAAGGGATTGGATGCGGAAACCTGGAGTGGGGAAAGGAGTTATATGAAAGAACGGAAATACCTTTTTCAAAGAGCTTCAACTTTTTTTTAATTAAAAAGTTTATTAGTACAAAGTACAAACATTTTTCTCTTTTCTCCCCCCCCCCCATCCTCCCTCCACCCTTCCCACCCCTCTTACCCTCCCCTCCGGTCCCCCCCCCCGGCTTCCCAGAAAAAGCACAAGGTATAATTTCAAAAAACATAGAACTAAAATATGCTAAAAAGTTATTAATTCAAAAAAATTTCTAATTCTTTAACTCCTTATTAATCAAAACCTTTAAAATATAATCTAAAAATTAAACATTTATCATTAATAAACTATTTGGGTCTTCTTAATCTGATACTTTTTTTGAATATAATCAGTCCACCTGTTCCATTCCAATATATACCTTTCATTTGAATGATCCTTAAGATATGATGACATTTTTGCCATTTCAGCCAAATGTGTAACTTTTAATGTCCATTCTTCAATAGTAGGTATATCTTCTTTCTTCCAATACTGTGCCACCAGTAACCTGGCAGCTGTTATTAGATTCAAAACCAAGTTAGTTTCTATAACAGAACAATCGTGATTATTCCCAACAAAAAGAACTGTGGTGTGAACTTGATCTTATTCTTTAAAATATTTTGTATAATCCACCATATTTTTATCCAAAAAGCCTTGATTTTTTTACAAATCCACCATATATGAAAATATGTAGCATCCTCACATTTACATCTCCAACATTTAGGTTATAAAGTTGGGTACATACAAGCTAGTTTTTTTGGGTCTAGATGCCATCTGTAAAACATTTTATAAAAATTTTCTCTTAAATTTTGAGCCTGTGTAAATTTAACATTTCTAACCCATATCTTTTCCCATGTTTCCATCATTATAGGTTCTCCAATATTTTAAGCCTATTTTATCATACAATCCTTAACTAATTCTGTTTCTGAATCTAATTCCAGTAAAACATTGTACAATCTTTTTATATGCATTGGACCCTTATCTTATCTTGTATTATCAAATTATCATCATCTCTCCATCTAGCCTGTAATTGTCCATATTGAAACCAAGTTCTGATTATTCCTTCTTCTCTAAATTTCTCCATTGGTTTTAATTGTAATCTAATTCCTACTTCATGAAGAAGTTCTTTATATGTAGTCTTATCTAGTTTTTGCTCTAAATTTATATTTTCTATCGCATGTCTGGGTACTGTCCATAAAGGTAACTTATCATTTAATTTACATTGGTACTTTTTCCAGACATGCAATAAAGCATTTCTTAGTATATGACTCTTAAAAGCTTTATCTACTTTTTTATCATACACTAAATAGGCATGCCACCCATAAATCAAACCATATCCTTCAATATTTAATACCCTATCTTCTGTCAAATTAATCCAATCAGTAATTGCTGAGAGAACTGCTGCTTCATAATACAATCTTAAATTAGGCATTTTAAGACCACCTCTTTCATGTGTATCTTGCATTATCTTCTGATTTACTCTCGGCTTCTTCCCTGCTCAAATAAATTTATTTATACCCTTTTGCCATTCCTTCAAATTTTCATCTTTTTTAAGTATTGGTATCATTTGAAAGAGAAATAAAAATCTTGGTAAAACATTCATTTTGACTGCAGCTATCCTACCCAGCAAAGACAATTGCAGTTTTTTCCAGTTTTCCATGTCTTTCTGTATTTTTAGCCATAGTGGTTCATAATTATGTTGATATAATTTCATATTTGTGGACATAATATAAACCCCTAAGTATTTAATCTTTTTGACTATCTCAAAACCTGTTACCCTTTCTATTTCTTCTTCTTGGCTTTTTGTCATGTTTTTAGCTATTATTTTTGTTTTAGCTATATTTATTTTAAAACCAGATACTTGTCCATATGAATTAATTATGTCCATCAGAGCTCTAGTGGATTGTAATGATTGGGTTAAAGTAACAACCGGGTCATCCGCGAACGCTTGTAACTTATATTCTTCCTGTCTGATTTTTTTTCCCTTTATTGTATCAAGCTCTCTTATTTTACTAAGTAATATTTCCAAAGTCAAAATAAACAATAAGGGAGACAAGGGACAACCTTGTCTTGTTCCCTTTTCTATATTAAAAGTATCTGTTAGTCCACCATTAATTATTATTTGCGCTGTTTGTTTTTGATATATCGCCCTAATGGATTGTGCAAAATAATCTCCAAGTTGTAACTTTTCTATTAATTTTAATAAAAACTGCCAATTCAATCTATCAAAAGCTTTCTCAGCATGCAAAAATACTAATACTGCGGATACCTGGTTGTTGCTTCCCAAGTACTCTAATAAATTAACAATTTGACTAACATTAGTCTTCATTTGTCTACCAATTAAAAACCCCGTTTGATCATGATGAATCATCTGTTGCATAACTATCATTAATCTATTTGCTAAGATTTTAGCAAAAAATTTATAGTCTATATTTAAAAGTGAGATTGGCCTATAATTTTTTGGATCTGTATGGTCTTGACCCTCTTTTGGGATCAGAGAAATAAAAGCAGTCTTCCATGTTGGAGGTACATTACCTCCCTGTTGAATATTATTAAACAATTCCTTAAGTGGTTCTACCATTTCTTCCTGCAATTTTTTATAATAAACAGCTGTTAAACCATCTGTCCCCGGGGCTTTACCCACTTTTAACTGTTTAATTACCAATAAAATCTCCTGTGAAGTTATCAATTGATTTAAAGTATCCCTCTGCTCTTTAGAGGCTATATAAATATTCTGTTTCTGCAAATAATTATCTATATCCTCTTCTTTAACTTTGCCACCAGTATGTAATCCTGAATAGAATTCTAAAAAGGATTTCTTAATAAGTTCTTGTTCAAAAACTTCTTTACCCTTATATTTTATTCTTTCAATAATCCTTGATTTCTGCTTCTTCCTTAGCGTGTATGCTAGCCATCTACCTGGTTTATTAGCGTTGCTAAAAGTATTAAATTTAGCATATTGTAAATTAGTTGCCACTTGATCTGCCATTAACATGTTAAATTGACCTTTTAATAAATGAATTGTCTCCTTAATTTTCTTGTCTGCTGGATTAGAAATGAAAGCCCGCTTTTGTCTTTTGATCTCCTCTTCTAATTCTTTCCTTTTTTCACCTTTTTTCCTTCTATATTTATTATCCAAATAAATATAAATAAATTATCCTTCTATATTTATTATCCAAATAACTCTCATGTAAGCTTTACTTGCATCCCAAACCATCTCCATAGAAGTGCCCTTATACATATTAATAACAAAAAATTCTTTCATTAATTTTTTACACTCCTTCACATTATCTTCATATCTAAACAAATTGTCATTTAACCTCCAAGACCTTCTAGGTCCATTTCCATACTCCAATTCCAACCAAACCGGGCTATGGTCTGTCAATGTTCTTGAACATATCTTCGTCTTCTTTACCCTAGAAAGAAGGTTGTTAGTAATCAGTATAAAATCAATCCTTGAAAAGGATTGGTGTCTATCGGAGAAAAAGGTAAAATCCTTTTCTTCTGCATTTCTTTCATGCCAAATATCTCTCAACTCCCAATCCTCCATCATCTCAAAAAAGGATTTAGGCAGTCTTGCTCTTGAAAAAATATTTTGCTTAGGACCCTTCTTGTCTTTTTTCACGTCCAATACACCATTCCAATCTCTTAAAAGGATGCAAGTTTTATAATCCCATTGTATCAACTTTGAATGTAGAAGATCATAAATACACCAATCACAAGTATTTTCTCTCCTTTAATTAAAAGTTCAATAGCTAGAAAACTTCCTTGATCATCTGCTTCGATTAACTTAACAATCAAATGTCTTTTCATATATATAGCAATGCCATTTTTCTTCTCTGGTGCTGCTGCTACAAAATGTGTTCCTATTCTTGTATTTATCAAATACTTTTGGTCTTGTGTTATAATATGTGTTTCTTGTGGACAAACCAAGTCATTGTTGAATTGTTTAAGGTAGTGAAATATTTTTCTTCTTTTCTGTGGAGAATTTAAGCCATTAACATTCCAAGTTAGGAATCTAATTCCCATCTTGGGGCTTCTGAAGCGTCTGGAGCATTGTCTGAAGGTCTAGCTTCTTTAATTCCTTTGGTCTTGCTCCTCCCACCGCTTCTGTTTTGGTAGTTTCTTTAGGTGCCAACTGAAGTTGCTGTTGTATCATTTCTTGTTTACGCTTGGCCATTGTCGCTCTAGTCTGTCTTTGATCTTTTATCAGTTCTTGTTCAAATAAATCCAAATTTTGATCCGTATGAATTATAGCCAAATCACTTTGACCAGACGAGGCTCCTTCTTCCTGAACTTCTTTCAGTAATTCCTCTCTTACCCTAACATCCTCCTTTCTCTTCATTTCTGGTGATCTTGGTGTCCCAGCTTTTAAGACATATGTATAAAAATCTCTTGCTTTCTGTACCATGTTGAGCCAATGTCTTTCTCCAGCATAAATCAACGATAGTCCAGCTGGGACCTCCCACCTGAACTGTATTTGTTGTTTTTTAAGTTCTTCCACCAGAAAGGTATAATCCTTTCTGGCTCTTAAAATTTTTGGAGGAATCTCTTTCATTGTCATCACTTCTTGTCCATCAACCTGAAGCTTATTTTGAAAAGTTGCCTGTAGGATATCGTTACGCAATGTTCTGTTAGTGAAGTATATTACAATATCTCTTGGCAGGTTTCTCTATTTGGCCACCCAAGAATTGACACGATATATTTTATCAATCTGCCATCCCAAATCTTCCTTCTTTGTCCCCAACGCTTGAGCAAACACCTCCAACATCAAATCTCTCAAATTTTCACGTTTATCCTCCTTTACACCTCTAACACTAATTGCAAATTCCATATTTCTATAGTGGATCATTGTAATTTCAGCTGCATCCTTTTCCCTATTGTTCTCAATTTCTTCTAATTTTCCACTCAAAACTGCTGTAGACTGTTTAATTTCTTCCACTTGCTGGTCCAAAATTTCCAAATTATTTGCCAAACCTTTAAATGCCATTAAAATATCTGCCCTAATTTGATTATTGCGAACTCCAATTTGATCAGAGACATCTTGTATTTTTCATTAATTTTCTCATTAGTTTCATCAATTTTTGCATTAAAAGTAATGGCTATTTCAGCCTGCATAACTTTTAGAGTTTCTTGTAACATCCCAAGAGTTAGAGGCTGGGTTTGTGCTGAGAGGGCTTGCAGTCTAGAGGTATGGATGGGTGAACTCTCAGTACTATCCGCTCCTTTAGAAGGAGCCGTCTTCCCAGATTTAGAAGCCATTTGAATTTAAGCAGGTCCTTATATTGTTCAAAATTATTTACTTTATTCAGATACCAAAAAGAAGAATTCCTCAAAGTCAAAATCCAAATCAAAATTAAAGTCAGAAGTTCTCCTGCATAAGACTGCTAACAAAACGAAACTTTCCTTCTAACCTTTCACTTTTCCACGCCCTTTCAGACTTCAATCGCCATTTTGTTACAACTTGCTAATTCTTGCTAATTTGTTGCTTCTGATATACGAATCACCATAGGAGTTAAGTATGAATACTTGCCAAGCGAGTCTCCTGGCTCTTTCCGCTGCTACAGTTCCAGTATTGAAATGCTGTTGTTAAAAGCAGGGTTGGTCGCAACTTTCTTGCTCCGCTGAAAAGCGGAGATGTCCCAGGTCCAGAGCAATTGACAGGATTCTAGGGAGCCCTCGCCCTTTGCGCCCCAGGATTTCTCCTGGGACACTTGGGGGGCTCTACCTATACCTGTCTGCTCTTCTCACTCCCCTTTGCCCGGGGAGGGGATTTTCAGCCGCCAGTCAGCTGTTTTTCGGCTGTTCTGGCAGCTTAAACGGTGCCTGGGACCGGCGCTCGGCGAGGAGCGTCTTCGAAGGGCGCGGAGCCAAACCAGAAGTCCAAAGAGCTTCAACTTTAAGCACAGGACAAGTTTCTTTTACTGAGGCTTATGATTATTGGTACAACACAACGGTCCCAATTGAAAGGAGTAAGGGCCCCCAAGAAATGAATATTAGCATGGGAAGCACCAGGACTGATTGTGACCAGGGAAAATGCAATCCTGTATGCTTACATACTAATCAATCATTGGAAAAAGGAATACAATATAAAAGATTTGGAATAGGAATAGATGGAACAAGAAAAGATCCATGGGGGTGGCTTGTATTCAAAATAGAGGCTACAAAAATAAAACCAATATACAAAAGTATATTTTGGTCATACTGCCAGGAGTTTGAAAAATTAGAATTACCTGAATTCCCCCCAAAAAGTAGTAAACATGTTCGTGCAATTGGCTGAAGAAATTGCAAAAACTATTACGGTAAAGAATTGTTTTGTGTGGGGGAGGGAACAAATATGGGAGAACAATGGCCTTGGGAAGCTCAGGAATTGAGTCATAAAATAGTAGTTGACATGTGGAAAAATAAAACTTTAAAGTTTACAAAAGCTGTCACCCACCCCCTTTCCTCTCTCGCTGTGCAGGCTGTGCAGGATGGCAATGAATGCAGGGGTGGGTTCTAACTTACCTCGCTACCGGTTCGCTTCCTCCTGAACCGTGTGGCCGTGCTTCGTGGGGAAAAAAAGCTGAAAACAAGATGGCGACGCATGCGCAGTACCGGAAACTCGGCTTCTGTGCATGCGCAGAAGAAGAAAAAACCTGGAAAAAAATTCCCCCCCAATTTTTTTTAAAAAAAGATGGCGGCGCCCACGGACCGACAATGATAGAACTGGTTCTGTGACATCACCGTGACATCACCAGCGGGACGCTACCAGTTCAGGCGAACTGATCTGAACCGGTAGGAACCCACTCTGCCACTTCCTCACACACTGCAAAACAGAGATGGGGGGGAGGGAGGGAGGGAGGGAGAGAGAGAGAGAGACATTCATATAAACAAACTCTCATAGACTCACATCCCTGGTGCTCTTGATCAGGTAGAAGGGTCCCATCCAGAAGGAAGAATCGGTCAATTTTTAATGGTACCTCAACAAAGAAATGGAGCCATGTTGCTTCTTCCTTCCTTTTTCTTTTCTTTTCAGGACTCCAATAGGACACCTGCCTATTCCAAATAACATATTCCAAAAAATTCACCGCACAACCCCAGTGTGGCTCCCTCTCCCTTCTCCACCTTAATGGCAATCCTTCCCTTTTGCTTCCAAGGCTGGCCAATTGTGCTCATGTTCATCAGAGATCTGGACTATTAGCAAAGAAGAAAGTCCACCAGTGAATCAGCTCTGGATGCAGCAGATATTCTTGCATAAAGATCTGTTTCTTCCTTGAGCCATTGCTATGTTACTCACCTTGTGGTTTTCCTTTTTAAAAAGCCACATCATGACTCTCTGGTGACCACGATACCAATATTTATTTATTTATTTATTTATTTTGTTATTCTTATATGCCGCCCAACTCCCGAAGGACTCAGGGCGACGTACAACATAAGAGATACAAGAATAAACAAAATTTCAACAATTTAAAAACGGTACAAAATTTAAAAAGGCAGTATAAAAGCAACAACGACATCCATCCATTCAACCACATACATACTTGGGGGGTAAGCTCAAATGGTTAAGCTGTCCCCCCCACCTGCAGGAAGAGCCATGTCTTAACGGCCTTTCGGAAGGCCAGCAGAGTGGGGATGGTTCGGGTCTCTGGGGGGAGTTGGTTCCAGAGCACGGGGCCAGCCACAGAGAAGGCCCTCCCCCTGGGGCCCGCCAGCCGGCATTGCTTGGCCGACGGGACCCGGAGGAGGCCAACTCTGTGGGCCCTAACCGGTCGGAGGGAAGTATGCGGCAGAATGCGGTCCCGGAGATATCCTGGTCCTAAGCCATGAAGGGCTTTAAAGATGGTGATCAACACCTTGAATTGGACCCGGAGACCGATGGGCAACCAATGCAGCTGGCGGAAAATCGGTGTCACGTGGGTGTACCTCGGCACACCCACCACAGCACGCGCAGCCGCATTTTGCACCAACTGAAGTCTCCGGATACTCTTCAAGGGTAGCCCCATGTAGAGCGCATTGCAGTAGTCCAAACGCGAGGTGACAAGGGCATGAGTGACCGGCAATACTACTGCTAGGTTTAATTGCCAGTCGTTAACTGCATTATGCTCTACTCACGTATTTTTAAATTGTGGAGAAACAGGTTGTCATATCCAAGACATGTCACACTAAGTAAATGAAATGAAAATAAGGGACCCAGAAGATGATTTCTTTCTGTTTTAATGTTATAGCCCACAGGTGTCAAACCAGTGGTGAAATGTAAAAATGTTCCTTACTGGTTCTATGGGCATGGCTTATTTTGTGGGCTTGGAGGTCAGGTGGGCATGGCTTCATGTGGGCATGGCTTGGTGATCAGGTGACCGGGCATGGCCAACTTGTAAAATGTGGTGAAACTCACTTAACAACACTCTTGCTTAGCAACCAAAATATTGGGCTCAATTGTGGTCATAAGTTTTTCTTTCTTTCTTTCTTTCTTTCTTTCTTTCTTTCTTTCTTTCTTTCTTTCTTTCTTTCTTTCTTTCTTTCTTTCTTTCTTTCTTGCTTTCTTTCTTTCTTTCTTTCTTTCTTTCTTTCTTTCTCTTTCTCTTTCTTTCTTTCTTTCTTTCTCTTTCTCTCTTTTTCTTTCTTTCTCTTTTTTATTGTCTCTGTCTCTCTGTCTCCCTCTGTCTCTGTCTCCCTCTCTCTCTCTCTTCCCCCCCCTCTCTCTCCCTTTCCAAGAGGAACCATTTATTTGCCCATGGCGGAAGGCCAGCACTTCTGGAGAGTGGCCTTCATGAAACATGCCTCCCTTGGTTACATCGCAGCTGGGCTCCTGTCGCCGCCGGGGATCTAACTGAAAAGCCTCTTCCCCAGGCTGCAGTTGCTCAGCAACGCAGCCCCGTGTCCTTGCACATTGTGCGTGTCACCTTTTTCCAGGGCTGGCCTGATAGCACTACTGGGCGGGCCACCGAAAGAGCCTCACTTCAGCTGACCACTTCCACTGAACAGGGTGCCGGCTTTTCCTCCTTGCTTTGCCCGCCCTTTTGAGGCTGAGTCAGTGCAGCCCCCCCCCCGATGTTTCCCTCCTCCCGCTGGAACCACTGTCTGGTTGGCGGCCGACCTTCTCCCTCTCCCCTCCCCCTTTCTCTTCTTTCCCCACCTCCTCAGAGGCCAGCCTGCCTGCCCAGGAGGCAGCGCAGAGAAGGGTGCCACGGAGCTAGTTTGGAGGCAGTGAGGAAATGGAGGCAGCGGTTGGTGGTGTTTCAGCACAGCCAGGCAACCGGCACTAAAGGGAACACCCGGGCAGGTGGCCCTGTTGCTGCTGGAAGCCACGGAGACAGCCAAGCTCAACTGCAGCTGCAATTGCAGCTGCATTGCCCTTGGCTCGTCTCGTCCAGTTGCCTCTTGCAAAAGCTCCTTTCAGACAGCCCTGACCCGGCTTCAAAACAGTTCCAGCAAGTTGGTGGCACACAGGAAAGCTGGCACGGCTTGGCATGGCTTGCCAGCACAGCGCAGCTCATTACCCAGCTCCAGTCACAGCCCTGCCGCCAACGTCCACGTGGAGGCGAGCGGCAAAAGCCATACAGCCGTGGGTGGCCGGCAGGTACTCAGAGAGGCCCAAGCCGGGGCCTTGCCACAGGCAGAGCTCACACTCGTGGTGCAGCCAGAGCTGCGCGACTTCGGCCAGTGCCACCACCTCACCCGCTGGGTGGCTCAGGCTCTGGGCGCAGCACACCAGCAGCAGCTGGCACCAGGCTGCATAAGGGAGACTCTCCTGGGCGCGCAGCTCCCGCACCAGTGCCGTGAACTGCTCCAACACATTGGGTTTGTGCAGGAAGCGCTTGCAGAGCTTGGACGACACCAGTATCCTGTTAGGAAGTTGCAGCACGTATAAAACTAAAATTATTGCAATATAGTAGGGAGAAAGGAGGATTTGGTCTCCCAGATTGGGAGTTATATCATCAAGCTATGACGTGGGTTAAAGATTGGATCCAACTGAAAAACAAAAGAATATTAGGGATTGAAGGACACGATCTTCAAATTGGATGGCATGCCTTCCTTTGGGAAGGGAAAAGTAAATGCCATATGTATTTTCAAAGACATTTGTTAAGAAACTCTTTGTTATCCACCTGGGAAAAAATAAAAAGGAATCACTATATGAAAATCCCAATTTGGTTATCGACCATGGAAGCAATGACCTATCCAAACACAACAGATTTAAATAAAATGGTGAGTTATGCAGTGCTACTGGATGAAAAAGGTGAATTAAAATCGGTACAAGATCTAAAGAAACAGGGAATTGTAATTGAGTGGTGGCCATACCTACAAATTAAACAAGATTTAAGAAAGATAAGGAGAAATTCAGCATTTATGAAAAACAATTGGAATTAGATAAAATATTACAAGGATTGGATACAAAAATGATTACAAAAATATACAAATTCATTTTAAGATTTAAATTAGAAGAAGAAACGGTTAAGGAAACAATGATTAGTTGGGTGAGAAATTTTGGATATAATATTGAATTGGAACAATGGGATAAATTATGGGAAATTAATTGCAAACTTACAATGGCAGTGGCCTATAAGGAAAATTTATATAAAATGTTTTAACGATGGCATCTGCCACCAGCGAGATTGGCCAAAATGTTTCCAAACTGGTCCCTGGAATGTTGGAAATGTAGTCACAAATCTGAAACATTTTACCACATGTGGTGAACTTGTTCACATGCAAGGAAATTCTGGCAAAAAGTTAGGGAATGGTTGGAAGGAATGATGGAATATAAAATTCAAATGAAACCAGAACTGTATCTATTGGGAATATTGGATTTGAAAATGGAAAAAGATAAACACTACTTAACTCTTCACATACTAACTATGGCCAGAATTACCTTTGCACAATACTGGAAGCAAAAAAAAAGTTTCCCCGGATGAAATGGTGATTAGTAAGATTTTAGAATGTGCTGAAATGGATAGGATGACGATGGAATTAAAAGAAAAAGAGGAATCGGACTATTATAGAATTTGGAATAGATTTTACAATTGGCTAGAAATTAGAAATCAAAGTAAGAAACATAAAAAACTAAAATCTGAATGATAAAATATTCATGTGAATATTTAACCTATATGAAACTATAGGTTAAAAAACATATACCAACTTAAATGGTGAAGTAGGAAAGTAGTATATATATTTTGACACGAAATACTGTAAAATATATTGTACAGTGTTCTTAATGTTTATATTTGTATGTATTTTGTATTTCTTCAATTTGATTTTTGTCTTATTATTTTTTTACTTTTATTTATTTTTCTTTGTTCTTTTTTTGTATTTGTGTTTTTTAACATTGGAAAATTAATAAAAACTATTAAAAAAAGGAAGTTGCTGCTGACTCCAGCGCCTCTTTCTTTCTCTTTCCTTCTCTTTCTTTCTTTGTCTCCCTTTTCTTTTCTCTCTCTCTCTCCTCTGTATGTGTGTGTGTGTGTGTGTGTGTGTGTGTGTGTGTGTGTGTGTGTGTGTGTATACCTGTGTCTGTCTGTTACTTTTGTGCGTGGGGCAGCCGGCCACTCGCTTAAGAAGGGTTTTAACAGTATGCAAAAGGACGCGGCTTCTTTCCTGCCATCGCCTTGCTGTGTATCCTGTCAAAACAGCGTAAGACCCTTCCTGCTGCTTTGGGCTGGAACTGCCTGCCGGCATATTCAGTATGCCCAACAGAGGCAGCATAAGGCTGTGAAGGACCCTTACCACCACCCCTCCCAGAGCACCACTGCTGCATCTCCCTCAAGGGCCACCCACCCACCCACTAGCCGGGCGGGGCCAGAAGCAGCGCATCTCCCATCATGGGCTAGACGCCGCCCTCAGAAGGCAAGTGGGTGTGGGGGACTGGTGGGAAAGCCGTGTGGAAGGCCGCCAAGCATGGCAGGGCTGCGGGGAAGGAAGTAGGCTGATACCTCCCTTATCCGCCGCCCCGACATGCTTTCCTGCCTTCCACGTGGCCTCCCGCTGACAAGCTGGCCAAGGGGACACCGGGAAGGCCACGTGGAAGGCAGGAAAGCATGTCGGGGCTGCGGGCCATGGGGAATGAAATAGGGAAGGCAGGCTGGGACGTGGGGGGCAGGGGCAGCTAGGTAGGCTGTGACATCGCAGGCTTACATGGCAGGCAGATCAGGGGCACAGCGCTTCAGGCAGGCAAGCTGCAGAGCAGAAACTGGGCAGCACAGGGAGAGCGAGCGGCGTCTGGGGGACTGGTTTGGGGGCGTGGCCAGCCAGCCATCGCTACCAGTTCTCTGAACCATAGGCAGGCTCCATTACCGGTATGCAAGAACCGGTCCGAACCGAGAGCAATTCACCCCTCTGTCAAACTCACGGCATCATATTGCCATCACGGAACGTATCATGATGTTTTTCCCCTTCGTGGGGCTGGGGTGGGCATGGCCTGCGCGTGACACATCCGGCCTGTGGGCCGCCAGTTTGACACCCCTGTTATAGCCTATGGCTGCCCTATCTAAACTGTTACTGAATGAATATAGCAGTAGGATACAAATAATAGTTTCTGCATTTGGTTATTTAAACTCCGCCTACATTCCAAAACCTATTGCATTTCTGTTGCTATGTACAGAATCCCCATTTTCAAATCTTTCAGTTTCTCTCTCTCTCTCTCTCTCTCTCTCTCTCTCTCTCTCTCTCTCTCTCTCTCTCTCTCTCTCTCTCTCTCTCTCACTCTCTCTCTCACTCTCTCTCTCACTCTCTCTCTCTCTCTCTCTCTCTCTCTCTCTCTCTCTCTCTCTCTCCCCTCCCCCCCCCCACTGCCTGCCTGCCTCTCTGTCTCCTCAATTCAATAAGGTTACAAATTCTAAGGCAAAGGCTGGGCCATTTGACATGTAAAAAGTCTCAATACTTTTTATAGCTAAAAATGACCTTTGTGAACTGAGGAAAAATCAAATGACCTTGAATTAGAAATTAGAAGGTTCCGCAGATTACAAAGCCACACCTCTTACAAAGCCACACCTCTTCTAGTACGATAGGCTACTTCACTTGAATTCAACCAAAAAAGTGAGTCATCATAAAAACATTTCATAAATATTGCTATGCTTTTGTATTCTATATTTGATTCTTTAAACTCCGCCTACATTCCAAAATCTATTGTATTTTCTGTTGCTATGTACAGAATCCTCATTTTCAAATGTTTAACTCTATCCCAACATCTCCCTCTCTCACAGACACAAATACACTCAATTCCCATGTGCCCGTCCATATTGGGATTTGCTTTCTAGAGTAGGATCAATTCCTACCATCGTTCTGTGAAGATGAGTACCTGTCTGTCAGTGTTGAGTGTGATATTGCTTAATATCATCCAAAATGCAGCTTCTAGACAGGCACCTCCTCAGGGCTTCAGATATGCCTCTTACGACGTGATCATCCCAAGGAAGCTGTCTCCCAAGTATGGGCAAGAAGAACCCCAGGATGTGAGCTACCTCCTGCACATTGAAGGAAATCCCCATGTGTTATTCCTCAGGCAAAGAAGGAATTTCATCCCAAAGGTCTTTCCTGTCTTCACCTATGATACAGCAGGAGATCTCCAAGTGGATCATCCATTTATCAAGGATGACTGTTTCTACCATGGATTTATACAGAGAAAGTCCTCTTCTCAAGTCACACTCAGTACATGTTCAGGAGGACTGAGAGGTCTCTTGCAAATGGAAAATAAGACCTATGAAATTGAACCAGTCCAGGAATCTTCTACCTTTCAACACGTGGTGTTTCGGTTAGAAGTAGAGGAAGGGGCTCTCCGAATGGCTTGTGGAGTAGCAGAGGAAGAGCAGAGCCACCAACAGGACATAATTCCTGAAACAGGGAATCTTGGAAACAAAGAGGTTTTTGGTAAATCCTGGTGGCCACATACGAGATATGTTAAGGGAGCAATTGTGATTGATCATGAACGATATTTGCAGTTTAACAGAAATGAATCTGTTATTACGATGCAAGTTCTAGATATTGTCCACACTGCAAATTCATTCTATGAATCACTTTCTGTTCATCTGTCAATAACAGGCTTAGTGATCTGGTCACAAAACAACCCAATAAACATTACCTCTGATGGAAGTAGCACACTTTATTTGTTTAATAGTTGGAGAAAAAACCATCTACTTAAAATTTTAAAACATGATGTTGCTCACTTATTTGCATATAAGACTTTTGCGGGAACAGTAGGAATTGCCTATGTTGGAGTTATATGTGACAGTCACTGGGCAACTGCTGTTGAATCATATATAACTTCCAGTTTGTTTTTGATTTCTGAAATATTTGCACATGAACTGGGACACGTTCTTGGAATGAAACATGATGAAAGATATTGTCATTGTGGAAAGCCTGTTTGCATTATGTCACCATTTGCAGCAGAAACTGATAAATTTAGTAACTGCAGCTCTAGGCATTATTTCCAACGCAGAAACAGATGGTGTTTATTTGTCCCACCAGATACTAACACAACATTTAAGTCTGAATCCTGTGGTAACAAAAGAGTGGAAAAGGGAGAGCAGTGTGACTGTGGGTCAGAAACACAATGCAATTCAGATCCCTGCTGTCAAGCTAATTGTATGTTGCGCCCTGATGCTGTTTGTGCCTTTGGACTGTGCTGTGCTAACTGCCAGTATCGTCAACATGGAACTCTTTGCAGAGAGAAGATTGGTAGTTGTGATCTTCCTGAATATTGCAATGGGACTTCAGAGCAGTGTCCAGAAGATATGCATGTGCAAGATGGTGCCGTGTGTAATGATGGTGTGTATTGTTATCATGGGAACTGCACGACTCATGATATGCAGTGCAAAATGATATTCGGTAGTGGAGCAACAGTTGCTTCTGAAGTTTGCTTCAGACAAGTGAATAATAAAGGTGATCGCTTTGGCAACTGTGGCCTTAAACATGGAATTTACAAGAAATGTGATACTGGGGATAGCCTGTGTGGCCGTATCCAGTGTAAAAATATAGAAATGCCTTCTTTGGAGGATCACACTACAATAATTCATACTTCCACCGGAGATAATCAATGCTGGGGCACTGACTACCACACTGGGATGAAGGTAAATGATATTGGAGCAGTGAGGAATGGAATTCCTTGTGGCAATAACACGATGTGTATTGAGGGTAGTTGTGTCAATGTGTCCATTTTGAAATATGACTGTAATGTCACAATGTGCCACAATCGGGGAGTATGTAATACTCTCAAACACTGTCACTGTGATGTTGGATGGTCCCCTCCAGACTGTAGAAATGAAGGCTATGGAGGTAGCATAGACAGTGGGCCACCTCCAGTTAAGGTACAGTCTAAAACTAATATGAAAATCTCAGCTATAGCTGGAATATTCTGTGCCTTTTGTTTCATAATTGTTTCTGCTGGCCTGATGACCTTGTTCAAGGATAGACTGAGAATCCGATTTGGAAAATTTCAGGGAAGAGTCCATGCTACGAAATCAAAAGACGAAGGAACACCCGTGTAACTCACCCTTGCTAAAAATCTGCAATGCATCCAATATAAGCAAAGGGATTAATAGTCAATTTGAAAACCGAGATTTCAAATTTCAATATTTTAAAGGTGTGTCCTAGACACATACCCTTTTGAAAAATCTGGTTTGTTTGAAGGGGAAGAATATATACAAACATCATTCTGTGAGAATGAGTTGAGAAAATCTCTGATTTGTAATGAAAAATAACTCTCTAGGATAGCCTTAGAAATGAAGCTTCTGAACTGAAGATACCTTAACTAGTAGCTGGCTATATCAACAGCACATTGGATGTCAAAGAAAGATTAAGAGGCATTGTTGATTATAGTTAATTTGGATGTCAACAGAGCACTGCACACAGACTCTTCTCTAACTTTGCTCTGGTACTATTATTGATGAAATTATTACTCAGTGACAACTGGAGAAAGTTATCCAATGTAGTTCCGTTTGTTATTCAGTTATAACATTTCTCATCAATTCTACTATGTTTGATCTCTTTTAAATAAAATGTTCTTTAGGTTTTCATGCCACTGGAAACATTAGCTATCAGTGTCATCAGTGTACCCAATTACCACTTCCTCATACACTGCAAGAGAGAGAGAGAGGGAGGGAGGGAGGGAGGGAGGGAGGGAGGGAGGGAGGGAGAGAGAGAGAGAGAGAGAGAGAGAGAGAGAGAGAGAGAGAGAGAGAGAGAGAGAGAGAGAGAGAGAGAGAGAGAGAGAGAGAGAGATTTTCATATAAATAAACTCTCATAGACTCACATCCCTGGTGCTCTTGATCAGGTAGAAGGGTCCCATCCAGAAGGAAGAATGGGTCAATTTTTAGTGGTACCTCAACAAAGAAATGGAGCCATTTTGTTTCTTCTTTCCTTCTTCTTTTCTTTTCAAGACACCAATAGGACACCTGGCCCAGATAACTTATTCCAAAAAATTCACCGCACAACCCCAGTGTGGCTCCCTCTCCCTTCTCCACCTTAATGGCAATCCTTCCCTTTTGCTTCCAAGGCTGGCCAATTGTGCTCACGTTCATCAGAGATCTGGACTATTAGCAAAGAAGAAAGTCCACCAGTGAATCAGCTCTGGATGCAGCAGATATTCTTGCATAAAGATCTGTTTCTTCCTTGATCCATTGCTATATTACTCACCTTGTGGTTTTCCTTTTTAAAAAGCCACATCATGACTCTCTGGTGACCACGATGCCAATACTACTGCTAGGTTTAATTGCCAGTCATTAACTGCATTATGCTCTACTCACGTATTTTTAAATTGTGGAGAAACAGGTTGTCATATCCAAGACATGTCACACTAAGCAAATGAACTGAAAATAAGGGACCCAGAAGATGATTTCTTTCTGTTTTAATGTTATAGCCCACAGGTGTCAAACCAGTGGTGAAATGTAAAAATGTTCCTTACTGGTTCTGTGGGCATGGCTTATTTTCTGGGCTTGGGGGTCAGGTGGGCATGGCTTCATGTGGGCATGGCTTGGTGATCAGGTGACCGGGCATGGCCAACTTGTAAAATGTGGTGAAACTCACTTAACAACGCTCTTGCTTAGCAACCAAAATATTGGGCTCAATTGTGGTCATAAGTTTTTCTTTCTTTCTTTCTTTCTTTCTTTCTTTCTTTCTTTCTCTTTCTTTCTTTCTTTCTTTCTTTCTCTTTCTCTCTTTTTCTTTCTTTCTCTTTTTTATTGTCTCTGTCTCTCTGTCTCCCTCTGTCTCTGTCTCCCTCTCTCTCTCTCTCTCTTCCCCCCCCCTCTCTCTCCCTTTCCAAGAGGAACCATTTATTTGCCCATGGCGGAAGGCCAGCACTTCTGGAGAGTGGCCTTCATGAAACATGCCTCCCTTGGTTACATCGCAGCTGGGCTCCTGTCGCCGCCGGGGATCTAACTGAAAAGCCTCTTCCCCAGGCCGCAGTTGCTCAGCAACGCAGCCCCGTGTCCTTGCACATTGTGCGTGTCACCTTTTTCCAGGGCTGGCCTGATAGCGCTACTGGGCGGGCCACCGAAAGAGCCTCACTTCAGCTGACCACTTCCACTGAACAGGGTGCCGGCTTTTCCTCCTTGCTTTGCCCGCCCTTTTGAGGCTGAGTCAGCGCAGCCCCCCCCCAGATGTTTCCCTCCTCCTGCTGGGACCACTGTCTGGTTGGCGGCCGACCTTCTCCCTCTCCCCTCCCCCTTTCTCTTCTTTCCCCACCTCCTCAGAGGCCAGCCTGCCTGCCCAGGAGGCAGCGCAGAGAAGGGTGCCACGGAGCTAGTTTGGAGGCAGTGAGGAAATGGAGGCAGCAGTTGGTGGTGTTTCAGCACAGCCAGGCAACCGGCACTAAAGGGAACACCCGGGCGGGTGGCCCTGTTGCTGCTGGAAGCCGCGGAGACAGCCAAGCTCAACTGCAGCTGCAATTGCAGCTGCATTGCCCTTGGCTCGGCTCGTCCAGTTGCCTCTTGCAAAAGCCCCTTTCAGCCCTGACCCAGCTTCAAAACAGTTCCAGCAAGTTGGTGGCACACAGGAAAGCTGGCACAGCTTGGCATGGCTTGCCAGCACAGCGCAGCTCATTACCCAGCTCCAGTCACAGCCCTGCCGCCAACGTCCACGTGGAGGCGAGCGGCAAAAGCCATACAGCCGTGGGTGGCCGGCAGGTACTCAGAGAGGCCCAAGCCGGGGCCTTGCCACAGGCAGAGCTCACACTCGTGGTGCAGCCAGAGCTGCGCGACTTCGGCCAGTGCCACCACCTCACCCGCTGGGTGGCTCAGGCTCTGGGCGCAGCACACCAGCAGCAGCTGGCACCAGGCTGCATAAGGGAGACTCTCCTGGGCGCGCAGCTCCCGCACCAGTGCCGTGAACTGCTCCAACACATTGGGTTTGTGCAGGAAGCGCTTGCAGAGCTTGGACGACACCAGTATCCTGTTAGGAAGTTGCAGCACGTATAAAACTAAAATTATTGCAATATAGTAGGGAGAAAGGAGGATTTGGTCTCCCAGATTGGGAGTTATATCATCAAGCTATGACGTGGGTTAAAGATTGGATCCAACTGAAAAACAAAAGAATATTAGGGATTGAAGGACACGATCTTCAAATTGGATGGCATGCCTTCCTTTGGGAAGGGAAAAGTAAATGCCATATGTATTTTCAAAGACATTTGTTAAGAAACTCTTTGTTATCCACCTGGGAAAAAATAAAAAGGAATCACTATATGAAAATCCCAATTTGGTTATCGACCATGGAAGCAATGACCTATCCAAACACAACAGATTTAAATAAAATGGTGAGTTATGCAGTGCTACTGGATGAAAAAGGTGAATTAAAATCGGTACAAGATCTAAAGAAACAGGGAATTGTAATTGAGTGGTGGCCATACCTACAAATTAAACAAGATTTAAGAAAGATAAGGAGAAATTCAGCATTTATGAAAAACAATTGGAATTAGATAAAATATTACAAGGATTGGATACAAAAATGATTACAAAAATATACAAATTCATTTTAAGATTTAAATTAGAAGAAGAAACGGTTAAGGAAACAATGATTAGTTGGGTGAGAAATTTTGGATATAATATTGAATTGGAACAATGGGATAAATTATGGGAAATTAATTACAAACTTACAATGGCAGTGGCCTATAAGGAAAATTTATATAAAATGTTTTAACGATGGCATCTGCCACCAGTGAGATTGGCCAAAATGTTTCCAAACCGGTCCCTGGAATGTTGGAAATGCAGTCACAAATCTGAAACATTTTACCACATGTGGTGAACTTGTTCACATGCAAGGAAATTCTGGCAAAAAGTTAGGGAATGGTTGGAAGGAATGATGGAATATAAAATTCAAATGAAACCAGAACTGTATCTATTGGGAATATTGGATTTGAAAATGGAAAAAGATAAACACTACTTAACTCTTCACATACTAACTATGGCCAGAATTACCTTTGTACAATACTGGAAGCAAAAAAAAAGTTTCCCCGGATGAAATGGTGATTAGTAAGATTTTAGAATGTGCTGAAATGGATAGGATGACAATGGAATTAAAAGAAAAAGAGGAATCGGACTATTATAGAATTTGGAATAGATTTTACAATTGGCTAGAAATTAGAAATCAAAGTAAGAAACATAAAAAACTAAAATCTGAATGATAAAATATTCATGTATATATGAAACTATAGGTTAAAAAACATATACCAACTTAAATGGTGAAGTAGGAAAGTAGTATATATATTTTGACACGAAATACTGTAAAATATATTGTATAGTGTTCTTAATGTTTATATTTGTATGTATTTTGTATTTCTTCAATTTGATTTTTGTCTTATTATTTTTTTACTTTTATTTATTTTTCTTTGTTCTTTTTTTGTATTTGTGTTTTTTAACATTGGAAAATTAATAAAAACTATTAAAAAAAGGAAGTTGCTGCTGACTCCAGCGCCTCTTTCTTTCTCTTTCCTTCTCTTTCTTTCTTTGTCTCCCTTTTCTTTTCTCTCTCTCTCCTCTGTATCTGTGTGTGTGTGTGTGTGTGTGTGTGTGTGTGTGTGTGTGTGTGTGTGTGTGTGTATACCTGTGTCTGTCTGTTACTTTTGTGCATGGGGCAGCCGGCCACTCGCTTAAGAAGGGTTTTAACAGTATGCAAAAGGACGCGGCTTCTTTCCTGCCATCGCCTTGCTGTGTATCCTGTCAAAACAGCGTAAGACCCTTCCTGCTGCTTTGGGCTGGAACTGCCTGCCGGCATATTCAGTATGCCCAACAGAGGCAGCATAAGGCTGTGAAGGACCCTTACCACCACCCCTCCCAGAACACCACTGCTGCATCTCCCTCAAGGGCCACCCACCCACCCACTAGCCGGGCGGGGCCAGAAGCAGCGCATCTCCCATCATGGGCTAAACGCCGCCCTCAGAAGGCAAGTGGGTGTGGGGGACTGGTGGGAAAGCCGTGTGGAAGGCCGCCAAGCATGGCAGGGCTGCGGGGAAGGAAGTAGGCTGATACCTCCCTTATCTGCCGCCCCGACATGCTTTCCTGCCTTCCACGTGGCCTCCCGCTGGCCTGCCTTCACAAGCTGGCCAAGGGGACACCGGGAAGGCCACGTGGAAGGCAGGAAAGCATGTCGGGGCTGCGGGCCATGGGGAATGAAATAGGGAAGGCAGGCGGGGACGTGGGGGGCAGGGGCAGCTAGGTAGGCTGTGACATCGCAGGCTTACATGGCAGGCAGATCAGGGGCACAGTGCTTCAGGCAGGCAAGCTGCAGAGCAGAAACTGGGCAGCACAGGGAGAGCGAGCGGCGTCTGGGGGACTGGTTTGGGGGCGTGGCCAGGCAGCCATCGCTACCAGTTCTCTGAACCATAGGCAGGCTCCATTACCGGTATGCAAGAACCGGTGCGAACCGAGAGCAATTCACCCCTGTGTCAAACTCACGGCATCATATTGCCATCACGGAACGTATCATGATGTTTTTCCCCTTTGTGGGGCTGGGGTGGGCATGGCCTGCGCATGACACATCCGGCCTGTGGGCCGCCAGTTTGACACCCCTGTTATAGCCTATGGCTGCCCTATCTAAACTGTTACTGAATGAATATAGCAGTAGGATACAAATAATAGTTTCTGCATTTGGTTATTTAAACTCCGCCTACATTCCAAAACCTATTGCATTTCTGTTGCTATGTACAGAATCCTCATTTTCAAATCTTTCAGTTTCTCTCTCTCTCTCTCTCTCTCTCTCTCTCTCTCTCTCTCTCTCTCTCTCTCTCTCTCTCTCTCTCTCTCTCTCTCTCTCTCTCTCTCTCTCTCTCTCTCCTCCCCCCCCACTGCCTGCCTGCCTCTCTGTCTCCTCAATTCAATAAGGTTACAAATTCTAAGGCAAAGGCTGGGCCATTTGACATGTAAAAAGTCTCAATACTTTTTATAGCTAAAAATGACCTTTGTGAACTGAGGAAAAATCAAATGACCTTGAATTAGAAATTAGAAGGTTCCGCAGATTACAAAGCCACACCTCTTACAAAGCCACACCTCTTCTAGTACGATAGGCTACTTCACTTGAATTCAACCAAAAAAGTGAGTCATCATAAAAACATTTCATAAATATTGCTATGCTTTTGTATTCTATATTTGATTCTTTAAACTCCGCCTACATTCCAAAATCTATTGTATTTTCTGTTGCTATGTACAGAATCCTCATTTTCAAATGTTTAACTCTATCCCAACATCTCCCTCTCTCTCACACACAAATACACTCAATTCCCATGTGCTCGTCCATATTGGGATTTGTTTTCTAGAATAGGGTCAGTTCCTACCATCGTTCTGTGAAAATGAGTACCTGTCTGTCATTGTTGAGTGTGATATTGCTTAATATCATCCAAAATGCAGCTTCTAGACAGGCACCTCCTCAGGGCTTCAGATATGCCTCTTACGACGTGATCATCCCAAGGAAGCTGTCTCCCAAGTATGGCCAAGAAGAACCCCAGGATGTGAGCTACCTCCTGCACATTGAAGGAAATCCCCATGTGTTATTCCTCAGGCAAAGAAGGAACTTCATCCCTAAGGTCTTTCCTGTCTTCACCTATGATACAGCAGGAGATCTCCAAGTGGATCATCCATTTATCAAGGATGACTGTTTCTACCATGGATTTATACAGAGAAAGTCCTCTTCTCGAGTCACCCTCAGTACATGTTCAGGAGGACTGAGAGGTCTCTTGCAAATGGAAAATAAGACCTATGAAATTGAGCCAGTCCAGGAATCTTCTACCTTTCAACACGTGGTGTTTCGGTTAGAAGTAGAGGAAGGGGCTCTCCGAATGGCTTGTGGAGTAGGAGAGGAAGAGCAGAGACACCAACAGGACATAATTCCTGAAACAGAGAATCTTGGAAACAAAGAGGTTTTTGGTAAATCCTGGTGGCCACATACGAGATATGTTAAGGGAGCAATTGTGATTGATCATGAACGATATTTGCAGTTTAACAGAAATGAATCTGTTATTACGATGCAAATTCTAGATATTGTCCACACTGCAAATTCATTCTATGAATCACTTTCTGTTCATCTGTCAATAACAGGCTTAGTGATCTGGTCACAAAACAACCCAATAAACATTACCTCTGATGGAAGTAGCACACTTTATTTGTTTAATAGTTGGAGAAAAAACCATCTACTTAAAATTTTAAAACATGATGTTGCTCACTTATTTGCATATAAGACTTTTGCGGGAATAGCAGGAATTGCCTATGTTGGAGTTATATGTGACAGTCACTGGGCAACTGCTGTTGAATCATATATAACTTCCAGTTTGTTTTTGATTTCTGAAATATTTGCCCATGAACTGGGACACGTTCTTGGAATGAAACATGATGAACAATATTGTCATTGTGGAAAGCCTGTTTGCATTATGTCACCATTTGCAGCAGAAACTGATAAATTTAGTAACTGCAGCTCTAGGCATTATTTCCAACGCAGAAACAGATGGTGTTTATTTGTCCCACCAGATACTAACACAACATTTAAGTCTGAATCCTGTGGTAACAAAAGAGTGGAAAAGGGAGAGCAGTGTGACTGTGGGTCAGAAACACAATGCAATTCAGATCCCTGCTGTCAAGCTAATTGTATGTTGCGCCCTGATGCTGTTTGTGCCTTTGGACTGTGCTGTGCTAACTGCCAGTATCGTCAACATGGAACTCTTTGCAGAGAGAAGATTGGTAGTTGTGATCTTCCTGAATATTGCAATGGGACTTCAGAGCACTGTCCAGAAGATATGCATGTGCAAGATGGTGCCGTGTGTAATGATGGTGTGTATTGTTATCATGGGAACTGCACGACTCATGATATGCAGTGCAAAATGATATTCGGTAGTGGAGCAACAGTTGCTTCTGAAGTTTGCTTCAGACAAGTGAATAATAAAGGTGATCGCTTTGGCAACTGTGGCCTTAAACATGGAATTTACAAGAAATGCGATACTGGGGATAGCCTGTGTGGCCGTATCCAGTGTAAAAATATAGAAATGCCTTCTTTGGAGGATCACACTACAATAATTCATACTTCCACCGGAGATAATCAATGCTGGGGCACTGACTACCACCCTGGGATGAAGGTAAATGATATTGGAGCAGTGAGGAATGGAATTCCTTGTGGCAATAACACGATGTGTATTGAGGGTAGTTGTGTCAATGTGTCCATTTTGAAATATGACTGTAATGTCACAATGTGCCACAATCAGGGAGTTTGTAATACTCTCAAACACTGTCACTGTGATGTTGGATGGGCTCCTCCAGACTGTAGAAATGAAGGCTATGGAGGTAGCATAGACAGTGGGCCACCTCCAGTTAAGGTACAATCTAAAACTAATATGAAAATCTCAGCTATAGCTGGAATATTCTGTGCCTTTTGTTTCATAATTGTTTCTACTGGCCTGATGACCTGGTTCAAGGATAGACTGAGAATCCGATTTGGAAAATTTCAGGGAAGAGTCCATGCTACAAAATCAAAAGACAAAGGAACACCAGTGTAACTCACCCTTGCTAAAAATCCGCAATGCATCCAATATAAGCAAAGGCATTAATAGTCAATTTGAAAAACGAGATTTCAAATTTCAATATTTTAAAGGTGTGTCCGAGACACATACCCTTTTGAAAAATCTGGTTTGTTTGAAGGGGAAGAATATAGGCAAACTACGTTCTGTGAGAATGAGTTGAGAAAATCTCTGATTTGTAATGAAAAATAACACTCCGGGATAGCCTTGAAAATGAAGCTTCTGAACTGAAGATACCTTAACTAGTAGCTGGCTATATCAACAGCACATTGGATGTCAAAGAAAGATTAAGAGGCATTGTTGATTATAGTTAATTTGGATGTCAACAGAGCACTGCACACCAACCATTCTCTAACTTTGCTCTGGTACTATTATTGATGAAATTATTACTCAGTGACAACTGGAGAAAGTTATCCAATGTAGTTCCGTGTGTTATTCAGTTATAACTTTTCTCATCAATTCTACTATGTTTGATCTCTTTTAAATAAAATGTTCTTTAGGTTTTCATGCCACTGGAATCATTAGCTATCAGTGTCATCCGTGTAACCAATTACCAATTCCTCATACACTGCAAGAGAGAGAGAGAGGAAGGGAGGGAGGGAGGGAGGGAGGGAGGGAGGGAGGGAGAGAGAGAGAGAGAGAGAGAGAGAGAGAGAGAGAGAGAGAGAGAGAGAGAGAGAGAGAGAGAGAGAGAGAGAGAGAGAGAGAGATTTTCATATAAACAAACTCTCATAGACTCACATCCCTGGTGCTCCTGATCAGGTAGAAGGGTCCCATCCAGAAGGAAGAATGGGTCAATTTTTAGTGGTACCTCAACAAAGAAATTGAGCCATTTTGTTTCTTCTTTCCTTCTTCTTTTCTTTTCAAGACACCAATAGGACACCTGGCCCAGATAACTTATTCCAAAAAATTCACCACACAACCCCAGTGTGGCTCCCTCTCCCTTCTCCACCTTAATGGCAATCCTTCCCTTTTGCTTCCAAGGCTGGCCAATTGTGCTCACGTTCATCAGAGATCTGGACTATTAGCAAAGAAGAAAGTCCACCAGTGAATCAGCTCTGGATGCAGCAGATATTCTTGCATAAAGATCTGTTTCTTCCTTGATCCATTGCTATGTTACTCACCTTGTGGTTTTCCTTTTTAAAAAGCCACATCATGACTCTCTGGTGACCACGATACCAATACTACTAGGTTTAATTGCCAGTCCTTAACTGCATTATGCTCTACTCACGTATTTTTAAATTGTGGAAAAACAGGTTGTCATATCCAAAACATGTCACACTAAGTAAATGAACTGAAAATAAGGGACCCAGAAGACGATTTCTTTCTGTTTTAATGTTATAGCCCACAGGTGTTAAACTCACAGCATCACTTTGCCATCACGTGACATATCATGATGTTTTTCCCCTTCGTGGAGCTGGGGTGGGCGTGGCCTGTGTGTGACACCTCCCACCTGTAGGCCGCCAGTTTGACATCCCTGTTATAGTCTATGGCTGCCCTATCCAAATTGTTACTGTATGGAATTTGGTGGTGTTGCAATCTAAGATTGCTACAGCTTCCAAGAGGGGGAAAATGTGACGTGTTACTTTCCACTCCCATTTTACCCCTTATCTATTCTCGGGGCATGACAGGAATGCTCTCCACAAAGATTATTCAGATATATAGAAAGACTAACACGTTTTTCTGCTAATTTAAAAAAACCTGATGCCTGGAAGAAGCTCAGTCATCTACCATGTTGGGTGAAGCAGGAGTGGATGATACAAACTTGGTACTGCCAGTAAGCTAGTTCACATAGCTGGTTTCTGACCAACTATTCCTATTCATGAAGAGATGGCGGGTGAAATTGGAATTTTTCAGCTGTTACAAAGCAACACTTCTCCTGGCGTGATAGGCTACTTCATTTCCCACTGAAATTATGAAGCAATCCACTTCACTTCAGACCTTGGCCCAACAAGAGAAAATATACAGTTCATTCCCATTAGATAAACTATACAGCAGTAGGATACAAATAATAGCTATTCTACATTTGGTTGTTTAAACTCTGCCTACATTCCAAAACCTATTGCATTTCTGTTGCTATGTACAGAATCCCCATTTTCAAATCTTTCAGTTTCTCTCTTTCTCTCTCTTTCCCCTGCCCCTGCCCTTGTTGAGATTCCAATTCTAGGACAAGATCAGGTTTTACCTTCGTTCTGAGAAAATGAATACCTGTCTTTCATGGTTCATTTTGACATTGCTTAAGATCATCCAATTTTTTTTAATTTCAGTGGAATCAGGTAATTGGACACGGGAGATACGGGATGCAGGGGGTGGGCACTAACAGGGAACGCAACCTCAGTATTTAGTACTGTTTTCATGTTCTGCCCCCTTGCAGCTCAAAATCTGATAAATCCAATGAAACTCTGAACACGAGGCAACTGATAATCAGTTTTATTTTTGCCCAAAACAAAACTGAGCGACCTTTAATCTCCCACCTTCAACAGAGCAGGCAGAGAGAGAAAAAGCAAAAGCCATGCACAAAAACTTTTTCTAGAACTTCCTATAGTTTACACAGCTTGCACAGATCGTCATAGTGTTAGAAACATAATTTCATATTCATTAGTTCATGCAAACCTCATGATTTTCTCAGCACTCTGAAAACAATGGACCTCAGAAAGGGGAAAAGAATACATTTTCTCGCATTTAGCCCAGAGCAGTGGTTCCCAAAGTGGGCGGTACCGCCATCGGGGGGGGGATGACTTAGGGGGGTGGTAAGAGGCAAGGGGGGTGGCAAGGGGGTGCTAAGAGGGGCCAGGGGGGGTGGCAGAAGCCCTGCAAGGAGGAAGCCCTGAAAAGAGACGCTGCTGCCGATGTGCAGGAAATCTCCTCCCCCTCCTTTCATAGAGTGTTTCACCAGGATGAAGAGGTGGCTGGAGGCGGAGTTTGCTTCGGGTTGGGCTTTCTTCATGAGTGGAGGGGGACCATCTGCAAACGTCAGCAGTGTTTCCTTGCAGGGCTCTTTCCTCCTTCTCTCTGGTCTGGTTCTCAAATATTTTCAAACAAAACACTGCCAAGAGAGGGAAGTATCTCTTCCCCCTCCCTCACCAAACTTTGCGTGTAGGCATGACGTTTCGCAAAGCTCCTTAATCTGCGGCTGCTGGCTCCCTCCCTTTGTGCTTTTTATATACATACAAACATACCCACCCTGCCTGGGGATGCTGTTTTCCCTTCCCAAGACTCACATTTCCAAGGAAAGAAGAGCGCTGGGTTGGCACTGGACTTCCCCACCCCCCGTCCTGGCTCCTTTCAGCCTGAACTTTGCTCCCGAAAGCCTGCGGGCCACTTCTCTGCTTGAGCTTGAGCTTGGTTCTGGGAGAGACCCTAGGAGAGCCGAAGGGAGGATAAAGGCAAGGGGAAGCTGATCGCCTTCCCCTTTGCCTTCTATCCCAAAAGCGCTCCTCAGGCGCAGCCACTTCTGCAGCAGGAAACTTGTGCCTTGCTCCAGCCTTCCAAAGTGTACTGTAGCAGCAGCTATCTACACCTTTTTTATCCTTATTTCATCCCGACTCACGTGGCCCAGTACCATACTGGACCACATGGTTCGGGACGAAATAACGGTAAAAATTGTGGATAGTGGCTGCTACAGTACCCTTCGGAAGGCCGGCGCGTGAGGCGCATCGCTTGGCCTCCTGTTGCTTTTGTGGCCGCAATCAATGGCAAAAGTGGCCGCCCACGAGCAAGCTGTTCCATGAATGGAATTGCCTGCTGTGACTATCACCGCAGGTAAGGAGAGCACGAGGCATGTGGGGTGCATTGCTTGGCCTCTGGCTTCTTTTGCAGCCGCAATTGGCTGCAAAAGTGGCCACTTTTGCTGGAGGCCGCGGCCTGAGCAGCACCCGCTAATCAGCTGCTCGTGAATGATGGGATGGCCTGCTATGATCCTTCAGGAAGCTGATACGAGGGACCGCTCACCCCTCCCCGCCTCATACCGGCAGGGAGGGAATAAGACCCCCGATAATAAGGCCAAGGCCAGATTTTGGGGTTCAAAAAATATAAGGCCCTGTCTTATTTTCCGGGAAACACGGTAGGAAGGAAGAAAGATAGACAGAAAGAAAGGAAAGAAAGAAAAATGGAAGGAAGGAAGGAAGGAAGGAAGGAAGACAGATAGAAAAAGAAAGGATGGAGGGAAGGGAAGGGAAGGAAAGGGAAGGAAGGAAGAAAGAAGAAAGAAAGAAAGAAAGAAAGAAAGAAAGAAAGAAAGAAAGAAAGAAAGAAAGAAAGAAAGAAAGAAAGAAAGAAAGAAAGAAAGAAAGAAAGAAGAAAGAAAGAAAAAGAAAAAAGAAAAAAGAAAAAGATTGGAAAAGGCATGGATGTTTCTCATGTGCATTCACACATTCAGGGACTCCCTCACTTTGTCTCATCCAGATATACCTGCACACATGGAACCATTTTATAAGCCATAAACTCTATGTCAAGAATTCCCTATCTTGGGAGTTGGTGAGTAATTTGGAATTTTAGGAGCATCTCATAGCTGCTGTCACAAGATATTTGCCTTGGGGGAGGTTGCTTTCTACTGCAGAACAAAGAGAGAGAGAGAAAAAAAGAAAGAGAGAGAGAGAGAGAGAGAGAGAGGGAGGGAGGGAGGGAGGGAGGGAGGGAGGAATGAAGAAAGAAAGAGAGAGGGAGGAAGGAAGGAAGGAAGGAAGGAAGGAAGGAAGAAAGAAAGAAAGACTTATGACCACAATTGAGCCCAAAATTTTGGTTGCTAAGCAAGAGCGTTGTTAAGTGAGTTTCACCACATTTTATAAGTTGGCCATGCCCCGTCACCTGACCACCAAGCCACGCCCACCTGAAGGGGGTGGGGGCACTGAGGATGAGTTTGTAGCACCAACGGGGCAGTGGACTGAAAAAGTTTGGGAACCACTGGCCCAGAGCTTTGTTAGGGGGTGCTTTCTCACATAAGTTACAACAGGCAGAATTCACATTTTGCATTTCACAACAAATTACTTAACTAGACTACTTGGCAGTTAGTGTGGAGGCTTTATCTTTGCAAGTAGTGCATTAGGTTACAATGGAGCTTCTTCTGCAGCAAGGAATATGAAAACTTGAGTTAGGTACACTCTGTGTATGGTCTAACCCTTTGATTCCTCCCTTTTTAAGGCAATAGGATGTTTCCTATTGCTGGAACAATGGTGAGTATTCTTTGGGTACTGGTGTCAGAATAAGAACCTTGGCAGGCTTGTCCTGTCTTTATTATTTATTTGTTTGTTTGTTTGTTTGTTTGTTTGTTTGTTTGTTTGTTTGTTTGTTTGTTCGTTCATTCATTCATTCATTCATTCATTCATTCATTCATTCATTCATTCATTCATTCATTCATTCATTCATTCATATTTATATGCCACTCAACTCCCGGAGGACTCTTCCTGAAGCCACAACTGTTATTCCAGAAATTGTGTTAGTAACAACTGATTTTATTACAGGTATCAAACAAGGTAATATCATCAATCCTCCAAAGGCCAGAGCTATGAGGAACAAAATTCTCTTCCAATCTCCAAACATTCGTTGAAACCATCCAGAGGTATCTAAAATTCCATCCCAGGTTTAAACAGGAACGTGGGCAAGCTTCCTCATACAGTGTGTGATTTATTCAATTGCTTTTCCGTTATCATCTATCTGGATACAGCAATTGGTTAGATTAAATTTTCCACAGACTCCTCCTTATTATGTTATGTTATATTATGTTATATTTATCTCTCCTTCATCCCTTGATATTGACTGGGATGAGAAAGGTCTACCATAGAGCATCTCAAAGGGTGACAATTTCCACTGTCCTCAAGGTAATGCCCTGATTCTGGTTAAAGCAGTGGGCAAACCTGTGGCCAAGGCTAATGGGTCTCCTGAAATAACTTGGCTAAATGGGTCTTTAATGTTCGATTAAGACATTCTGGGAAAGCCGAAGCTTGAGCTCTCTAAGTTTAATGAAGGTTCCAATTAATCCCTAAGTATTTAAAATGTCTACCATTGTCACATTCTATACTTTTTGGTACTCCACATTATTTCTATCATGATCTTAACAACTTCTTTAGCTGTTTGGGTGGTTGTGGGGATGGCCTCTGGCATACCATATCGACTAAACCAGGGGTCTGCAACCTGCGGCTCTGGAGTCACATGTGGCTCTTTCATCCCCCTCCTGCGGCTCCCTGATGCTCAAAATATGCATCACAACTGCCAATATGTGACACCTGCCAGCATGCGATTTATAGAGCTTTTCGACCCATCTTTTTTTTCAGAGTTCAAAATGTTTTTGTTGGATGCAGAAATAAAAAAGTGTTTCCTCTGTAGCAGTTCATTGATTTCACAAATGCAACACACTATAATTTTTTATATATAGCATAAAAGTAAAAAACAATATATGCAGTGTTATCTTCATTTTAGATGTCAAAAGGGTTTTGTGGCTCCCGGTGTTTTCTTTTCTGTGGGAAACTGGTCCAAATGGCTCTTTGAGCGTTTAAGGTTGCCGACCCCTGGACTAAACGAAAAGGTTGTTCTTAGCCCCTTTCTTAGGCATTTCTGTGAAATCAACTTGCCACGCCTCTCCTGGATAGCAGGATATTCTAATATCTCCTTGTGGGATTTTGGCTCCTCCTATGGGGTTATTCTTCTGACATATCTCACACTGATCCTTTATTTATTTATTTATTTATTTATTTATTTATTTATTTATTTATTTATTTATTTATTTATTTATTTATTTATTTATTTATTTATTTATTTATTTATTTATTTATTTATTTATTATTTATGAGACTTATATACCGCCTCAAAGTGCAAGCACTCTCTAAGCGGTTTACACCATTAAGCAATGTATATTTATACTTACTACCTTACACAACCTTCTCACATTTTAAAATCCTTCTTTTACAATTTTTTTATTTTAGTTCATATATTTACATCACAAATATACCATTTCATTTTCTCAATAAGAATACAATACTCCTATACATATTTTCTAGTTCATTAATACAATCATTATATTTTATACCATTGAGGCTGCTTTTGCCATCCCTTACTTCCCTTTTTTTATTTCCCACAACCGTTCTCTCTCTTCTCCTCCCTCTACTCTTCTTTCTTTCCTTTCCCTGCCTTCCGTCTTTCTCTACATCCCTTTCCTCTCTCCTACCATTCTTTTCCTTCCTCCTCTTACCTTCTCTCCTCTCCTCTCCCTTTCTTCTTTCCTCTTCACCCTTCTCTTTCTCTCCTATTCTATTGTTGTGTTCTTTTATTCTAATAAATCTCAGGATGGCCTTCCAGCAGTCTTCTTTACTATATTTTTCTGGTAAGATAACTAATAGAAATGTCTCTGGTCTCAATTCTATCCTATATTTTAACATTTTTTCTAACCACATTTGTATTTTAGTCCAAAAATTCCTTGCTTCTGTGCACATCCAACACATATGATAATAAGATCCTGGAGTTTGATGACATTTCCAACATTTTTCTGATTTATCCTTAAACATTTTTGCTATTTTCTCCGGTGACATGTGCCATCTATAAAATATTTTTTTACAAATTTTCCTCATATGCCGTTAATTGTTAATTTCTAATTTCTTTCCCATAGTTGTTGACATTTTTCTAATTCAATTGTGTATCCAAAGTTTCTTGCCCAAACTATCATCATTTCTTTCACCATTTCTTCTTCCATTTTTACCTGTAGCAAATAATTATATAGTTTTTAAATCATTTTTTCATCTGTTCTACCTTTTCTGTTAAAATGTCCTTGTATCTAACAATATTTTGCATATTTGTCCATTTTGGATATGTCAACGCTTCCCTAGTTGAAAGCCACATTGGTATTTCTCTGTAGTGCTTTTCTTTTACTTTCTCCCACACCTTTAATCAGCTATTTCTTACATAATGTCTCTGAAAATATGAATGTATTCTTTTTCCCTGTACCATAAGAATGCATGCCATCCTAATTTCAAATCATGTCCTTCCAAAGTTAACAACCTTACATTTCTCAATAAGATCCATTCCTTCAACCATGTTAATACTGCTGCTTGTAGTAAATCTCCCAGTTCGGTACACCAAACCCCCCTCTATGTCTTATATCCTGCAACATTTTGACATTTATTCTCGCTTTCTTCCCTTGCTATATGTATTTCCATTTTATTCTATTCAGTCCTTCAAAATATTTTTTTTTCAATTTTATCAGTATTGTCTGGATTAAAAATAAGATTCTTGGCAAAATATTCATTTTAATTAAAGTTATTCTTTCCATTAGTGATAATTGTAGGTTTTTCCACTTCTCTAAGTCAGTCTCAATTTGATTTCTCAATTTGTAATAATTGTCTTCTTTTATTGCTGCACATCTAGCTGATAGTTGGATACCCAAATACTTTACTTTCTTTACTATTTGTATGTCCAGCTGTTCCACTATTTTACTCTTTTGTTTTTCTGTCACATTTTTTACTATTATTTTTGTCTTATCCTTATAGATTTTCAGCCCCGCCACTTCTCCATATTGCTCTATTTGCCTCATTAATTTTGGGCCTGTTTCTACTGGATCTTCCATAATAAATACCAAATCATCCGCAAATGCTTGTAGTTTAAATTCTTCTTTTCTAATTTTCATTCCTTTTATTTCTTCATTCTGTCTTATCTTTCTATTTAGAATCTCTAATGTTAAGATAAACAATAGTGGAGACAGCGGACATCCTTGTCTGGTACCTTTTCTGATATTCACTTTTTCGGTCATTTCACCATTAACTATCACTTTAGCTGATTGATCATTATATATAGTTTTAACCACATTTACAAACTTTCCCCCAAAGTCCATCATTTGTAGTTGCATTATCATAAATTTCCAATTCACATTACTGAAGGCCTTCTGTCCGTCTAAAAACAATAATGCCATTTGTTTCTCTGGATGTGCGTCATAATATTCCAGTGTATTTAAAATTGTTCGCATATTGTCTCTTATCTGCCTTTTCGGTAAAAATCCATTTTGGTCTGTATGAATTAATTCATTCAATAGTCTCATGACACATACTTTCCCCATTTTGCTTACTTCTGTATCTTGCTCTACCCTTTCAAAAATGAAAAAGAGTTCAGTCTGATCAGCCTTTTAAGTGGTTTATTTGTGCGAAGAATGCAAGTTTATGGTCCTTAATACAGTTTCAACCCACATTCCTTGTACAACATCATCAGGTACAAGCTTTAGGGAAAAATACCTGAAAAACAAAAAAAGTATTTTGATTATTGGAATTGTTTTCTGTGGTCACCATATAACTTCTATTCCCAAATCTTTTCTTGGTTACTGCAATCATTCCAAGCATCATTCCTTCCTATTGTTATATCTACAGGAGATTAGGCAATAAATTCAGATATCTTCGCGTACGCAGAGCTTCTGTTTGAAGCTCTGAAATCTTGAATGAAATTTCAATGGTTTCATGATCCTTCATATCAGGTGTTCAGCGCTAAATAACAAATCTCACTTAAAATTTGATGTTTAGCTGGTAGATTGTGGTCCCTTCTTAGATTTGAAGATCTGAGGTTAGCTAGACCAGGGGTGTCAAACTCGATTTCATTGAGGGCCGCATCAGGGTTGTGTTTCACCTCGGAGGGCCGGGGATGGGTGTGATCATGGTGGGAGTTTGCCACACGCTCAAGATGCATTTTCCCTGCTTCTCTTCTTTCTTTCCACAGTTCTTTACTATAACCATTTTCCTACCTCTTCTATCAGGTATTACTGGCAAACATGTATTACGTATTCTTCATACTTCACTAAACTTTTTATTTCTAAATTTATACCCCATTATTTAATGGTAAATTGCATTTCCAGGAAGAAAAGCTATTTATACTACTAATAAATTCAAATTCAACTAATAAGAAAAATACAATACCATAAAAAACAGAATAATACCAGATCTAACAGCAGAGGTTAATTACCAGGATAATAAATAGAAATGGCTGTCAATTATAGATTGTTGATTGTAGATTAAATGACCTACAGTATGTAAAATCTGGCATTAAACTCTAGTAATAACATAAGGGGTTGCTTCTTTTCTATCGAGATCAGGCCTACTTACTTGAGGCCATATAATTGTAATCCAGTCCAATCCAGTCCTCCTGCAGCACTCTGCCGGCTGAAAACGGGCCACGAGGGGACCGTGCGGGACTTCTGCATGGTCGATTTTGGCTGGCAGATTCAGCCTGGCCATCCTTTCATAATTCCAGGCCGGCCTCATAGGCCAGATTCAAGCACCCCATGGGTAGAATCTGACCCATGGGCCTTGAGTTTGACACCCCTGAGCTAGACTGATATGCTTCTCTCTCTCTCTCTCTCTCTCTCTCTCTCTCTCTCTCTCTCTCTCTCTCTCTCTCTCTCTCTCTCTCTCTCTCTCTCTCTCTCTCTCCCTCCCTCCCTGCCTCCCTCCCCCCTCTCTCTCCCTCTCCCTCTCTCCCTCACTTTCTCTCTCCCCCACCCACCCCGATTGCCTGCCTGCCTCTCTGTCTCCTCAATTCAATAAGGTTACAAATTCTAAGGCAAAGGCTGGGCCTTTTGACATGTAAAAAGTCTCAATACTTTTTATAGCTAAAATGATCTTTGTGAACGGATGAAAAATCAAATGACCTTGAATTGGAAATTAGAAGGTTCCGCAGGTTATTGGTTTTGAGCTCTTACAAAGCCACACCTCTTCTAGTATGATAGGCTACTTCACTTGAATTCAATTAAAAATGAGTCATCATAAAAACATTTCATAAATATTGCTATGCTTTTGTATTCTATATTTGATTCTTTAAACTCCGCCTACATTCCAAAATCTATTTATTTTCTGTTGCTATGTACAGAATCCTCATTTTCAAATGTTTAACTCTATCCCAACATCTCCCTCCCTCTCACACACAAATACACTCAATTCCCATGTGCTCGTCCATATTGGGATTTGTTTTCTAGAGTAGGATCAATTCCTACCATCGTTCTATGAAAATGAGTGCCTGTCTGGCATTGTTGAGTGTGATATTGCTTAATATCATCCAAAATGCAGCTTCTAGACAGGCACCTCCTCAGGGCTTCAGATATGCCTCTTACGACGTGATCATCCCAAGGAAGCTGTCTCCCAAGTATGGGCAAGAAGAACCCCAGGATATGAGCTACCTCCTGCACATTGAAGGAAATCCCCATGTGTTATTCCTCAGGCAAAGAAGGAACTTCATCCCTAAGGTCTTTCCTGTCTTCACCTATGATACAGCAGGAGATCTGCAAGTGGATCATCCATTTATCAAGGATGACTGTTTCTACCATGGATTTATACAGAGAAAGTCCTCTTCTCGAGTCACCCTCAGTACATGTTCAGGAGGACTGAGAGGTCTCTTGCAAATGGAAAATAAGACCTATGAAATTGAGCCAGTCCAGGAATCTTCTACCTTTCAACACGTGGTGTTTCGGTTAGAAGTAGAGGAAGGGGCTCTCCAAATGGCTTGTGGAGTAGGAGAGGAAGAGCAGAGCCATCAACAGGACATAATCCCTGAAACAGGGAATCTTGCCAAAAAAGATATTTTCGGTAAAACCTGGTGGTCACATACGAGATATGTTAAGGTAGTAATTGTGATTGATCATGAACTATATTTGCAGTTTAACAGAAATGAATCTGTTATTACGATGGATGTTCTAGATATTGTCCACACTGCAAATTCATTCTATGAATCACTTTCTGTTCATCTGTCAATAACAGGGTTAGTGATATGGTCACAAAACAACCCGATAAACATTACCTCTTCAGCAAGGAGCACACTTTCATTGTTTAACAATTGGAGAAGACACCATCTGTTTAAAAATTTAAAAAATGATGTTGCTCACTTATTTGCATATAAGTATTTTGGGACAATGGGTCGTGCCTATGTTGGAGTTATATGTAACAGTCGCTGGGCAACTTCCATTGAAACGTTTAAAACTCACAGTTGGTTTATTATTTGTGAAATATTTGCCCATGAACTGGGACACGTTCTTGGAATGGAGCATGATGAGCAATTTTGTCATTGTGGAAAGGATAAATGCATTATGGCACCACGTGCAGCAATAACTGATAAATTTAGTAACTGCAGTTATAAGGATTATTTCCAACATAGAAACAGATGGTGTTTATTTGTCCCACCGGACACTAACACAACATTTAAGTTTGAATCCTGTGGTAACAAAATAGTGGAAAAGGGAGAGCAGTGTGACTGTGGGTCAGAAACACAATGCAATTCAGATCCTTGCTGTCAAGAGAATTGTATGTTGTGCCCTGCGGCTGTTTGTGCATTTGGACTGTGCTGTGCTAACTGCCAGTATCGTCAACGTGGAACTGTTTGCAGAGAGAAGATAAGCAGTTGTGATCTCCCTGAATATTGCAATGGGACTTCAGAGCAGTGTCCAGAAGATATGCATGTGCAAGATGGTGCCGTGTGTAATGATGGCGTGTATTGTTATCATGGGAACTGCATGACTCATGATATGCAGTGCAAAATGATATTCGGTAGTGGAGCAACAGTCACTTCTGAAGTTTGCTTCAGACAAGTGAATAATAAAGGTGATCGCTTTGGCAACTGTGGCCTTAAACATGGAATTTACAAGAAATGCGATACTGGGGATAGCCTGTGTGGCCGTATCCAGTGTAAAAATATACAAATGCCTTCTTTGGAGGATCACAGTACAATAATTCATACTTCCACCGGAGTTAATCAATGCTGGAGCACTGACTACCACCCTGGGATGAAAGTGAATGATATTGGAGCAGTGAGAGACGGTACTCCTTGTGGCAATAACATGATGTGTATTGAGGGTAGTTGTGTCAATGTGTCCATTTTGAAATATGACTGTAATGTCACAATGTGCCACAATCGGGGAGTATGTAACACTCTCAAACACTGTCACTGTGATGTTGGATGGTCCCCTCCAGACTGCAGAAATAGAGGCAATGGAGGTAGCATAGACAGTGGGCCACTTCCAGTTATGGTACAAGGTAAAGCTAATATGAAAACCTCATTTGTAGTTGGAATACTCTGTGCTTTTTGTCTCACAATTGTTTGTACCAGCCTGGTTATCTGGTTCAAGAATGGGCTGAGAAACCCATTGGGAAACTTTCAGGGAAGAGTCCATGCTATGAAATCAAATGATGAAGGAACACCAGTGTAACTCACCTTTGGTAAGAATGAAAAAAACCTATCCAGTATAAGCACAGGAAATAACAGTCAATTTGAAAAACAAAGACATCCAAAATGTCATTGTTTAAAGATGTCTCCCAGACACATTTCTTTTTGGGAAATTTGGCTTCTTCGGAGGGGAAGAAGCCCCCTGATCTATGTAAAGTAGAGTTCACTCAGAGTAAGTCAAGCAAATCTCTCATTTCTAAAGAATAATAAATTGTTTTAATTTTGGATCTTAAAACTCCAAGTTCAAAGTGGAAGGAAGAGATAATTCAGAGGCAGCTTGTCCCAGTGTGATGGTTCCTAGTTTCTATTAACATGCAGAAAGTTGTAGTAGCAAGAAAGCACAATTGAAATCCATCTTCAGTTTTTTACTAGTTCTTCATTTTTCTGCTAGAATATTTTTATTCTCACTAAGAATTAGTCCAGTCAGTCATCATAATAAATTAACCTGTGTCTCTCTTTCTTTAAGTCAGAGTATTTCTTTTCAGGATTGATGAAAAGCTGCTTGTTCCTGTCCCACCAAAGCCATTGACTGAAAAAAACTGCTACAGATACAATGAATAATAGGTGGCTTTCTCTGTAGCTCATAAATACTTTTATTAACACTTGAGTGAACTCTTAAATGAGCTTTAGAATAATCTGTAGCTGCTGATTGAGTCTCCTTCTGGGTTGACCTGCAGTCAGTGGACCTCTGATGAGAACTCTCCAGGATAGGCTTGAAAATAAAGCATATCAGATGCAGATACTTTGACCAATAGACAGCTATGCCAACAGTACATTGGATGTCAAGGAAAGATCGAGAGGCATTGTTGATTATAGGTAATTTGGGCTGCCAACACAGCACTGCACATCGACCTTTCTCTAACTCTGCCCCAATAAGATTAATGACAAAATTATTATGGATGTTCAGTATTGTGAAGCCACTCAGTGACAATTGGAGAAAGACATCTCCGACGTGGTCCTCTGTGTTACTCAGTTTTAACTTTTCTCATCAATTCTACTATGATTGATCTGTTTGAAATAAAATGTTCTTTAGGTTTTTACCCCATCGGAAACATTAGCTCTCAGTGTCATCAGTGTACTCATCTACCACTTCCTCACACACTGCAAAACACATGCACACACACACACACACACAAACATACATTCAGAGAGAAAGAGAGAGAGAGAGAGACAGACAGACAGACAGACAGACAGACAAAGAAAACAACACATTCATATAAACCAACTCTCAAGTCCCTGCTGCTTTTAATCTGATAGAGGGTTCCCTACATTCAATTACCACCAAGTCGTCTTCTGGCTCTTACTCAGAACCAAGAATCAATCAATTTTTAATGGTGCCTGCGGAGTTCTGGTACTGAAGAGGCAGGAGGCTGGCTTAGTGACTTCAGCTCTTTATTGGTCACAGTGAGCAAACATCAGTAAATACCCAGGTGTGACTGTGGTTTAAATAGGGTAGCCCTGGCTTGGAAAAGGACCAATCGGCATTTACCTGTTTTGCTCAATAGAGCAGACCTGAGTGGAAACTTCCCAGCTAGTATGCAGATTCAGGACACAACATCCCTCCCTCCTTAGCCCAGCCCAATGCATTTGCATACGTAGTCATCTAGATACGCAGGACGCTTTGTGTCTCTAGTTGACCTGCACGGCTCAGTTTGGTCGTCAGCTTTGGGCGGAGAGGATATGTTTTTCTTCTATGGCTCCCTCTGTGGAATTTGCTGGAACAGTTCGGGTGCGGCCTTGACTTTGCTTGGAATTGGCTCTTCGCAATTGCTGGGTGGTGCCTCCGGAAATTCAGCTAAGTGATCCGGCTCTCTCGGGCTAGTTGTAGCTGTAGGGGAAAGATCATTAGGGCCCTTTTCCCCATCAGAATTTAACGCCCGGCGGTTGCGTAGCTGGTCTACATGGTGCCATCATTTTCTCCCATCCCCTAGGCCTATGATGTATGATTTTGCCCCGGTTGTTTCTAGGATTTCCCCAGGTAGCCATAGGGAACCTTCAGCAAAGTTTTTTGTGAAGAAGGGATTTTTTATTTGAAACCTAATTTGCGCCGGATTTTTTAATTTCTTTTTGGTTTGAATAAGTTGGATATAATCTATCTAGGATGGACCGGGAATGGGTTTGTGGCCCATTAGTAGCTCGGCAGGACTTTTGCTCATGTCCGTACTGGGTGTGATATGTTGCCATGTTAGGAGTTTGTCTATTCGAGCCTGCCAGTCCCCCAGGCCTAGTCAGCCTAGTGACTCCTTTACCGATCTTACTGATCATTCTGCTAAGCCATTGCTGCTCGGCTGATAAGGAGATATCAGTGTATGTTTTATCCCTAGACTGGCTAGATATCCCTCAAATTGTGTTGAGGTGAGTTGAGGCCCATTGTCTGACACAATCGTGTCTGGTAGCCCATGCATGGCAAACAGTTTTCTTAATACCTTGATTACAGCCTTGGTTGTAGTGGTAGACATTAGTGCAACTTCAAGCCATTTTGAGTATGCATCAACTATTATCATAAATGTTTGACCATGGAATGGACCCGTGAAATCTATGTGGATGCGTGACCAAGGGGTGAATGGGTTGTTCCCATTCATATACTGATGATTTTGGGGGGGATGCCCTGGATTCCTGGCACGGAGAACACCCTGCGACCCAATCCTCTATGTGCTTGTCCATTTTGGGCCACCATACATAGCTCCGTGCCAGTGCCTTCATCCTAACCACCCCTGGTGCCCCTCGTGTAGTGCCCGTAGAATATCCTCTTGTAGCGACAGAGGAGCAAGGACCCGATCACCCCACAATAGACACCCCCTTGTGTCGATAATTCTTTTTGCATAGGGTTGGAGGTTGGGCTTCACTGGCCCTTGTGGCCACCCCCTCCACACCCAGTTCAAAATTGTTCGTAATTCAGTGTCTTTGTTCGTTTTGGCTGCAATGTCTGCTGACGTGATCAGTCCAGGTCCGGCACAGTCTATTAGGAGCACTGGGATGCCCGGAGTGGGGTCATCCACTAAGTCCGGCAATGGGCAGCGGCTCAGAGCGTCTGCATTTCCCATTTTCTTTCCAGGCCAGTGGGTTAAGGTGTAGGAATAGGCAGACAGGAATAGCGACCATCTCAACATTCTAGGGGGCAGTGTGTCCAGAGTGGGCTTGTCACTTGCTAGGAGCCCTAATAAGGGCTGATGGTCAGTGACCAGCTCAAAGTGTCTCCCAAAAAGGTACTCGTGGAAATAAGTGGCAAGCGCTTCCTGGTCTATCTGGCCGTAATTTCTCTCAGCGCTCGATAGGTCCTTGAGAAATAAGCAATGGGAGCCTCGCGGCCATTTGGGAGCCTGTGGCTCAGTACTGCCCCTACCACAAAAGGTGATGCATCGCATACTAAAACGACCGGCAAGGTTTCGCTAAATTGCATTAGAAAACCTTTGTCCGACATCAGGCCCTTTACTGCCTGGAATGCCCTGTTCTGTGCCAGCTCCCAAACCCAGGCTGTTTTTTTAGATAGTAGTTTATGTAGAGGTTCAGCGACAGTAGCTTTATTTTCCAGGAAAATACTGTAAAAGTTCAATAACCCCAGGAATGCTTGTAGTTCGGTCCTGTTGGTGGGCACCGGGGCTTCCCTGATGGCCCTAAGCTTGTCTTTGGTGGGGTGCAGTCCAGATCCATTTATCCGGTACCCTAGGAATTCTACTTCTGGAACCCCAATCTGGCACTTGCTGGCCTTCGCCTTTAATCCGGCGGCCCGGAATCTAGTCAGCACCTCTCTGAGTCTCTCCCTTAGTTGCATTTTGTCTTTTGCTGTGATTAATACATCGTTGAAGTATGGGATGACACCCGGCACTTTATTTCGCACTCTCTCCATTATGCCATGGAAAATGCCCGGGGCCATGCTGACGCTGAACTGAAGTCTTGTACATTTAAATGCCCCATGGTGCGTGACTATTGTTTGGGCTTCCGCAGTCTCACGATCAACAGGCAGTTGCTGGTATGCCTGCGCGAGGTCTAGTTTTGCAAAAATGGCGCCCGGGCCAAGCGTGTGCAATAGATGTTGGACTACAGGCACGGGATATGCACTTTATTGGAGGGCCTTATTAATTGTGCACTTATAGTTCGCACATATGTGAACAGACCCGTCACTTTTAATAGGAGTTACTATAGGGGTTTCCCACTTTGCATGATCTACCAGTTCTAGAATGCCTTGACTTATTAGTTTGTCTAGCTCTTTGTCTATCTTTGGTTTTAGTGCAAAGGGAATTCTGCGCGGCTTCAGTCTTATTGGGGCTAGCTTTGTGTCTAGACTAAAGGAAATAGGGGTGCCCACATACTTGCCCAGCCATTGGTCAAAAATCTCCTGGAACTCTCGCAGCAGGTCATCGTAGTCTCCCTCAGCAGCGTCCGTTGCGTTGATCACAGTCGTGCTTCTGGTCACCTCCATGTTGAGCGCTCTGAACTAGTCGAGTCCCAGCAGGCTAGGGATGTGGTCGCAGGCAATGGTTAGTTTCAGGCTTGCTTCCTGGTCATCGTATTTCTTTGATTCCCAAGACCGGAATTCGATTCCTTTGGCAGTCGGAAATCCTTACTGGTTGGTTTCGTACCTGCCCTTGGGTGAGGTTTGGCATAGCACATTTTGCAGTTGCCCAAGACATGATCGTTATCGAGGAGCCCATGTCTATCTGCATGTCACAGGGAGAGCCCTCCACAAACACAGTAATGCGGATTTTTGAACTGTTCTGATCGCTTGCTTGGTTCACCACGATACAGTTTACCCCTGGTTCTGGGGTGTAGTTGCTGGTTCGCTGATTGGGAACCCTCTTGTCTCGTCTCGGTTCACTCGGGTAGTAATTTCGGCCGGTACCTCTGGTAGGGAATCGCTGCACCCTGCATACACTTACAATGTGACTGAACTTTCCGCATCTCTGGCAAGTGGCATCGCAAAACTGGCAGGATGCTCGTGGGTGTGCCACCTGGAACAGGGTGTTAGTCTTCAACCCCCTGGGTGCTGGTCCGTCCGAAAAACTTCTTCTTCCTCCTTGTCTGTTATCTCTGCATTGCTTTGGAGTTGGATCTCATTCACTTCAGAGGTTGTTTTAGCTTGGGCGGTTGTTTTAGCTGGGGCTGGCGTGTTCTTCCAGCAGAGGGCTTCGGCAGCCTTGTTTGAACTCTCAGCTGCCCTGGCCTCATCTAACGCAGCTTTCAGAGTCAGATCAGGCTTGGATAGTAACTTCTTTTGCAGGTTAATGTCTCTAACCCCTCGAACAAATTGGCCCAGTAGTGCATCATCCTAAAAGGCATTGAATTGGCAGTGAGTCGCTGCTCGCCTTAACACCATCTTGTAATCGTATATACTCTCCCCTTCTTGTTGCACTTCTTTGCTGAATTTATACCGGCTGACCACCTTTGAAGGTGCTGGGTCGAAATGCTTCTGTAGGCATTCATTAAGCAGCACCCAGGCAATTGTACTGGTAGGTTTTGCTAAGGATACGGCAGCCTCAAAAACTTTCGGCCCCAATGGCTCAAAAACATCGCTCTCTTTCGGTTATCAGAGAGGTCCAGAAAATTGTTGGCTTCCAAAAAACAGTCGAATCTAGCCATATAGTTTTCCCAAGTTTCCTCTGCTTGGTTGAAAGGAGTCGGCGGGAGGAAGGATGAATGGCTGCTTCCTATTGTGGTTTTATTTTGTTCAGATTTGAATTTGGCGCCTCGTGGTCCGATGCTATCTTCCGGCCGGGCTGGATTGCTTTGTCTTTGTTCCTAAATGCTCTTCACTATCCCATCCTCGTTGCCAATGTTGAGTTCTGGTACTGAAGAGGCAGGAGGCTGGCTTAGTGACTTCAGCTCTTTATTGGTTACAGTGAGCAAACATCAGCAAATACCCAGGTGTGACTGTGGTTTAAATAGGGTAGCCCTGGCTTGGAAAAGGACCAATCGGCATTTACCTGTTTTGCTCAATAGAGCAGACCTGAATGGAAACTTCCCACATAAATACACCTCTCTTGAGCCTTTAAAATTGTGTTTATTTGTGCTAAGAGTGCAAGGTTGTGGTCTTTAACAGATTCTCCCCCCCCCCAATACTTGTGAAAATTCTTAAGGCAAAGACTGAGCCATTTGGCATGAAAACACCTCAGATCTTTTTATAGCTAAAGATCACCCTGGTGAAAGGAAGAAAAGTCAAATAATCATTAATTAGAAATTAGAATGTTCAGCAAGTTATTGGTTTTCAGCTGTTACAAAACAACGCTTCTCCTGGTGTGATAGGCTACTTCATTTCCCACTGAAATTATGAAGCAATCCACTTCACTTCAGACCTTGGCCCAACAAGAGAAAATATACAGTTCATTCCCATTAGATAAACTATACAGCAGTAGGATACAAATAATAGCTATTCTACATTTGGTTGTTTAAACTCCGCCTACATTCCAAAACCTATTGCATTTCTGTTGCTATATATAGAATCCCCATTTTCAAATATTTCTCCCTCCCTCCCTCCCTCCCCCTCCCTCCCTCCCTCCCTCCCTCCCTCCCTCCCTCCCTCCCTCCCTCTCTCTCTCTCTCTCTCTCTCTCTCTCTCTCTCTCTCTCTCTCTCTCTCTCTCTCTCTCTCTCCCCTGCCCCTGCCCTTGTTGAGACTCCATTTCTAGAATAAGATCAGGGTTAACCTTCGTTCTGCAAAAATGAATACCTGTCTGTCATGGTTCATTTTGACATTGCTTAAGATCATCCAAAAGTTGTTTATTTCAGTGGAATCAGGTAATTGGACACGTGAGATATGGGATGCAGGGGGTGGGCACTAACAAGGAATGCAACCTCAGTATTTAGTACTGTTTTCATGTTCTGCCCCCTTGCAGCTCAAAATCTGATAAATCCAATGAAACTCTCAACACAAGGCAACTGATAATCAGTTTTATTTTTGCCCAAAACAAAATTGGGTGACTTTTAATCTCCCACCTTCAACAGAGCAGGCAGAGAGAGAAAAAGCAAAAGCTACACACAAAAAGTCATTTCACCATTAACTATCACTTTAGCTGATTGATCATTATATATAGTTTTAACCACATTTACAAACTTTCCCCCAAAGTCCATCATTTGTAGTTGCATTATCATAAATTTCCAATTCACATTACTGGAGGCCTTCTGTCCGTCTAAAAACAATAATGCCATTTGTTTCTCTGGATGTGCTTCATAATATTCCAGTGTATTTAAAATTGTTCGCATATTGTCTCTTATCTGCCTTTTCGGTAAAAATCCATTTTGGTCTGTATGAATAAATTCATTCAATAGTCTCTTCAGTCTTCCCGCCATTATTGATGCAAAGATTTTGTAATCTGCATTCAATAGAGAGATTGGTCTATAGTTCTTTACTTGTTGAAGATCTACCTCTTCTTTGGGTACAAGAGTTATATACGCCTCTGTCCATGAGTTTGGTATTTTAGCCTTTAACATTAAATCATTAAATATTTCCAATAATGTATTACTTAATACATCCTGTAAGGTTTTGTATAGTTCTGCTGGCAAGCCATCTGGTCCTGGTGTTTTCCCATTCTTCTGCCTTTTAATTCCTTCTGTCACTTCTGTCATTGTTATTCTCTCTTCTAGTCTTTTTTTTAAAGTTCTCCAGTATTTTTGGTATTTCAGCTCTTTCCAAATATTGTTTTATCTTTCCATCTTCTACTGCTTCTTGTTGATATAGTTGCTTGTAATAATTTTCCACTATTTTCCTCTTTTCTTTATTTTGATAACATATCTTTCCTTCAGAGTCTATCAATTGATTAATTAACTTCTTTTCTTTCTCTTTCTTCATTTTATAGGTCAACCAGCTCCCTGGTTTATTCGCGTTTTCAAAAAAGTTTTGTTTCATTGAATTTATTTTATAAGCTAATTCTTCATTTTCTATTATGTTTATTTTATGTCTTTGTAGGTCCATTTTTTCTTTGATCATTTTATCTTGCAGATTTATTTGAAATTCTATTTCTAATTTTTTGAATTCCTCCTCCAACTAACTTTGTTTCTGTCTTATCTGTTTCTTTCGTTTTCCTAAATATGTCATTGTTAAGTCCCTAATATATGCTTTAAAGTGTCCCATACATTTTGTAATGATGTATCTTCTTTTCTATATTCTTTAAAGAAAAAAATCAATTCCTTTTCCATATATAATTGAAAATTCTTTTTGTTTAATAGTCCTGAATTTAATGTCCACCTTCAGATAGAAAAAAGGGAACTGAAGACGTGGTTTCACCAGCAGGATTTAGGAAGGCAGAATGGGATGGAGCCATTTAAATGGCTGATTTAGTGTGTGTAGTCACTGAAGGGTGTGTGTGTGTGTAGTGGCTGAGGGGGGGTGGGCGGTTACTATTTTATTATTTTATTTATTATTATTTTTAATACATTGTTTATTCATCTGTAAGCCACCTAGAATCACTGTGAGTGAATAGGTGATTATAAGCATTCTCTAAAATAAATAAATAAATAAATAAATAAATAAATAAATAAATAAATAAATAAATAAATAAATAAATAAACAAATAAATAAACAAATAAACAAACAAACAAATAAACAAATAAATAAATAAATAAATAAATAAATAAATAAATAAATAAATAAATAAATAAATAAATAAATAAATAAATAAATAAATAAACCCAGTAGCCCAAAAAGAAAAAAATAGGAGTCATCTACAATATACAGGGTAAAGAGTGTAACAGCCACTAGGTAGGAGAGACAGCAGAAGACCTGCACACCACATCCATGAACACCAACTAGCAGTGAGATGACACAACAAAACTCCTTAGTCACATAACACACGGATAGACTTGACCATAATTTGAATGGGGAAAAGGTCAGCATCCTCAACCAAGTTAAATCCCAAAGTGCAAGGAAATTCTGGCAAACTTGGTATTCAGACAATCAGTCATCAACAGACACATTGAGAAGTTAAAAAAGAAGCAAAGAAAGCAAAACATTCATTTTTGGAATCTAATTTTAATAGTCTATTCACACCACTTAATCAGAGGTGTATAGAATCTGTAGTATCCAATGCAGTCTTTGTTGAACAGGACAATTCTTCTTGTTATTGCTGTCTCATGTAGTTTAAAACCACATTAATTTATACATGACACATACTTTTCCCATTTTGCTTACTTCTGTATCTTGCTCTACACTTTCAAAAATGAAAAAGAGTTCAGTCTGATCAGCCTTTTAAGTGGTTTTTTTATGCTAAGAATGCAAGTTTATGGTCCTTAATACAGTTTCAACCCACAATCCTTGTCAATATCACCAGGTACAAGCTTTAGGGAAAAATACCTGAAAAACAAAAAAAGTATTTTGATTATTGGAATTGTTTTCTGTGGTCACCATATAACTTCTATTCCCAAATCTTCTCTTGGTTACTGTCAATCGTTCCAAGCATCATTCCTTCCTATTGTTAGATCAACAGGGGATTAGGCAATAAATTCAGATATCTTCCCGTACGCAGAGCTTCTGTTTGAAGCTCTGAAATTTGAATGAAATTTCAATGGTTTCATGATCCTTCATATCAGGTTTTAAGCGCTAAATAACAAATCTCACTTATAAATTTGTTGTTTAGCTGGTAGACTGTGGTCCCTTCTTAGATTTGAAGATCTGAGATTAGCTAGACCAGGGGTGTCAAACTCGATTTCATTGAGGGCCGCATCAGGGTTGTGTTTCACCTCGGAGGGCCGGGGATGGGTGTGATCATGGTGGGAGTTTGCAACATGCTCAAGATGCATTTTCCCTGCTTCTCTTCTTTCTTTCCACAGTTCTTTACTATAACCATTTTCCTACCTCTTCTACCAGGTATTACTGGCAAACATGTATTACGTATTCTTCATACTCCACCAAACTTTTTATTTCTAAATTTATACCCCATTGTTTAATGGTAACTTTTCCAGGAAGAAAAGCTATTTATACTAATAATATTTTATTTATTAAAATTTATTTATTAAAATTTCTATGCCACCCAACTCCCGGGGGACTCTGGGCGGCTAACAACAGGTATAGAAACATATAATCAATAAAAGCAATTAAAAAAAACATGTTAAAATATTATCAATATTTTAAAAGAACTTTCACTCATACCCCGCCTGCTGGAAGAGCCAAGTTTTTATTGCTTTACGGAAGGCCAGCAGGGTGGGGATAGTCCTGATCTCTTGAGGGAGTTGGTTCCAAAGGGAGGGGGCTCCCACAGAGAAGGCTCTCCCCCTCGGCCACACCAACCGGCATTGCTTGGTCGATGGGACCTGGAGGAGACCAACTCTGTGGGACCTAACCGGTCGTAGTGAGGTATGCGGGAGGATGCGGTCCCGAAGATAATAAATTCAAATTCAACTAATAATAAAAATACAATACCATAAAAAACAGGATAATACCAGATCTAACAGCAGAGGTTAATTACCAGGATAGTAAATAGAAATGGCTGTCAATTATAGATTGTTGATTGTAGATTAAATGACCTACAGTATGTAAAATCTGGCATTAAACTCTAGTAATAACATAGGGGGTTGCTTCTTTTCTATCGAGATCAGGCCTACTTACCTGAGGCCATATAATTGTAATCCAGTCCAATCCAGTCCTCCTGCAGCACTCTGCCGTCTGAAAATGGGCCACAAGGGGACCGTGCAGGACTTCTGCGTGGTCCATTTTGGCTGGCAGATTCAGCCAGGCCAGTCCTTTCATATTTCCAGGCTGGCCCCATAGGCCAGATTCAAGCACCCGATGGGCAGGATCTGACCCGTGGGCCTTGAGTTTGACACTCCTGAGCTAGACTGATATGCTTATCTCTGTCTCTGTCTCTGTCTCTGTCTCTCTCCCTCTCCCTCTCCCTCTCCTTCTCCCTCCCTCCCTCCCCCCCCTCTCTCTCCCCCCCCCGACTGCCTTCCTTCCTCTCTGTCTCCTCAATTCAATAAGATTACAAATTCTAAGGCAAAAGCTGGGCCATTTGACATGTAAAAAAGGCTCAATACTTTTTATAGCTAAAAATGACCTTTGTGAACAGAGGAAAAATCAAATGACCTAAAATTAGAAATTAGAAGGTTCCACAGGTTATTGGTTTTGAGCTCTTACAAAGCCACATCTCTTCTAGTATGATAGGCTATTTCACTTGAATTCAATTAAAAATGAGTCATCATAAAAACATTTCATAAATATTGCTATGCTTTTGTATTCTATATTTGATTCTTTAAACTCCGCCTACATTCCAAAATCTATTGTATTTTCTGTTGCTATGTACAGAATCCTCATTTTCAAATGTTTAACTCTATCCCAACATCTCCCTCTCACACACACACAAATACACTCAATTCCCATGTGCCCATCCATATTGGGATTTGGTTTCTAGAGTAGGATCAGTTCCTACCATCGTTCTGTGAAAATGAGTACCTGTCTGGTATTGTTGAGTGTGATATTGCTTAATATCATCCAAAATGCAGCTTCTAGACAGGCACCTCCTCAGGGCTTCAGATATGCCTCTTACGACGTGATCATCCCAAGGAAGCTGTCTCCCAAGTATGGGCAAGAAGAACCCCAGGATGTGAGCTACCTCCTGCACATTGAAGGAAATCCCCATGTGTTATTCCTCAGGCAAAAAAGGAACTTCATCCCTAAGGTCTTTCCTGTCTTCACCTATGATACAGCAGGAGATCTCCAAGTGGATCATCCATTTATCAAGGATGACTGTTTCTACCATGGATTTATACAGAGAAAGTCCTCTTCTCAAGTCACCCTCAGTACATGTTCAGGAGGACTGAGAGGTCTCTTGCAAATGGAAAATAAGACCTATGAAATTGAACCAGTCCAGGAATCTTCTACCTTTCAACACGTGGTGTTTCGGTTAGAAGTAGAGGAAGGGGCTCTCCGAATGGCTTGTGGAGTAGGAGAGGAAGAGCAGAGCCATCAACAGGACATAATCCCTGAAACAGGGAATCTTGCCAACAAAGATATTTTCGGTAAAACCTGGTGGTCACATACGAGATATGTTAAGGTAGTAATTGTGATTGATCATGAACTATATTTGCAGTTTAACAGAAATGAATCTGTTATTACGATGGATGTTCTAGATATTGTCCACACTGCAAATTCATTCTATGAATCACTTTCTGTTCATCTGTCAATAACAGGGTTAGTGATATGGTCACAAAACAACCCGATAAACATTACTTCTTCAGCAAGGAGCACACTTTCATTGTTTAACAAATGGAGAAGACACCATCTGTTTAAAAATTTAAAAAATGATGTTGCTCACTTATTTGCATATAAGTTTTTTGGGGGGACAATAGGTCGTGCCTATGTTGGAGTTATATGTAACAGTCGCTGGGCAACTTCCATTGAAACGTTTAAAACTTACAGTTGGTTTATTATTTGTGAAATATTTGCTCATGAAGTGGGACACGTTCTTGGAATGGAGCATGATGAGCAATTTTGTCATTGTGGAAAGGATAAATGCATTATGGCACCACGTGCAGCAATAACTGATAAATTTAGTAACTGCAGTTATAAGGATTATTTCCAACATAGAAACAGATGGTGTTTATTTGTCCCACCGGACACTAACACAACATTTAAGTTTGAATCCTGTGGTAACAAAATAGTGGAAAAGGGAGAGCAGTGTGACTGTGGGTCAGAAACACAATGCAATTCAGATCCTTGCTGTCAAGAGAATTGTATGTTGTGCCCTGCGGCTGTTTGTGCATTTGGACTGTGCTGTGCTAACTGCCAGTATCGTCAACGTGGAACTGTTTGCAGAGAGAAGATTAGCAGTTGTGATCTCCCTGAATATTGCAATGGGACTTCAGAGCAGTGTCCAGAAGATATGCATGTGCAAGATGGTGCCGTGTGTAATGATGGTGTGTATTGTTATCATGGGAACTGCACGACTCATGATATGCAGTGCAAAATGATATTCGGTAGTGGAGCAACAGTCGCTTCTGAAGTTTGCTTCAGACAAGTGAATAATAAAGGTGATCGCTTTGGCAACTGTGGCCTTAAACATGGAATTTACAAGAAATGCGATACTGGGGATAGCCTGTGTGGCCGTATCCAATGTAAAAATATACAAATGCCTTCTTTGGAGGATCACAGTACAATAATTCATACTTCCACCGGAGTTAATCAATGCTGGGGCACTGACTACCACCCTGGGATGAAAGTAAATGATATTGGAGCAGTGAGAGACGGTACTCCTTGTGGCAATAACATGATGTGTATTGAGGGTAGTTGTGTCAATGTGTCCATTTTGAAATATGACTGTAATGTCACAATGTGCCACAATCGGGGAGTTTGTAACACTCTCAAACACTGTCACTGTGATGTTGGATGGGCTCCTCCAGACTGCAGAAATAGAGGCAATGGAGGTAGCATAGACAGTGGGCCACTTCCAATTATGGTACAAGGTAAAGTTAATATGAAAACCTCAGTTGTAGTTGGAATACTCTGTGCTTTTTGTCTCACAATTGTTTGTACCAGCCTGGTTATCTGGTTCAAGAATGGGCTGAGAAACCCATTGGGAAACTTTCAGGGAAGAGTCCATGCTACAAAATCAAGTGATGAAGGAACACCAGTGTAACTCACCTTTGGTAAGAATGAAAAAACCCCATCCAGTATAAGCACAGGAAATAACAGTCAATTTGAAAAACAAAGACATCCAAAATGTCATTGTTTAAAGATGTCTCCCAGACACATTTCTTTTTGGGAAATTTGGCTTCTTCGGAGGGGAAGAGCCCCCTTTGATCTATGTAAAGTAGAGTTCACTCAGAGTAAGTCAAGCAAATCTCTCATTTCTAAAGAATAATAAATTGTTTTAATTTTGGATCTTAAAGCTCCAAGTTCGAAGTGGAAGGAAGAGATAATTCAGAGGCAGCTTGTCCCAGTGTGATGGTTCATAGTTTCTATTAACATGCAGAAAGTTGTAGTAGCAAGAAAGCACAATTAAAATCCATCACCAGTTTTTTACTAGTTCTTCATTTTTCTGCTAGAATATTTTTATTCTCACTAAGAATTAGTCCAGTCAGTCATCATAATAAATTAACCTGTGTCTCTCTTGCTTTAAGTCAGAGTATTTCTTTTCAGGATTGATGAAAAGCTGCTTGTTCCTGTCCCACCAAAGACATTGACTGAAAAAACTGCTACAGATACAATGAATAATAGGTGGCTTTCTCTGTAGCCCATAAATACTTTTATTAACTGTTGAGTGAACTCTTAAATGAACTTTAGAATCACCTGAAGCTGCTGATTGAGTCTGCTTCTGGGTTGACCTGCAGTCAGTGGACCTCTGAAGAGAACTCTCCAGGATAGGCTTGAAAATAAAGCATATCAGATGCAGATACTTTGACGAATAGACAGCTATGCCAACAGTACATTGGATGTCAAGGAAAGATCAAGAGGCATTGTTGATTATAGGTAATTTGGGCTGCCAACACAGCACTGCACATCGACCTTTCTCTAACTCTGCCCCAATAAGATTAATGATGACATTATTATGGACGTTCAGTATTGTGACGCCACTCAGTGACAATTGGAGAAAGACATCTCCGATGTGGTCCTCTGTGTTACTCAGTTTTAACTTTTCTCATCAGTTCTACTATGATTGATCTGTTTGAAATAAAATGTTCTTTAGGTTTTTACCCCACTGGAAACATTAGCTCTCAGTGTCATCAGTGTACTCATCTACCACTTCCTCACACACTGCAAAACACACACACACACACACACACACACACACACACACAAACATACATTGAGAGAGAGAGAGAGAGAGAGAGAGACAGACAGACAGACAGACAGACAGACAGACAGACAGACAGACAGACAGACAAAGAAAACAACACATTCATATAAACCAACTCTCAAGTCCCTGCTGCTTTTAATCTGATAGAGGGTTCCCTACATTCAATTACCACCAAGTCGTCTTCTGGCTCTTACCCAGAACCAAGAATCAATCAATTTTTAATGGTGCCTGCGGAGTTCTGGTACTGAAGAGGCAGGAGGCTGGCTTAGTGACTTCAGCTCTTTATTGGTTACAGTGAGCAAACATCAGTAAATACCCAGGTGTGACTGTGGTTTAAATAGTGTAGCCCTGGCTTGGGAAAGGACCAATCGGCATTTTCCTGTTTTGCTCAAAACAGCGGACCTGAGTGGAAACTTCCCAGCTAGTAAGCAGATTCAGGACTCATTCAGGATTCTTCCTTCCTTCTTCCTCCCTTCTCAGGATACCAGTCGGGCATTTGCCCTAGATAGGTTATTCCAAAAATATGCTCAAACTCACCAGCCAAACAGTCATGGGGACAGCCTCAGTGTGGCTCCCTCTCCATTCTCCACCATAATGAGAATGTTAACTGGACAGCCTTCCCTTTTGCTTCCAAGGCTGGCCAATTGTGCTTACATTCAACAGAGATCCAGACTACTGTAGCAACAAGAAGAAAATCCACCGGTGAGTCAGTTCCAAATGCAGCAGATGTTCTTGCACGATCTGTCCCTTTCTTGACCCATTCTATGTGACTCAACTTACGGTTTTTCTTTAAAAAGCCACATCTTGACTCTCTGGTGACCAAGATCCCAATACTACTAAGTGTAGTTGCCAGTCCTTCGCTGCCTTGTGCTCTAGTGATGCATTTTTAAATTGTGGAAAAACAGGGTGTCACATCTAAAACATGTCACACTAAGTAAATGAAATGGTAAGGTACCCAAAAGATGATTTCTTTCTCTTTTAATGTTATTTCCTTTGGCTAAATTGTTATTGTGTGGAATTTGGTGGGGTTGCTATCTAACATTTGTGCAGCTTCCAAGAGGGAAAAGATGTCCTGTGCTACTTTCCACTCCCATTTTACCCCTTATTTATTCTGGGACATGACAGGAATGCTATCCACAAAGATTATTCAGATGTATGAGAACAACTAACATATCTTTCTGTATATTTAAAAGCATGACAAATGCATGACAAATGCCTGAAGGAAGCTCATTAATCTAACATGTGGGGTCAAACAGGAGGGGATGATACACACTTGGTACATCCAGTAAGATAGTTCACATAGCCAGTTCTCGATAGGCTATTCCTGATCATGAAGAGATAGCAGATGAATTGGGAATTTAATATCAGTCCTGGTATTTGCCTGTTCTTGTTGCAGGCTGGTGAATGAACATTTGGACAAGTGGATGGGGGCCGGACTTATGGTTCAGTCTCAATCTTTGCTACTAAAATTCTCTAGTAGGAACTATGGGGCATAATGAACCTCTCTGCAAAGGACTAAGAGATAAAACTGTTGTAGTAACTAACTGTTGTAGTAACTAACTGTAGTTTCTTAATCCTTGTGGATGTTTTTTTTCCCCCTTAAGCTCTTTTGGAAGCTTTCCCTCTTGAAATTTTGAAAATCAACCAAGTGAACATCACAGAGTTTAGATTGGGAATGTTCTATCTAACTGAAGGCTTCTGTATCCTGGATGTAGTGTGGGGCAAGTCAATAGTGTCAAGTTCAATAAATGTAACACTTCCAGATATTGGTCTATATTTTAAAAGTCCACAAGATCTCAATCTGCATCTTTTCTAAAAGTTTTTTAAGTTTGAGGTCCTGGTAGTTTTGTTAATAGTAAAGCCAAACTTTTCACCTAAATGCACAATTTTTGAATTTTTTTCTCATGGTGTTGCTTCGAGTCAGTTTGGACAATTTTGCTAAAGCCACTCAGGAGATTATATTTTCAACATTTATTTAATGTGGTTTATTCCCTGCTCAACTGGGTGTTAATTTCTGCTGCCCTGGTGATCTGGTGCCTCTGACTACTATAACAACAGGGTATCACCGTAGCGCACAAAATAAACTGCAGCCCTCCAAAACACCTTAAGTAAAGTGGAAAAGCAGAAAGGCTGAGAGCCTGAAGAGCGGAGAGATTGGAAAGGTACAGCTTGATGATACAGAGTAGAGGAGTGGAGGACTCTTCTCGTAAAGTATCTCTGGACACTTTCTAATGTATGCTCTGGTTAGTAGTGTGATATTACCAGAGAAGAAGCTACGTAAGATTAGGTTAACAACTCTTCAAGCCTTTTTGGCAATGTTGTTGCAGTGGGCTTTGGCACTTAGGTCATTTGATATGAGTATTCTAAGGTCTTTGACAGAGTGAGGGTCATCTGCAAGGTCTTGTCTATTCAGCTTGTATTTGGTGTTCCGATTTTTTTTGCTAATGTGTAGGACAGAGCATTTGTTGGTTGAGATTTGGAGTTGCCAGATATTTGACCATTCTGACACAAAGTCAAGGTCTTTTTGGAGGATAGCAGTGTTGTCAGTGGTGTTGAAGAGTTTTACATCATCGGCGAAGAGAAAGCAGTCGCTTGTAATGTGATTGCAAAGGTCATTTATATAGAGTATAAAGAGTGTAGGTCCTAGTACGCTGCCTTGGGGTACACTGCTGTTAACAGGAATGGGATTTGATAGGGCGCTCCCTATTTTGACCACTTGTTGTCTGTGTGACAGGAATGCAGTTAGCCAGTCATGTAGTGGTCCAGAGATGCCATACGATTTCCGTTTCAGAAGTAGTTTATCGTGAACCACTAAGTCGAAGGCTTTACAGAAGTCTATGTAAATTGCATCTATTGTTTTGCCCTGGTCAAGTTTTGAAGTCCATATGTTTTTGCAGTGTAGTAGTTGTAGATTGCAGTATAATTTTTTCCTGAAACTGAATTGTTTGTTTGAAAGTAGGCTGTTAGTTTCTAGGTGGAGGGTAATGGATTGGTTTATGATTGATTCCATGACTTTGCATGTGACGCAGCATAGAGAGATTGGTCTGTAGTTTTCTATTAGACTGGGATCCCCCTTTTTGAAGATGGGGATGACTGTGGCTAATGACCATAGGTTTGGTAGGGAACTAGTCCTGTAGGATTTTTCAAAGATTATGCATAGTGGTTCAGCTATGGCTGTGGAGAGCTTTTTTAGGAAGTATGCACATAGTCCATCTGGTCCGATTGACAGAGAAAGTTTTAGGCAATCGGATTTTGCTTCTGCACATGCTCAGTAGCTAGAATCAGCCCGAAACACAGCTGAGGAGCTGATCAGCTGTGCTTCGGGTGAAGGAATAAAGGTCATTATAAACCCGTGGGCAGGCGGGAGGACCATTTTTCAAGCAGCAGAACAGGAAAAACCTTCCAAACAGTAAAAGAATGTGCAAAGAAATTCAAAAAAAGAGATGGCAGCATGCACGGACCGGCACCGGCTGATCCAGTTCAGTGATGTCACCAGCAAGTCACTACCGGTTCGGGAGGAACCTACCTCTGAACTACAGCCACCTATCTCCACAACCTCCATCCAAGACACACCAACAGAATGGTGTGTCTTGGATGTTTTGACAGAATGGGTGAGTCGGGGACGGGGGGTCTGGCTCCCTCTGCTGAGTGTGGAAACAGAAGCGGAGGGGGCCTGGATTTCAACCCCCTGCTCAGTATGAATGGTATGTATGGTGTGGATGGGATTTATGGCCTGCAGGAAGGGAGGAGGACTAGTGGGGAGGGGATCTCTGGAGGGGATACTTATACTACGGAGTATAAGACGCACCTTAGTTTTGGGGGAGGAAAACAAGGAAAAAAGGCCTCTGCCTCCAAGCAATTTGCCAAACAGCAAACAGCAAACAGCACAGATGATATACACTGTTTGCTATGTATTTCTGTGCATGTGTGCCTGACCCATAGAAATAGCAAAGAATTGGAGAAATGTACATTATGCCAGAAAGTTTTCTTAAATGTAGTCACACTAACTCCTCCCAATTATTTAAATAGATCTACTCCAAGGTAAGTCAGGATTTAACTCTAATACTAAACAGGACACTGTTACATTTCAGACTATACTTGTACAGAGCTGTTAAAATTAATTAAAATTTCTGGAAGTATACATTATTCTCTATTATTTAAAAGAAGATACAATAGCACTGGGCCTCTTCAGAGCAAGCATTTATTTTAAAAAGCTTCTTTATTTTGTTAAGTTGTCTAGATTTACAGGGGTCTCCAACCTTGGCAACTTTAAGACTTGTGGACTTCAACTCCCAGAATTCCACAGCCAGCAAAGCTAACAAAGCTGGCTGTGGAATTCTGGGAGTTGAAGTCCACAAGTCTTAAAATTGCCAAGATTGGAGACACCTGGTTCTAGAACAATAATAAAGCAGTCTTTAAAAAATAAGTCTAATAATTTGAACATTCTACAGACCTTTATAGTTATTCACTTACCCCCTTCCATCCAGTTCAGCAGAAAATAAAAATATGCATGTCTCTCCCAGCTATTTGCCTCTTTGCAAGCTAGTTTCATTTTCATTTTAGCACGTGGCAAATCAGCTGGGGATTGGGAAGCTGCTATGGACTTGCTTGTCTTAACAGGCTCTTCCCTGTTTGCTGCAAAGAGGTAAATTGCTGGAAGACAGAGGCCAAAGCGTGGGGGTGGCTGGGTAGGTGGGGCTACATTCGGTGTATAAGATGCGCCCAAGTTTTCACCCCTTTTTGGAGGTAAAAAGGTGCATCTTATACTCCAAAAAATACGGTAGGATATTTGTTTTATGGTATATTGGACAGAAATATATAATTATGTATGTTTTGATATGATTTACGGTATATGTATGGATGTTTAAGTGAAAAAAAATTAAAAAGAGAGAGAGAATGTGTTGCTCCCTCCCTCCCTACCTTTCTTTCCCCCCCCCCCCACTGCCTGCCTCCCATTCTCCTCAATTTTACAAATTGGTTACAAATTCTAAGGCAAAGGCTGGGCCATTTGACATGTAAAAAGGCTCAATATTTTTATACCAAAAAATGACCTTTGTGAACGGAGGAAAAATCATATGACCTTGAATTAGAAATTAGAAGGTTCCGCAGGTTATTGGTTTTGAGCTCTTAAAAAGCCGCACCTCTTCTAGTATGATAGGCTACTTCACTTGAATTCAATTAAAAAAATGAGTCATCATAATAACATTTCATAAATATTGCTATGCTTTTGAATTCTATATTTTTTTTTCTTTAAATTCCGCCTACATTCCAAAATCTATTGTATTTTCTGTTGCTAGGGTCAGAATCCTCATTTTCAAATGTTTAAGTCTATCCCAAGATCTCTCTCTCACACACACACATAAATACACTCAATTCCCATGTGCCCGTCCATATTGGGATTCGTTTTCTAGAATAGGGTCAGTTCCTACCCTCATTCTGCAGAAATGAGTACCTGTCTGGTATTGTTGAGTGAGATATTGCTTAATATCATCCAAAATGCAGCTTCTAGACAGGCACCTCCTCAGGGCTTCAGATATGCCTCTTATAACGTGATCATCCCAAGGAAGCTGTCTCCCAAGTATGGGCAAGAAGAACCCCAGGATGTTAGCTACCTCCTGCACATTGAAGGAAATCCCCATGTGGTATTTCTCAGGCAAAGAAGGAACTTCATCCCTAAGGTCTTTCCTGTCTTCACCTATGATACAGCAGGAGATCTCCAAGTGGATCATCCATTTATCAAGGATGACTGTTTCTACCATGGATTTATACAGAGAAAGTCCTCTTCTCGAGTCACCCTCAGTACATGTTCAGGAGGACTGAGAGGTCTCTTGCAAATGGAAAATAAGACCCTGAAATTGAACCAGTCCAGGAATCTTCTACCTTTCAACATGTGGTGTTTCGGTTAGAAGTAGAGGAAGGGGCTCTTCAAATGACTTGTGGAGTAGGAGAGGAAGAGCAGAGCCATCAACAGGACATAATCCCTGAAACAGGGAATCTTGGAAACAAAGAAGTTTTTGGTAAATCCTGGTGGCCACATACGAGATATATAAAGGTAGCAGTTGTGATTGATCATGAACTATATTTGTACTTTCACAGAAATGAATCTTTTATTACAATGCATGTTCTAGATATTGTCCACACTGCAAATTCATTCTATGAATCACTTTCTGTTCATCTGTCAATAACAGGGTTAGTGATCTGGTCACAAAACAACCCGATAAATGTTACCTTTTCAGGAGATAGTACACTTGCTTTGTTTAACAAGTGGAGAACAAACCATCTACTTAAAATTTTAAAAAATGATGTTGCTCACTTGTTGTCATATAAGCATTTTGTGGCGAAAAATGGAATTGCCTACGTTGGAACTATATGTGACAGTCACTGGGCAACTGCTCTTGACTCCTATAGAAATCCCAGTTTGTTTTGGATTTCTACACTATTTGGCCATGAACTGGGACACGTTCTTGGAATGAAACATGATGGAAGGTATTGTCATTGTGGAGAGCCCACTTGCATTATGCATGGATATGGAATAAGTTCTCATAAATTTAGTAATTGCAGTTACAAGGATTATTTCCAACGTAGAAACAGATGGTGTTTATTTGTCCCACCAGACACTAACACAACATTTAAGTTTGAATCCTGTGGTAACAAAATAGTGGAAAAGGGAGAACAGTGTGACTGTGGGTCAGAAACACAATGCAATTCAGATCCCTGCTGTCAAGCTAATTGTATGTTGTGCCCTCCTGCTGTTTGTGCCTTTGGACTGTGCTGTGCTAACTGCCAGTATCGTCAACATGGAACTCTTTGCAGAGAGAAGATTGGTAGTTGTGATCTCCCTGAATATTGCAATGGGACTTCAGAGCACTGTCCAGAAGATATCCATGTGCAAGATGGTGCCGTGTGTAATGATGGCGTGTATTGTTATCATGGGAACTGCACGACTCATGATATGCAGTGCAAAATGATATTCGGTAGTGGAGCAACAGTCGCTTCTGAAGTTTGCTTCAGACAAGTGAATAATAAAGGTGATCGCTTTGGCAACTGTGGCCTTAAACATGGAATTTACAAGAAATGCGATACTGGGGATAGCCTGTGTGGCCGTATCCAGTGTAAAAATATACAAATGCCTTCTTTGGAGGATCACACTACAATAATTCATACTTCTACCGGAGTTAATCAATGCTGGGGCACTGACTACCACACTGGGATGAAGGTAAATGATATTGGAGCAGTGAGAGATGGTACTCCTTGTGGCAATAACACGATGTGTATTGAGGGTAGTTGTGTCAATGTGTCCATTTTGAAATATGACTGTAATGTCACAATGTGTCACAATCGGGGAGTATGTAATGCTCTCAAACACTGTCACTGTGATGTTGGATGGTCCCCTCCAGACTGTAGAAATGAAGGCTATGGAGGTAGCATAGACAGTGGGCCACCTCCAGTTAAGGTACAATCTAAAACTAATATGGAAATCTCAGCTGTAGTTGGAATATTCTGTGCCTTTTGTTTCATAATTGTTTCTGCTGGCCTGATGACCTTGTTCAAGGATAGACTGAGAATCCGATTTGGAAAATTTCAGGGAAGAGTCCATGCTACAAAATCAAAAGACGAAGAAACACCAGTGTAACTTACCCTTGTTAAGAATTCGCAATGCATCCAATATAAGCAAAGGAATTTATAGTCAATTTGAAAAACAAAGAGATTTCAAATTTCAATATTTTAAAGGTGTGTCCGAGACACATACCCTTTTGAAAAATCTGGTTTGTTTGAAGGGGAAGAATATATGCAAACTACGTTCTGTGAGAATGAGTTGAGGAAGTCTCTGGTTTGTAATGAAAAATAACTCTCTAGGATAGCCTTGAAAATGAAGCTTCTGAACTGAAGATACCTTAACTAGTAGCTGGCTATATCAACAGCACATTGGATGTCAAAGAAAGATTAAGAGGCATAGTAATCAACTAATAGTTAATAGTTAATTTGGATGTCAACAGAGCACTGCACACCAACCATTCTTTAACTTTGCTCTGGTACTATTATTGATGAAATTATTACTCAGTGACAACTGGAGAAAGTTATCCAATGTAGTTCCGTGTGTTATTCAGTTATAACTTTTCTCATCAATTCTACTATGTTTGATCTCTTTTAAATAAAATGTTCTTTAGGTTTTCATGCCACTGGAAACATTAGCTATCAGTGTCATCCGTGTAACCAATTACCACTTCCTCATACACTGCAAAACACACACACAGAGAGAGAGAAAGAGAGAGAGAGAGAGGGAGGGAGAGAGAGAGAGAGAGAGAGAGGGAGGGAGGGAGGGAGGGAGGGAGGGAGAGAGAGAGAGAGAGAGAAAGGAAGGAAGAAAGAGAAAGGAAGAAGAGAAGGAAGGAAGGAAGAAAAAAAGAAAAAAGAAAGAGAAAGAAAGAAAGAAATAGATTGAGTTTCAAATAAACAAACTCTCATAGACTCACTTCCCTGGTGCTCATGATCAGGTAGAAGGGTCCCTCAACAAAGAAATGGAGCCATGTTGCTTCTTCCTTCCTTCTTCTTTTCTTTTCAGGACTCCAATAGGACACCTTCCTATTCCAAATAACTTATTCCAAAAAATTCACCGTACAACCCCAGTGTGGCTCCCTCTTCCTTCTCCACCTTAATGGCAATCCTTCCATTTTGCTTCCAAGTCTGGCCAATTGTGCTCATGTTCATCAGAGATCTGGACTATTAGCAAAGAAGAAAGTCCACCAGTGAATCAGCTCTGGATGCAGCAGATATTCTTGCATAAAGATCTGTTTCTTCCTTGATCCATTGCTATGTTACTCACCTTGTGGTTTTCTTTTATAAGAAGCCACATCATGACTCTCTGGTGACCACGATGCCAATACTACTACTAGGTTTAATTGCCAGTCCTTAACTGCATTATGCTCTACTCACGTATTTTTAAATTGTGGAAAAACAGGTTGTCATATCCAAAAACATGTCACACTAAGTAAATGAACTGAAAATAAGGGACCCAGAAGACGATTTCTTTCTGTTTTAATGTTATAGCCCACAGGTGTCAAACTCACGGCATCACTTTGCCATCACGTGACATATCGTGATGTTTTTTCCCCTTCGTGGAGCTGGGGTGGGCGTGGCCTGTGCGTGACACATCCCGCCTGTGGGCCGCCAGTTTGACACTCCTGTTATAGCCTGTGGCTGCCCTATCCAAACTGTTACTGTATGGAATTTGGTGGTGTTGCAATTCTACAGCTTCCAAGAGGGGGAAAATGTGACATGTTACTTTCCACTCCCATTTTACCTCTTATCTATTCTGGGGCATGACAGGAATGCTCTCCACAAAGATTATTCAGATATATAGAAAGACTAACACATTTTTCTGCTAATTAAAAAAAACCTGATGCCTGGAAGAAGCTCAGTCATCTACCATGTTGGGTGAAGCAAGAGTGGATGATACAAACTTGGTACTTCCAGTAAGCTAGTTCACATAGCTGGTTTCTGACCAACTATTCCTACTCATGTAGAGATGGTGGGTGAATTTGGAATTTAGTATAAGCACTAGTACTTGCCAGTCTATTCCTCTGCTGAATGAACATTTGGGCAAGCGGGACTTAGGGTTTGGTCCCAATCTTTGCAAGGGAATTCTTGAAAACTTGGTATTCAGAAAAGTCAGCCATCAACAGGCACATAGAAATAAAATATTTCCTACCATTGGAAAGAAATAATAATTTAAAAGTTAAAAAGGAAGCAAAGAGACCATTTTGTTATCAATTTTAATAGGCTTTTGACCCCACTCAACATCAGATGCATAGAATCTACAGAACACAATGTAGTCTTTCTGGAACATAATTATTCTTCTTATTGATGTTTCATGCAACATAAATACACCTCTCTTGAGCTTTTAAAATTGTGTTTATTTGTGCTAAGAGTACAAGGTTGTGGTCTTTAACAGATTCTCCCCCCCCCAATACTTGTGAAAATTCTTAAGGCAAAGACTGAGCCATTTGGCATGAAAACACCTCAGATCTTTTTATAGCTAAAGATTACCCTGGTGAAAGGAAGAAAAGTCAAATAATCATTAATTAGAAATTAGAATGTTCAGCAAGTTATTGGTTTTCAGCTGTTACAAAACAACGCTTTTCCTGGTGTGATAGGCTACTTCATTTCCCACTGAAATCATGAAGCAATCCACTTCACTTCAGACCTTGGCCCAACAAGAGAAAATATACAGTTCATTCACATTAGATAAACTATACAGCAGTAGGATACAAATAATAGCTATTCTACATTTGGTTGTTTAAACTCCGCCTACATTCCAAAACCTATTGCATTGCATTTCTGTTGCTATGTACAGAATCCCCATTTTCAAATATTTTACTCTCTCTCTCTCTCTCTCTCTCTCTCTCTCTCTCTCTCTCTCTCTCTCTCTCTCTCTCTCTCTCTCTCTCTCTCTCTCTCTCTCTCTCTCAATCTCTCTCTCTCTCTCTCTCAATCTCTCAATCTCTCAATCTCTCTCTCGCCCCTGCCCCTGCCCTTGTTGAGATTCCATTTCTAGAATAAGATCAGGGTTTACCTTCGTTCTGCAAAAATGAATACCTGTCTGTCATAGTTCATTTTGACATTGCTTAAGATCATCCAAAATTTGTTTATTTCAGTGGAATCAGGTAATTGAACACAGGAGATACAGGATGCAGGGGGGGCACTAACAGGGAATGCAACCTCAGTATTTAGTACTGTTTTCATGTTCTGCCCCCTTGCAGCTCAAAATCTGATAAATCCAATGAAATGCTGAACACGAGGCAACTGATAATCAGTTTTATTTTTGTCCAAAACAAAATTGGGTGACCTTTAATCTCCCACCTTCAACAGAGCAGGCAGAGAGAGAAAAAGCAAAAGCCATGCACAAAAACTTTTTCTTGAACTTCCTATAGTTTACACAACTTGCACAGATCGTCATAGTGTTAGAAACATAATTTCATATTCATTAGTTCATGCAAACCTCATAATTTTCTCAGTGCTCTGAAAACAATGGACCTCAGAAAGGGGAAAAGAATACATTTTCTGGCATTTAGCCCATAGCTTTGTTAGGGGGTGCTTTCTCACATTAGTTACAACAGGCAGAATTCACATTTTGCATTTCACAACAAATTACTTAGCTAGACTACTTGGCAGTTAGCTTGGAGGCTTTATCTTTACAGGTAGTGCATTAGGTTACAATGGAGCTTCTCTCAGCAGCAAGGAATATCAAAAGTTGAGTTAAGTACACTCTGTGTATGGTCTAACCCTTTGATTCCTCCCTTTTTAAGGCAATAGGATGCTTCCTATTGCTGGAACAATTGTGAGTACTGTTTGGATACTGGTGTCAGAATAAGAACCTTGGCAGGCTTGTCCTGTCTTCCCAAAGCCACAACTGTTATTCCAAAAATTGTGCTAGTAACAACTGGTTTTATTACAGGTATCAAACAAGGTAATGTCATCAATCCTCCAAAGGCCTGAGCTACGAGGAACAAAATTCTTTTCCAATCTCCAAACATTCGTTCAAACCATCCAGAGGTATCTAAAGTTCCATCCCAGGTTTAAACAGGAACGTGGGCAAGCTTCCTCATATGGTCTGTGATTTCTTCAATTGCTTTTCCGTTATCATCTATCTGGATACAGCAATTGGTTAGATTCAATGTTCCACAGATTCCTCCTTCTTTGTCTAAAAGGTCATCTAGAGCCAATCTATTTTGGTAAATAGCAGTCCTCATTGGAGTATTAGTTTTAGCCAGCAAATTAAGGGTTACAAGCATCAAAACAAATACACCTCTCTCATTTCTGGGCTTTGCCCAAGTATAGTGTGATTATAAGCCAACTGTTGGGTATAATGATTATTTCCTCCCATAAATGCATACACTCATCCCTTATTGGTGAACCTTATTCCCTGTGGAGTGTGACCACCACTTGGCTACCTTTGGAGCTGGTGGCATATTGTATCTGGTCATGTGTGCAGGTGTATTTTATTCCCTGACAGGTGTAATCTGAATGGTAAACCAGAGTTTTAGTGATTTTAGCTCCTGTATGGGTGATTTTTATACATTCCTGACAAGATGAGTTGTCATCTGCCTCAAGAGTGAGGGAAATCATTTTCAGACTCGGACTCAGACTCATCAGAACCCTTTTCAGGTGGAAAGAGCTGGAGCCATAGTTCGTAGTCATCGCTGTCATATTCCTCATCTGATGGCAAGATGTCGTGAGAAATAGAATCCTCAATAACAAATAGAGTTGGCAATGCCTCCTGTGGAAAAGAAATAACACGAGCCGGAGGAGGCAGTGGACACATCAAATAGTCAAGCACCTAGGTCTAGTAGGAGGGTAATGAAGTTCACTGTGCCTTTAATCACAAACAGCTTTCTTCTTGAAATGAAGCAATTTCATCAGGCAACAACAATTCAAAGCGAAAAGCAAATTGCTATAAAAGCGAACAACAAATAGTCAGGAATCTAGATCATCAAAAAGGTCTGCAGGTGAAGCTGAGGTTCGTTCAAATGTAGCTTCAAATCGGTGATGGGTTGGGGAATCCCCACTGGGGTGGTGGAATCATCTTTATTCTGGAAACATGGACCCAAGCTTTGATGCCTTCAACTTTAGCCGCAGGGGGTCTGCTGAGAAGAACCTGGCGAGGATTTGACCACTTGGTACTGGTTGCACTCAGGAAGAGTTCCTTTACTTGAACCCACTCTCCAGGTTGGACACACGGTGGCGCTGTTGTTACTGATGGAAAGGCATCTTGCACCTGTTGAGAAATACGAGACAGAACCTGGGCCAATTTCTGCAAATATTATGTTATATTTGTCTCTCCTTTATCCCTTGATATTGACTGGGATGAGAAAGGTCTACCATAGAGCATCTCAAAGGGTGACAATTTCCACTGTCCTCGAGGTAATGCCCTGATTCTGATTAAAGCAGTGGGCAAGACCTGTGGCCAAGGCTAATGGGTCTCCTGACATAACTTGGCTAAATGTGTCTTTAATGTTCGAGTAAGACATTCTGTGAGAGCCGAAGCTTGAGCTCTGTAAGTTGAATGAAGGTTCCAATTAATCCCTAAGTATTTAAAATGTCTACCATTGTCACATTCTATACTTTTTGGTACTCCACATATAGAGATAATTATATCTATCATGATTTTAACAACTTCTTTAGCTGTTTGGGTGGCTGTGGGGATGGCCTCTGGCATATTATATCGACTAAACGAAAAGGTTGTTCTTAGCCCCTTTCTTAGGCATTTCTGTGAAATCAACTTGCCACGCCTCTCCTGGATAGCAGGATATTCTAATATCTCCTTGTAGGATTTTGGCTCCTCCTATGGGGTTATTCTTCTGACATATCTCACACCGATCCATTACTACCTTACACAACCTTCTCACATTTTTAATCCTTTTTTTTTACAATTTTTTTTATTTTAGTTCATATATTTACATCACAAATATACCATTTCATTTTCTCAATAATAATACAATACTCCTATACATATTTTCTATTTCATTAATACAATCATTATATTTTATACCATTGTGGCTGCGTTTGCCATCCCTTACTTCCCTTTTTTATTTCCCACAACCCTTCTCTCTCTTCTCCTCCCTCTACTCTTCTTACTTTCCTTTCCCTCCCTTCCGTCTTTTTCTTCATCCCTTTCCTCTCTCCTACCACTCTTCTCCTTCCTCCTCTTATCTTCTCTCCTCTCCTCTCCTCTCCTCTCCCTTTCTTCTTTCCTCTTCACCCTTCTCTTTCTCTCCTATTCTATTGTTGTGTTCTTTTATTCTAATAAATCTCAGGATGGCCTTCCAGCAGTCTCGATTTATTATTTATTTAACGCCTCTTTTCTTTTCTATTTCTTCTTCACATTTTTCACTTATTAATGTATTCTGTTTTTAATGTATATTTGTCTCATATAACTTTTTTATATTTCCCTTCCCTCTCCCCTCTTCCATCTCAAGTGTGTCATCTGGGTTTCTCTTCCATTCTTATTTTCCCTCCATTCATTCATATATTTTCCCAACATTTCATAAAATCTTCCCCATGTCTTGTAATACAACGATTCCTCTTTGTCTTTTAATCTAAGTGTTAATCTATTCATTTCTGCACAATCTGAATTTTTATTATTATCTGTCCTTCTTCAGGCATCTTTGCTGTTTTCCAATTTTGCGCAAATACTATTTTCACTGCTGTTACTATATGTACTATCAAATTGGAGTCTTCTTTGCAATATTTTTCTGGTAAGATACCTAATAGAAATGTCTCTGGTCTCAATTCTATCCTATCTTTTAACATTTTTTCTAACCACATTTGTATTTTAGTCCAAAAATTCCTTGCTTCTGTGCACGTCCACCACATATGATAATAAAATCCTAGAGTTTGATAACATGTCCAACATTTTGCTGATTTATCCTTAAACATTTTTGCTATTTTCTCTGGTGATATGTGCCATCTATAAAATATTTTATACAAATTTTCCTTATATGCCATTGTCATTGTTAATTTGTAATTTCTTTCCCATAGTTGTTGCCATTTTTCTAATTCAATTGTGTATCCAAAGTTTCTTGCCCAAGCTATCATCATTTCTTTCACCACTTCGTCTTTCATTTTTACCTGTAGCAAATAATTATATAGTTTTAAAATCATTTTATCATCTGTTCCTATCAGTATTTCATCCAGTTCCGATTTTCCAAAATTAAAGCCATATTCTTTCAAATCCTTTCTATGTCTCGATTGTATTTGCAAATATGTATACCAATCTAACTCAATTCCTTGCTTTTCTAAATCTTGTTTTTGTTTCAGTTCTCCCTTTTCTGTTAAAATGTCCTTGTATCTAACAATATTTTGCATATTTGTCAATTTTGGATATGTCAACGCTTCCCTAGTTGAAAGCCACATTGGTATTTCTCTGTAGTGCTTTTCTTTTACTTTCTCCCACACCTTTAATAAGCTATTTCTTACATAATGTCTCTGGAAATATGAATGTATTCTATTTTCCCCATACCATAAGAATGCATGCCATCCTAATTGCAAATCATGTCCTTCCAAAGTTAACAACCTTACATTTCTCAATAAGATCCATTCCTTCAACCATGTTAACACTGCTGCTTCGTAGTAAATCTCCCAATACGGTAGACCGAACCACCCTCTATGTCTTATATCCTGCAACATTTTAACATTTATTCTCGCTTTCTTCCCTTGCCATATGTATTTCCATATTATTCTATTCAGTCCTTCAAAATATTTTTTCTCCAATTTTATCGGTATTGTCTGGAATAAGAATAAGATTTTTAGCAAAATATTCATTTTAATTAAAGCTATTCTTTCAATTAGTGATAATTGTAGGTACTCTAAGTCAGTCTCAATTTTATTTCTCAATTTGTAATAATTGTCTTCTTTTATTTTTGCACATCTAGCTGATAGTTGGATACCCAAATACTTTACTTTCTTTACTATTTGTATGTCCAGCTGTACCACTATTTTACTCTTTTGTTTTTCTGTCACATTTTTGACTATTATTTTTGTCTTATCCTTATTGATTTTCAGCCCCGCCACTTCTCCATATTGCTCTATTTGCCTCATTAATTTTGGGCCTGTTTCTACTGGATCTTCAAAAATAAATACCAAATCATCCGCAAATGCTTGTAGTTTAAATTCTTCTTTTCTAATTTTCATTCCTTTTATTTCCTCATCCTGTCTTATCTTTCTGTTTAGAATCTCTAATGTTAAGATAAACAATAGTGGAGACAGCAGACATCCTTGTCTGGTACCTTTTCTGATATTCACTTTTTTGGTCATTTCACCATTAACTATCACTTTATCTGATTGATCATTATATATAGTTTTAACCACATTTACAAACTTTCCCCCAAAGTCCATCATTTGTAGTTGCATTATCATAAATTTCCAATTCACATTACTGAAGGCCTTCTGTCCGTCTAAAAACAATAATGCCATTTGTTTCTCTGGGTGTGCTTCCTAATATTCCAGTGTATTTAAAATTGTTCGCATATTGTCTCTTATCTGCCTTTTCGGTAAAAATCCATTTTGGTCTGTATGAATTAATTCATTCAAAAGTCTCTTCAGTCTTCCCGCCATTATTGATGCAAAATTTTTATAATCCGCATTCAATAGAGAGTTTGGTCAATAGTTCTTTACTTGTTGAAGATCTATCTCTTCTTTGGGTACAAGAGTTATATACACCTCTGTCCATGAGTTCGGTATTTTAACCTTTAACATTAAATCATTAAATATTTCCAATAATGTATTACTTAATACATCCTGTAAGGTTTTGTATAGTTCTGCTGGCAATCCGTCTGGTCCCAGTGTTTTCCCATTCTTCTGCCTTTTAATTCCTTCTGTCACTTCCATCATCCTGGTTTATTTTCAAAAAAGTTTTGTTTCATTGATTTTATTTTATAAGCTAATTCTTCATTTTCTATTATGTTTATTTTATGTCTTTGTAGGTCCATTTTTTCTTTGAGTATTTTATCTTGCAGATTTATTTGAAATTCTATTTCTAATTTTTTGAATTCCTCCTCCAACTAACTTTGTTTCTGTCTTATCTGTTTCTTTTGTTTTCCTAAATATGTCATTGTTAAACCCCTAATATATGCTTTACAAGTGTCCCATACATTTTGTAATGATGTATCTTCTTTTTTATATTCTTTAAAGAAAAAAATCAATTCCTTTTCCATATATAATTGAAAATTCTTTTTGTTTGATAGTCCTGAATTTAATGTCCACCTTCAGATAGAAAAAAGGGAACTGAAGACGTGGTTTCACCAGCAGGATTGGGGAAGGCAGAATGGGATGGAGCCATTTAAATGGCTGATTTAGTGTGTGTAGTCACTGAAGGGTGTGTGTGTGTGTGTAGTGGCTGAGGGTGGGTGGGCGGTTACTATTTTATTATTTTATTTATTATTATTTTTAATACACTGTTTATTCATCTGTAAGCCACCTAGAATCACTGTGAGTGAATAGGTGATTATAATAAATAAATAAATAAATAAATAAATAAATAAATAAATAAATAAATAAATAAATAAATAAATAAATAAATAATGAATAAATAAATAAATAAATAAATAAATAATAAATAAATAAATAAATAAATAAACAAACAAAGAAACAAACAAAGAAACAAATAAATAAATAAACCCAGTAGCCCAAAAAGAAAAAATAATAGGAGTCATCTATAATATACAAGGTAAGAAGTGTAACAGCCACTAGGTAGGAGAGACAGCAGAAGACCTGCACACCACATCCATGAACACCAACTAGCAGTGAGATGACACAACAAAACTCCTTAGTCACATAACACACGGATAGACTCGACCATAATTTGAATGGGGAAATGGTCAGCATCCTCAACCAAGTTAAATCCCAAAGTGCAAGGAAATTCTGGCAAACTTGGTATTCAGACAAGTCAGTCATCAACAGACACATCGAGAAGTTAAAAAAGAAGCAAAGAGAGCAAAACATTCATTTTTGGAATCTAATTTTAATAGTCTATTCACCCCACTTAATCAGAGGTGTATAGAATGTGTAGTATCCAATGCAGTCTTTGTTGAACATGACAATTCTTGTTGTTGTTGCTGTCTCATGTAGTTTAAAACCACATTAATTTATACATGACACATACTTTTCCCATTTCGCTTACTTCTGTATCTTTCTCTATCCTTTCAAAAATGAAAAAGAGTTCACTCTGATCAGCCTTTTAAGTGGTTTTTTTGTGCTAAGAATGCAAGTTTATGGTCCTTAATACAGTTTCAACCGGACTTCCGGTTTGGCTCCGCAGGCATCGAGGACGCTCCTCGCCGTGCGCCTCTTTCGAAGTCCCGCAAAAGCCGCCAGAACAGCTGTCTGGTGGCTTGAAAATCTTCTCCCTGGGATTAGTGGAGAGATGAGAGCTTGACAGGTGGGGTAAAACCCCCTAGTGCCCCAGGAAACAATCTGGGGCATGAAGGGTGAGGGCTCCCCAGGCAGACTGTCACTTGATCCAGGACCTCGGATGCCTTTGCTTATGCGGAGCAAGATGCCGCGACCACCTCTGCTTGTAAGATGGGATTTACAATAACTTGATGCATTGCAGACAACAGACAGAGAAAGGCAGGAGACCAGAATGGCAAGTATCCTAATTTTTAATTCCATTGCTGACTTTCACTTCGGGAAGTTACAAAGTAGCCGAGTTAACAAGCAACAAAATGGCAATTGAATAATTTTGAGGGCGTGGAAGTGAAAGTTATTAAGTTTCATTTCGTTAGCAGCCCTCTTCATGGAAACCTCTGATTCTGAGGAATTTTTTTTCCTTCTCTTTGATTTTGGATTAAAATAACAATTCAAACTTTAAAATCTAAATGGCTTCAGCATCTGGAAAGAATCTTTCTAATTATGGATTTGGTTTTCTCTTTGTATACTTTTGAAAATGCTGGACTTTGATGAACTCTTTTCTCTCTCTGATTTTGGATTAAAACTAAAAGTTTAATCTTAAATTTTAAATGGCTTCTAAATCTGGAAAGACTGTTTTTAACAAAAGACTTGAGCATCCCTCTGTTTATACTTCAATAATGCAATTCACTTCTTACTTAACACCCCCACAGACTTTAACACCTGAAAACTTATTTGATATTTTAAAAGTTATGAAGAATGAACTGGTCATGGAATTTAATTCAAAAATTAATGAAATTAATAAAAAATGCAGGCTGCCCTAGATGAGATGGATATTAGACAACAACAATTGAGGAAGGATATGATATTTGCATTTGAAGGATTAGTAGTAAATATGGAAATTTTGGAGAAGGATGTGGAAGTAATTAAACAGTCTGTGACAACCTTGGGGGAAATATAGATAAAACTCAAAACAATATTGAAAATTTTGAAACAGAGGTGTTAATGACTCAATTCAGAAGCATGGAATTTGCTTTAAGACTAAGAAGTTTAAAAGAGAAAAAACACGAAGATTTAAAAGGGAGGATGGTGGAGGCTCTGGTGCAGGTGTCAGGAATGACTAAAGAAGAACTGGTCATGCAAATTGATAAGATATACCGTGTTAATTCTTGGATTGCTAAACAAAAACATCTGCCAAGGGATATTGTAATATATTTTACTACAAGGGCATTACGTAATAAAATTCTACAGGCGACTTTCAAGAATAAGCTTCAGGTAAATGGACAGGAAGTAATGACACTGAAAGAAATTCCTCCTAAAATGCTCAGAGCCAGAAAGGATTATACCTTTCTGGTTGAAGAACTTAAAAAACAGAAACTACAGTACAAATGGGATGCTCCAACAGGGATAGTGGTGACACATCTGGAAAAGAGATACCGTCTCAACACGATAATGAAAGCTACTGATTTTTATGTTAAAGTTTTAAAGGCCAATATATCCAAAATTCCAGAAGGAAGAAGCATGAAAGCAACAGAAGAGGAGAGAGGAGAGTCATCGATAGTTGTGCAAACGGAAAGAGCTTTGATTATTCAAGGTGATTTACAGAGCCAGAGAGATGTTTATAAGATGGAAGAGGAGACAGAAGATCAGAGTCAGACAAGAGCACAGTTGACAAATCAAAAAATTGCTAAGCCACAAAAGGCTGCAAGAACCAGATCTAAAATCCGACAGAGAAGAAGGAACGATTAGTATTTGGGAAGTTATAGGACAGATGGAGAGATGAATGAAAATTGACACTTTGCAGTAAGAAGACTCATTGACTATTGAGGAATGATCCTGATGGTTGTGGGGTTTTTTTGTCTTTCCTTCTTCTTCTTTTTATTATTATATCTTAAAGCAATTAAAGATTTAAAATTATTGTGAAATTAGTAATTTGATATATTGTAATGTTAGGTTATTAATAATGTGTTTGACTCTTAGATTATGTTTAAAATTTCTGAGTTATAAGGGGTTAAAGAAATATAGAAATACTGGAATTAACAATTTGTTCGAATATTTTAAATTTTTATGTATACTGAGAGGTATTGTCGGAAGAAGGAAATTTTACTTAATATTGAGGAAATGATGTTGATGGTTGTAACTGAATGAAATGGTGAAAGAAAGATTTCTCCTTTTTTTCTTTTTTTCTTATTATTATACTTTAAAGATTATATAAATTTTATATAAAGGAAAGTTAATTAGTGAAGCAAATTATCAGCCTGTGATATTGAAATGATGTTTGATTAACAATATGCTTGATTTTTAGATTATGCTTAAAAGGTTTTGAGCAACAAGGAGTTAAAGATTCAAAGAAATGTGGAAATTAAGAATTTGTTAGTATAATTGAAATTTATTTTATTGAATATTATGCCCTGTGCTTTCTTTGGGAAGTCGGGGGGGGGTGAGAGGGGGGAGGTGGAGGGGGAAGGGGGGGAAAGAAAAAAAGAAAAATGTTTGTACTTTGTACTAATAAAACTTTTTGAATAAAAAATACAGTTTCAACCCACAATCCTTGTCAATATCATCAGGTACAAGCTTTAGGGAAAAATACCTGAAAAACAAAAAAGTATTTTGATTATTGGAATTGTTTTCTGTGGTCACCATATAACTTCTATTCCCAAATTTTCTCTTGGTTACTGCAATCATTCCAAGCATCATTCCTTCCTATTGTTAGATCAACAGGCAATAAATTCAGATATCTTCGCGTATGCAGAGCTTCTGTTTGAAGCTCTGAAATCTTGAATGAAATTTCAATGGTTTCATGATCCTTCATATCAGGTGTTCAGCGCTAAATAACAAATCTCACTTATAAATTTGTTGTTTAGCTGGTAGATTGTGGTCCCTTCTTAGATTTGAAGATCTGAGGTTAGCTAGACCAGGGGTGTCAAACTCGATTTCATTGAGGGCCACATCAGGGTTGTGTTTCACCTCGGAGGGCCGGGGATGGGTGTGATCATGGTGGGAGTTTGCCACATGCTCAAGATGCATTTTCCCTGCTTCTCTTCTTTCTTTCCACAGTTCTTTACTATAACCATTTTCCTACCTCTTCTACCAGGTATTACTGGCAAACATGTATTACGTATTCTTCATACTTCACTAAACTTTTTATTTCTAAATTTATACCCCATTGTTTAAAGGTAACTTTTCCAGGAAGAAAAGCTATTTATACTACTAATAAATTCAAATTAAAACTAATAATAAAAATACAATACCATAAAAAACAGGATAATACCAGATCTAACAGCAGAGGTTAATTACCAGGATAGTAAATAGAAATGGCTGTCAATTATAGATTGTTGATTGTAGATTAAATGACCTACAGTATGTAAAATCTGGCATTAAACTCTAGTAATAACATAGGGGGTTGCTTCTTTTCTATTGAGATCAGGCCTACTTACTTGAGGCCATATATATTTCATATTTCCAGGCCGGCCCCATAGGCCAGATTCAAGCACCCCATGGCAGGATCTGACCCGTGGGCCTTGAGTTTGACACCCCTGAGCTAGACTGATATGCTTCTCTCTGTCTCTGTCTCTGTCTCTGTCTCTGTCTCTGTCTCTCTCTCTCTCTCTCTCTCTCTCTCTCTCTCTCTCTCTCTCTCCGACTACCTGCCTGCCTCTCTGTCTCCACAATGCAATAAGGTTACAAATTCTAAGGCAAAGGCTGGGCCATTTGACATGTAAAAAAGGCTCAATACTTTTTATAGCTAAAATGACCTTTGTGAACGGAGGAAAAATCAAATGACCTTGAATTAGAAATTAGAAGGTTCCGCAGGTTATTGGTTTTGACCTCCTACAAAACCACACCTCTTCTAGTATGATAGGCTACTTCACTTGAATTCAATTAAAAAATGAGTCATCATAAAAACACTTCATAAATATTGCTATGCTTTTGAATTCTATATTTGATTCTTTAAACTCCGCCTACATTCCAAAATCTATTGTATTTTCTGTTGCTATGTACAGAATCCTCATTTTCAAATGTTTACGTTTATCCTAACATCTCTCTCTCTCACACACACAAATACACTCTTCCCATGTGCCCGTCCATATTGGGATTCGTTTTCTAGAATAGGGTCAGTTCCTACCATCGTTCTGTGAAAATGAGTACTTGTCTGGCATTGTTGAGTATGATATTGCTTAATATCATTGAAAATGCAGCTTCTAGACACGCACCTCCTCAGGGCTTCAGATATGCCTCTTACAATGTGATCATCCCAAGGAAGCTGTCTCCCAAGTATGGGCAAGAAGAACCCCAGGATGTGAGCTACCTCCTGCACATTGAAGGAAATTCCCATGTGGTATTCCTCAGGCAAAGAAGGAATTTCATCCCTAAGGTCTTTCCTGTCTTCACCTATGATACAGCAGGAGATCTCCAAGTGGATCATCCATTTATCAAGGATGACTGTTTCTACCATGGATTTATACAGAGAAAGTCCTCTTCTCGAGTCACCCTCAGTACATGTTCAGGAGGACTGAGAGGTCTCTTGCAAATGGAAAATAAGACCTATGAAATTGAACCAGTCCAGGAATCTTCTACTTTTCAACACGTGGTGTTTCGGTTAGAAGTAGAGGAAGGGGCTCTCCGAATGGCTTGTGGAGTAGGAGAGGAAGAGCAGCGCCCTCAACAGGACATAATTCCTGAAACAGAGAATCTTGGAAACAAATACATTTTCGGTAAATCCTGGTGGCCACATACGAGATATGTTAAGGTAGCAATTGTGATTGATCATGAACTATATTTGCACTTTCACAGAAATGAATCTGTTATTATGATGGAAGTTCTAGATATTGTCCACACTGCAAATTCATTCTATGAATCACTTTCTATTCATCTGTCAATAACAGGGTTAGTGATATGGTCACAAAACAACCCCATAAACATTACCTCTGCAGCAGGTAGCACACTTTATCAGTTTAATAATTGGAGAAAATACCATCTGCTTAAAAATTTAAAAAATGATGTTGCTCACTTATTTGCATATAAGCATTTTGGGGTAATAATAGGACTTGCCTATGTTGGAGTTATATGTAACAGTCACTGGGCAAGTTCCATTGAATCGTATAGAACCTCCAGTTTGTTTTTGATTTCTGAAATATTTGCCCATGAACTGGGACACGTTCTTGGAATGAGACATGATCAGCAATTTTGTCATTGTGGAAAGGATGAGTGCATTATGGCACCATATGCAGTAGAGACTGATAAATTTAGTAACTGCAGTTATAAGGATTATTTCCATTATAGAAACACTGGCTGTTTATTTGTCCCACCAGACACTAACACAACATTTAAGTTTGAATACTGTGGTAACAAAATAGTGGAAAAGGGAGAACAGTGTGACTGTGGGTCAGAAACACAATGCAATTCAGATCCCTGCTGTCAAGCTAATTGTATGTTGTGCCCTCCTGCTGTTTGTGCCTTTGGGCTGTGCTGTGCTAACTGCCAGTATCGTCAACTTGGAACTGTTTGCAGAAAGAAGATTAGCAGTTGTGATCTCCCTGAATATTGCAATGGGACTTCAGAGCACTGTCCAGAAGATATGCATGTCCAAGATGGTGCCTTTTGTCATGATGGCGTGTATTGTTATCATGGGAACTGCACGACTCATGATATGCAGTGCAAAATGATATTCGGTAGTGGAGCAACAGTCGCTTCTGAAGTTTGCTTCAGACAAGTGAATAATAAAGGTGATCGCTTTGGCAACTGTGGCCTTAAACATGGAATTTACAAGAAATGCGATACTGGGGATAGCCTGTGTGGCCGTATCCAGTGTAAAAATATACAAATGCCTTCTTTGGAGGATCACAGTACAATAATTCATACTTCCACTGGAGTTAATCAATGCTGGGGCACTGACTACCACACTGGGATGAAGGTAAATGATATTGGAGCAGTGAGAGACGGTACTCCTTGTGGCAATAACATGATGTGTATTGAGGGTAGTTGTGTCAATGTGTCCATTTTGAAATATGACTGTAATGTCACAATGTGCCACAATCAGGGAGTATGTAATACTCTCAAACACTGTCACTGTGATGTTGGATGGGCTCCTCCAGACTGCAGAAATGAAGGCTATGGAGGTAGCATAGACAGTGGGCCACCTCCAGTTAAGGTACAGTCTAAAACTAATATGAAAACCTCAGTTGTAGCTGGAATACTCTGTGCTTTTTGTCTCACAATTGTTTGTACCAGCCTGGTTATCTGGTTCAAGAATGGGCTGAGAAACCCATTGGGAAACTTTCAGGGAAGAGTCCATGCTACGAAATGAAATTATGAAGGAACACCAGTGTAACTCACCTTTGGTAAGAATGAAAAAAACCATCCAGTATAAGCACAGGAAATAACAGTCAATTTGAAAAACAAAGACATCAAAAATGTTGTTGTTTAAAGATGTCTCCCAGACACATTTCTTTTTGGGAAATTTGGCTTCTTCGGAGGGGAAGAGCCCCCTTTGATCTATGTAAAGTAGAGTTCACTCAGAGTAAGTCAAGCAAATCTCTCATTTCTAAAGAATAATAAATTGTTTTAATTTTGGATCTTAAAACTCCAAGTTCAAAGTGGAAGGAAGAGATAATTTAAGCACAATTAAAATCCATCACCAGTTTTTTACTAGTTCTTCATTTTTCTGCTACAATATTTTTATTCTCACTAAGAATTAGTCCAGTCAGTCATCATAATAAATTAACCTGTGTCTCTCTTGCTTTAAGTCAGAGGAGTATTTCTTTTCAGGATTGATGAAAAGCTGCTTGCTCCTGTCCCACCAAAGCCATTGACTGAAAAAAACTGCTACAGATACAATGAATAATAGGTGGCTTTCTCTGTAGCCCAATAAATACTTTTATTAACACTTGAGTGAACTCTTAAATGAACTTTAGAATCATCTGAAGCTGCTGATTGAGTCTTCTGGGTTGACCTGCAGTCAGTGGACCTCTGATGAGAACTCTCCAGGATAGGCTTGAAAATAAAGCATATCAGATGCAGATACTTTGACCAATAGACAGCTATGCCATCAGTACATTGGATGTCAAGGAAAGATCGAGAGGCATTGTTGATTATAGGTAATTTGGGCTGCCAACACAGCACTGCACATCGACCTTTCTCTAATTCTGCCCCGATCCAATTAATGACGAAATTATTATGAACATTCAGCATTGTGAAGCCACTCAGTGACAATTGGAGAAAGACATCTCCGACGTGGTCCTCTGTGTTACTCAGTTATAACTTTTCTCATCAGTTCTACTATGATTGATCTGTTTGAAATAAAATGTTCTTTAGGTTTTTACCCCACTGGAAACATTAGATCTCAGTGTCATCAGTGTACCCATCTACCACTTCCTCACACACTGCAAAACACACACACACACACACACACACACACACACACACACACACACAAACATACATTCAGAGAGAGAGAGAGAGAGAGAGAGAGAGAGAGAGAGAGAGAGAGAGAGAGAGAGACAGAGACAGAGACAGAGACAGAGACAGAGACAGAGACAGACAGACAGACAGACAGACAGACAGACAGACAGACAGACAGCACAACACATTCATATAAACCAACTCTCAACTCCCTGCTGCTCTTAATCTGATAGAGGGTTCCCTACATTCAATTAACATCAAGTCGTCTTCTGGCTCTTACCCAGAATCAAGAATCAATCAATTTTTAATGGTACCTCACAAAGAAATGCAGCCATGTTGATTCTTCCTTCCTTCTTCCTCCCTTCTCAGGAAACCTATAAGGCATTTGCCCTAGATAGGTTAATCCAAAAATATATTCAAACTCACTAGCCAAACAGTGTGGCCTCAGTGTGGCTCCCTCTCCATTCTCCACCATAATGGGAATGTTAATTGGACAGCCTTCCCTTTTGCTTCCAAGGCTGGCCAATTGTGCTTACATTCAACAGAGATCCAGACTACTGTAGCAACAAGAAGAAAGTCCACCGGTGAGTCAGCTCCAAATGCAGCAGATGTTCTTGCACAAAGATCTGTTCCTTCCTTGATCTATTGTATGTGACTCAACTTACGGTTTTTCTTTAAAAAGCCACATCTTGACTCTCTGGTGACCAAGATCCCAATACTATTAAGTGTAGTTGCCAGTCCTTCGCTGCCTTGTGCTCTACTGATGCATTTTTAAATTGTGGAAAAACAGGTGTTTAGGGTTCCAAATAGCATCCATAACTAAATCAGAGTCCAAGGCAAAGCATTCTTCAAAGTTCCAATTTATTGACAGAGCCATGTTCGCAGAGCTGTGAGAAACCCGAATCTGAAGCTACGAGGATTTCTTCACCCAGTTTAAAGTTCATCCCCTTGTTCCCACACCCACAAGTTCATCATGTGGACCAGTTGCCTTCTGTCAACGTGTCCGTTACTCCCCGCAACTTCCAGCCAGGTGCTGAACAAAGGATGACCTTGAAAACCTAGAAAGGAATTTGTTATCGCTACATCTCTACAGTGCTCATGCAACCACCCCTCCCAAATTCCCATAGCAGAATATATTCTAAAGCATCAAGTGTGGCAGGCCAAAGTTTCTAATAAAATATGGCTTCGGCCTGACACAGGGTGTCACATCCAAAGCATGTCACACTAAGTAAATGAAATGGAAATAAGGGACCCAAAATATGATTTATTTCTCTTTTAATGTTATTTCCTTTGACTAAATTGTTATTGTGTGGAATTTGGTGGGGTTGCTATGTAACATTTGTGCAGCTTCCAAGAGGGAAAAAATGTCCTGTGTTACTTTCCACTCCCATTTTACCCTTTATTTATTCTGGGACATGACAGGAATGCTATCCACAAAGATTATTCAGATGTATGAGAATGACTGAAATGTCTTTCTGTATATTTAAAAGCATGACAAGTGCCTGAAGGCAGCTCATTAATCTAACATGTGGGGTCAAACAGGAGAGGACGATACACACTTGGTACATCCAGTAAGATAGTTCACATAGCCAGTTCTCGATAGACTATTGCTGTTCTGCCCCAGCTATGGACCACAAAGAACGCAGCATACACAAAGTCTGTACAAATCTTACTTTACTAATTAAGGACTACTAATGAGCTTTCTTAGTAGTCGTCAAACACAAATACAGTTTAAAGCAGTTTAAAGTCTTTTCTGAACACCGGCTGTTAATTCAACTTCATTAACAGCCAGCACGAGTCCACAAAATAATAACTCAATGCTAAGTAAACAGTCTTGTAGATATCAGCAAATTTACAGTGCCCAGAAGCAATTTGCAGGAAAAAGCCAAGAGAAAGAGAAAGAGCCGATCAGAGTCAAGACACGAAGGAAGATGAACGAACCTTGTTTCCTGCAAATTGCTTCCTTCGTCGTCATCCCTTAAATAGGCTAGGGCAGTGATGGCGAACCTATGGCACGGGTGCCACAGGTGGCACGCAGAGCCATATCTGCCGGTACGCGAGCTGTTGCCCTAACTCAGCTCCAGTGCACATGTGATTGCCCGCCAGCTGATTTTTGGCTCATGCGGAGGCTCTGGGAGGGCGATTTCAGCCTCCGGAGGGCCTCCAGGATGGTGGGGGGAGTGTTTTTGCCCTCCCCAAGCTCCAAGAAAGCCTCTGGAGCCTGGGGAGGGCAAAAAATGGGCCCACCGGGCCCACTGGAAGTCGGGAAATGGGGGAGTGAGGGGGGGTCACGCACACATGTGCAGAAGGGTGGGGCAAGTGAGGAGCTTTGAATTATGGGTGTGGGCACGCACGCGCGTGCAATAGCGCGCACACGCACTATTTTGGCACCCGAGGAAAAAAAGGTTCGACATCACTGGGCTAGGGGAATGGCCAATTAGCCCCAAGCCTTACTCCCGAGGAGACCTCCTCCTGAGGAACCATTCCTGCCTTTTGGCAGCTCTGCATGCCCTTGCATTGAGAATAGGCTCCTCCTCTTCTTCCTCGTCACTGATGGGAGCTTCTGGAGGTTCTGAAGGCCCTGGCTGAATCTCCGCCTCTGGCACCAAGTCCTCTCCAGCCTCCTCACTGTCCGACTAGGGTGCCAGCTGCATAGGCCTCTGACACATCACCATATCAGCCACTGCGCAGCCAGAATCAGCTACCAACTGCATGGGCTGCTGGCGGGCCACAACAATTCCTGGTCATGAAGAGATGAATAGACTAGACTAGACTAGACTAGACTAGACTAGACTAGACTAGACTAGACTAGACTAGACTAGACTAGACTAGACTAGACTAGACTAGACTAGAATAGAATAGAATAGAATAGAATAGAATAGAATTCTTTATTGGCCAAGTGTGATTGGACACACAAGGAATTTGTCTTTTGCTCTCAGTGTACATAAAAGAAAATATACATTTGTCAAGAATCATGAGGTACAACACTTAATGATTGTCATAGGGTTCAAATAAGCAATCAGGAAACAATATTAATATAAATCGTAAGGATACAAGCAACAAGTTACAGTCATACAGTCATAAGTCGGAGGGGATGGGTGATAGGAATGATGAGAAAAACTAATAGTAATAGTAATGCAGCCTTGGTGAATAGTTTGACAGTGGTAAGGGAATTATTTGTTTAGCAGAGTGATGTTCGGGAAAAAACTGTTCTTGTGTCTAGTTGTCTTGGTGTACAGTGCTCTATAGCGGATTAATTGGGAATTTAGTATCAGTCTTAGTATTTGCCAGTCTGTTCTTGTTGCAGGCTGGTGAATGAACATTTGGACAAGTGGATGGGGGCCGGACTTATGGTTCACTTTCAATCTGCTACTAAAATTCTCTAGAAGGAACTATGAGGCATAAATAACCTCTCTGCAAAGGACTAAGAGATAAAACTGTTGTAGTAACTAGTGCCTTAATCCTTGTGGATGTTTTTTCCCCTTAAGCTCTTTTGGAAGCTTTCCCTCTTGAAATTTTGAAAATCAACCAAGTGAACTCCATCAACCATGGAGTTTAGACTGGGAATGTTCTATCTAACTGAAGGCTTCTGTATCCTGGATGTAGTGTGGGGCAAGTGGGGGAGTTTACAGTCAATAGTGTCAAGTCCAATAAATGTAACACTTCCAAATATTGGTCTGTATTTTAAAAGTCCACAAGATCTCAATCTGCATCTTTTCTAAAACTTTTCTGAGTTTGAGGTCCTGGTAGTTTTGTTAATAGTGAAGCCAAATTTTTCACCTAAATGCACGAGTTTTGAATTTTTTTCTCATGGTGTTGCTTCGAGTCAGTTTGGGCAATTTTGCTAAAGCCACTCAGGAGATTATATTTTCAACATTTATTTAATGTTGTTTATTCCCTGCTTAACTGGGTGTTAATTTCTGCTGCCCTGGTGATCTGGTGCCACTGACTACTATAACAACAGGGTATCACCGTAGCGCACAAAATAAACTAAAGCCCTCCAAAACACCTTAAGTAAAGTGGAAAAGCAGAAAGGCTGAGAGCCTGAAGAGTGGAGAGATTGGAAAGGTACAGCTTGATGATACAGAGAAGAGGAGGTAGATGGTTTATGACTGTGTGCCTTCCCTGGACTCCCCTGGATTTCAGTGAACTACCTTCTGTGTGCTGGGATCAATTGGAGCTAAGGCCTGGCCTGAACGCCCAAGAGCTGTCTTCTCCTGGGGAAAGGAGGAGACTGTGGTCCACCTGAAGGGGCGCACTGAGGAATTTGTGGATTTTCTGGAAGACAACATCACTCAACTTTGTTCCTAGTTAGATACTGGCATGGTTGCTGGTCCGCTGGAGGCCCCTGGGGCAGATTCTTGCCCTGTTATCTGGGAACAGTTTCACTCTGTTGCTTCTGAGGAAGTGGACAGGTTCCTAGGGTGTATGCGTGCAAGCACCTTTGTTCTAGACCCATGCTCTTCCTGGCTTGTGAAAAGGAAGTGGCATGTGGGTAGATTCTGGTGGTGATTAATGCTTCCTTAAAGGAGAGGGTAGTGCCCCAGCACTTTAACGAGGCTGTGGTCCACCCTCTTATTAAGAAGCCATTGCTGGATTCACTGTGGTTGATAATTTTTTACCTTTCTCCAATCTTCCCTTTTGGGGGAAGGTTGTAGAGAAGGTAGTTGTGTGGCAGCTGCAGAGATTTCTGGATAAAATGGATTATCTAGACCAGTGTTTCCCAACCTTGGCAACTTGAAGATATCTGGACTTCAACTCCCAGAATTCCCCAGCCAGCGAATGCTGGCTGGGGAATTCTGGGAGTTGAAGTCCAGATATCTTCAAGTTGCCAAGGTTGGGAAACACTGATCTAGACCTCTACCAGTCAAGTTTCAGGCCTGGATATGGGACAGAAACACCATTGGTCGCATATTTTGATGGTTTCTGGCAAGAGTGGGATGGGATAGTGCATCCATCCTTGCCCTACTTGACCTCTCAGTTGCTTTCGATACCATTGACCCTGGTATCCTTCTGGAGTGACTTCGGGGGTTGGGAGTAGGGGTCTTTGCGGTATCCTTGTTCACTTCCTCTCTCTGTAGCCACTGCCGGTGTTAATAGGAAGGAAGAGGTCCAGCCCTTGTGCACTGTCTTGTGGCGTTCCACAGGTCTCAGTACTCTCCGCTTCTATTTAACATCTACATGAAGCCATTGGGTGAGATCATCCATCACCATGGACTGAGATATCATCAATATGCTTATGATACTCAGCTATATATCTCAGTCTATGGTGAGTTAAGTGATTATCTCTGGTCGGAGCGGGATGGGGTAATGCATTCATGCTTGCTCTACGTGACCTCTTGGCCGCTTTCGATACCATTGACCATGGTATCCTTCTGCAGTGGCTTAGGGGTTTAGGAGTTAGGGGCTTTGTGCTATCATCCATCAACATGGACTGAAATATCATCAATATGCTGATGATACTCAGCTATATGTTTCATCCTGTGGTGAGTTAAGTGATGCCGTGATCTCCTTCGAACAGTACCTGGAGGCTGTTAGCGGCTGGATTGGGGCAACAGGTTGAAACTGAACCCTGGCAAGATCGCGTGACTCTGGGTTTGGGGTTCTTTGGTCCATGGACAGTTACCATCTATGGTCTTGGAGGAGGTGGCACTGCCCCAAAGACACCCACTGCATAATCCGGGGGTTCTCCTGGATTTGCGACTACTGCTCAAAGAGCAGGTGGTAGTTTTGGACTATGTTTTACCCTTGCACAACTGCGAGCTGTGCACCAATTACCCCTTTCCTGGACCAACAATCCCTATTCACTATCACTCATGCTTTAGTCCCTTGAATTGACTATTGCAATGCGCTCTACATGGGGCTGCTCTTGAAAAGCATCCAGAAGCTCCAGTTGATTCAAAATGAAGTGGCCCGCATGGTTTTGTGTATACCTCTATGTGCACATGTGTCACATCTCCCACGGGAGCTGCATTGTTAGCCAAGTTGCTTCCAGGTGAATTCAAGGTGCTGGTTGTCATCTTTAAAGCCCTTCATGCTTGGGACCAGGTTATCTGAGTGACTGTCTCTTGCCGATCACATCCAGCTGACCCATTGGAGTTTGGAGGAAAAGAATATTGCGGGTCTTGTCCTCTAAGGATGTACATCTGGTGGGACCTAGGAAAAGGGCCTACTCCATAGTGGCTCTCTCCCTCTGGAACATTATCCTTCCAGAAATTAGACTGGCCCCCACTCTGAAACTCTTCTGTAAGGAACTGAAGACGTGGTTTCACCAGCAGATTTGGGGAAGGCAGAATGGGATGGAGCCCTTTAAACATCTGATTTAGTGTGTGTAGTCGCTGAAGGCTGTGTGTGTGTAGTGGCTGAGGGGGTGGGCAATTACTATTTTATTATTTTATTTATTATTATTTTTAATACATTATTTATTCGTCTGTAAGCCACCTAGAATCACTGTGAGTGAATAGGTGATTATAAGCATTCTCTAAAGTAAATAGATAGATAGATAGATAGATAGATAGATAGATAGATAGATAGATAGATAGATAGATAGATAGATAGATAGATAGATAGATACATACATACATACATACATACATACATACATACATACATAAATAGATGATACAATAAAATTCTTTAGTCACATATCACACGGATAGAGTCGGCCATAATTTGAATGGGAAATCCTCGACCAAGTTAAATCTCAAAGTGCAAGGAAATTCTGGCAAACTTGGTATTCAGACAAGTCAGCCATCAACAGACACATTGAGAAGTTAAAAAAGAAGCAAAGAGAGCAAAACATTCATTTTTGGAATCTAATTTTAATAGTCTATTCACACCACTTAATCAGAGGTGTATAGAATGTGTAGTATCCAATGCAGTCCTTGTTGAACAGGACAATTTGCAACCTTATTGAATTGAGGAGACAGAGAGGCAGGCAGGCAGGCAGGCAGGCAGGGAGGGCGGGAGGGAGGGAGGGAGAGAGAGAGCTAGAGAGAGAGAGAATGGGTGTGGCCAACATCACAGCGCTATGGGTGTCTCCTGTGCTCCGCGGGAAACCCCAAATCCCAGCTGCTTGGGGACCTGGAACCAGACCGGAACCAGGTCAGAACCTCCCTGGAGGGACAGTGAAGAAGAGAGGCACCGGTCGGTGGTCTGGGAGAACTTGCAACCCCCCAGGGAGCCAGCACCAGCCTCTCGACCAGCAGCTGTGGAAGACGACTGTGTCATCATTACCTGGGACTGCCACAATCGGAATGATTGAAAGATTGTGGATTGCCTGGGTGACAAGATCTAAGCATTGGTGCAGGAGAGATGTGAAGAAGTGCAGAAGGTGGGTGAGTGTTTGGCCAATTTAAAGATAAAAAGAAGAAATTCAAAAGGAGACTGAAAGATATCCCAGAACGGAGCTAGCGGCTATCTAGCAATTGAAATATCATAGACAGAGTTAAATGAACAGAGTTTAAAAGCCCAAGAAGTTTGAGGATGGTTTTATAATTGGATTTGGAGGAAATTAAAGAGACTGATAAAGAATAAAGAATTTGAAGAAAATATTCCATATGTGGATTTAAAACGTTTTGGAGAATTTTGAGAAATAATTGGTTTATTGTATTGGAAATCTGGTAACTCCATCTGCTGGTTGGAAGAAATATTGCAACAGTTTGTGGAAAGATAAAGAAAAGGGAAAATTGGTTGACAGCTGTGAGAAGTATTAATTGGGTTATTGAAATATATTCATGAGGACATAAAAACTTATCTCTTGGAAATTAGAGGTAATAAGAAAGCAGAAATGAAGATGGAATATACAGAACATTTTGAACCTATAGTGTTGGAAAATAAAAATGAGGAACAAGGAAAGTACATTGAAGGAAAAAGGACTGATAATAAAAAAAAGATAGATGATTACACTGGGATTTACAATGATAAGAAAAGAGTTGAAAAGGAGGAGTATCTCCCCCAAAAGAATCAATCAAAAGATAGAGGGAAGAGAAAAGAAAATGATAAATCATCTGATAGATATTGAAGGGAATATACAATACCAAAATGAAAGGGAAAAAAAGATAATTGAGAACTACTATGAACAATTATATAAACAAAAAAACTATAAAGGAAGATAAAATTAGAGAATATTTGGAAAAAGCAAAAGTACCTAGGATTTCCGAGAATATCAAAAAGAATCTAGTGGGTAGAATATGAATGATGGAATTAATAGAGGGAATTAAAGCACAGAAAAATGGGAAATCTCCAGGACCAGATGGATTACTAGCAGAATATTACAAAACATTACAAGATTCACTGAGTGAGGTATTATTGGAAATATTTAACTAAGTTTTATTAAAAGCAAAAATTCCAGATTCATGGACAGAAGCATTTATAACTTTGATACCTAAAGAAGAATCAGATTTACAACATATAAGGAATTATAGATCAATTTCCTTACTAAATGTGGATTACAAGATCTTTGCTTCAATTATGTCATCTAGATTGAAAAGACTATTGAGTGAATTGATCCATACAGATCAAAATCATAGTGGGTTCCTACCGGTGCGGCCCACTCTATCGCACTGGTAGCGACTGGCTGGTGATGTCATGGTCGGTTACAGTCCCTGGGCGCCACCATCTTTTTTTCGAATTTTTTTCAAAAAAAATTCGAATTTTTTTCTTTTCTTCTGAGCATGTGTAGAGGCCGAGCTTCTGGCCCTGTGCATACAGTCACTATCTTGTTTTTGGCTTTCTTTCTTTAAAAAAAATTTTTCAAAATTTTTTTTTCTTCTGAGCATGTGCAGAAGCCGAGCTTCCTGCCATGTGCATGCGGTCACCATCTTGAGGAAGCCAGCCAGCAGAGAGGTAGGTTAGAACCCACTCTGGTTGGGTCCCCTCAACTTTTCAGCCCCAGAAAATGCCTTTCTCCTATTTATAGCTAGGAAAATGGAGGCAAGGGAAACAAATATTTTGTTTTCCTGAAAGCAAAAGGAAGGGAGGGCGGAGGGGGGAAGGATAGCTCAGAGCCTTTTAAACAATGGAGCTAAGCTATTGCATGACTTAGGTGAGTAGAAATACTGTTGTGAGTGTTTTGATTCCTTGAACAGTTGATGGTGATGTGTTTATTGTTGTAAATGGCACGTGGGAGAGAGATTGAGATTTCTTTGTATGTGCTGTGTGTGCACAAGGGATAGCTGAAATGTGAGTGGTTTACTGACGGATAGAGGTATTCAAGGGCAATTAAAAGTGAAGTCTCAGGTGAATTAGGGCCCCTGTTTGTAAAGTTTGTAATGTTTGTAAAGTTTGTTAAGGATCAATATACAAAGAAGTTGAATGATAAAGTGTTAACGGTTGAATACTGTACTAGAATGTAGCCAAAGTATGTTTTAATGAAGCCTAGCAATCGAGATCGGATAAATGCTTTGAAAAAAGTGCTTGAGAAGAAACAGTTAACACAGTGGTTCCCAACCTTTTTGTGATCGAGTACCACTTGGAAGTCCCGTACAGTCACCGCGTACCACCTGTTTCCAGAGAAACTAAATTCGATCAGATATCACTTTATTTCCATAATTGTACCGTTCCATTTTTGGCCCCGCGCATCCAGCAACTGGATTCTCGGGCTGCTGGGACCAGGTAGGTGGCGTGTGGCAACAATTGCAAATCGTTGCCAGATTATCTTGTGTTAGGCAGTAAACATTTTTGTGAAGTAAAAAATAACTAACTAAAAATCGTTCATGACCCCGAAAGTGTTCGCATACCACCTGGAAGGCCCTCATGTACCACTAGTGGTACACATACCACAGGTTGGGAACCACTGAGTTAACAAAACCTTTGCTTATGTTTCCTGTCCTCACCCTCCTCCTGCCTAGAAATGAGCTGTGGGGAGGGCTGCGGGGGGGGATAAGCTGAGCGATCAGCAGGAAATGGCTGGAGAGACTATTTTTACAGCAAAATCAGCATTTGAGAATGCTATAAATGTGTATGTGTATATTTAAATAGTTTCCTTTGGTTGATCCCGGATGGATAGTTCTTGAGGGAATAAAGACAGCAGTACCTCAAGGAACGAACTTAAAGCTATTGAGATAGGACAGCTGAAAGATGAAACACCATCTGTACTTTTACTCAGAATAAAAGATTGTTAAAATAAATATTCTGGTCTTACTCCTGAAACACCAACATATGATTCTTTAATGAGGATGGAATTTGTGACAAATGTCTGGCCTGCCATGCAAAAGAAAATGGAAGGCTTTACAGTTGTATACCTAATAATCATATATTCATATATTCATATATAGGTATATATATTCATATATAGGTTCATTCCCAGATGTAGTATGAATGGTATGCATGGTCTGTCGGGAGAGGGGGGGACCAGTAGGGGAGGGGAGTGGATCTCTGATGGGATGGGGGACGGGAGGATTATGGTCATAACAGGGAGAGGTAGGTGTGGCGGGAGCAGAGGGGTAGGCCGCTCTCGGGGAACGAGAACTCGCTGTCTTCAAGCGATTTCTTGTTCTGGCCCCTCTGGTTTGGTTCCATCTTGCTCAACCCGAGGTCCTGGTAACCAGGGATGTCAGGGCCCTGGGCTCAAGCTGCTGCTGTTGAACGCCAGGTCAATTACCAACAAGGCCCCCCTTGTACGGGATTTAATCCTGGAAGAGGGGGCGGACCTGGCATGTATTACTGAGACCTGGCTAGGCCAGGAGTGGGGGGTTCCCCTCTCCGAGATGTGCCCGGACGGGTTCTCAGTTCAGCATCAGCCGCGACCCCAGGGAAGGGGTGGAGGAGTGGCGATTATAGCTCGCCAGAACCTTAATCCTTGAAGGAGCCCTGCCCCGGAGATTGTTGGGTGTGAGACGCTCCTTCTGAAGTTGGACTTAGGGGTCCAGGTGGGCCTTTTGCTAGCGTACCTGCCTCCTAGCTACGTTGCAAAGGCCCTGCCTGTTCTGCTCGAGGCGGTAGCAGGGCTGGCGATTGAGTTCCCCAGGTTGATGGTGCTGGGGGACTTTAATTTGCCATCGCCCTGTGAAACCTCGGAGGCAGTCCAGGAGTTCATGGCTTCCATGACAACCATGGACCTGACCCAAGTAGTTCAGGGTCCAACTCATGAGGGAGGTCACACGCTTGACCTTGTGTTTCTTTCGGGGCAGTGGAGAGATGATCTGAGGCTGAGGGGTTTAGTCACAGTACCCTTGTCGTGGTCAGATCATTTCCTTCTGAGGTTGGATTTCATGGCACCACTCCTCACCGCAAGGAGGCGGGGCCGATTAAGTGGTTCCGCCCCAGGCGCCTAATGGAATCTGAAGGATTTCAGAGGGAACTTGGGGAAATACCTGACTCCCTGGTACACGATTCATCTGAGGCTCTAGTGGCTGCCTGGAATCGGGCGGCAGCGGGGGCTTTAGATCGGATTGCGCCTTTGCGGCCTCTCCGTGGTAGCGGATCCCGGAGGGCTCCTTGGTTTACTGAGGAGCTCCGGGAGATGAAGCGCCTAAAGAGACGCCTAGAGCGATGATGGAGAGCCAGTAAAGCTGAGTCTGACCGGACACTTTTAAGAACTTGCATTAAGTCTTACTTAGTGGCGATAAGGGCGGCAAAATGCTCGCATTTTTCCGCTCTTATTGCGTCCGCCGACTCCCGCCCAGCCGCCCTGTTTAGGGTGACTCGCTCCCTCCTAGCCAAGGGGGGAGTTGAAGATCCCTTGCAGGGCAGAGCTGAGGAATTTTCTCCGTTTCTGGTGGATAAAGTCGTTCAGATTCTGACAGACCTGGACTCCATTTGGACAGGGCAAGCCGAGATGACAGGGGCGAGTCTTAGTCCTGTTATATGGGACGAGTTTGAGCCTATCACTCCTGAGGATGTGGACAAGGCCATAGGAGCGATGAGCGCCTCCACCTGTTTATTGGACCCGTGCCCCTCCTGGCTGGTCTCTGCCAGCAGGGAGGTGTCACGCGGCTGGCTCCAGGCGGTTGTGATCACTTCTTTGAGAGAGGGATCCATCCCACAGCCTTTAAAAGCTGCGGTGGTGAGGCCCCTCCTCAAGAAGCCTTCCCTGGACCCAGCGGATTTAAAAAACTTCCATCCAGTCTCCAACTTACCCTTTTTGGGTAAAGTTGTTGAGAAGGTGGTGTCGCTCCAACTCCTGCGGCTATTGGAGGATACTGATTATCTGGATCCCTTTCAATCGGGTTTCAGGCGCGGCTACAGTACGGAGACTGCTTTGGTAGCGCTGATGGATGATCTCTGGCGAGCCCGGGATGGGGGTTATTCCTCCATCCTGGTGTTACTTGACCTCTCAGTGGCTTTCGATACCATTGACCATGGTATCCTTCTGCGTCGTCTTGGGGAGATGGGAGTGGGAGGCACTGTTTTACGGTGGTTCTCCTCCTACCTCTCTGACAGGACGCAGTCGGTGTTGACAGGAGGACAGAGGTCGGCCCCTAGGCCCCTGGTTTGCGGGGTGCCACAGGGCTCGGTCCTCTCGCCCATCCTGTTTAACATTTACATGAAACCGCTGGGTGAGATCATCCGACGACATGGGGTGAGGTATCAGCAGTATGCTGATGATACCCAGTTGTACATCTCCACCCCGTGTCAATTCAGTGAAGCAGTTGATGTAATGTGCCGCTGCCTGGACGATGTGAGGGTCTGGATGGGAGTGAACAGACTCAGGCTCAACCCAGACAAGACTGAGTGGCTCTGGATATTGCCTCCCAAGGACTATGTCGACTGTCCCTCCTTGGTTCTTGGGGGAGAAAAATTGAATCCCTCAGAACAGGTTCGCAATTTGGGTGTCCTCCTAGACCCACAGCTAAAATTGGATCAACACCTTTCAGCTGTGGCTAGGGGGACCTTCGCACAGATCCGTCTTGTGCACCAATTGCGACCTTACTTGGAGAGGGAGGCCTTGCTCACAGTCACTCATGCCCTTGTCACCTCACGGCTAGACTACTGTAACGCGCTCTACATGGGGCTACCCTCGAAGAGCATCCGGAGACTCCAGTTGGTACAGAATGCAGCTACGCGAGCTGTAGTGGGTGTACCAAGATACACCCACGTAACACCTCTCCTTCGCCAGCTGCATTGGCTACCAATTAGTCTCCGGTTGCAATTTAAGGTGTTGGTCGTTACCTTTAAAGCCCTACATGGCTCAGGGCCAGGTTACCTGCGGGACCGCATCCTACCACATACCTCCCTAAGACCGGTTAGGTCCCACAGAGAGGGCCTCCTCCGGGTCCCGTCGGCCAAACAATGCCGACTGGCGGGGCCTAGGGGGAGGGCCTTCTCTGTGGGAGCCCTGTCCCTCTGGAACCAACTTCCACCGGAGATCCGGACCATCCCCACCCTGCTGGCCTTCCGTAAAGCCTTAAAAACATGGCTCTTCCGGCAGATGGGGTGAATAGGATAATCAGATTCCCCCTGAAAGTTGTGTTTATAATGTTTTTCTTTTTAATTATATTTTAATTTAAATTATGATTATTGTTTTTAAATGTACGCTTCTTATTCATGCTGTACGCCGCCCTGAGTCCCACAGGATTGGGCGGCCTATAAGAGCGTCTAAATAAATAAATAAAATAAATAAATATATTTTAGTGTGATAAATATTAAGATTGCTTGAGATATCTTTGCTTTTGAATGGGCTGATACACACAGGAATCAGCAATATAATGGTGTGTTTTGCCACAAGGGTTTTCAGAGAGTCTTGATTTGCTGGGAAACTTCAGCCCATCTGAAGGTTTGCAGTTGTTGCAGTATGTGAATGATTTGTTGTTAGGAGAGGTAGAGAGAAGTACCAATGAGTTGTTGAAGTTTTCCCCATTTCCCTTGCAAACTGAGGCAAATATAAACAGAGATATTTGGTTTTTCTGAAAGCAAAAGGAAGCAAAGGGGGAAGAATGGAGCCCTTTTAAACAACTGATTGCAATCAGACTGTGTGTGTGTGAGAGGGGGGGGGAGGAAGGAAGGAAGGAAGGAAGGAAGGAAGGAAGGAAGGAAGGAAGGAAGGAAGGAAGGAAGGAAGGAAGGAAGGTAAAATCAGGAGGGAGGGAGGGAGGGAGGGAGGAGTAAGGATGTGAAGGGGGTTCAACTTCTGTGGAAAATAGGTCCAAATGGCTCTTTGAATGTTTAAGGTGATTAGGAGACTGGAGGCTAAAACATATGAACCCTAATCCTCTTGTGGTCAAAACACAATTCTTTTAACTAAACAATCAAGGATTTGAACACATGTTGTTGCTGCCATGAATTATCAGGACTAAGGAGGAAAAGAAAGAGAAAAGAAAAAGAAAAGAGATGAAAGAGATGAGTGACAGGAGATGAGAGAGAGAAAGATGAGAGAGAGAGAGAGGAGAAAGAGAGAGATAGGGAGAAAGAAAGAGAAAGACACAGAGAGAGATACCTGTTTAAAAGAAAATAGAAAAATGGCTCTTTGAGTGTTTAAGACTGCAGACCCATGGGTTAGGCAAACACCATGGTCGTTAAGTGAACCTTGTGGTCATTAAGCAAACACTGGTTGTTAAATGAGTCCATTTTCCCCTATGGGCATTTTTAACCGAAAACCAGAAGAAATTGTTGGGAATTGGCAAAAACATAGAAAACCTCAGTCACATGACTGTGTGGGATGTTGTAACTGGTCATAAATGTATGCGCACGTGTGTACATGTGTGTATGCATAAGGCTGTCAAAACTCAAAAAACAGGTCAAGTAGCTCTGAGGTGGTCAGTCATAAATTTGAACACTTGCTAAGCAACCGGCCATTAAGCAAGGACCACTTGTATTTGGTTTGCCTTAAGGGTTCAGAGCTGTATGGAATCTGGTTTCTTTTAATCCTTTTAATCTTTCAAAGAGCTGAAGTGGTGCAGTGGTTAAATGCAGCCATTGCAGGCTGACTGCTAGTTCAACAGTTCAGCTGTTCAAATCTCACTAGGCTCAAGGTTGACTCAGCCTTCCATCCTTCCGAGGTGGGTAAAATGAGGACCCAGATTGTTGGGGGCAATATGCTGAACTCTGTAAACCGCTTAGAGAGTGCTGTAAAGCACTATGAAGCGGTATATAAGAAAAGTGCTATTGCTAAGTGCTATTGGGGGATTGTAAAATGTCCGGATGTAGGGGAAACTAGGATTGTGACCACTTAGCCACACCCATCCAGTCACATGACCATGAAGCCAGGCCCGCCCAGTCACATGACCATGAAGCCACGCCCACCATCACATGACCACCAAGCCACGCCCACCCAGTCACATGACTGTCAAGCAATGCCCACAAAATTAAGCCACGCCGATAGAGTGGTAGTAAAAAATTTAGGAACCCGCCACTGATCAAAATGGTTTCTTACCTAAAAGACAGATAAGGGACAATATGAGAATTATATTAAACACATTGGAATACTATGAAACCCACCCAGGGAAACAACTTGGACTACTCTTCTTAGACGCACAGAAGGCCTTTGATAATGTTAATTGGAAATTTATGATAACACAATTAGAAATGATGAACTTTGGAGAAAATTTTTTGAATATGGTAAAAACAATTTATAACAAACAAACAGCGAAAGTGATGATAAATGGTGAATTAACAGGAAAAATTAGGATAGAAAAAGGCACTAGAGAAGGATGTCCCTTATCACCATTATTATTTATCTTAACACTGGAAATACTAAACAGGAAAATAAGGGAAGACAAAGAAATAACAGGAATGAAAATTAAAAAAGAAGAATATAAATTAAAGGCCTTCACAGATGACTTAGTATTTATTATGGAAAACCCATTGGAGAGTGGACCAAAAGTTTTGAGACAAATAGAACAATATGGAGAAGTGGCGGGAGTAAAAGTGATTAAGGATAAAACTAAAATGATAGTGAAAAATATGACAGACAAACAAAAAAGAAAGTTAGAAGAGAAAGTAGATATTCAAATAACGAAAAAGATAAAGTATTTGGGTATCTACTTAACTGCAAGATGTAGAACGATAAAAGAAGATAACTATATTAAATTGAAAAAGCAAATTGAATTGGATCTGGAAAAGTGGAAGAAAATACAAGTATCACTAATGGGTAGGATTGCAATAATAAAAATGAATATTTTACCAAAAATATTATATCTATTTCAAACAATTCCTATTAAATTAGAGAAAATCTTTTTTGAACAATTAAATAAGATAATACGAAAATTTATCTGGCAAAGCAGAAAAGCTAGAATTTAAATGAAACGGTTACAAGATGCAAGATTAAGAGGTGGACTTGGTGTCCCTAATTGGGAATTGTATTACCAAGCAGCGCTGCTGACATGGTTAAAAGAATGGATTTTATTGAGAAATACAAGGTTACTAACTTTAGAAGGCCATGATCTACAAATTGGTTGGCATTCCTTTCTGTGGTATGGAAAAAGTAAAGCACATGCATATTTTCAAAATCATTACCTAAGGAAAAGTCTGTTAGCAACTTTGGAAAGAGTGAAACGGAAGCATTACATGAAAATTCCAATGTGGCTTTCAACAATGGAAGCACTTGCACATCCAAAAATAACAATTTTTAAAAAGGTTGAAAGATATAAAGATATATTAACAGAAAAAGGAGATCTAAAAACAAAACAAGAACTGGAAAAATAAGAAATAAAGATGGTTTGCTTTACACATTTACAAATGCAATCAAGATACAAAAAAGATAAACAAGAAGGTTTTATGATGGAATCCTATAAATTAGATGAGATTTTAACAGGCAAAGATGAAAAATGATTAAGAGATTATATGACTTTTTGTTAGAAATGGAGTTAGAAGAAGGAATTGTAAAAGAAACAATGATAATTTGGATGAGAAATTTTGGTTATACAATAGAATTGGATAAATGGCAACGAATATGGAAAGAAATTATAAGCTAACCAAATCAACAGCATATAAAGAGAATATTTACAAGATGTTTTATAGATGGCACATGTCACCAGAAAGACTATCAAAAATATACAAAGATAAATCATTGAAATGTTGGAAATGTCAACAGACATCAGACTCCTACTACCACATGTGGTGGACATGCACTGAAGCGAAAAAATTTTGGATTAAGATACAGACTTGGTTAGGAAAAATGATGAAAAAACCAGAATTGAAACCGGAAATTTTCCTATTGGGAATTGTGTCAGAAAATTATAAGATAGAAGAAACATATTTGATGATACATATAATAACAGCAGCGAGGATTGTATTTGCACAAAACTGGAAAGCAGGAAAGATTCCAGAGGAAGAACAGATAACAAAGAAGATTTTGGACTGTGCTGAAATGAATAGATTAACATCAAGATTAAATGATAAAGAAGACTCTTTGTATTACAAGACATGGGGGAAGTTTTATAAATGGTTTGAAATTGAATATAAATGAAGAAGGTTAAATGAGAAATGATTTAACCTAGATGTAACACTTACAAAGAAAATAGGGGGTTGGGAGGGAAGGGGGGAAGGGGAGGGAAGGGAAGGGGGAGGGAGGAAAGAGGGGGGAAACCAAAACTGGTAGTATATTGATCAACAAACACATAAAAAGGGGAAAATTAAATGGAGAAGTTAGGAAAGGAATAAAATGGGAAAATATGAGATGAAGTAAAATAAAAATAAAAATTCAGGGTTGTTGAAAATTAGATTATTGATGAGAAAATACAGCACAGAAGGAGTGGCTAGGTAGAGGGATAGGGAAGAGGAGAAGGTAAGAGAGAGGTAGAGAAGTAGGAGAGAGGGTAGAAGGGGTTGTAGAGGAGAGAAGAGGAGAGAGAATAAGGAAGTGTAGAGGATGTGAAGAAGGAAGGTGGAAGGGTAGGGCTGTAAAAGATTGAAGAGGGGGAAAAACAACCCTGAATTAAATAAAGCATTAAGGAAAATATGAGAAATGTATATATAAAATAAGAATGGAATGTATAGAAAAATGAAATGAAAATGAGTCTATAAATATGTGTATTGTCTGTGTGGAAATAATAAAAAAAAATTGAAAAAAAGAGAGAGGAGGTAATAGGGAGCAGAGATTACGGTAGGTGGAATTGTGAGGAGAGTGCAAATAACATTCTTAAAAGGAAGAAAAGGAATTCAGAAGAAAAGAATTTATATGTATAAAAATAAAAGAAAGAAAAGGAGAACGTTAAGAGAAGAAGGGGAAAGGGAAAAACTCACAAGAAGTGGAATTTTTGAGAGACTAAAGGAGAATGGATGAAGAGGGAAGGTTAATGGAATGGAAGAGGGGTGATAAGATATATGTTAATAGTCTTATTTGTATCAATGGTATTAACTGTGTATAATTAATTATGGTATAAGGTTTTTATGGAAGAGTGGTATATGATGATATAATTATGAATAGTGATGATGTAAGCTATATTACTGTATATTAAATGCAATTGTTGGAATGTGATAAAATTTGCACAATTATTATGTTAGAAGGTTTTTTTATAAGTCAGTAATTTTATATCAGATTGGTGCATGATAGTTAAAATTAAATCTTGACGATGAAAAAGATGATGAATTAAGTGAATTGTTGGAAGGTTATATAATTTGAATTATTTTTTTATAAGATTTGTTTTTATATAAGATTCGTATAATTCATAAATTTGATTTAATGTTGAAAAGGATTTAGATAATTACTGAAATTGTTGGAATGTTATCAGATTTGTATAAATATCATTTTCAAAGGTTTTTATATAAGATTATATAATTAATAAATTCCGTGCAGGTGCAGAGGTGCAGAGACAAAGGATGACCTTGGCTTTCTAGAAAGAATTTGTTATGGCTACATACTAACAACCTCATACAATTCCCCCTCCCATTTTCCCACAGTAAAAAATGCATAGTGAAATAGTATAAAGTGAATCAGGCCAAAGCTCCCAATAAAATGGCTTTGGCCTGACAGAGTCTTCAGCCGACTTTCGGGCCTATATCTCTCCTTCTACGAGGCCTCCGGGTGGGAGGCCCACGAGAAAGCGCCTGCTAGATTCTCTCCGGCTGCTTCTCTCTGCTGTAGTGTGGCATCAGCATTTGCGCGGCATCAGCATTCCACCTCGGTATATTTGCGCTAGCCGGTGGCACAAGACAACCCTCGTCCCCTGTCGCTTGGGACTTGGAGCGGTAAACGGCGTCTGGTCCAGGGAGCAGCCGGAGTTTGCTGTCAATTGTGGATGCTAGCTTGGCCCGCTGAAAAATCTCATCTCTCGAGGAGCCCAGCCGGTGCCCAGCAAAGAAGGAAATTTCAGCCCATCTGCCCCACAAGCGAAGTGAGTGGTGTGAACAAGACCGCTCAGCAACAGCAGGTTGAATGGAGGAGGGGTGCCAGGGGTGGGGGAACTCTCTGCCCTCCCCTCGCTTTCCCTCCGTGCATGAAGACGAACTGCCACCTGCCCTGAACTCCTTGCCACTCCCGCACTAACGCCCTGGCCCCTCTCAACCGCACTTCTTTGCTGGATGCTGCCAGTGGCTTCCAGGCTGGAAGGTACCACTGGTGCCCAGCAAAGAAGCACAGTTGAGTGGGGCCAGGGCAGTGCAGCCTATTATACAGATGGGCCTCGTGGTGGTGGGCTTCGCTGCAAACCAGCGTCCCTGCCCGACCCGACTGTGGGCTTTGCGATGCAAAGTTCCAGCTGATCCACCCCACGGTGTGAATGAGACAATCGGCTGTGCCCCCTGCCCGGCCTTCCTCACCGGGCGCTGCACTGGCAGCTCTGCCCTGCCCAGCTCCACCAGCCGCCACTTCCCGTGAACTTCCTGGGAGACGGCCAGAGCAAGGGGCGGGCAGGAGCACGCATTGACCCGGCTGGCGCTCAGCTTACCTTCCTGGCGAGGCTTGGAGACCACCCGGCATGCCCATCCGCTGGCTCTCCAGGCAGCACCACTATCTCCCTGCCCCGCCATGGCACCCACCAGCCCAGGAGCCTGAGGCCGGCGGAGCTCCGTAGGTGCGCACCCCTAGGAAGGAGAAGAAAGGAAAGGAAAGGAAAAGAAGCAAAGAGAGCAGAACATTCATTTTTGAAATCTAATTTTAATAGTCTATTCACCCCACTTAACATGAGGTGTATACAATCTGTAGTATCCAATGCAGTCTTTGTTGTACAGGACAATATTCTTCTTTGCTGTTTCATGTATATCATATCATATCAAATCATATCATTCATATCATTTTATACACGACACAAACTTTTGCTGTTTTTCTTGCTCTTGTATCTTACTCTACCCTTTCAAAAATGAAAAAAGAGTTCAGTCTGATCAGCCTTTTAAGTGGAGTTTTTGTGCTAAGAATGCAAGTTTATAGTCCTTAATACAGTTTCACCCAACAATGCTTGTAAATTTCATCAAGTACAAGTTTTAGGGAAAAATAGTATCAGAATTGTTTTCTAGAGTCACCATACAACTTCCATTCCCAAACCTTCTCTTGGTTACTATCAATCGTTCCAAGCATCACTCCTTCCTATTGCTAAATCAACAGGAGATTAGGCAATAAATTCAGATATCTTCCCGTACGCAGAGCATCTGTTTAAAGCTCTGAAAACTTGAATGAAATTTCAGTGGTTTCATGATTCTTCATATCAGGTGTTCAGAGCTAAATAACAAATCTAACTTATAAATTTGATGTTTTGCTGATAGATTGTGGTCCCCTCTTAGATTTGAAGATCTGAGATTAGCTAGACTGACATGCTTCTCTCTCTCTCTCTCTCTCTCTCTCTCTCTCTCTCTCTCTCTCTCTCTCTCTCTCTCTCTCTCTCTCTCTCTCGTTCTCTCTCTCTCCCGCTCCCGCTCCTGCTCCCTGCTTGCCTGTTCTCTGCCTGCCTAACTATTTGTTTTTCTTGTATCTTCAATTCAATAAGGATGAAAATTCTTAAGGCAAAGGCTGGGCCATTTGGTATGTAAAAGCCTCAATACTTTTTATAGCTAAAAATGACCTTTGGGCTTGGAGGAAAAATCAAACTACTTTGAATTAGAAATCAGAAAGTTCAGCAGGTTATTTGTTTTGAGCTCTTACAAAGCCACACCTCTCCTGGTGTGATAGGCTACTTCACTAGAACTAATTGATTTCAATACACACCGTCAGCCAACCAGAACAAATATGCAGTTCATCCCTGCTAGATAAACAGTAGCATACGAACAGTAATCAAGCTGTTTGGGGTTATCCTGGAAACTTCAAGTAATTAAATAATGAGTCATCATAAAAACATTTCATAAATATTGCTTTGCTTTTGTATTCTATATTTGATTCTTCAAACTCCGCCTACATTCCAGAATCTATTGTATTTTCTGTTACTATGTACAGAATCCTCATTTTCAAATGTTTAAGCCTATCCCAACATCTCTCTCTCTCACACACACACATAAATACACTCAATTCCCATGTGCCCATCCATATTGGGATTCGTTTTCTAGAATAGGGTCAGTTCCTACCATTGTTCTGTGAAAATGAGTACCTGTCTGTCATTGTTGAGTGTGATATTGCTTAATATCATCCAAAATGCAGCTTCTAGACAGGCACCTCCTCAGGGCTTCAGATATGCCTCTTACGACGTGATCATCCCAAGGAAGCTGTCTCCCAAGTATGGGCAAGAAGAACTCCAGGATATGAGTTACCTCCTGCACATTGAAGGAAATCCCCATGTGGTGTTCCTCAGGCAAAGAAGGAACTTCATCCCTAAGGTCTTTCCTGTCTTCACCTATGATACAGCAGGAGATCTCCAAGTGAATCATCCATTTATCAAGGATGACTGTTTCTACCATGGATTTATACAGAGAAAGTCCTCTTCTCGAGTCACCCTCAGTACATGTTCAGGAGGACTGAGAGGTCTCTTGCAAATGGAAAATAAGACCTATGAAATTGAACCAGTCCAGGAATCTTCTACCTTTCAACACGTGGTGTTTCGGTTAGAAGTAGAGGAAGGGGCTCTCCGAATGGCTTGTGGAGTAGGAGAGGAAGAGCAGAGACACCAACAGGACATAATTCCTGAAACAGAGAATCTTGGAAACAAAGAGGTTTTTGGAAAATTCTGGTGGCCACATACAAGATATGTTAAGGTAGCAATTGTGATTGATCATCAACTATATTTGTACTTTCACAGAAATGAATCTTTTATTACGATGCATGTTCTAGATATTGTCCACACTGCAAATTCATTCTATGAGCCTCTTTCTATTCATTTGTCAATAGCAGGATTAATGATATGGTCACAATACAACCTCATAGCTATTACCTTTTCACCAGAGCTCACACTTTTATTTTTTAATAATTGGAGAAGAAACAATCTGCTTCGCATTTTAGAAAATGATGTTGCTCACTTATTTGCATATCAGAACTTTGGGACAACAGCAGGACTTGCCTATGTTGGAGTTATATGTGACAGTCAGTGGGCTAGTTCCATTGAATCATATATAATTTCCAGTTTGTTTTTGATTTCTGAAATATTTGCCCATGAACTGGGACATGTTCTTGGAATGAAACATGATGAACAATATTGTCATTGTGGAAAGGATAAGTGCATTATGGCACCATATGCAGTAGAAACTGATAAATTTAGTGACTGCAGTTACAAGGATTATTTCCACCATAGAAACACTGAGTGTTTATTTGTCCCACCAGACACTAACACAATATTTAAGTTTGAATTCTGTGGTAACAAAAGAATGGAAAAGGGAGAGCAGTGTGACTGTGGGTCAGAAATACAATGCAATTCAGATCCCTGCTGTCAAGCTAATTGTCGCTTGCGCCCTGCGGCTGTTTGTGCCTTTGGACTGTGCTGTGCTAACTGCCAGTATCGTCAACGTGGAACTGTTTGCAGAGAGAAGATTGGTAGTTGTGATCTCCCTGAATATTGCAATGGGACTTCAGAGCAGTGTCCAGAAGATATGCATGTGCAAGATGGTGCCGTGTGTAATGATGGTGTGTATTGTTATCATGGGAACTGCACGACTCATGATGTGCAGTGCAAAATGATATTCGGTAGTGGAGCAACAGTCGCTTCTGAAGTTTGCTTCAGACAAGTGAATAATAAAGGTGATCGCTTTGGCAACTGTGGACTTAAACAGGGAATTTACAGGAAATGTGATACTGGGGATAGCCTGTGTGGCCGTATCCAATGTAAAAATATACAAATGCCTTCTTTGGAGGATCACAGTACAATAATTCATACTTCCACCGGAGTTAATCAATGCTGGGGCACTGACTACCACACTGGGATGAAGGTAAATGATATTGGAGCAGTGAGAGACGGCACTCCTTGTGGCAATAACATGATGTGTATTGAGGGTAGTTGTGTTAATGTGTCCATTTTGAAATATGACTGTCATGTCACAATGTGCCACAATCGGGGCGTTTGTAACACTCTCAAACACTGTCACTGTGATGCTGGATGGGCCCCTCCAGACTGTAGAAATAAAGGCAATGGAGGTAGCATAGATAGTGGGCCACCTCCAGGTACAGTTGTTGGAGATAATATGAAAATATCAGTTGTAGCTGGAATACTCTGTGCTTTTTGTCTTCTAATTGTTTGTGCTTGCTTGGTTATCTGTTTCAAGGATGGACAAAGAATCCAATCACGATAAATTACGGAAAGAGTCCATGCTACGAAATCAAAAGATGAAGGAACACCACTGTAACTCACCCTTGCTAAGAATGCACAATACATCCTGTATAAGCACAAGAATTAATAGTCAAATTGAAAAACAAAGAAATTTGAAATTTCAATGTTTTAAAGATATCTCCCTGACACATTTCCTTTTGAAAAAATTTGGTTCCTTTGAAGGTGAAGAAACCTTGCGATATAGGCAAGCTCAGTTCTGTGAGAATGAGTTGAGTAAATCTCTGATTTGTAATAAAAAAAATAACTCCCCAGGATAGCCTTCAAAATGAAGCATCTGAACTGAAGATACCTCAAGCAATAGCCCTCTATACCAGCAGTACATTGGATGTCAAAGAAAGATCAAGAGGCATTGTTGATTATAGATAATTTGGGCTGCCAACACAGCACTGCACACTGACCCTTCTCTAATTCTACCCTGTTAAGATTAATGATGAAATTGTTATGGATGTTCAGTATTGTGAAGCCTCTCAGTGACTATTGGAGAAAGACATCTTCAACATGGTCCTCTGTGTTAGTCAGTTACAACTGTTCTCATAAGTTCTACTATGATTGATCTGTTTTAAATAAAAGGTTGTTTAGGTTTTAACCCCACTGGAAACATTAGCTCTTAGTGTCATCAGTGTGCCCAGCTACAATTTCCTCACACACTGCAAAAAGCACACTGACACACATATAAGAACGGGGGAAGGAGGGAGAGAGGGAGAACCACACATTCAACAAACTCTCATAGACTTCCTCCCCTGCTATATCTGGTAGAAGAGCCCTTCATTTATCTACCACCAATTCCTCCTCTGGCTCACAGGCACAAGAAGAATCAGTCAATTTATAATGATAACTTAACAAAGAAATGGAGCCATGTTGCTTCTTTCTTCCTTCTTTCTTCCTCCTTTCTCAGGACACCTATATGGCACTTGCCCCAGATAAGTTATTTCAAAAACATACTCAAACTCAACGCACAACTGAGGACAACTCCAGTGTGTTTCCCCCTCCCTTTTCTACCTTAATGGCAGTCTTAACTTGGCAGCCCTCCCTTTTGTTTCCAAGGCTGGCCAATTGTGCTTATGTTCATCAGAGATCTGGACTACTACAAAGGAAGTCCATCAGTGAGTCAACTCCATATGCAGTGGTTGTTCTTGCACAAAGATCTGTTCCTTCCTTGATCCCTTGCTATGTGACTCAACCTGGGATGTTTCTTCTTTTTTTAAAAGCCACGTCTCTAGTGACCATGATCCCAATATGACTAGGTTTAATTGCCAGTGCTTTGCTGCCTTGTGCTCTACTGATGTATTTTTAAATTGGGGAGCAACAGGGTGTCACATCCAAAACATGCCACACTAAGTAAATGAAATGGTAATAAGGGACCGAAAAGATGATTCCTTTCTCTTTTAATGTTATATCCTTTGACTAAATTGTTATTGTGTGGAATTTGGTGGGGTTGCTATCTAACATTTGTGCAGCTTCCAAGAGGGAAAAGATGTCCTGTGCTACTTTCCACTCCCATTTTACCCCTTATTTATTCTGGGACATGACAGGAATGCTATCCACAAAGATTATTCAGATGTATGAGAACGACTGACATGTCTTTCTGTATATTTAAAAGTATGACAAGTGCCTGAAGGAAGCTCATTAAACTAACATGTGGGGTCAAACAGGAGGGGATGATACACACTTGGTACTTCCAGTAAGATAGTTCACATAGCCAGTTCTCGATAGACTATTCCTGGTCATGAAGAGAGAGCAAATGAATTGGGAATTTAGTATCAGTCCTGGTATTTGCCAGTCTATTCCTGTTGCAGGTTGATGAATCAACATTTGGGCAAGTGGATGGGGGCCAGCCTTAGGGTTCATTCCAAATCTTTCTTAGTAAAATTCTCTAGAAGGAACTACGGGGAATAATAAAACTCTGCAAAGAGATAAAGATAATAATCTTTTTAAATCATTATTAAATCTTTTATATTGTTTAGTGGTTCTTGACATGTTGTACGCCGCCCTGAGTCCCCAGGGAGTAGGGTGGCATATAAGAACTCTAAAATAAATAAATAAATAAATAAATAAATAAATAAATAAATAAATAAATAAATAAATAAATAAATAAATAATAATAATAATAATAATAATAATAATAATAATAATAATAATAATAATAATAATAATAATAATAATAATAATAATAATAATAATAATAATAATAATAATAATAATAATAATAATAATAATAATAATAATAATAATAATGGCACAAACCAGCAGTGGTAATTCCAGTGGTGATTGGAATACTGGGTGCTATCCCAAAAGCACTGGAATTACATTTAAAACAGCTCAAAATTGACAAAATCACCATCAGTCAAATGCAGAAAGCCGCACTGCTCGGTTCCGCACATATACTTCGAAAATACATTACGACTTCCCAGGCCCCTGGGTGGGGCTCGACTAGTAATCAATGCCAAATCCGGCGAAACAACTGGCCGCTGTGATACAATTGAATAATAATAATAATAATAATAATAATAATAATAATAATAATAATAATAATAATAATAATAATAATAATAATAATAATAATAATAATAATAATAATAATAATAATAATAATAATAATAATAATAATAATAACAACAACAACAACAACAACAACAACAGTAGTAGTAATAGTAATAGTAATAGTAGTAATAATAATAATTTTCTAACAGCAAATGGGGAGAACATTGGTAAAGTAAACATCAGACAAGGAATCTTCCAGGGGGACTCACTTTCGCCACTACTGTTCAACATCACATTAATTCCACTGACAATAATCCTATGAAATACAAAACTGGGATACCAAATCTCAAGCCAACATGGCAAAAGAAACCATCTACTATACATGGATGACTTAAAACTGTATGCAAAAAGTCCTACAGAACTTGAATCAATACTCAACACAGTCTAACTGTTCAGCAGTGACATCAGAATGAACTTTGGACTTGAAAAATGTGCCATATTATCCATGGAAAAATGGAGAAAAAAAGAAGGAATAGAACTGGGAAATGGAAGCATTATGAAAGCATTAGCAAAGAATGATGGTTACAAATACCTAGGCATATTGGAAGCAGATAACGTCTTGAATGGAAAAGTCAAAGAGTCAATGCAAAAGGAATACATCAGGAGGGTCCTCAAAATACTAAAATCAAAACTGAATGCTGGAAACATAATTAAAGCATTAATACATGGGCAGTTCCAGTGATACGCTACCCAACTGAAATAATCAACTGGACTTTGGCTGAACTGGAAAATTTGGACAGGAAAACATGTACACTTTTGAATATGTACCACACTTTACATCCATGAAGTGACGTTGACAGGCTATACCTGACAAGAAGAATAGGTGACAGAGGGCTATTGCAAGTCCATCAAACTGTAGAAGAAGAAAAGCAAAGTTTGAATGACTATGTGAACCAAAGTACAGAAAAATTGCTGCAGGCTGTGAAAATGGAGAACATTATTAAAACAACAGAAATAAAGGCAGAATATAAGGAAAAACAGCTAGATGACAGATTAAATAAATGAAAAACCAAAGCTTTGCATGGACAGCATTTGAAAAACATTGAAGGAAAATAACAACTTGACATGGGCATGGCTTAAGATGGGAACCATCAAGAAAGAAACGGAAGGTTTAATACTCGCTGCTCAAGAACAAGCACTACAAACAAAGTGCTACATGAAAGCAAAGATACAAAAAACCACCGACAATCCAAACTGTTGACTTTGCAATGACAAAGTTGAAACTGTTTTACATTTAATATGTGAGTGCAGCAAAATCGCGCAAACTGATTACAAAGCTAGACATGACCGAGTTGCTAAACTAATCCACTGGGCATTATGTAAAAAATGCAACTTACCTGTATCCGAAAAGTCATGGGAACACAAAGTGGAAAAAGTTGTCGAAAATAAGAAGGTGATGATCTTGTGGGACTTTTGAATACAGACGGATCATCATTTAGAACACAACACCCCAGATTTCACAGTTACCAAAAACCGAAGTGTACAATTTATTGATATCGCTGTACCAGGAGATGCCAGAGTCGAAGAAAAAGAATTAGAAAAAAATCACAAAAGATCGCAACCTGGCCATCGAAACTATCCGATTATGGATGAAACATGTGATAGTGATACCCATTGTCATCGGTGCACTTGGTATCATGTCCAAGAATTTTACACAGTACATCAAGAAATTGCAGCTTCCTGCAATAATACCAGCAGAACTGCAAAAAACTGCGCTACTCGGAACATTGTATATTTTAAGAAAATACTTGGTCGATACCTAGGATGATGGCAGCAACCCGTATCAACCATCAGTGCCAGTTAATAATATTTGTGATACATTTTTAAATGTTCATTTGACTGAGTTTCATGTTTAATGAATAAAGTATGTAATAATAGTAATAATAATTATCGCTTTGGCAACTGTGGCCTTAAACATGAAATTTACAAGAAATGTGATACCTATGTGGCCGCATTCTGTGTAAAAATATACAAATGCCTTCTTTGGAGGATCACAACATAATAATTCATACTTCCACTGGAGTTAATCAATGCTGGGGCACTGACTATCATTCTGGGATGAAGGTAAATGATATTGGAGCAGTGAGGAATGGTATTCCTTGTGACAATAACATCTTGTGTATAAAGGGTAATTGTGTCAATGTGTCCATTCTGAAATACGATTGTAATGTCACAATGTGCCACAGTCAGGGAGCTTGTAACTCACTCAAACAGTGCCACTGTAATGTTGGATGGACCCCTCCAGATTGTAGAAATAGAGGCTATGGAGGTAGCATAGATAGTGGGCCACCTCCAGTTATGGTACAGGCTAAAGCTAATATGAATACCTCAATTGTATCTCTATGTCCTTTTTCTCAAAAATTTTTCTACTGGCCTGGTTAACTAGTTCAAGGATGGGCTGATAATTTTGGAAAATTTCAGGCAAGAGTCCATGCTAGAAAATCAAAAGAAGAAGGAACACTGGTGTAACTCACTCTTGTTAAAAATGCACAATATGGAAAATAACAGTCAATTTTAGAAACAAAGGCATTTATAAATTAAAGATGTCCCACAGACACATTTCTTTTTGAAATGTTTGGCTTTTTCAATTGGATAAACCCTCCAATCTATGCAAAATAGAGTTAACTGAGAATGACTTGAGGAAACCTCTCATTTGTAAAGAAAAATAACTCTCCAGGATAGCCTGAAAATTGATGAATCTGAGCTGAAGGTACTTCAACCAATAGACAGCTATACCAACAGTACATTGGATGTCAAAGAAAGATCAAGAGATAACTTGGGCTGCCAACACAGTGCTGCACACAGACTCTTCTCTAAATGTGCCTCAATAAAATTATTGATGAAATTATTATGGACATTCAGTATTGTGAACCACTCAGTGACAATAGGCGAAAGACAGTGTGGTCCTCTGTATTATTCAATTACAAGTTTTCTCATCAGGTCTATTATGACTATTATGCTTTGTTTCAAATAAAAGTCTGTTTAACTTTTGAAACACCAGCATTATTGTTTGAAAGGTCAAGAGCTGAATTTAAAAAATCCTCTTCATACACAAATACCTGTATTTTTTTTTTAAAGAAAAAAGTTTTTTGTTGGGGGGAGTGGAGTTTCTAAAAGGTTTTTTTTTTTGTTGGGGGGAGTGGAGTCCCTAAGTTTTGAAGATCATTTGCATGGATATAAATTAATGAGCTCTCAATTCAGAATTGATAGCAACAGGAATAATCCTACATCTTTTTCCTGAGTCTAGCTGAGTACCTTTAGGATCACAATGATGCAATTGCTCAAAAACCAGTAAAAAGTGTTTCCATTGTGGTGGAGAAAAGGATGAATGATCAGGTGCTACCCTGGTTACTGTAGATAGTAGTATGGCCCTGATTCTCTTATCAGGCTAATGGGAAGGAGTGGTGAAAGATCTAGTGAGCAAATGGAGAAGGATTTGTTGCTTTTGCTTCTTCTTTCTTAGCATGTGTGTGAAATATTTGCATATCCTCCTCCTTCTCATTCTCATCATCATCATCACAACATTGACAGTTGATTCCCGATCATGGAATCAACATCCTTATCTAAACAGGAGAGTACATATGGAATGAGGTACATGCCCAGGTAAGTTAAGAGGGTGTCTTTTCAACCTGCCTACCCCACTAGCTACAGTAATGTTTCTCAATCTTAGCAACTTCAAGATGTCTGGAGTTCAATTTCCACAATGACTTCAACTCCCACATTTCTCTGCTAGTATGCTGATTGGGGAATTCTGGGAGTTCCTAAGCGAGAAACGTTCATCTAGGGATAAAGGTGTTGTTTTTTAAATCTAGGTCTCAAAAGGGAAAGAAAACTCCTTTGTATGAATTCAGAATATTTGTGCAGCATTTTCCCACAACCCATCCCTCCTTAATTACCGTAGGTGAAAACCAGTTTTGACAATAATTTGTAAACCCTTCCAAATGAGAAATGCCAAAATTCTTAATCATTGATAGTTGTGCATCCTTTAAAAAGCCTTTTAGTTCATCAACTCATAGAGAGAAGACTCAAAATGTTCAAATGACTTATCTAGAAAGTTGTTCAAATCAGGTCCAAAGAGGAATAAAAATAGCCCAGTGGACATGTCTGAGAAAAGCAAACATTTACTACAAAAGGCCATCTATAGGAAGTGCTAGCAACACAAGTCACCCCCTTCCTAAAATATTTTTTTTAAAAAAAGAATCTCAGAATTAGAAAGCAAATCCTGTTGATAAAGAAGCCTGACTAGATCTGCCATTCTATTCCATGTTTGATCCCCAAGCTCCACCCACATTCCAAAGGAAACCCCATTTACAGTTGCCTGGTATAGAATCCTCTTCGTCTTTGTGGAGGACATTTTGTTTACAGCCTTATAAACTTGTTCCTAGATTCTCATCAGTTGCTGGGGGCTTCCTTCTCTGAATTGAAATGTCAGAAAATGTATTTCGTATTTTAAGGGATTCCTTTCTTTGCCAGAGAGTATGAATATTCATCTTCCCTGGCTGTTGGTGACATTTTTGACGAATTTCCTGACTGATACTGCCTCTCAGAAACCCCCTTGGGGCTTTATTTATGCTTCTTATGAAATAACCATCCCAAAGTCATTAACGTTCAAATTTGGACAACAGAAATCTAAGAATATGACCTATTTGTTTCAAATTGAGGGGAGGAATCTTGTAATGCACCTTAGGCAGAAACGAGGCTTAATCCCCAAGCATCTGCCCATCTTCACTTATAGTAAAGATGGGGATCTTCAGCTAGATTATCCATTCTTCAGGGATGACTGTTACTACACTGGTGTTGTAGAGGGTGAGCCCTTCTCTCTGGCCATCATCAGCATTTGCTCTGGAGGACTCAGGGGCCTACTGCAATTTAAAAATAAGATTTATGAAATAGAGCCACTTCCAGAATCCACTACATTTCAACATGCAGTCTTTCGATTAGAAGAAAAGGTGGGAGTCGTTGCAATGATGTGCGGCCTCACACAGGAAGAGCAAAGACATCAAGAAGCCATGATCCAAAATTCTGACAAAAAACCAGACCAAAGTATATCTAAAGCAAACTGGTGGTCACACGAGAGGTATGCAGAGATTGCTATTGTGATTGATCATGAACGGTTTTTGAAATTTGGCAAAAATGAAACTCTTACTGCTATAAATATTTTGGATATCTTCTACATTGCAAACATACTGTATGAGCCTCTTTCTGTTCATTTGTCTATTGCTGGACTAGAAATATGGTCAGAAAGAAATCTTATATCAATTCATGATGACATCTTTGACACACTTGAAGAATTCACTAATTGGAGAAGAGACTCATTACTTGCTCATCTACCAAATGATGCTGGTCACTTATTTATATTTAAGAATTTCGGTCGTGCAGTAGGATTAGCATACTTAGGAAAGATTTGTGATGATAACAGTGGATCAGCTGTTGAATCATATGTTACTTCCAGTTTGTACCGTATTTCTAACACATTTATCCATGAACTAGGACATAATCTTGGCATGCAACATGACACAAAATACTGTGTGTGTGAGCGAGCAAAATGCATTATGGCCCCAGCACAAGTAATAACCGATAAGTTTAGCAACTGCAGTTATATAGATTACTTCGGACAAAGAAATTTGAACTGTTTGTTAATTCCACCAGACCCTAATAAAATATTTAAATTCAAATTCTGCGGAAACAAAGTAGTAGATAATGGAGAGCAATGTGACTGTGGTACCAAAGCTGAATGCAAGTTGGATCCATGTTGTCAATCTAACTGTACGTTACATTTAGGGGCCACTTGTGCTTTTGGACAGTGTTGTACCAAGTGTCAGTATGAAGTTGCTGGAACAGTCTGCCGAAATAAGACTAGCAGTTGTGATCTCCCTGAGTACTGCAATGGAGTTTCTGAGAGGTGTCCTGAAGATGTTTATGTGCAAGATGGTGCCCCATGCAATGATGGTGCATATTGTTATAATGGGAATTGCAATACTCATGATAGACAATGCAAAGCAATCTTTGGCAGCAAAGCAACAGTTGCTTCAGAAGTTTGCTTTAGAGAAATGAATACTCAAGGCGATCGGTTTGGCAACTGTGGCCTTATACATGGAATTTATAACAAATGTATACCTAAGAATATTCTATGCGGTCGTATCCAGTGTGAAAATGTGGAAAGCTTGCCCTCTTTGGAGGATCACACCACCATAGTTCAAACTTCCAAGGGCAATAACCAGTGCTGGGGAACTGATTACCACAGTGGGATGAAGATCATCGATATTGGAGCAGTGAGAGATGGCACTCCTTGTGGCAATGGCATGATGTGTATTAACAGGGAGTGTGTTAATGTGTCCCTCTTGAAATACGATTGCAATGTCTCAAAGTGCCATAATCATGGAATGTGCAACAATCTCAAGCATTGTCACTGTGAGCAAGGCTGGGCTCCCCCAGACTGCCGAGAGGAAGGCAATGGTGGCAGTATTGACAGTGGCCCGCCACCTCTGTATGAACGCGAGAGACTTCATCCCAAAATGAAAATTATCTTAGCAATTGTATTTCCTCTTTGTGCACTTGTCCTTTCTGCTGCCTGTTTTAGGTACCAAATTGTACATAGGATCGGAGAATCTGAGGGAAGATTTAGTCAGCAGGACTGAAAAGTGAAAAAAAAGCTCATAGTAAGACACGGAAATGAACCAGGGTTCATGTGTCAAATCTTTAACAAGATAATATTGGATAATATTGAGCAAAGAGACTGGTATCTTGTTCAGTAAGCATTGGCGTCTGTAGGGATGCCAACAGAGGTCAGACTGATGTCACCAGCATGGTACACCCATGATTCAACCCTGGTCCTTTTCTATGTGAATTGTGAAGTTGCTTGCCTGCCTCAAAGGGGCCTAGCTTGTGGTGGCACATTGCAATGTTGCTTTTGTCATTCTGGGGAAATCAGCAACTTCCTGTTTCCTGCCAATTAACTTGCCTATAACTTTATTCTCCTTTCAAAAGCCCATTCTTTGTGGAATGTTTTGTTCCACTGCTTTTGTTCCCAGTTTGGAACTGACTCTCAAAAAGACTGTTAAGAAAGCATTGGAGTGAAATGCATATGACTTCAAAGATAATGACTCCTGTGTGCAACTAATATGGGAAAGGATATGCATCTATGAAGTCACATGGAAGAAGATGCTACGGCCCTTTTCTTTGCTGCTCTGAACTGCTGGACTTTTATGTTTGGAAACATCCTTTCTCTGTGTTCAATCCAATGAGGTGAAGAAGTCCCAACGTTGGTGTGCAAAACTCTCATTGTTTTGTGATGTAACTGCTGGATAAACATGCAGGAAAGACCAGAGCTAGGGGGAGACATGTTTCCTTACGTTATCCTGGGAGTTTGGCAACCTTGTCTCTGACAGCATATGAATCTTTCTAGGCATACTTCCAAATTCTGTCTCAAGAGGTAAGGCACTATCTTCATGACTTAACATGAAAAGAATTAATAGAGAACACTGAGATCCATCATGAAATAATCCATTTCAATTCATTTTTTGAGATTTTAGAAGAAGTCCTGTCAGATAGTTCCTTGTGTGTTGGTGACAGATGACTGAAGGTGAGAATTGATGGGGGAACCGGGAGTTGTAGGGAGAGGGGCTGTAGATGCATTAGAACTACAGCTTCCAGAATTCCCAAATAACTGAACTCTAATGTCGGTATTTTTTCTCAATTTCTCCTACAGCCTTCTCAGTCTCATTTTCATCCTGGAAGAGAGACACAGATGGTTAGTCTTAGCGAAAAATTACTTTGTGTGACTTGGGCGGCCACATAATGTGTTTAATAAATTTAATTAATAAATAAATACAGCATCAGGGCACTTGAGAATTAACTTAGATATTTTGGAGAAGCAACATTCAAAGTACCACTTTAGGAAAGTTATTTTTCAGGGAATTCAATCAATTGTGCTTTTGATTACCTGTGTTTTGGCCTGTAGGTTTCGTCTCAAATTGACACGAATGATTAAAAGTCAGATGAAGTTCAGCAAAGGAATAGGAGCGTAACAAGAATTCTGGTATTCTTAATGAATTAATTTAATCCTATTTTGAAGCAAATTGATTTGAAGTTATCATCTTTCAGATAAGGTAGAGATCGGAATATAGTTAAATGTAAGATTTTGCACTTCAAACATTAACGTAAGATGCAACCCACACATTTAACTCAATGCCTCACATTTTTCTGAATGATAGAACATGACAGTATGTGCTAGTATGTACGTGTTCTCAGTAATCTAGGGAATAATAACGTATCACCACTTTAGATCCCTCCCAAGGATGTGTGTTGTAAAGAAGGTCAGTTTTTCCAGTACCTGTTGTTTTTCTGTTTTCATTTTAAAGATGCAGAAATTTTGAGGTATCTACTACTGCAGCTTGTAATAGTGTAAATTACATATTTATAATTATCTATGAATTGTAATGCAAAACTTTCTCCTAAATAAATGTTTCCTGTTGCCTTCTGGTACAAATCTGTTGTGTTTTAATTTCTGTGTTTCTTTCTTAAGAATAATTAGTTTGCACAGATTAAGGATTTTTTTCAGTTTCTGCTGTATTTCTTTATACTTGATACTTTCATTTTTGTTGGAATCAGAACGGGATTTGAACTGAAATAAATGTTAATCCATTAATCCATCTATTCATTCAGTTGTCTGCAGAACCAGTTCAGCCTTAGAATCCTATTATCTCAGTCCTGCTGGAGAAGTCCAGAAAAAAAAACCCCAGACAAATAACATCATAAATAAACAAGCACGAAAGTAATGGTTTTGGGAACCTTGCGTTATCCGATTTCTGTTATATAGCCTGTATATTATTTAGAGCAGTGCTTTCCAACCTCTTTCTTCATTACTCATTACCCACTTATCAGAAAGTCTTACTGGACTTTGAGGTCTAGTTGTAAGTCCTTTCCTTCAGCACTGTTGTAACTTCAAATAGCTGTTGAATGAATGGTCGTAACTCTTCATGTCAAATCACCATTAGTAATTTCATTGATTTTCATTGTAATGAGATACATTGAGAGATTTTCAAATATGTTTTAATATATATGGCAATCCTTTAAGTCAACTTAAATGTCCCCATTGTGATCAGTAATGAGTCCATGTGTTGTTACCCGAAGGAAAAACTCTTTTATCCAATTTTGGGTAATTTATTCAGGTTTGAGAAGCACTGACTTTGAGCATTTGTTTAATCCATTATTTATTATGTTTAGTTTTTCTTTCTCTTTTAATTGATTTCAATTGTGCCAACCGAATCTTTTTACTATGCAACAGGGACATGTTTTGAGTGGAAAATGGATATGAAATGCCTTATAAAGCTGTAAGTTGTTAATGGTGTATGAGGGTATATTAGTCATATGTTACTTTAGAATTGCTAGTTATTCAAAATTTATTAGCTATTCATCTGTATTGTGTTTTCTTCTTCTCTACTACATTTCCTTTTCTCTTTTAAATGTGTACTTACTGTATATCAGAATTATTTTTCCTTTTTTCCCTTTAAATAATAATATAAATAATTAAAATGTTAAGGAAGTGCCCAAAGTCTCCAACTCAGAAATGGTAGCAATATCACAGTAATTATGAATCTTGGTTCCTATTAGAGTATTTTTGTAAGGAAATGAACAGCCGGAAGAATTACAGCATAAAGGGGTCACAGAAAAGTGGGAAGGTGAGGAGATGGCAAGCTGAGAAATATAATGCACTTTTAAAAGAATTTAAAGGTGAGAACCAACCCCCCCCCAAAAAAAAACCTCTCACAAATTGAAAATGAAGGAAAGCAGAAATACTATATAAAACAGAAGAGAATAAATAACATTTATATTTGGATCTATTTTCCCCCAATCCTTGTAACTGCTCTTAAGGATCCATCTGTACATTTCCTCTCATCCCATTTTTCCCCCATCCCTGATCACTGGATATGTTCAGCCACAAATAACTCTTTCCCATGATCATATCGTATAAAAATAAAGATTATAAGAAAATTGATGTTTTTCCCTCATTAACTACTGGTAATTCCAAATTAATTACTTGAGAACAAGTATGTCTCAAAACAGAATGAAAAAGTACCACCTTTGTGCTATGTGATAATTGTATTCATGTTTGTATGATATGAAGTACCTTGAGGATCTTTTAGAAACATTATGTAGAAAAAATAACTTCTAAATAATTTCTACATTACTGTAGCTGTGTCTGATATTGCTTCTGAATTTGATCTGTATATTCTCTGTTCTTTTGCCCAGCAGTTTTAGTAACAGCAATTATTAAGATCTTTCCAGAAAGCTTCCTCAAAATCTCTCTGCAAGAACTATTATCAACTTAGTGGATAATTTTCCATTTGCATATCTTCTGCTCATAAACCTCAGTCTGCTATCTATTTCTTCCCATCTTCGTTTATCGTTTTCCATTACAAAAATGTCATTCATTTGCAATCAGTAAACGATTCTTCTCAGTGAAGTCATGTGGTGATGGCACTGATGAACCAGTCTTCTTCAGTATAGTGAAATTTTCAATACCCACAAGAAATGAAGGTTTCTGCATAATCCTGAATCCCAGAGTTTAAGGGCTCCAGTTAACATGGAAGCCTTCACACATTCCTCTCTACTGCCAAAGTTTACATGGGAAGCAGAATGAATAATACAAAGACAAAATCACTAACCAAGAGAAGGCACATTAAATTCAGCCATTGCTATTCTTGTTCCTAATACAAACATAGTTAAACATTCTAAATATTGTATTCTGGGTTGGCTTCACTCCATGGCAGGGATACAGTGGTTGTATCTTACAAATAAGCAAACAAATAACATTTTTCCTAAAAGGACTTTAAAATGCTGTTGATATTGTAGAAAGTTAGCACCCATCCCTCTCCTAGAAGTATGAAATATTCTAGGAAATATTAAAAAGGCAGAATATTATATTTCCCTGGATGAGAAATGGAGAAACATGTTTTTTGAGGCAGGAAGCAGAGTCTCTCTTAATAGCCCCCACAATCCTCAATAGCCCACAGATGATGTCAGCACTTAACAGATAAAGAGATGGCTAGGTGTATTCATAAGCAAATACCCTCACCCAAGATCCAACAAAGATAGGATTAGCCCTCAGCCACAATAGGAAATGCCCAGAGCCCCTTCATTACACAACCCAGCAAGATTCAACCAAGCCTAGGACACAGACAGCCCACAAAGTTAGCTAAGACCCCTGCCCCTGGGACTCTGACAGCCAATAGGATACTTGCCCTTGCCACAGGAACAGGAAGCTCAAGTTCAAAGCCCAAGAGAGGGTATAAATAACACGCTCTCTCCACTTCAGCTACCCAGGACTTCAAACCCATGTGTTCCTATTCACCATTAAACCATCCTTCCAAGCAGCCTCCATGTTTCCAGTGTCTTTCTCCCCACTTGGAACTGAACCCAGATGAACATTTCTTCCAACAATGTTTTACCACAACATTTAACACTCTGCTTCTAAACTTATGGCTGCTACCATCACTGGTTTTTGCATCATGGCTGGCTTGATGTTTAGGCTCTTTTAAATTAGCTGATAACTCAGGTTAAAAAAAACCTGTCTTTATTCTAACTGCAAAAGCATACATTGAAAGGTAATAAATAGCCAAAGAAGCTCAATTACACAAGCCTCATTTTCTTGTAAGACTTGCAAAACCTGAACTTGAGAAACCTGCTTAGAAAGGTGGCTTACCTTGATATAATATATTATAAAAAGTTATCTACAATGGTCCATTTAGACAACCCTTAGTAGAGATACTTAGAGACTAAATCCTTTCCTTGTTAGAGATGCACTATACAGGTCTCCTCTCTTCCAAATCTGCAGGAGATAGGAAGAATGGTATATGATCTTTTTTGGAATGGTAACTTCATACCATTTTTCCTCTCTGGGAAAAAGCAACTTTGATTTCAGAGAGTTGCCTCAGAATAAGATTATATGTAACCATTTGGCAACTGCAGTTTTATCATGATTGTCTGGAGTGGGGAAGGGGAGAGCAAAAAACAAAATATGTCAAAATGCTAACTCTGTGACTTACATACTTCCGCCCAACATTCAGATAAAACGCAAAAGGTGAGGACTGTATTGTAACACAGTATCATCATGCAAGTAACCACAGCTACCAATGCACTTAAAAGTAAACCTATGCTACAATATAAGACTACGCAGATTGTGTGTTATCGAATTCACTATCATAATATGCAAAAATTAAGCCATTTTGGAAGATGACACAAAGTAATTCAAACGCTAGAATTAAAATATAGTTGGGTAGAAGCCGGCACTAAGTAATAACGACCACATTGCAAGGCAGCCAATATAGTGATAGTGATAACTGCCCGCCCAGTTAGTGATAACAGCAAAACCGACTGGGCTAGCCGCTTCTGCAAGGAGAGGACCACAAGCCCCAGAATTCTTAGCGGCCGCCCTCGTTCTTCCGGTTGCGAAGCTGATGAAAGTGAAAGTGCAGCGGCAGCCGCGCCGCCGCTATAGCCGCCTCCTCCTCCTCGACTTTGGCTTGGCTGGGTTCACCTTCAAGCGCTCGCTGGGCCGAGCGAGAGGGCGCCGAACAGAGATTCCGCAGTAGAGCGCAGCATGAACGGAGGGCTGGACTATCTGCTGTCGGAGGAAGTGATCAATCTCACCCGAGGACCGTCAGGTATAAAAATCCGCCGGGGGCAACCCCGGGAACTTCCCCCGCCGCCTTTGGCTAAAGCAACTGCCCTTGCTGCCTGATGCTCCAGCTCCGGCTAGGCTCTGGGACAGGCGAGCGCCAGGCTGGGTTTTGTCGTGGCGGGGGCAGAGGGAAACTCCGAAATACGAAGGAGGCTCCCGGGGAAGCCACGCCGCTTAGCAGCAGCTCGTGTCTCTCGTCCTTTGGCCCTTTTGCTCCTGAAAAGAGAGGGAAAGGCCTTTTTGGCTTTCAGAGCTGCTTCGGATCCTCTGCACAGAAAAGGAAGCCCCTCTAGCGAAGCGCTGCAGGATTGCTTTTAAAGAGTTTAATCTTCAAAGAACAGGTTTCCCTTGAAACTGAACTCTGAGGGGTGGTGGGTTTTTTTTTTGTTTTTGGTATGTGAAAGTTGAGGCAAAAATATAGGGCCTTTTAGGTGGTGGTGGAGGCTACGTTGAGGCTGCAGCACTGTATGGAACGCCTATTATAGCACTTTTCTTAGCACTTTTCTTATATACCGCTTCATAGTGCTTTACAGCACTCTCTAAGCGGTTTACAGAGTTCAGCATATTGCCCCCAACAATCTGGGTCCTCATTTTACCGACCTCGGAAGGATGGAAGGCTGAGTCAACCTTGAGCCTAGTGAGATTTGAACAGCTGAACTGTTGAAATAGCAGTCAGCCTGCAATGGCTGCATTTAACCACTGCACCACTTCAGCTCTTTTATTAAACGAGATGACTGCAAGAAATATAGAATAGAATAACAGAGTTGGAAGGGACCTTGTAGGTCATCTAGTCCAACCCCCCACCTAAGCAGGAGACCCTACCCCAGAGATGGTGAACCTTTTTTTCCTCTGATGTCGAAAGCGCCTGTGTGCGCACTATTGCACATGCGTGTCCACACCCATAATTCAATGCCCTCCACATGCCCCTCCGTGCATGCGTGCGTGACCCCCCACATTGCCCCGCATATGTGCACACAACACCCCCCTACTCCCCCATTTCCTGACTTCCAGTGGGCCTGGCAGGCCTGTTTTTCGCCCTCCCCAGGCTCCAGAGGCTTCCCTGGAGCCTGGGGCGGGCAAAAACACCCCCCCCGGAGGCCCTCCAGAGGCCGAAAACACCCTCCCAGAGCCTCCACAGAGCCAAAAATCAGCTGGCCGGCATGCACATGCGCACTGGAGCTGAGCTAGGGCAACGGCTCGCATGCCGGCAGATATGGCTCCGCATGCCACCTGTGGCACACATGCCATAGGTTCGCCATCACGGCCCTACCCCATTTCTGACAGATGGCAGTCCAGGTTCTTCTTGAAAGCCTCCAGTACTGAAGCTCCCACAACTTCTGAAGGCAAGCTGTTCTATTGGTTGATTGTTCTCACTGTCAAAAAAATTCTCCTTATTTCTAGGTTCAGTTTCCATCCATTATTGCTTGTCTGGCCTTCAGGTGCTTTGAAAAATAGGTTGACCCCCTCCTCTCTATGACCGCCCCTCAAGTATTGGAACACTGCTATCATATCTCCCCTGGACTAGACTAGCCATGCCCAGTTCCTGTAACCGTTCTTCATATGTTTTCGTCTCCAGTCCCCTAATCGTCTTTGTTACACTTTTCTGCATTCTTTCTAGAGTTTCAACATCTTTTTTATAGTATGGTGACCAAAACTGGATTCTAGGTGTGGTCTTACTAAGGCTTTATAGAGTGGTATTAGTAACTTACGTGATCTTGATTGAATCCCTCTGTTAATACAACTTAGGTTTGCATTGCCTTTTTTGGCTGCTGCTGCATACTATATAAATATAAATCCTTCCATCCTGCACCATTCAGTCAGAACTGAAGAAGCTTCTTGGATGAGAAGCGAAACATCTTCAAGGAAAAACAAAGGCCAGTTGCCTTTTGAAAAAGCACCTTTGGGACAACCTGGATGACTGAGAATCTCCATAGACAATTCCTATTAAACGTGTCTATGGAGATTCTCAATCATCCAGGTCATGGTTGTCCCAAAGGTGCTTTTTCAAGAGGCAACTGGACGTTCTTGTTTCTCCTTGAAGACATTTTGCTTCCCATCCAAGTAGCTTCTTCAGTTCCCATTAAACTTGGAGTATGCCTACTCCAAAGTAGGCATACAGAATTTACACTATAAAGGGAAATGGAAGGTTGGGAGATGCTGGTTATGCAGAAAATGTGGGAGAGAGAATTCTATCTGAATCTCAGCCTATAATCTGATTTTCACACTGGAGATTACAAGAGTCAAGCTGGTTTAAGGACTGGTTTAAAGCAGAACAATTTGTGGTCTTCCAGATGTTGCAAAATTACCACCCTCGGAAGCTCCAATCAATTTGACTAGTGAGAACATTTTATAGGATAGCATCCTGAACTTGTTCTGGGCTCAACTCAGTTTCACAGTTGTTTGGGTATTTCTTAAAGTGATTTTCTTACTCATTACTTATGGATGATTCTCATGAAAAACAGATGATTCCTGTCTGCCCTATTCCAAGTTTATTGGAACAAAAATGTGTCTTTAATTGTAGGAGAAAAACATTTATTTTTCTCTGTGTGTACAGAGATTTGAAATGAATATATGTGATGCTTAATCTATTCAGATTTACGGGTTGCTTATGCTTGATACTGTTGTTTACTCCTTTACAGTAAAAAGTTTGATATTACTATTCACACATTTTGAAGTCAACAGTAAAATTCTCCCTGAGATCTCATTAATGCTGTGCTGCCTAGGAATAGTCTATGTTCCAAATGCAACACTCTAGGTTTCTTTGTTAAAAGAATTGATCTGGCAAGAGAAGAAATAAAGGCATTCTTGGGATTATATCCTCTAATTAAAGGGCAAACATTTTTTAAAATTCAGTTTAATCCTTGTTTGGATCAAAAGCACATGCAAGGGAAACCCAACCATGAATTATTGAGTTACTGTAGTTTTTAATTTTGTACTTTTGCTGGTTTCTTACTTTGCAGTCTGGGTAATTTGATTCATTTATTCTGTAATAAACTATGGGATGACCGTGTTTATGTTTATATTAAATACATTTATAGCCTATATTCCAATCCATGCATTTCCAAAATTGCTAAGTTTAATATCAACATTCCACTTACTCTAGTAGAATTCATGGTGTGTGTTTTTTTTAAAAGATAGCCACCAAATAACAAAAAAACAAAATCTTAAAAGTGCAATCTATAGTTTAAAAATAGCGGTACATGAAAGCCCTACTGGACATTAGTGACACCTAGTGGAATATCAAGCATTAGTCAGATCCTAGTCCAGAAATAAATGTGCCTTATAATGTCTAAATGAGGGCCTTCATGCCTGCATGTGTTTTTATGATTATTTTAATCTCTTTTAATTCAGTGTGTGTTAGGGGTCTATATATGCTGAATATTGTTTTGGTTATTATGAAGTTAATAAAGCAGTGAAATTGTGGGGAGGAGAAAGAGAGGTGAGTGACAATTGTATATCTCATCTCAAAGAAAGGGAATGTCATTTGATACTCCTGCCCCAGATTAAAGCATTTCTTAGATTAAAGGTATGCAAGAATGTAAATTTTAATCCACTGACCAGTAGAAAGAATACCTGATGTGTTGCAGTCTTAAAAGTGAATGTTTATTCTGGGATGGCAGTAACATGATTTCTCCCTACTGAATTCAACCGTATTGTTCCCAATTTCTCTAGTTGTATTGTGGGCAAAATTGGCTAGACTTTGTTTTATAATATGAAGTCATTTAACAATTTTTACTTGGGACAAATATCTTCCACCTGTATGACTCCTCTTTCCTTCTTCACAAGGCTGTTGCAAGTACATCATTGTTGCATTCTTTGGTCATCTCTGCCTTGTGTATTCATTGCCTTTAGAGATCTATTTATTTAAAACATATATCAGACCCATCACAAGACACTGATGATGCACAGCTGACCCATCACAAGACCCTCACTTGACACACGCACACCTGAGGCCCTTAAAAGAACACTGACATCCCCTAAACTCCGCTTAAGATGTTACCTAGCCTGGTAACAAAACGTTCAGAAACCAACCCACAAGCTCAGAGAACGAACCTTCACATTCATCCTACACCAGGGCTACAGATAGTCGCCACTATTGCAAAATATATATCTGCCCATCTTGTATCAAACTCTGGGCAGCTCATAACCAAAAGATAAAACATCAATGTACTATAAAAAATATTAAAATCACAAATATTAAAACCAAATCAGAACAAAAATTATGTGTAACCATAATATATTCTTCATTAGGTGAAAAATATTTACATTTTTATAGCCATTTTAATAGTTTACTAAAGTTAAATCAGATAAATGGCACACAACTTGTATCTCATATCTCACAACTTGTATCTGAAGCAACCATTTAGCCTAGTATTGCCTTATAGGGGCTAGGATACGGGTGTCAAACTTATGGTGTCACATTGCTGTCACGTGACATTTTGTGACGTTTTCCCCCTTCCCGGAGCTGGGGTGGGTGTGGCCTGCGTGTGACGCATCTGGCCCGTGGGCCACCAGTTTTAGGGACAACTCACCACAGCCAACTCCCTGCAGGACAACTTGCCTTGGAACAAGACTTACATTAATATCGAAGAAATGGTGGAATATAATAATTAAAGCAAGTATGCCAGAGGAGGGACAAAATGAAATGTGAATGACAAAAATTAAAATAATTTTTTAAATTATTTTAAATAATAAAATTGAGTTGTTGAATTGTTCTGCGGCAAATTGGTCATGGTGAATTGCCTGTGGCAAGTTAGCCATGACGAGTTGGCCATGGCAAATTGCCCATTCCGTGCCTTATACATAGTAATATTTGTGCAGTTTCAGAAAAAGGTTTTCCTAATCTAACTTGAACATATTAAGAAATTACCTTAATATGTCCTCAGCTGGCTGGAGCTGGCATTTCTTAAATCTATGAAGAAACGGGTAAAGTAAAAACACCCTTAGGTTGACTCCGAGTAGTTACATAGGCAAGTCAGTATATTTTTTTTGCATAATAGTACAAAAGCTATATTGAGTTAAAAAAAAAACTTCCCGATGTAGCCTATAACTGAATATCAAGGGGTCCAACTAAATTTAGCCTGCAGGATCAGCCAGGACATGCTGAGTGCTGCCATCCAGACTGTGCCCTGTTGCTAATGAAAATGACCAGTACTGAAAATAAAAACCAAATATGCATAGTTGCCAATTGCTGTTTACTTTGGTTCAAGAAGCTTTATTACAGTTGAAAGGAATAGTTTTCATTGTTCTGAGTTTTTTCTTTCTTGCTAGTTTTGGGCTGGGGAGTGATCTCATTTTTTAAAAAACCTTTTTCTTTTTGATCTTTTTCTTAGGCTTGGGATTTAATATTGTTGGCGGGACTGATCAGCAGTATATCGCCAATGACAGCGGCATCTACGTTAGCCGGATCAAAGAAAGTGGAGCTGCTGCACTTGATGGCCGCCTTCAGGAAGGAGACAAGATTTTAGCAGTAATTACTTTAATTCTGTCCTGTGAAATTGTTTCATGGAGGGTTGGGGGGGGGCAGGTGGAGAATGATGTAGAAACATTTACAATCTCTTCACAATGCTAGCTTGTCTCTGTAAACCCATCCAATCTGTATCACTAAGCTGTTTGAAAATTCAAGTCCAAAATTTTATTGATATGTCACTCCGTTACATATGCAGATTTCCCCAATCTAATATGGGTCTTTTCTAACTAATATTGGTATGACGGGAATGATGAAGAAAGCAGCACTTACGACATCTGGGCAGGCTTTTAACACAGCCACAGTATGAGTTTGCCTCAACCCCAACTGCCTAGAACAGTCTTTCTCAATCTTAGCGACTTTAAGATATGTGGACATCAACTCCCAGAATTCCCCAGGCAGAATGGTTGAGAAATAATGGAAGAGACTAATTTGTCTTCTGTCCAAAGGTGTGATCAAATCTTGATCAAATCAAGAGTATGTGACTTGTCTGACTAGGAAGTTTGCCTCTGGGGGAGAATAAACCTTAGTAATAAGTTGCGCCTTTTCTTGAAGCATATATGCTGCCAGAGATAACTGTATTTTAAGTATTATGCCATGGTAGCACAGTGGTTAGAATGCAGTATTGGAGGCTAATCTGATCCACAGCCAGGAGTTTGATCCTGACCGGCTCAATATGTTGATATTTGTAAACCGCTCAGAGTACTGTAAAGCAATATGAAGTGGTATATAAGTCTAAATGCTATTGCTGTTTCTTTTTTCTTGGTCCCACTATCTGTGTTTTGGTATAGCGGTCCTGGCATACCAGTCAACAGTGATATATGGCCTTTGGTCCATGAAAAAGTATAACTGTTCTCCTTTGAAATGGGCACATAGTACTTCATCCTGTGAAACTTATGCTAATTGAATTATAGGAACCTACAGCTTTTGCAGATGTGGGGTTTTTAAGCAAACAGAGCTTGAAGGAAGAGTAATCTATCATGTCCTTTTATACTAGAGTGTGGGCAACTCAGGCAAGGATCACTCTGAATATTACAATTATCTCACACGGGTAGGTGGGATTGAATTTTTCCAGGGAATTGGGATTTTTTGTTGTTGTTTTCTTTACTATGTCTATGTTGGGCGACATTCAAAATTGAAGTGTAATCTCTATCATAATGATAGGGAGGTGATATCAGTTTTCAGTAAACATCACCAGAAGGTCTAAAGGCTACAAAAAGAGGCTACAAGAGTCACAAATTACCTGCCTTTGTTTTACAGCATTATGTCTGTACATTGATTGTAGTTTTCTTTCCATTTCTTAACATTTTAAAGCTCTTTGAAGCTCTTTGGCATTCTATACTAGCTCATGCTCTTAAATACTTAGGTACCATTCTGGTTTATACTGTACACTGTTCTATGTACCGAATATATTCAGAATGCTGGCAGTTAATGAAAATATAAGGGAAAAACTCTTAAAACACTTGGAATGTGTTACTTAAATGGTCTGTACTAATTATTGTATTCTAACTAATGGAGTAGAATTATTCATTCTAATTAGGCTTTTGTGATGGTTTGGATCCAGGCAGTTTTATGGTGAGTACCTAATTGGCTTTACATTGGATTTTTTTCCCCAGGTTAATGATAAGGAGTTGAAGAACATGCTACACAAGAATGTTGTGGAACTTTTCAGGACAGCTGGTGACAATGTATCATTAAAGGTTCAGCACAGGGTATGTAGGCCCTCTTCCTTAGTTTTTGCTTGGTAGAACTAAGTGCTTCAAAGAATCTACTTCAGGAAAACTGCAAGCTACACCAGGATTGGCATGATTTGGATGAGAAACATAAACATTGATTTTGAACATGTCTACTATAAACCACTGTTTTCTAAGTTGGTGCCCTCCAGATGTGATGAACAAGCTACCGGAACTACTATTTTTCCCATCCTCAGAGTCATTCCCAATGACTCGGGGATTTTGGGGAGTTGCAGTGTATTGTATAAGAAAAGCACCATGCTGGGAAAAACTTCTTTAAACTGTTGCTGCTGCTGCCAAATAGCCCCTCCAAGTAAAATCCACAGTGTAGAAAAATTGGGATATTTATAAGGTAAGTTTGGCAAGAGGTAGAGAAGAGAAACCAGGGAGAAACGTAGCAGAATGTTGATAAGCAGCAGAAGTTGAATGTGAGCAGCATGTGTTAGATCTCCCTAATGTGGTCTTCAGTTGTGTTGGGAATGCAAATAACTTTTGTAGTCCCACACACCTGAACAAGAGTAGTCTAGGGAAGCTGGTGTACACTTGTATATGTGTTATGTAATGTAAAGTTTCCCTGGGCATTTTGATAATTTTTATGTATAGCAAATGGAGACCTTAAAGTAACCTCCCAAGTGGCAAAATGTTTTGGATTATCTATAACAATGTGCCATAGCAAAATCTTCACTGAAGGTTGGTTTGATTAATGTTGAGAGAAAGAAAGATAGCTAGCTTTCGAATTAGCAACTGCCTATAGTTTTATTAGAAAAAATTTCAGGAGAGAGAGAGATTATATAGATGTGGACGTCTGTTATTGCATGTAGTGGAGTTTTATTTGATTCTGTTCAAAGATTGCAATACACTTTGTTTGCCTGCTTGCTTTGGTGTGATTGCAAATGGAAATGATTGATCAAAATGGTGGTTAGAGCTTCCTCAATAGGGTGGGTGTGGAAAGGAGATCTTTTTAAGTTTTCCATAAACTAAGGTGAAACGTAATTCCCTAAAGGCCTCTGTCTTTTTCTCAAGCATAACATGGGAATCCCAATTATCTCATTAGGACATGCACTAGCTTTCAAAAGTAGCCTGGCTGAATACGTCCTCGGAAGCAAACTTTCAATTTTGCCAGCTTGAAGATATGGGTCGTCCTTGATTTTCTAAATTTCCTTAGAAAGTTGAACCATCTTTGATTGAACTGCTAATGCCTTTCCTCTCCTTCTGATTGCAGCTACTGCCCCAGAATGGTCCCTCAAGCCACCGAGGAGATGGAGATCCAGGAGGCGTTCCTTTGGCTATGATTTTGGTGCCAGGGCTGGCCATAGCAGCAGCAGCAACTCTATTATGGGCCTTCCTTAGATATCGACAGCGGGTGTGATGAGCATCATTTTCCAAAGATCTTGGTGTCTAGGAAGACGAATATATCTGTAAAATAATTTAAACAGAAGAAATCAGCAATCTTACTGTGGACTGACATAGGGAGAGGAGTAATAGAGAATCATTGGTCAGTGCAGCCTTCCCCAACATGGTGCCTTTCAGATGATGTTGGATTACAACTCCCATTATTTCCAAACTGGCGGGTATCACTTTGGGAAAGGCTGGAGAACACTAAACATTTTGGCTGCTTAGGGAGTTTCAAATTTCATACACTTAGAACCTGAAAACTGATGAGCTGGACAATCTGACTTCGCTGGCCCTGAAGAAAATTGGTCCGGGTTTTTTTTTTCTGATTTATTTTTTATCATGTGAGTTTTCCTGTGCTCAACGTTTTTTCCACATGTAGCTAAGCAGACCTTGTATGTTATGTCCCCTGACAGATGAGATCAGACAACTATCTGTTTTGCCACTAGTGAAACTGCTTCTGAAACATGAAGGAAACTTCAGGAGCAATTGCAGCATAGTTATGCTTTGATGTGGGGAGGGTTGGGTCTCAGGTGGAGTGAAATGTCCTTGAAAATGCAAGAAAGCAGGTTTGCATGATCGAAAGGAGTATTGTAGATTGCAGATGCAGAATCGAGAGTGAAATTGAAAAAGGGATTGGATTTTTTTAAAAATACAGATTTATCTTTGTTCCCTACGTTTTCTCAGAAGAATATTGTCCGTAATAATGACAGATGAAAGTGATAATGAAAACATCTTTCGTTAATGAGTAGAATATTTTGGCAGGGCAGACTAAACATTATTTAAATTATGGCTCAACATAATTGTATTTTTGTAGTGGTTCTCTAGCTGAAAAGACAAAACATTTCCTCAAACCTGAGCATGGAAAGATGACGCATTGTCCCTTTCGACTCTCTAAGAATAGATAATTTCAAGTATTGTGTACAACTGATGGTTTATTTTGAGCAATTGGGTAGAATGCATTGCTTTTATCTGTGGGTTGAAAGCTGTCATTGGAAAGTAGACCCTTGCAGCGTTTCCTTCCACATAACTTGTTTCAGATTGGGTAGTCAAACATATATTTTTTTTCTTAAATTGCTAAAGTGCCAGATAGCTCTTTCCAGTGAAAAGCAATATGTGTTCATGATAGCTATTTGTTTTGTTGGAGAGTGAACTACACCTCTAGAATTCTCTAGCCATGCAACAAGGCAGCAATGTTTATATAAGCAAAAGTCTGTGAAACAGTGACAAAAGCTACAATGCCTTCACTTTCTAGATGGCAAACCCTTGTATGTTGACTATCATAGAGTTGAATGATTTAAACTCCTTAAAGTATCATTGATTTTATTCTGAAACGGAATCTGTTTTTGTACTTTGCAAAGGAAAATTGATGTATGAGAAACGCATAATGCCAAAAAATGTATGTGCAGTACCTCTTGAAACTAATCTGTGCTGAATGGTGGTTTTCTTTCCAACTTTTTAAATTTCTAATACCTCTGTACAGGAGAATGCTTGAGATATGCTGGTGCCTGCCTGCCGTATTTTCCCCTTTCTATCCCTTTAGCACAGTGGTTCCCAACCTGTGGTACGTGTACCACTAGTGGTACGCGAGGGCCTTCCAGGTGGTACGCGAACACTTTCGGGGTCATGAACGATTTTTAGTTAGTTATTTTTTACTTCACAAAAATGTTTACTGCCTAACACAAGATAATCTGGCAACGATTTGCAACTGTTGCCACACGCCACCCACCTGGTCCCAGCGGCCCGAGAATCCAGTTGCTGGATGCGCGGGGCCAAAAAAGGAACGGTACAATTATGGAAATAAAGTGATATCTGATCGAATTTAGTTTCTCTGGAACCAGGTGGTACACGGTGACTGTACGGGACCTCCAAGTGGTACTCGATCACAAAAAGGTTGGGAACCACTGCTTTAGCATGGTGGAAGGAGCCTGTCCTCCCTCCAGTTACATTTACCTGGAATGTGCCCAGCCTTTCTTGAGATATAAAATTCTCATTCCTTATTGGGAACCCTATTCCAGTAATGAGGACCTAGCCACACCGGTGAGACCTCTCCAATTTGGGGGGGATTATTAGGATTGTTATGACTGAAAAGACAATTTCCACAAGTACGGTGCAATCACAACAGTATAATTTTGTGGACACATGCAAACTGGGAACTCTGATAACAGAGACTTTTAATGTGCAAGGAAGTATTATACTGTGTTTCCCCGAAAATAAGACCCTGTCTTATATTGTTTTGAACCCCGAAAAAACACGGCCTTATTTTTGGGGAGGTCTTATTATTTTGGGGCGCATGGAGCAAGACGGGGCTCCTCTTGCCGTCTTACCTGATTTCCAGCTCTGTCTCCCTAACCTTAACTAGAGGAAATGGTATTTTTGAGGGAGGGCTTATTTTCAGAGGAAGGTTTATTTTCAGGGGAGGTCTTATTTTCGGGGGAGGTCTTATTTTCAGGGAAACACAGTAGTATTGTGGATCTTCTGTGATACAGATAATTCTCGATTTATGATCACAATAATTACCAAGGTGTTCTTAAGTGAGTCATGTCTGATTTTGCAACCTTTTTTTTTGCGACATTTAAGTGAATCATCCTTAAGCGAATCTGGCTTCCTCTTTTGATTTTGCTTATCGGAAGCCAGAGAAGGTTGCAAATGGGAATCATGTGACCCCTGGGATGCTATAACAATTGTAAGTGTGATGATCGGTCATAAGTGACTTTTTTCAGTGCTGTTAATAACTGCAAGTGGTCACTAAACAAATAGTTGTAAGTCAGTGACTATCTACATTTATTAGGGCAAACTAATTTGGTTACGGTCACAGAATTTTACTGACTTCAAGTGCTCTCCACAAAGCATCACATTCAGGTAGAGCTTTCTCACTAAATGTATTGCAATAAAATCAGTATCAAATATTCCTTTGTAGAGTGGACAGTTTTTCTGCCTAATTTCTATATTTTACACCTGCTTTTCCTCTACAGTATAGTTTTATGAAGTGCTTTCCCCATATGATCTGGGGAGAAAAAAACCAATATACTAGGCAGCGTTATATTCTTCAACATGGGAGATGCACAGTAAATTCAAGAAATGAATTGTGTGAGACATTTGAGCTATTTTTGCACTTGGATTTTTCTTTGGAAGTTGTTTCTGAATTTCTATTTGCAGAAGGACACCATGCTTTCTAGTTGTATTGCCTTAGCTTTGCTGAATGTAAAACTCCCAGATCCCTTTGTTCTTGTTGTGAAAAAAACTGCAGTTCTCACAATGTAAAGATGTGCAATGTTCAAGTCATGTGTAAATCATGAAATCTAGCAGCCCTCCAGACATCCTGCCAAAATTCAGTGGTCAAATAATTTTCCTCTTATCTAGCCACAGAAATCACCTCCCCACAAAAAAGTTTCAGTAGCCAGATGGACGTCGCACTCCTAAGAAAAACATTTTAAGAAACCCTCCAAACTTCTCCAGATTTACAAATTCTGCACTAGCCACTTATATGAAAACATGCGTACTTGTATGTGTTCCTTTTCTGCTCTCAAACTTGCACCAACTGCCCCCCCTTAAGTACACAACTTTGTATTTGACGTTCAAATGGTTCATGCTTTCTTTCACAGTTATTGCTTGCTAGGTAACAACTGCCAATGTTTATCCTATGTTAAGGATTAAATCAAAAGATTTTGGGACTGATTCCACCAATAGGAGCAGCTGCGATGCTAACATGTTTTAAAATTCTTGCTTTTGATATGAACAGGTAGATCCTGTCCTTTAATTGTCTTAGATTACCGTTACCTTGAATCGTTCTGAAAATGGCTCCTTTAGTAAAATCCTGTTCACATGTAGAGTGTCTGATGAATGAATTGACTTCCAAGTATTTCAGTACCATCGTTCGTTGAATCTGCTTTTCATATAAAACTCTTTGTACCCAGGATCGGCTTTGCCAAACCAGTTTGTTGCTGTGGATATTCACACACACACACACACACACACACACACACACACACACACACACAAACACATACACACCTTGAAAAGCAAATTCCTTTTTGAAAACACTTGCTTGGAACTCAAGAAAGCGAATGCAATTTGAAGATTGACAGGCAAAAAGACCAGAACCCAGGAATTATGAGATGCTCTCATTCTGCAGTTCAGATATTGAATGTGCTGCACATTCATCAGAAAGGTCTGGTATAGACAAAAAAATGAGCAGGGAATATTTCCTTCTATGTAATGATGGGAAAAATATTTGGTAATTCATAAACCTAGGACCCAGTAATAATCTCTGAAATTCCAGCAAATGTTTGGAAGAAAATTCTATTGAAATGAATGAACATTATCTGCATACACCGTATTTAGATAGGGAAGTGGAGTTGCATCTCTAAGCAAGGGTTTTTTTGGGGGGGGTTGGTCATACTTGTAAAATATGCGCATGTGTATTTGGGAAATTCTTTATCCTTGCTGAAAGCAAGAATCCTACTTCAGAATCAATACTGTGCCGTGTTGCCCATCCAATAGTTTGATAAGCTGGGATCAATTTGAGGGTGGGTGTTCTGGAGAACCAGTAGCGGAATTTTTGAGTAGTTCAGAGAACCGGTAGCGGAAATTTTGAGTAGTTTGGCGAACCAGCAAATACCACCTCTGGCTGGCCCCAGAATGTGGTGGGAATGGAGATTTTGCCGTATCCTTCCTCTGCCACGCCCACCAAGCCACACCACGCCCACCAAGCAACGCCCACAGAACCGGTAGTAAAAAAAATTGGATTTCACCACTGGTCTTACTCATTTTCCAACGTTGCTGAAGATTAGAGAATAAAGTGGTGATGAACAAGTGCAGACTAAGGAAATTAGGAGCTGAAGATGCCGCTGCTTTTCAAATTAAAAATTTTAATGGGCAAAGATTTTTCCCAGTCTTTCTACTGTGAATGTTTCAATTCAGTCTCTTCCTGCTTAGAGTTCCCTGCAGACAAAAAGTTCTGGCTCTGAAATGAAACATTCATCTGAAGGACAGAGATACGTTGCAACATTTTGCGCTGGGTCCCAAACGTTTCAGCTCGATGGTGGGAATTGGTAGGCTGTTGAACTTGTTTGGCAAAAAAGGGACTTTTGCCTATGGACAAAACAAGTTGTATTAGTAACAAAATATATTCGTCACAACAGTTTGGTCTAAACCAATAACATGGGAGTGGGATATTCAAAGAAATGGGGATGTCTGCCACCAAGGACTGGAAGTGCCAGATTAACTTAACCGTGAAATTTTGGGCTCAATTGTGGTTGTAGGTTAAGGACTACTTGTGTCTAAAATCTTTCCTACAATTTTAAGGGAGTGTCTGAACAGTGAAACTCAACTCTTCAATACACTTAAAAGTAAGAATCTCTTCCAAATGCTTCAGTCCCAAAGCCACAAAAACCTTAGCTCTACTCTGTTATATCCTTGACTTGTTCAGATTGCTTCATGCTCCCGACAATCATGCCATCAGAAGATTTGCAACTCTGATATAGGCCACGATAGTTTTTACTGAGAGCTGACAAGATTCTTCACCTTCACCTTTCTGCTTCCCTTTCAGGCAAAACAGGTATAACAGGAAGTGAAATTTATCTCGCTTTGGAAACACATGAATATTTGAGTATCAAATCCAAAACTCTTAGAACTTAGAACAACTTTAGTGTCACTTTGAATGTACACTAATTGACATATATTAAAATGAAAATTTCGTTGCATACAGCTCGCACCTCCAATCTACACTACATAAACATGACAAAATAAATAAATGACATATTTTTTGGAGTATAAGACGCACCTTTCCCCCCACCCAAAAGAGGCTGAAAATTTGGCTGCATCTTATACTCTGAATGTAGCTTTTTCAAAGCTTTTTTTTTCAGCCCTAAAGAGGTGCTAACCATCTTCCCGGCTCTTACTGGCTTGCAGGCTTTTTTTCATTGCTAATCGCTCTGAATAAGGTTTTTCTAAGTCCTAACCAGGGGATAAAATAATGTGCTGAAGCTGAACAGACTAAGGACGCTAGCCAGATGAATACCTGGTAGGCAGATTTCCCCCCCTATTTTCCTCCCCAAAAACTAAGGTGCGTCTTATATACCGAAAAATATGCTAAATACAAAATTATGCATGTCCACATATATGACAGAGAAACAACAGTTAAGTTCGGATGTATACATGTACATGGCGAGAAGAATGAATCATGTGAATTTACCAGACGGATGGGTATAGGGAACAAAACTTGTGCACATTTTCAGAAAGGTTTGGAAATGAGAAGGCAGAAAATTTGTTTCCTGATTGTACATTTTTCCTGTAGCATCAGCTATGAGGAATAAAGACTAGAGTAAATAAAATAGAATAAAATTGTTCTCCAGTATATTTTGGATTTCCTCCCTTGCACCTGACATAAACATATAGGAAGTAATGAAAGATGTCTCTTTGGATATTTTTTTGTTTTGTTTAATTCTCTAGTTTTCAGTAAGAGCAGAGTTGGGACTCTGGGTTGAATAAGTGGGTAAATTAATGATTGGCAATGAGAAAATGAGAACTGTATACAAGTAAATATTGTTATTGCCTAAACAAATAAATTTTGAAGGAATCCAGATCTCTGTTGTTGAAATCTTCCTTTTACCATGAAGACACTTGCAGTAAATATGTCCCAGTCGCTCTTACTGCAATGCAGCTGCAGTGTTCCCAGTGCAATGGGAAGCAATGGATGAAGCTAAATGAAAATGTTCCAAGAACAGAACAGGCCATGCCTCTATTTCAAAGAACAGTGAATTCTCATAGAAGAGGTTCAGTAAACCTAATGCAAAGAGCCAGGGCTGTGGCTTAAAGCAGTCGTTTGAAAACTTAGACTAAATTTTGCAGCCTGCAGAGAAGGCTAAACCATTTTTTACCCTAATATGTGATGATCATTTAGAGCTCTAAGGTATTCAGACATATTACAGCATCCAAATGGCAATCAATATAGCAACGGAATAGTGTTTAGAACAGGGGATTACACCAGCTACTCTTTTATTGAGGCTAAAGTGACCTCAATAAACTACAATATTGTACTGGCAGCGGTAACTTTAGTAGGTTCAGAAACGGTATATTGTACAGAATTATCAAGAAATGGAGGAAAAGGTTGCAATAAATAATGGTCTAGACTAGAGACAGGACAACAGTGGCAATTTTATTGCAAGCATGAGAACAAGGAGGCAGCTTCTAAGAAAAACAGTTTAAGAGGAAATACATTAAAAAGGTGGAAGAAAAAAATGTATTAGATGAATTTAAATCCAAAGAGTACTGCTTAATAAATCTAACTCTGCACCTTTACTAGTTTAATTTCTTTAATATGCATCAATTTACTAATTTTTACCGCTCCCTTTTGGGGCAAAATAAAATGATTACTCCCAGGATGGCTGTTCATCTTCAGGTGTTAACAGAAAAACAAAAATGGTATTGTATTGATTAGGTCTGAAGCTACCATAGACATTCAGGTGGAAGATCTACACATTGCATGAAGCACTACCAAGACATAAAAGGCATCCAAGAGTCGGTTTGATCCTAGTGTTTAAAGCAGGGGTCCCCAAACTTGGCATGTTTAAGACTTGTGGACTTCAACTCCCAGAATTCTCCAGCCAGCATAGCTGGCTGGAGAATTCTGGGAGTTGAAGTCCACAAGTCTTAAACTTGCCAAGTTTGAAGACCTCTGGTTTAAAGCGTGAGCCTAGAGATCATGAGTCCTAGTCCCACCTTAGACATGAATAATGGATAATCTTGGACCAGTCACTATCTCTTAAGACTTAGGAAGGAGACAATGGCAAAACATTTCTGAAATCTTGCCAAGAAAACTGCAGGGACTTTTCCGGTCACCAGGAGTCATCAACACTGACTCAAAGGGGGGGAAAAAAGAAACAAAATTAAGATGTGTTAATTTTGCATTCCCACCTGATCAGTTAATAAAAGACCAAAACATTAAAATCCAGATGGATTTTATGTTGGATGCTCTGTCAGTCAATAAGACTATGGCCTCTTTATAATGGGGTCATGCATGGCTTAAATTCAGGGGTGAAATCCTCCCGGTTCGCCCGGGCCAGTCCTTCGTCGTATAGCCGATGGAACTGGCGGCGGTCGCGGCGCGGCGCTTCTCCCGGCCGCTTTCCCAGCCCGGCTGAACGCCGCCATTCGGGTTATTTTTCCTTCTGTGCACGCATGCACAGAGGGAAAAATAACCCGAATTGAGTTACGCTGAAGGACTGGCCCGGGCGAACCGGGAGGATTTCACCCCTGCTTAAATTGGGGTTTTCTAACTGTGGGTCATGACATGAGTCTTTGTGGGATAGTGAGCAGATAACCAAGACAGAGTCCTGTCACGTTTTTTTCAGCCACCACAAGTTGGCTCTGCTTCATGTATCACAGCTTTCCACTCATCCAAACATTTCCTGTCAGAAATAGCTTTCCTCTCATCCATTCTGTGAGGTTAACTGTCTTGAATGCAGTACCTGGTGTTGAAGTTGGACACTGCATTTTGCAGAATACATTGTGGCCAGCAGCAAAAACTGTTGAATAAGAGTTCAGCATTTTCAGTTTTATTTTCTCCTGGATTTTACGCTTCATGCTGGTGGAAGAGAGAAAGTGTTGGAGAGAAGGAGGTATCAGGTGAAGCGAACAGTATTATAGTTATTGATATTATATATCACAAGGGATTAATAGAGTTTATCATTTTAAAGGGTGTGGGTGTTGGAAAGTTTGAGAATATTTCCCTTAAAGGATTAGGACCACAGCTTGCAGAATTTTCTGTACTTACCTCTGCTTTTGGATATAGCAATTCATAAGAGTGCTTTTTAAAATTTAATGTGGTCTACCTTCTAGGTTGTTGTTTTTTAATCACTTGTCATAGGGTTTTCTCTTTAGCCTAAAGAAATACCGTATTTTTCGGAGTATAAGACGCACCGCAGTATAAGACGCACCTTAGTTTTGGGGGAGGAAAACAAGGAAAAAAGGCCTCTGCCTCCCAGCAATTTGCCAAACAGCAAACAGCAAACAGTAAATATGATATACACTGTTTGCTGTGTATTTCTGTGCATATTTGCCTGACCCATAGAAATAGCAAAGAATTGGAGAAATGTACATTATGGCAGTATATTAATCCCAGAAAGTTTTCTTAAATGTAATCACACTAACTCCTCCCAATTATTTAAATAGATCTACTCCAAACATGACTAAGTCAGGGTTTAACTCAGCTGCCTTATTTTAATACTAATACTTAATACTAATACTTAATACTAAAACAGGACATTTCAGATTATACTTTTACAGATCCTTAAAATTGATGTGGCTTTCTGGAAGTATTCTCTGCTATTTAAAAGAAGATACAATAGCACTGGGCCTCTTCAGAGCAAGCATTTATTTTAAAAAGCTTCTTCATTTTGTTAAGTTTTCTAGAACAATAATAAAGCAGTCTTTAAAAAATAAGTCTAATAATTTGAACACTCTACAAACATTTAACAAAATAATATATTAACAGAATCTGCCTCTACCTAGGATAGAACTCACAACCTCCTGAATGTGAGGCAAGAGCTCTAGGCCACAGCAGCTATAGCTTACCTCCTTGCAATTTCAGCAGTCTAACATTGCCAGCAGTTTATCTCCCAGCAACTTGTCTCATTACAGCCACCGTAGTTAGTTTCATTTTACCACATGGCTTGCAAGCCTCAGTCAGCTGTAGGTCGGGAGGCAGATAATCTCTTCTTGTGCTAATCAGGCTTTGCCCTATTTGCTGCAAAGAGGTAAATTGCTGGCAGGCAGAGGCCAAAGGGTGGGGATGGCTGGGTGGGGCTACATTTGGTGCATAAGATGCACTCAAATTTTCACCCTCTTTTTGAGGGTATACTCAAAGGGTAGTATACTCTTTTTGAGGGTATACTCTGAAAAATACGGTACATTCAAATAGCGAGTTTTCTTTGAGGAACACTTGGAGATGCTGATCATAGATGACAAATGTCGGCCCAAATGAAGCGACCCAACAATCATCAGGAAAAGTTTTTGGTTTGCTACTGAGTGTTGGTTTTGCTCTGTAAAAGCCACCTATGTCCCATGCACAGATCTTCTTGGAGACTGCCCTAATTACCTGAAAGAAAAGTTACTTTACATTGAACATGATGCTCCAGATGAAGATGGGGGAGGGAACCTCCTTGCCATAGTTTTCAATGAACCTAAGATTCCCCCTCCATGTTAAAGTTAAGTTATTGGGGGAGGGGTTCAGAATCTAGTCATTCTTCAGTTGAGTACAAGCACCCTTTTTCATCGGAACCTTTCAAGTGCTCCAGACTTTGTATCAACCTGCAAAATGACTTCAGCTGAAACTATTCTTTCTCCTGCTTTCTCCTGCTTTGTTTCTTGGTTGACATTCATGGCGGGAGGGATGGGGGAACTTAGGAAGGTGGTGCCTCAGCTGCTAGTCAAAACATCTACCAGCGTTGGTGTGAACCAAAGCCATGTCAATAGACACCTGTTGGAGCTGAGCGGGAACCTGTGGCTGAATTGATTGGCCTATGACATAGGCCCTATGTGATCTAAAAGACACAGCGGGGGGGATTTCTATTCTTTTAACTATCCCTAAGTGCGGTAATTGAATTGAATTGAATTGAATGTTCTTATAGGCCGCCCAATTCCCATAGGACTCATGGCGGCGTACAATACAGAGAAAGAACAATTCATAAAAACAGTATATAAAAAACAGCACAATGACAACAAGTAAAACATTATTTAAAAAAATTAAAACCATCCACCATCATACAAGGGAGGAGACCAGAGGTGTTCTAATTGGTCTCACTTTCACCCCGCCTGCCGGAAGAGCCATGTTTTTACTGCTTTGCGGAAGGCCAGCAGGGTGGGAATAGTCCTGATCTCTGGGGGCAGTTGGTTCCAAAGGGATGGAGCTCCCACAGAGAAGGCTCTCCCCCTTAGCCCCACCAACCGGCATTGCTTGGTCGATGGGACCTGGAGGAGACCAACTCTGTGGGACCTAACCGGTCATAGGGAGGAATGTGGTAGGATGCGGTCCCAAAGGTAACCTGGTCCTGAGCCATGTAGGGCTTTAAAGGTTATAACCAACACCTTAAATTGCGTCTGGAGACTAATGGGCAGCCAATGCAGCTGGCGGAGAATAGGTGTTATGTGGGTGTATCTCGGGACACCCACTACAGCTCGCACAGCTGCATTTTGCACCAATTGCAGTCTCCGGATACTCTTCGGGAACCCTTTAGTGTTAGCTTCACCTTTCTAAATGCCGATTTGATGTACTCAATAAGGGCTTCTTGAACCTGAATAAACTGTCAGTCTTGACTGCCTTGAGTTCATTACTCGGAACGATGACACTTTGGGATTGAGACTATTGACTCCAGATAATCCTGTCTGCTTCCTAGTTAGGTTCTTTTATGAAATTTGGGTGTACGTATTTCATTTTTGGATGACACAAGAACCTGAAAACAAACAAAATCCCTCAAAGTATTCAAAGATCACCATCAATATTATAAAGTCTGTCTTCTCCAAGAGAGTACTCCCATTACTAAAGAACTTTTGTTTGAATAGGCTATTCATTTTCCAGAGGTTGAATGGTTTTTGATGAATTGCTCATAGTTGAGACTGTGGTGAAAATTAAGTCTCCGGGAAAGAGAAGATAAATTTCGGTCACCATATGTCTGAGAAAGATACAGCTCAACTAGGTAGGAATCAAGAACAGAAAAATGGGCTTCGATTTTCTATAAATGGAGAGAATATATGACTTTGTTCCACCCTGTTGGCCATTTTCTAGTGCTTTTATATTCAAACTTTTCTTCCATCCTGGTAGCCACTTTGGGCTTTTTGAAAGCAATAATTCTATATTAGTTTATAAAGTATTAATTCAGGGATTTGAGAGAGCTGCTCTTACTTGTATCCTAAATAATGATTTGCTTGTGAGTTCCGATATCAAAAGTGAAAGCAGGAGGGTTAGAAATCAATCCAGTTTTTACATCGTTTTAGGACTCCATTATCTTAAAGTCTTCTGCCCACTCCCTCAGTCCTACTGTATTATGGGAATGGATCTACTCATTCTGCTGATTGAGGCCCTTGCCTTTTGCTCCAAAGGCTAGCCCTGATGCACCATTAACTAATGAGGACAACCTAGGGGGAAAAAACATAATATAAAGATGCATTTTATGAAGTCATTATGCATCAATTAAAGAGGCAGCCTTAAGTTTGATGGAGCTATTTCTGCAGCTGAGAGCACGTAGTGTACTTGGGCTGATCTGGAAAAGACCAAGAATGCCAGACCCAATTAGTACTTGGATGGGAGATAATCAGGAAATGCCAGGGTGGTGGGCTGAATTGGAAAAATGAAAAACATCAAAAGAGAAGGTAAGGACAAACCATTTTCAGATTGTGCCAAGAAAATGAAATGCCCATGCAGTGTTTCTCTTGATGGGAGGATCTGCTCTCACCTTATTATTTAAGACTGTCACTCTCTGGAACCAATGACATTTAAAGGATTGTTTTCCTTTTGGGCAAAGGCTGCCTTGCCTTATTTAAATTCCAGAATGCCATCATATTTCCCATGTGATTGTATGCCAGCCACTTACCAGACCAGGCAATAGTGATGGAGCTTATTATTATCAGTCACACTTTCTTCCTTTGTGCTCCTCCGCGTTAAGAGATGCTTCAGCTGGTTTGAGCACAAGGCGCACTCAAGGGGAAATTCTGCTTTCCCATTGAAATCCAATCAGTTCTTCTCTGTTCCAGCTGCATGCTTTAATTGCAGGCTTCATTATTATTCACTTAAAGAGGTGTACCACAACATCCACTAATAGTATGTCATCATTAGTTGTAGGCCAACTCCTGACAAAACTAAGGCCGCCTCAGTCTTGGCTTTCCTTGGTGGCAACAACAACTAACATTTACTAGGGGATAAATGGCATGGGGTTTACGGGAATACATGGCTGGAATTTATGTGTTAGTGACTTTGTACAGCTTCAACTTGTCTACAAATATTGCCATCTGCTTCTCCTTTGGCTACCTGAGAAAGTTCTCTTATATGTAGAATTGGACGTTTAGTTTTTGTGATACAATAAGGATAAAAAACATAAACGATGAATAAAGAGACAAAAAATTAGAAGAAGCAATATGGCCGAAAATTAAGAAGCAGGAGAAATAGTAATTATCTTGGAAATTAAATTAATAGCGAAAAATTTGGAAGGTGAACTTAAAAATTAATCGGTGAATCTCCTAGATCAGTGGTCACCAACCAGTGGTCCATGGACCACTGGTGGTCCGTGAGAAAATTTTGGTGGTCCGCAGAAAAATTATTTGCATTTTTTATATTGCACTAAATACTATTTATCTTTTTAAAAAATTCATATTAGTGGTCCGTGGGATTTAAAATTATGAATTTAGTGGTCCCTGAGGTCCGAAAGGTTGGTGAGCCCTGTCCTAGATGACAAAATTAGACTTTTTTTTTCTTTTTTTTCTTTTCTTTTTTTGGGGGAAGTAAGATGAAGTTAGCAGCATATACCTAGAATAAAGTATTATACTGTATATAAAGAAATGATCTAACAATAATAATAATAAAAAATTTCTTAGAAGAGATATGATAAGTTTAAATTTGAGATTGTGTCATCAGCCTGTCAAATATAAGAGGACTTAGCACAAAAAAGTACTCATGGGAAGGCAAAGAGAGTGTAAGAGGAAGTAGAAGGGGAGGAAGAGAAGGAGTAGAGAGAGTAAAGGAGGAGTGAAGGAGTAAGAAAGTAGGAGAAGATGATGGAGATAGAGAGAGGGGAGTGCGATGGGAAATAAAAGTAGAACAGACTGATGATTGATGATGTAAGCGTCTGTATAAGATATTGACTTTTGAATGATGGATTATAAATGTAAAATTGTGTTTTTTATTGTAACATTTTAAGGTATATGTCTATTGAATTGCAAAAGTGGTGGAGGAAAAAAAAGAAAAAAAAAGAAAGTTCTCTTATGTTTCTGCTTTCTTACACATGCACCCAATACAGGTAGTCCTTGACTTACATTTTGTTTAGTGACTGTTCAAAGTTATAATGGCACTGAAAAAAGTGATTTATGATCATTTTTCACATGACTGTTGCAATATCCATGTGGTCATATGATCAAATTTCAGTTGCTTGGCAACTGATTCATATTCATGATGGCCCCAGGGTCATGTGATCACCTTTTGCAACCTTTTGACAAGCAAAGTCAATGTGAAAGCCAGATTCACTTAACAACCGTGTTACTAACTTAACTGTGTTACTAATTTAACCGTATTACTAACTTGATTCACCTAACAAGTGGGCCAACAAAGGTTGTAAAATCTGACAAAATTCACTTAACAACTGTCTTGCTTAGCAACACAAATGTTGGGGTCAATTGTGGTCGTAACTCAAGGACTACCTGTATATACACATGCAGATAAGCATTTACCGTATTTTCCAAAGCCTGAAACTTTCTACACTTTCTAGATTATGTGGAAAGGATAGGAGTCTAACTTAAGTGTTAAAAATATGTCCCGTTGGAATGTTATTAGATTTATTACTCACCACAAATCCACGTGTTTTACAATAACGCAAGATAGGAAATAAAACATTGATGGTTACAAAAAGCCCAGATTACATTATTATAAAATACATCCAAAGACTGTAGTACATGCCAACGGTGGGTTGCTCTCTTACCTTGCTATCGGTGCGCTGCACATGCATCTCCAAGTTTCCATGCATGCGCAGAAAGCAAAAAAAGCCCAAAAATTCTGAAAAAAAGATGGTGACACGCGACGGACCGGTGAAGACGATGGACCGGTGTTGCGTGCAAATTGCGTAATTGCCCGGCCGCTACCGGTGCGGTAGAGTGGACCACACCGGTAGGAACCCACCACTGGTACATGCACCCTAGAGGCACCGGGTTGTGGCAATGGACATACCCAGAATATTGTACAAGATCTATCTTTCCCCAGCAAGCTTGCTTTGCTGTTTTGATTTTTTAGTTTTCTATTTTGATGTTTTTTAATCCTCATGTAAGCTGCCCAGAGTTGTTTTGTGAATGGATGGTCTTAAAAATTGAATGAATGAATGAATGAATGAATGAATGAATGAATGAATGAATGAATGAATGAATGAATGAATGAATGAATGAATGAAAATTTTCTAGGCTCCATGTGTCATCATAGGCCTCTGAAATAGGTTTGTTTTCATAGTTTCTAGAGCCCCCAAATTTTAGGGCCTGAATTTAGCTAAATTGAAGGTGATTCTGAAATATAGGCAGTGCTCCACAAATGCTTATGTCTATAAGCCTCCCTGGGAAGTACCTTGCAAATAACTATAATAATGACTTGAAGGGCTTCATGCCAGCTTGAAGGAAAGATCCAGGAAGAGGAACATATGCCTTATGACAGTCGTTATCAACCTTGGCAACTTTAAGATAAGTGGACTTCAACTCCCAGCACTCCCCAGTCAATATGTGCTGACTGGGGAATGCTAGGAATTGAAGTCCACTCATCTTAAAGTTTTCAATGTTAAGAAACACTGTGTCAGAGTTTAGGCAGCATGATTAGTATTATGAGATAAACCCAGGAGCAAAAACACAGCACACAGAGCCTTTAGATCAGTGGTTCCCAACCTGTGGTACGTGTACCACTAGTGGTACGCTAGGGCCTTCCAGGTGGTACGCGAACACTTTCGGGGTCATGAACGATTTTTAGTTAGTTATTTTTTACTTCACAAAAATGTTTACTGCCTAACACAAGATAATCTGGCAACGATTTGCAACTGTTGCCACACGCCACCCACCTGGTCCCAGCGGTGCGGGGCCAAAAAAGGAACGGTACAATTATGGAAATAAAGTGATATCTGATCGAATTTAGTTTCTCTGGAACCAGGTGGTACGCGGCGACTGTACGGGACCTCCAAGTGGTACTCGATCACAAAAAGGTTGGGAACCACTGCTTTAGATAATTAATATATACTGTAGCTTATATACAGCTAAATATATACAAACTTATGCGTGGTTAAATACCTTATCATACAGCTACTGATACATGGAGAAGAGCAATGAGAATACAGGACAAGAGAGAACATGAGAAGGGACACGCCCTCTAATGGTTTCCCTTATATAGGCAGCTTCTTACCCAGCTTCTTAAAGTGGCAGTAACCCTGCTGCCTCATTCCCATTGCATCAGCTTCTGGTTGCCTCCGCTTACAACCTCTCATCAGCTTACATTGCATCAGCTTTACATCTGGTCAGCTCTTAAATCACAATACCTTAACACACTGCCTTATGAAAAGATCCAAAACTTGGCAGATATCCAAATGAAGAGCATTTAAAATTCTTTTACATGGCAATGTTTTCTTCGACAGGGCAGGATGCCTCATCTGTCATGGCTCTGCTAAGGAAAGACTGTCGTAGCCATTTTGACGAGAAAAAAAATCAAAATGCTTTCAGCAACTTTTAAAGGACCAGGCTGGTTTCTAAAATGTATCGAACTTGGCACTGCTTTAAAGGAGTTGTGAGTTATTGCTTAAATGACTTCTTAAATGTGATTTTCTGACACTGAGACCCCATTAAAATTTATTTTATTCAATTTTCAGTATATGTTTATATGAAAATGTCAATATTCTCTTAAAGGTAATTGAGTAGCCTGAATATTTGGTTCTTGGTCAATTTTTGCATGGATAATATCAGGATAAATAGATAGCCTTCCCCTTACCTATATATGAACTTCTGCATTCAAAATATACTGTTCATTTATTCATAGTGGACAACTAATCTTTGTTTCACATAGAACCAATTCTATTTTATTTTTGAATTTACCAACTTCCTGTGACACTTTTCTTGGGAAACGTGTTATCTTTCTGAGACTTTGCTCACTATTCTCACTCTTAGTTAAAGTTTTGAATTCAGAGATCCATGTAGCTGATTTCCCACATGGTGTTTTAGGATGTTTTCCACAGGTAATCTTTACATCTCTCCAGAATCACTTCTGGACCTAGTTTTTGCAGTTTTTGTGCAGTTTACCTGGGCAAGAGGTGAGCGACATAGTGGCCTAGTGGTGAAGACACTCACCTCCCACTTAGAAGGTTGAGAGTTCAATCCTTGGTACCAGCAGACATTTCTCTCCTAGGGCAGAAAGAAAAAATATCTGATGTGAACTCCATGTGGCGTCAGGAAGGGCATCCGGCCAGTAACTGCTCAGGTCCATCCAGTTGCCCCGACTCTACCCCAAATTAAGGGATTACAGGGTCATAAAAAGTGAGTTGAAACCTGGGCAAGAGGTGGAATCTAGATGGTTTCAGAGTTTCTTGCCAACCCTTACATTTTGTAATTCTATTGTGACATTGCTGAAAGTAAGAAAGTGTTCTTGCACTGAGGAGCTAATTAATGCATGTAGTGAAATGAAACACTGGTAGTTTTTTAAAAAAAAATCTGTGAGGGTGAGAAATGATGTTCAATCTTCTAATGAATTTTAACACCACTGTTTCATACTAAAATTAGTATTTCTAATTTCTTGTTACTTTGAGGTAGTGACAGACTGTCCTGGAGAACTGAAGCATTTCCTTACCGAGTTTTGGCATTTCTGATGTCAGATTATATCTTATCTTACCTTGTCTTCTACAGAGATTTGATAACATTAAAGATATAATAGAGCATTGCTGGCAGATTATGGCATACACCAGTAGTGGGTTTCAATTACCTTCACTACTGGTTCGGTATTGGGAATGTGCACACATGGGGCGCTTCTGCACATACGCAGAGACGTCCGGGCTGGTGGGGGGAGCCTCCCGCCGCCACCGCTACCAGTTCGCCCGATCCGGGGCGAACCGGTAGCAACCCACCACTGGCATACACCACATCAGAGCATGAATATTGGAGTAGCAATCAATTTGTGTATTGTGTTGACACTGCTTATAACAAATAAGATTAAACCTACATAAAAATGGTCAAACATTCATAAAATGTATTAAAATGTACAAAAACCCATAAAAACATTACAACAGTGTCATTACAGAAAGTTAAATATTAAAAAAATAGAAACTTTTGACAAAATATTCTTTGTTTAGCAGCAGCCTATGCAAAGCTTGCAAATTTCCATGGCATTGTCTCCTTGTCTAAATTAATTAGATATTCAATTTTATATGAATCAGGCCAAAACCCCTTCTTATCAAGAGGGGTTCCAGAAACTTTCCATGTTCTAAAGTAGAAATTGGACAGTACAATAAATAATAAATAAAATCTTCTACAATTTCCTTGGAGGAAGGGGAGAGGCACATATTAGATGGGATATTGAGAAATTGGCCCTCTCTAGTTTCTGATGCCATTTGCTAAACTATAGTCTTGTAAGTGTGTCTTGGAGGGATGGCCCTGCAACCCATTTCAGATTATGTTCACACTCAGTTTTGGTTTTATTAAGTGTATACCAGGGGAATTTTATTTTCTGGTCATTTAAATAATTTTTGGGGGGTGGGTGTCAAAGACATCCAGTATCCTGTTTTTAAATAATAGATTATTGCTTGCATTATTTGAATATAAAAGAAATTCTGGGCAAAAACTAACAGAATGCACATGATTGGATAAAAACGTAGGCCAACTGATGCAAGGAGGAGTGGAGAAATTCATTTGCTTCAGAAGACACTGCTTGACAAGTTGGCGTTCAGGATAATTGGAGAAGTTGGATCAACATTAATCAATTTAAACTGACTATCTGCCAGATGAGGTATTGCACCAATACTATCAGTTAAATTAACAGAACATTTAATTCTTTTTTGGCCTGAAACTTTTAATGAAAGTATGTGGTCATTATTTATTTTCAACATTCCACTATCTTCAAAGCCAATATATTCTATGGCCTCGTAGAATAACCTTCCTATTTTAGCAAAAGGGGCACATACACATAGTCAATTATTGTCCCATTTGTTGATAAGTATGTAAAATTATTGGGTGAATCTTGGGGCAAGAGTCATTCAGATTTTTTAAAAAATCTGCTTGTAAAGTAACCTTTAAAGGTTTCAGCCTTGCAAGATTACTTTTATTTATTTATTTTATTTATTTATTTTGTTATTCTTATATGCCGCCCAACTCCCGAAGGACTCAGGGCGGCGTACAACAGGGAAGTCCTTCAAGGTATAAGGAAAAGGCCAACAATGTTAAGTTTCAACTATTCTGCTACTGTGTGCTTATCACCTCCTATTCTTTCATTAAAATCACCCACTATGGAAATTGGTGGGAAATTGTCCTCTAGAATATTAATTGTATATCACATGTAGACCAGTGTCTTGATTTTGAGGCTTAGAACTTCTAGGAGGCATACAAACATTTAATATTATTAGGACAATTTTATTGTTACCATAAATCTCACTATAAGGAAATAGGGATAACAGTCCAGATTTGTTTATGCTGCTTCCAGGTCCCACTTCCTGTTTAACAAGATAGCTAAAGCCACCAAAAGTGGCCCATAGAATGTAATTCCCTTGCTCCAATGAGTGGTAAGTCAAGAACATAAGTTGAGGACTAACTGTACTTAAATTAGACTCATATATAACCACATTCCTTTATGTAGATGAGACTGGACTATTTGAATAGTATTTGATAGTGTAATACAGTTAATCCTCATTTAGCAAGCATAACCCAGTCATTAAGCAGAGCAGTCACTAAGTAAAATCACAACTGTGTTAATAAGCTTCCTTCAGCTTTGTCTGGAAGTTGAGTCATGGCAACTGGGTGTTTCTTTTGGTTCAAAATATTTTGCTACTTAACCAAATAGCTTCTTCAGTATGAGCAAGTTGGTTAAGGGAGGGCTATATGTTTTCCAGGGAGCAGGCTCATGGGTTAAATGCTACTAGTTCGGCCCGGTTCGGGCGTATCGGTAGCGGCGACGGCCGGTAGTTCGGAGAACCGGTAGCGGCAGCAGCACGAGGCTCCGCCCACCCACCCGGACGCCATTTTCTTTTTTTAACCCTCTGCGCATGCGCAAAGCCTTCTGCACATGCCCAGAAGGTGAAAAAGCGTGCGCTTCTGAACCAGTAGGGAAGGTAAGTAGATTTCACCGCTGAGCAGGCTGATTAGGTGAGTAGGTAAAATGTCATTGGGATGTAAATGTCCCAACTCCTAAATCCTTTATCCTAAGTGTGGCCTCCCTGGTGAATCTGCGAAGTGGTTTTAATCTTCCTGGGATGAAAGAGAAGCATAAAAAATGTGGTACAGGCTGTGTCTGAGGCCTCCATCTCTACTGAGGGAAGGATTTTTCACTTTGGCATAAATGGATTCCTTCACTCGTCTCCCAAACCATCTATCTTCCCTGTCCCAAATATGAATATTAGCAATAGCAATAGCACTTAGACTTATATACCGCTTCATAGTGCTTTACAGCCCTCTCTAAGCAGTTTACAGAGTTCAGCATATTGCCCCCAACAATCTGGGTCCTCATTTTACCGACCTCAGAAGGATGGAAGGCTGAGTCAACCTTGAGCCTGGTGAGATTTGAACAGCTGAACTGCTGAACTAGCAATCAGCTGAAGGTTGTAGTGCTGCTTTTAACCACTGAGCCACCTCGGCTCCCTCAGAAGAGTGACCTTTTTCTTTTAAAAGAAGGTATACTGCCGATTCTGGTCCTGTGGTGTTGCTTCGCCTGTGCTGGGCCATACCCTTGTGTAAAGGCTGCTTGGTTTCTCCAGTTTAGAGCTCCAGTGTAGAGCATCTTCGTACACTGCATTACTCTTCTTATATTTTGGTGTCCGATCTTTAGGGTGGACAAGCCTCTGTCTCAGTGTGTTGGTGGGTTTGAAGAACACAACAATGTGATGTTTTCCAAATATATCCATTTTAGCTTCTTTGATGCCCTGGCTGTGAAAGGAATGATCAGGTTTTTCTGTTAACTCTAACTCAGACCGAAGAAGCTACTTGGATAAGCAGCAAAACATTTTAAACCAACAAGAAAAGAAGTCCAGTTGCCAAGACTCCCCTTCCAGACAGCTCTATCTGGATGACTGGATGACAAAGTTTTCCTTTGTTTTACCCATCTCCAAATGTCATAAATATGAGGTTTGGTCATAAAGTTACTTTTTTTCATCACCACTGTAACTAACTAAATAAGGTAGTTGCTAAATGAGGACTACTTGTATGAAACAGTGACAAAAAACATTTATGGAATAATATATTAAATCTTCTCTAGATGTCCTTAGATACTATGAATAAGGACACTGTAAACAGGGGAAAAGGGGTGATTTATGCAGATGTGTGGAAACATAATAGCCTGGAGTTCTTTCTAGAATCTAGATCATGCATGGCAATGAGAAGAAGGGAATGGATTTCTGCCCCTAAATTGGTGGGTGTTTTTTTTTTCATTTTTCCTTCAGTTTTCTGTTCAGAAATCGCATGGCAAGAATTGTGACCTAATGTGATCCAGAATGCTTCAAATACAGAAATAAATACATGAATATTTGCTTTGCCATACTTGTCTCATTTTGAAAGCTGTGTCCAGCTGCAAGGTGCAGAGTGACTAAGTCTGAGAGTTTCTACAGTAGGTAGATGCGAACCTCAATAGTTTAGAGGAGTATTTAAAATTGGATGAGGAATTTGCTCTGGGGAATAATATTCCCTTTCTTTCAAAAATGGTTAATGATTAGAGTAACAAAGACATGACATTAATGTCATGAGCTAAATACACTCTTTGTTCCTGATTAAAACTGATTGAATTTAATTTGAGCAGAACGGACATTGGAAACTAATAACAGAGAACTGGGCTGCCTCCTTTAACAAAAGTTTTGCCTCAAGTCAGAATTAGAGTAGGGGTCTTTAAGAAGGAAGGGAAAAAACTTGTGACAAATGTGGACTTAGGTTGTACAGCATTATATTAAAAATCCTCAGGTTGATGTTAGACTATGTTGATCATTTAAATAGATTTAGTTTTAACTAAATTTAGACGCATTTTCATCCTTGGAATTTTCATCAGCTACTTACATAAAGCACATCCATTTGATTCACCTCTCATGCGTCTGATAGTTCCAGTTCATCAACAATACACTTATTCATTGGCTCCAACAGAAGGCAATTTCTTTCAGGACATAAACTTTAATTCAAAGTTGAAAAAGAACACTGAGCTTCCATTATTATCTTTAGAAGGAACCAAACACAACTATTCATTGTTTATTAATTAACAGTAGCTACATAATACCAATTCTTTACTGCATATCCTGCATTTTGAATCAATTTCTCACACGGCAATTTACAATATTTTGGAAAGATTAACACAGTAGAAGTAACATTATAACAGCACTTAAGGCTGTGTCTGAAGCTAACCTAAATAGATGGAAATAATCTTGTAATATGAATGAATCCCTGAACACCCTTAAGCCTTCTGTCGCTTTAATCTGCATCAGTAAAATTTGGTAACCAAAAGTGAGCAAAATTAGGTGAAGGGAAGAAATCTCTTTCCTAAAGTGAGCTAAGTTAGGAAAAGCCACCTTTAAGACAAACAACATTCAACTGAAGCCCTTGAAATTTTGATACTTCAATATCATTTTTTTTTGAAGAAGACACTCATAATAGGAGTAGTTCAAATCAAACCTCTATGATGGCCTTTGGACAGCAAGCACACCAATCAAATATATAAATCTGTAGTTATTAATAACACCTAAGATAAATGGGGTGACTCTTTCATTTTATGGCTTGCAAAAGGCCTAGTGAGTGCTGAAGTGATAAGGAAGATGAAGTATCTAAAAGTTCTGAAAACACAGTGATAATAATGTTACTTATTGTAAATTGTAATAATTTTCAATATTTATGTGAGTGAAATTAACACAGAGAATCAAATATGAGGATTATGACAAATCGATCATAAGCCTGGCAGTTAAAGCTGGGTGGCCTCCTTATAAACTTACTGTGACCGTCTAGAAATATGGCATGCCTCTCGGAGGCCATGTAGCCCACTGATTTAAATTATAGTTTTGCACATCTGAACAGTTGCCCTCTTTTTATTCCTGCCCGATACATTCTCTCATTGTGGGCTTTGCTACACCCAACCCAACTCAACCCAACCCAACTCAACCCATGAAAATAATTCTGACATTTTTCAAAAAGGATTTTAACATAAATCTAACATTTTATGTTTTCTTCCATTTGCCCTGCAGTATAATTTTAAAAAGTTGGTCACCTGGATGAAAAGAGCACATGCTGGTTCAAAATGGGTAAAAACTGTAGCAGTGATAATTGATTTGGTAAAGACTGTTGGTGGCTCATTGCATTAAATCTTCCAAATATAATTTGTGTTCATTTCTTTGACCACATTTCTTATTTTTCCCAGTTTGTGAATGAAAATCTAAACCTGGATGATAATTATTTGCTTCCAACAGTGAACTCATTTTGCTAATAGAACCTGTGGTCAGGTCTTTTATTTCTAGATGTATCCTGATGGTACAACATGTTGTTGTTCTGATACCAGATCCTCTGAAGAGAGATTTTTCCAGTCTTCAGACTTGCTGGGAAATGTCATATACTTTCTCTTTAGCCTTTCACACTTCATTTCCTCCATGAAATCTGCTTCAATGAACTTCCAGTACATATAAACTCTTTCCCCATTAAAAACCTATCTGCATTGTACCAGATTATGGTTGGTGTCCTTAGAAAATGCCAAAGAAAATGCTTAGCTTAAGTATATATGGTGATCTTCAGAAGAGTGGCTGAATCCTTCCTTTGTGAAATCAAGAGAGCAGGATGCATGTAGGGATGAGCCAACCAGTCTTCCAAATCTTCCAGTAACATTTTACATATAACTGTGATCCTTTTATCTTTTTATGCATTTACCATAAAGCTGGTAACAAAATATAGTATATTAGTAAAACGAATGAGAAGCAGAAAACAAATTTATGGATTTATAGAAATCAAATTTACCCCTAAAAGGAAATTATTATTTCTTAATGGATGGGGGTGGGGGGAGAATTGTATTCAACTAGAATGTTAGCAGTTTGGGATTCAAGTCATGTCCAATACAATTGCTGGAGGTTTTCTTATTGAGTTATCAAAGAAGGTGGAGCTACTTTTAAATTTTTAATTAAGCAGATGACATGGAGGAAGCTTACAAATGCTTGTTTGTTGCACATATAAACAAACACCTGTATATGAATGCACTTGAAGCATGCTCTGGTAGCTTAAATATAGAGTAAGCATTTGGATTAATTATCCAATCCTGTACTGGATATACTAAGTGTTAATTCTCTATTCTAATTCAAAATAATATAGAAAATGTGTAAATGAGAGTGCATAAAATCATTAACTATGATTTTAATCATTGAATCATTAAGTTTCAAATAAACTGAAACATGAATCTCTGTCAATTCCCTCTTTGCCTGCACCAAAACAAATATATGCTGCCCTAGGCTAGTCTGTTTTTAATTTCTCTTGATTTGTAGCGAGTGCTGGTCCTTGTCATGTGATTGGTGGATGCTAACATTTTTCTCTTCAGCTGAATGGTCCACCCACATCTGGGAAAAGCGGGCAGCTGTTGCCTGCGAAAGACAGGGGAATGCTGGGCGATGCTGATGTAACAGGCTCTCTGCAATTTTCATTCAGATGTGGTTGGCTGCAAGCTGGCAGAACGCCTCGGCTACCCCTCCCACTCCGATGAGGTAATCCCAGCACCCTTTCTTGGATATTATAGCAGGATCTGCGCTTTTCTAGCTTTAAGGTCAGCTCTCTCCCCTCCCCGAAACTCATTGGATGCAGGAAGAGCCCCCCTCCTCACTCCCTTCCCAAGCTCCCCCTCCTTTCTCTTTAATGCACATCTCACTATGCTTTGGAGGGGAGGGAGGAGCAAACACAGGAAGAAATTTACCGCAATGGATTTCACAATTTACTCTGGCCTCCAGGTCTAATCCGAATGGGATTCATGAGACTCCAGCAGGAATTTGCAGCACTGCCAGACCCAAGAGTCCTAACCATCAGCGGGATAAGAGAAAGTCCAGAAGTACTCCTACCCCCACCAAAAGTAATATCTGTTCCTTCTGCTCTCATTCGTTTGCTGGTTGTTTAAACTTCTCCCTTTGGAGATGCCTTCTCTCAGAAAAAGATGGAGTGGCACTCTTCAGCTCTTTCCAGTCTCTGGACGATGTTCCTGTTGAGGGAAACTGTTGTGGAAAAAGGAGATTTTAGCTTCCTGTACAAAGCGCTGAGAAGAGCCAAGACTTGGTGCTCGGCATTTCCTGATTTGCTACGGTTTTGCCATCAGCACCCGGAGAGCGCTTTGCACGCGATTCTCCTAAAGGGTTACCAAGAGTGCTGTTCCGTGGGATAGATGGCTGGAGAGGCTTCAGTACCCTGGACAGTTCCCTCTCGGCTCCCTCAGAGACTGAGTGAACCGCTTTAGTGCGCGTTCGCCTTTTCTTTTAAGAAAAATTAGCTTCCTCTCCTCCTTACAGATTTATTTTTCAGCTGGAATTGGTATCAAAGCCTCCCCCCCATTTCCCCCCACAAATAATCACCTAGATTGAAGGAGGAACTGAAGCTTTGAAAGGTAAATTTCAGCACCTGGATAGATTCTATTATTTCTACATTTTGGGGATTGAGGCACAAGAAAAACAAAACAGAAGCAGGGTAGACGGTTCTATTTTTTTCCCCCTCCGCTGATTTTAGAGACTCAATATACATAGCAACTCAGATTTTCTGTAAATGTCTGCTTGGATTTGTTCTAGCCTAGAAACGGGGTGCATATTTTTGCTTTAAGGTCTCCCCTTCCCATCCCTCCGTGCCCCTTCCCCCAAATTACTCCATGTTTTGATGTTCATTTAAAGTATTCCAAGTTTGGCTAAATGTCTAATTTGGATTCATCCATCCACCTGTCCTGTAATCTTTTCCACGTTTCTCCCCTCCTGGGAGGTTTAGAGGGACTCATTTTTAAAGCAAGCCATTCTATCTTTTGGTGGTGGTTAGTTATGATTTGCCATTAGGAGACAGGAGGATAGGGACTGACTTGGAACATGCTGTACAAACACTGGCACATCAATCATCTGCAGTGATTTTTTTAAAAAAGATTGAATATTCAGTTGAGAGTTTTAAAAGGAGCCTCGTTACCAAGAAACTTTGGCATCAAAAGGCTTGGAAAACCCTCTCCGGATCTCCCCACCATAGTTGATACTTCCTCAATAGCATGGGCATTGGTTTTCCTGTGTAACTAAGGGTGGAAAAAACCCCATCCCCTTGGGCATCGCCACATCTGGCAGGGATTTAAGGGCTTCAATCCAAGCATCACTGCAATCTACAATGGCAAATGAACCGGTGATCTTGAATGTTTATGACATGGTGAGTAAGAAACAAGCAGATGCCTTCGTTTCAAGGTGGGAGGTAGGTGAGACAATTCTGGGATATGATTGGGCAAGAGAATCTATTATGATGAGCTAAGCAGCATGCACGGCACTTGGCTGGGCTGAATCTCCAGAGCCATTGGTGACAGAGAAGCTACTGTTGCCCACACCTGGGTTTCTTCAGAAAGTACTGTGTGTTTTGAAGGGAGCCCATCACATCAGACTAAAGATGCAGTTAAGAAATTACTATTGGAAAGATTCTCTCCTTTTAGAAGCCCAGGTAGAAGAAAGGCCATAAGTCGTATGGCTTAGATCCTGAACTGGATGCCCTTGACTTTCTAGGCAATTAAGTGCTCTGGACTAAGAAGGAAGCTTTGGAGGGGGGGTATAGTGAAATGAAATACTCTAATGTTTCAGAGAAATCCTTATAAAGCCTGATCTTTTTAATACAAATATAGTAGTGTTCTGTAAGTATTGTTCCAAAATAACCATGCAATCTCTTGCTTAGCATTCCACATTAGGACCTCAGGAGTGTGATAGAAGAAATTCTTTCATGTATTTTGGAAATATTTTAAGATGAACTTTAACACCAGGGGAACAATTGGCAAGTCTTTTATCATTACTTTATAGCAAAATTCAGTTACTTGTGTATTATTATTTTAAAAACATTATTGGTATCTGAACATATTCTCTTTAGGTTATCTGGATTAACAACACTTTTCATTGTTTTTCTATATTGGATCTTTGTGCTGCTGATAATAAGTAGAGACAATATGTTTAGAGTCAATAGGAAAAAAAGATATTTGGATAATAGAGATCAGTAACATCAATAAAAAAACATGGAAGTCTGAAGTACATTGATAAATTTAGTTTACAGCTTCCTCTGGATTATCAATATTAAATTCTTAATAAAAGATACTTTCACAAATGAGCTTGAATTCTCTTGACTAATAAGATGTTTCTTCTGTTGGTATTTTTTTTTTCATCCAAGACTCAAAGGATTAGCAGATGTGCAAAATAATAACCAATTTGATTGTCAATTTAGATTCAGCTACTGGCTTTTTCTAAAGTGCTCATTTCCACTTCTGAAAAATTTATGAAGACAAAAGCTCTATTATTCAATCAAGAGATGAATTATAGTAAAAGGTTTTAGTGGATTTCAGTGAGAAAAGACCTGAATGGAAGAATCAGCTAACCCTGGAATATTCAGTAATTCTCCATTCGTTGGTATTGCTTAATGCAAAGTTGTCATTTGGAACATCATTTTGTTTCTGGTGTTTAGGAACTCACTGTTATCTTAAGCATCTCAGTTCACTTTGTTTTCAAGCTGATTTCATAATTAATAAGTGAGATGTAAGAAAGAGAAAGATTAAAAAATTATGTGAAAAAGAAAGTGTTGTTCCCTTAATGAAAGCTAATAATATCTTACTTTATTATAAGACTGATAATAAAGGTCTTACTTTATTATAAGACTGGACTAGAACTGTTCCAAATTACACCTTGTGTCTTGGATTGCTTGCAAGTAAGTAGCACATTTCCCTTTTTGTTGGTTGTTGGATGTATGCTTTGATTATAATCAGTCTGCCACCTGAACAATTGCAACCTTTTTCTGTGAACTGATCAGCAAAGAAGTGCCTATGTGAGAATATTAAGAGATATTTGTGATGGTAATTATGTTCACTTGGTATTGAAATAAATCTGTAATGTATAAGTTAACAGAATGTAATATCTTCAATAACCATTCTCAACTGGGTTCCCTCTAGATGTGTTGCACTGCAAGTCCATGTCCCCCATGTTGGCTACCAGCATTATTTGTCTTCTTGCATAGGAAGACTGAAGTGAAAGACATGAATATCTCTATAATGTGATAAATATATTTTTGTTATGCCATTTTCCACATCCTATCTTTGAATGTAGAAATCTTCTTATCCTGCAACACTATCTACCGTATATACAGTATATATATATATATATATATATATATATATATATATATATATATATATATATATATATATATATATATATATATATATATATATATATATATATATATATATATATATATATATATATATATATATATATATATATATATATATATATATATATATATATATATATATATATATATATAATCTATATCTATCATCTATCATCATCTATCTATCATCTCTATCATCTCTATCATCTATCTATCTATCTATCTATCTATCTATCTATCTATCTATCTATCTATCTATCTATCTATCTACCTATCTATCTATCTATCATCTCTATCATCTATCTATCTATCTATCTATCTATCTATCTATCTATCTATCTATCTATCTATCTATCTATCTATCTATCATCTATCTATCTATCTATCTATCTATCTATCTATCTATCTATCTATCTATCATCTATCTATCTATCTATCTATCTATATCATCTATCTATCTATCTATCTATCTATCTATCTATCTATCTATCTATCTATCTATCTATCTATCTATCTATCTATCATCTCTATCATCTCTATCATCTATCTATCTATCTATCTATCTATCTATCTATCTATCTATCTATCTATCTATCTATCTATCTATCTATCTATCTATCTATCATATCTATCTATCTATCTATCTATCTATCTATCTATCTATCTATCTATCTATCTATCTATCTATCTATCTATCTATCTATCATCTATCTATCTATCTATCTATCTATCTATCTATCTATCTATCGTCTATCTATCTATCTATCTATCTATCTATCTATCTATCTATCTATCTATCTATCTATCTATCTATCTAGAATCTGATTATTCTTCTATGTGTGTTCTGAGAACAAACTTTGGCTCAAAATCATTCACCACTGTGCTCAAATCAATGGCCTTATTCCAGTAATAACAAATTTTGAACATTTGTTCATTGAACATTGAACATTTTGGCTGGTATGCTCCAGCCAAAATTATTCGCTTTGTATATATGCCTGTCTGCTGATTTTAATATGAAAATTTTACACAAGCTTAAATATCTCTTGTGTTGATTGACGGAACTTAAAAATGCTTGCTTTTAGCTTAATTGGTAGCCTTTTGGAGTTATTTTTGTAGCATGGCAGGTAAGTCAGGTTACCATTTGCATCTACTTTGGGAACAATTGTTCACTGAAAAAAATGGATTATAATCTCTTTATTTTATATGTAAAGCCCATTATTTTCAGTAGTACGTAAGATGGAATGAGACCATTGACTATTGTTCTTAAACGTCTTGCTGGAAATTTGATCCAATTAGCTTCTAATTTCAAAAAGGAATATGGAAGGGAAATGGATTTTATCTTTCACTATACATTTTGAAATGGACATCACTGATCTTTTAAACTATTAAGCTTCAGAAGTGTAATATTTGGCCTTCTATGACTAAAGAACATTACTAGATCTTACACGCTACTTTGGCATTATACCCAGGATATGGTGGGTTCCAATGGTCTATCACACCTAACAATTTAAGTGTGGCTGATACTCTTTAAATAGCACTCAGTTTTGTTAGATTAACAAGATTTTCGTGAAGTAGTTTAAAGGCCAAGTCAACCCCTATTTTTTGTGACTGTAATGACATATCTACCTTGAAGAATATTTATTTATTTATTGGTATCCTGCCTTTATTACTTTTACAAACAATCCAAGGTAGCAAACATATCCAACACATCTTCCTCCTCCTATTTTCCCCAAAATTTCCTCCTATTTTTATCCAGAATACGAATGTGGTTTGCCATTGCCTTCTTCTGGAATGTTTTTCCCTCCAGTTTCCCAATCTAATCTACAGTCTTGGAATTTCCTGATAGTTTCTTATTTGAAATCTGCCGAAGTCACCTAGGTGCTCCCACCTGCTATAAAAATGGATCAAAGCAGAAGAAGCTCACTATATAACCGTGATGGTGAACATATGGCACGTGTGCCAGAGGTGGCATGCCTCTCTGCTGGCATGCGCGCCGTCGCCCCAGGTCAGATCTCCGTGGCGTTTCTTTCGTGAGCTTCTGTTTCCCTGCAAACGATGAAACAGAAGCTCATGAAAGAAAAAGATCTTACCTCTTGCCATGTTGCCGCTGTTGGAATGCCCTGCCTCCTGCTGGCCAGCTGGTCTTCGGGTCTCTGCCGCCCATGTGGGCATGTCCGTGCATGCGTACTTTCATGCATGTGCATATTTGTGCATGTCTGCACATGCACATGTCCGCACACATGCACATTCACACACACATTCACACCTTTTAGTTTGGGCATGCGTGCATGCACAGTTTGGGCACTTGGTGTCTAAAAGGTTCGCCATCACTGCTATATAACATCTAGCAATATAATTACATATTGACTTGTGCTAAGTTAAAAAGAACATTGAACTACACTGGACTGCTTGATTTATCAAGGAAATATGTTCCCATCAGGACACATTTCGTGTAATTCTGAACCCATCAGCTGAGCAAATTCCCCCAATGAGCCATCAATTCTTTATAGTAATGTCTCACATATCCTACTTCTCAAAGCAAATGCTCACATAAGAAGTTAAAACCCCAAGTATGACAAAAATCCAAAGACAATTAAAGTGAAACAATTGGGAAAAGAGATTAAGCAGCAGAATAGATATGCTATCTTGATTTTTAAGAATGCTTATTTAAAAACTGCTCCTAAATCTTCCTTCGATCCTGACTGGCTGGCTCAAGGTTGACTCAGCCTTCCATCCTTCCGAGCTCGGTAAAATGAGAACCCAGATTGTTGGGGGCACTATTCTGATTCTGTAAACTGCTGAGAGAATGCTGTAAAACACTGCGAAATATTATATTATTTTAAGTGCTATTGCTATCTTCCATAATTTGCACACACTGCTAGAAAAGATTCATCTCTAATAAATAAGGGTCTTTCTTTATTAGGGTTCAGATAAGTCTCAGAAGATGAGCAAATCCTGAGATGCTCTTGTCCAGGTAGGTTTGGATTTATAAAGAACTGTTGGGCTCCATGTTCCCTCAAGAAGGAGGGGCTTCTTCTAGTTTGGGCTGTACCAACTCTGTGAATGGAAGGGGGAGGGAGAGAGAGAGAGCACTTCTCTCTTACTCTTTCTAAAACTTGCTACTTTGCTTTCCCCTTTCCGCCCTTGCCAGTAGGCTACCAGGAAAGAAAGAATGCTTCTGAAACGTTAAACAGATTTCTTGTAGAAAGCTTTTGAAATTAGATTAAGTATTGCAGATGAACCAAACAGACCAGAAGTCTTTGTCACAGTGGTGAAATCCAATTTTTTTAAACTACCGGTTCTATGGGCGTGGCTTGGTAGGTGTGGTGTGATGTGGTGTGGCTTGGTGGGCGTGGCAAGGGAAGGATAATGCAAAATCTCCATTACCACCCCACTCTTGGGGGAAGGATATTGCAAAATCTCCATTCCCACCCCACTCTGGGGCCAGCCAGAGGTGGTATTCTCCGAACTACTCAAAATTTTCGCTACCGGTTCTCCAGAACCTGTCAGAACCTGCTGGATTTCACCCCTGCTTTGTCAGATAAGAAAGAACTAATAATAATTTAGGTTTTCCTGGTAATTGCTGGTAACAATTTAGTAACATTCATGAGCAATCTGAAGGAGGTAAACAAGGCAATTGACATCCCACAAACCAATGGTACATTTACACCATTTCTTCCACCATATCATCATATGGTGGGACCAAATGGCATAATTCAAATAATTTATGCAGTAATGTTACAAAGGACTGAGATCATTATGGCTCTTACCAGAGTTCCATGGCAGCAGTTTCTGAACCACCTCATATTTCTAGATTGTACTGGAGGGCAGACAGATATTCTTTTTCATTCTTGTTTTCTTAATCATTAAAACATGTCATGGCCATATATCCCAGTCTCACACCACTTCTGGCTTAATTTACTGCATCACTTCCCAACTTATTTAATCCTAACAGACTGAATAGACTATGATTGACAGAGTTCAAGCATCACGCACATAGATAGATGGGTTCAAACGAAGAGCCACAAACCAAAGAAGCAATATTTCAAACTATGCTTTACTGCTAAATACGAGTCCAGCTAATTACACATGGTGATGAGAACTGGCCACTCATTTTAACTAGGGAAACAGGGATTTTTATTACCATAAAAATGGTAATAAACCATTTTGCGGTTTGTTCAACCTAAGTGAATAAAAGGTACAACTGATCTGGCTTGTTATGAGGGTTTTGAATATAATGCATAATTTTCTATGAATTGTATAGTCAGTGTACAACATAGCACTCCAGGATGTATGTACGTGTGTTTGGGTGCCTGGGAGAGGGGGAATAGAAGTGCTCCATCAATTGTCACAAAATAGATTAAGTGCAATTGTGGCAGGTGGGAGGGATACCAATTACCGTGGATTTAAAGCTCTGTCATGGCTGGCATGATCCTCTTTCAGCACATGGGAGTACTTTAGCCAAAGAAAAGCTTAGCCTGAGGATGAAAGCGCAATTATGAGCAACTGTGCAGATATGAAATAGTTTTTCTTGACGCCTTGATGTCTTGTGTATTTAAAGATTGCAGAAATTTATCTTCACCCTGCTAGATAGTTGTATCAGAAGGAAATTCATTGCCTTTAATGAAATGTTAAAAGCTGGAGTGGAGAACCATGTACATAAGATTTATTTTTTTGCCACATAAAATAAGGTGTACCAACATCTAAGACTTACTTTATGAAAAAGAATCCTCCACTCTGAAGATAGATTAGGTTTTTCTGTGGCACTTTCTTGACTTGAAAGCATTGCACAAGACTGAAGATATTTTCTTGCTTAGATACAAACATAATTTGAGGAAAAGATGGGAAAGGTAAATGGCTGTTAGGATGTTTAATTGAACTAGAATATTCCAAAGATTAATAATGGTGTATCTGTCTTCTTTTGCCAACTATGCCAAATCTCATGGAGATTTCTTTAAATAGTTAACATTTGGCCATGCAATCAAAAGGCAAGTAAAACAAAATTTCAAGGGATCTTCTTATTGAAAAGTTTAACTCAGTTTTCCTATTAAAAGCAATAGCACTTAGACTTGTATACTGCTTCATAGTGCTTTACAGCCCACTCTAAACAGTTTAAAGAGTCAGCATATTTCCCCCAAGAATCTGGGTCTTCATTTTACTAATCTTGGAAGGATTGAAGGCTAAGTCAACCTTGAGTCAGTCAGGATCAAACTGCTGTCAGTAAGCAAAATTAGCCTGCAATACCGCAATCTACCCACTGCACCATCACGGCTCTTAACCGGGAACCAAGATGGGTGTAGTAGAAGATTTTAGAGGACTCCAAACATTAATGAACAGAATTAATGCTGCCAGTTATGGGCTGCAAAAACCCAGATGGTCATTGGGTAACAACTAACATTCAATATTCATCTGGATTTTTGCAGCCCAGATATGGTGGCCCTAACAGATCAGTGATCCATCTGCAGTCATAGAACGGACAAGGCTCAGTCTAGATGAAACATGCGTACTCCGAATCCAAAACAGCATGACCTCAGGATATGAATAGGAGTTATATCTTAAAATAATGTTAAAGGACAGTTTAATCAGAGTGTTCAAGATGCAAACTCCCCAGTGAGTTCACACAATGTGTTTAGCTGGATCAGTTAAAGACCTAGTAGCCACATTCACCCAAACCATGCTGTGCTCCATTACTTTTAATCCTCACTTGAGTTCTGTGGCATGGTGTATAATTCAATGCACTGTGTGAATCCAGAAAGTACCATTTACCCTAGTTTCCTTTGAAGCAAGAGAGAAAGAGGAGAAGGCAATTCAGTAAAGAAAAAGGATAACTGGGGTTCTTAAATAGAAACTGTCATTTTGAACATGCATGTACAATTTATATTTCTTTTTTAAAAAAAGTTTTTTTAATATACAAATAGACATTACAAACTGTACAAACACACGTATATAGGAAACACAGTTCCTATTATACTATAGCTCTAGATCAGTCTATTAGTTTTTCTTACATTTATCATTTAGTTTTAACATTTTTTGTACATTTGTGGTTTGTTTCAGTTTTCCTCCATATATGTCCAATTTCTGGGAATTATAACCGAAAATTATACCAAAGAAATATATTACTTAATAATCCACATTATAATGGCAGCCAGGATCTGTTATGCACAAAAATGGAAAAGTAATGAAACACCAAATGAAAGTGAGATCATAAGAAAAATTCTTGAATGCGCCGAAATGGATAAAATGACTAAAGAACTGCAGAACAAGGAGGAAACGGAATATTGCATAACTTGGAATAGGTTTTATGACTGGTTAAAAAACAGAAACTCGGATTCATGAAACCTACGACAAATATATGGCAAATAAGAGGAAAACAAACTAGAAGTATATACAAAGCTAAAATATAACTTGTATAGGTAAAATTTTGAATGTAAATAAATGTACATAAATGTACATAAATTAAATCATAGTAAATCGAAGAAGATACAAAGAGAAATTGACAATTAAATATGTATTACAAAAATCAATAAGAGGATAGCATAAACATGTTATACAATTTGTATTTCAAACGGTTAACTCACATTAAGCTCAAGCCTGGTAGCCATTACCTTTACCAAAGCCATCCATTTGTGCTCATCTTGTGATTGAGGCTTTATATTAGATGTTAAACCAATTAGGCAAATGCTAGGAATCTTTTCTATGTTTTCTGGTATTAATATCTCCTCTGAGTCTGAAATTCTGTTTCCTATTAGGGAGCATCTTTAATGCAGCTTAAATGCTCAACCTAATTAAAGTGTAGGTGGATCAATGACCAAATTGTTCAGAACGTGGGGGAAGAATAGCCAACCGTAAAGGAGAATTGGTTACATAAAGAAGGAAAGTCAGCAGCTGTAGTTCACCAAGCAAGCTGTTTTATAAAACTGGAATTGTTCCCATAACCCAGGGGTAGGCAAAGTTGGCTCTTCTATGACTCATGGACTTCAACTTCCAGAATTCCTGAGCTAGTATGATTGGCTCAGAAAGTCTGGGAGTTGAAGTCCACAAGTCTGAAGAGCCAACTTTGCCTACCCCTGCCATAACCCATAGAAAAATAAGACAGATGCTGTGGGAAGGAAGATGCTGTGGGAAGTGAAATAGAAATTACTCTAGATAGAGTTGTTAATTGATTGCAATAGGAATAACTAAGCAATGGTGAGTAACCTTTTATAAGTTCTTGCCCAATGGTCCAGGCAAGTGGAACAAATGACAATAAAAGTGATTTAAAAATTGACAAATTGATCTCTTATGCCACCAGGAGTGACTTAGCTATGGCTAAACTGCTGATATGTCCGATTAAGCAAGTTTGTGACTGATCACTTCTTTGGCAGTTGGTAACTTCTGTGACTTTTCTCTTCTCATTCTGCCATTTACACCTCTACACATATAGCTGTATATGCACTGTGCTGACTAAGTTCTGCCTTTATTTTATCCATGGATTTTTCATTTTTCCAGCTAAGAGGCAACATTATTACTATTACAACAACAATATTACTATGTGAGAAAGCCATAAATGCAACACACATTTATTTATCAAAGTCAGGAAGGGAAACAAATATTTATTCATTGTTGTTGAGAATCACATGAAATAGTTACCCAAAATCTGATTACTGAGATTGTTTTCAGAAATGCATCATAATCAGAAGACACTTGGAATGAGATTTACTGACTGGATCATTTTTTATTCATATTGGACCAAAGCAGTGGTTTCCACTAACGATCCACAGGCAGACCTTAGGATAAGCACTAAAATGAAATGAAATAAAAAAAACAACAACCAAAATTTTAGAAGTTTGCTGGATCATTCAAGGTTTTTGCCTTTCCAGCTAAAAGCTTGCAGTATTTAGACAGGAACTCCAAAATCACATGAAATTCAATAACTTCATGCAATTTGACCATTCCGAATTTCTTTTAAATGTTTATTACGGTAGTTGTATTTGTTTTCGGAGTTCTGAAGATAGAATTTGGGTGCCACATTGCCAGGGGAAGTCTCAATAGCCTTCCAATGATGATCAAGTTATCAGTCTAAAAAGGGAAACTTAGGAACCACTGGCATAGCTCTTTCTGATCACTATTTGGAAACAAAATAATACCATCTACTTTTCCAGCAGATTGGAACATAGCACTTTTAAGGACTTCCTAATTCATGTTAAAAATAACAGAGATAGTGCACACCCCAAGGTTTTGGAAAGCTTTTATCACCAATCTTTTTTTATAACACTTGAATTGATAAATCATTATTTAGATGCCGACGAAAAACTGTAGAAGCCAAACTCCAAGATGACTCAGTGGCTTACATCACAGGACACAGAAACAATGAAATTTTAAAAAGCCATACCCATCTGGAGAGAGAGAGAGAGAGGGAGAGAGAGGGAGGGAGGGAGGGAGGGAGGCAGAGATGAGTTCCTGCCGGAGCTGTCAGGTACAGAGTTCCGGTAGGGAGCGGCTGATTGCGCAATTTGCGCTCAACAGCTCCGGAGCCCTCTCTGCCGGTCCGGCGCGCATGTCACCATCTTTTTGGGTGAATTTTTGGCTGATTTTGCTTCTGCGCATGCACGGAAGCAAAATCTCGCCGAAATCTCACAAGAGGATGCGTGCGCGAGAGAGATTTCAGCGAGATTTTGCTTCCGCGCATGCGCAGAAGCAAAATCTTGCCGGAATCTCATGCGTGTGCGTGTCCCCTCACGCGATTTTGGTGAGATTTTGCTTCCACGCATGCGCAGAGGCAAAATCGCGCAAGGGGGCACGCACGCATAGCTAGCGCGTGCCCGAATCGTGGAGATGTGCGCGCAGCGCACCGGCACTGGTAAGTAAGCAACCCATCCCTGGTGGGAGGGAGGGAGGGAGGGAGGAACCCTCTCCCCGAAAAACTAACCATAGTAGTGGCTGTATTTCCCATGATAGATAAATAGGTAGGTGGATAGATAGGTAGACAATTCTCAGTCCAGGCTTTAAGCAGTTTTAAAAACTCCATGGTGTGGGTGGTTGCATCATAGCATTCAATAGCTCTTTTCTCACCGATGGCAAGATTATGCTTAGCAACATTGCTTGGCAACCAGTCATTGCATCTTGGGTTATGAGAATATTGCTTGTGCTCAAAAGTGTTCGAGATCGTGCAACCATTTGCAAGACTGTGCACAGTATCATCTTTGAAGACATGGTCCCCAGGTTACCTGTCTTTTAATGTGTGAATAAATTACTTATGCCTGCTTAGGGAATATACAGACAAATTGTATTCATTACCCATACAAAGGCAATGTTTGAAAGAACAACATATTCTTCTTTGACAATTTTCCCATGTATAAATAGCCTATCATTGTATTTGCCAAATACTTCTGGAAAAACTATCACCCATTTTCTGTTGAAATATAAACTTGGATTATACTTTTTCCTACATGCACGAAGAGAAATTTGATTTCAATGGGATTTCTTTTTCCATTAAATGGTAATTTGACTGCAGATCAAATTTACAATCAGAGTGAGGGGGAGGGGCAGATCAGAGAGAAAATGGGCAGATTGGACCATGCAATGTGCAAAAAACCCGAAGTGGTTTGTCTTGGTATATTTATGCCTACCAACATTTCAGAATCATGGCTATTTCAGTGGTGAATATTCAGATAGTGTGCAATGTGTGAAATAGTTTTAATCCTTCTTCCAGCACTTCTCTGTCTCTTAACCCCTAGAAGGAGAATCTAACCAAATAAAAATCCAAATCATCCATTTTTAAAAAGGTTTATTCTATTATATTATCATGGAGGAAATATATCCATGTGATTGCTGGGAGTTAAAAACAGCACATTATCGATCGATCAAAATTTCACTATATTTTCATAAAAAACAGAAGCCCATCAGTTCTGAAGACAGAAACCCATCAAGACTGAGAAATATTAGCCTCTTCCAAAGTAAGGGTCCAGTTACATACCGTATTTTTTGGAGTATAAGATGCACCTTTTTGCCCCCCAAAAGAGGGTGGAAATGTCGGTGCGTCTTATACACCGAATACAGCCATTTTTGGCCTCCCGAAGCCCCACCCCTGCATTCCATTTTTGTGAAAAATCGGGCCGTTTTTTGAAAAAAATGGCGTTCTTGCCTTTCCCCACCCCCTAGGAGCGCTCTGCAGGCTTCCCAAACCCTCTGCATGCCCCGTTTTTGCAAAAAAAAAAAAAAACGGGCACAAAACGGGTCATGTTTTGCAAAAATGGGGGCGTTTTTGCCTTCCCCCACTCCCTAGGAGCACTCTGCAGGCTTCCCAAACCTTCTGCATGCCCCGTTTGTGCAAAAAAGGGCCGTTTTTTGCAAAAATGGGGGTGTTTTGCCTTCTAATTACCCCATCTAGCATGACTGGAGGAGGAATTCTGGGAGTTGAAGTCCACTAGTCTTAAAGCTGTGAAGTTTGAAGACCCCTGGGTTAGAGGTTAGGGGTTCAAGGGTCTTCAAACTTGGCAAGTTTAAGACTTGTGGACTTCAACTCCCATTCCTGAGCTAGCATGACTGGAGGAGGAATTCTGAGAGTTGAAGTCCACAAGCTGTCAAGTTTGACGTTTGTAAAAAGTGTACATGGTTGTAAAAAGTATACATGGTTGTAAAAAGTATACATGGTTGTAAAAAGTATACATGGTTGTAAAAAGTATTCTGCTACACTGGTATTTTATTAAATAATATATTACTACACCATTTGGTTCAGAATACTTTTTTCCTCGTTTTCCTCCTCTAAAACCTAGGTGCGACTTATACTCCGGTGCGTCTTATACTCTGAAAAATATGGTATATTTCTCCTGAATGCTAACACAGGAACAAGCAAGCACATTAGCTGCGAAAACTGCATGCCAACTATGTTTCTGTTAATGTTTCTGGTCTGTTTATGTTGTTTGTCTGTGTATGTAATAGCCTGTTTCTGTTGTTCCCCTCTAGGAGGAGGTTTCGAAGTATTTCTAGCAGGACTACCAGATTCTGTAATAGCTTTGTTCCCTATGCCCATCTGTCTGGTAAACTCGCAAGATTCATTTCTCTCGCCATGTACATGTATACATCCAAACTAAAATGTGTTGTTTCTCCATGTCATATAATATATGAGGGTGTGTGTATAATTTTGTATTTATTTATTTAATTTGTCATTGTTGTGGTCCGCCAGCGGCCTACGGAGCTGGCAGCAGAGTCAGACACGAGGAGGCTGGGGAGGAACATGGGCCAGGCCTGGAGTCTGGAGAAAGCTCGGTGCCAGAGGCAGAGATCCAGCCCGGGCCCTCTGGGAGGTCTGTGCTGACTCCAGAGCCTCCAGAGCCTGACATGAACGAGGCAGAGGAACAGGGGGAACATGTTCCCAATGTGCACACATGCGCAGAGCTACCCGAAGGCAAGATCAGTTATGGAGGAAAAGGACTACTCGGGAGTAAGGCTTGGAGATGATTGGCCCCTCGCATAGGCTATAAAAGTGGAGCAAACGGATGTGCTCATTGCAGGAAGCAACTTGGTTCAATTCGTGTCTCAGCATTTCGGTTCTGACTCTGTGTTTCTGTTTGGCCTTGCAAAGCTCCTTGCCAATTAGGTCTTTGGCAGCGTGTCAAGAGAGATAAAGGGTGGTGATAATCAGCCTTCTTCCGAAAGACTTCTGTCAGACTCATTAACATTGTTTGGGACTTATTATGGCTGGGAATGAACATAATTCACAGCCACTAAAATAAAAAGAGGTTTTTGGGACTCCGTTTGTGCTTTATTATTTATCAGGAAGCCTAGGTCAGAACAGTCGTATTTATGCAGTGTATATAGAGGGTGGTGACCGTTTGAGAGCTGTATGCAACAAAATTTCATTTTACTGTATGCTGATTAGTATACATTTAAAGTGATAATAAAGTTAGTCTAAGTCTAACTCCAAGCCAAGTCGCAGTAAGTATAATAGAGCTTATTCCCAGTTAATTGGTGAGATTGCAACTCGTTTACAGGGAGGTCTTAATAAATTATTAGAAGTGCAGTGCATCCTATAAGTACCTATTCATATACAAGACCAAGGCTTATTCCTGGTTTTAAAAAAAAGGCATCAAGGTCATAGCTTAATGAAATCAGACAACCGAAGCTGAACGAGACAGCAGTGAATGTGTTTGCAACTCTGCAGCCACTTTCTGAAAATAAACATTCCTTCATCTCTATCTCCCAAATCCACTTCTAAAAATACATTTCCACTGTATAAATAAATTATCATCAGCAAAAATACATTTTTAATTAGCACCTGCTTTTGTGTATCTCGAGCTCACCTCATTCAAAAATCTCTGTGCTCTGCTCTGAGCCATTCTTAAGTAAATAGTAAACTCTTGAGTTCTTAGGTGTGAAGCTGCCAATTGGAAGACACTGTCTAAGATTATTATAACTTTGACAATGTTCCAGTTATTCTTTCCCCTTGAAAGATTGGGAAAAGATCACACTAACAATAGAGGAAGATAAATCTTTCATGGATGAAGCAGGTACCAAAAGAACATGCTCAGAAGAAGCCTCTTAGAAGGGAATTTATATGCTTATTTATTTATTTATTTATTTATTTATTTATTTATTTATTTATTTATTTATTTATTTATTTATTTATTTATTTATTATCTATCACGTTTATGTAGTGTATATTGGAGGTGGTGACCCTTCGAGAGCTGTATGAAGTGAAATTTCATTTTAATGTATGCGGATAAGTGTACATTTAAAGTGACAATACAGTTATTCTAAATCTAACTTTAAAATAATTCACATAGAAGATACTGGAGAAACTTGCCAAGCAAATAGGAATAATATTCCAAATTTGTAAACAATGTTTGAGTTTCCTGTGCTGTGCAAGCTCGGTCACTGGTTTATCCAATAATCCAGGGTTAAACATGTTTGGCATAATGTGAGAACCCAGTCACCGGAAATAGGTCAACACAATGTTTTGGGCAAAGGGATTTAGCTTTTCATTGTATTTAATCCATTTTAACAGGTAGAAATATCTTCACCTTTAAAGCAGGTTAGCAAGTTCTCTGGCAAGTTTCCAGTGAATCAGCTTATCATCATCTCTGCAGTAAATTTTATAAACAACATTGGAAAAGGTCTTCCTATATATTTTTTCCATGGTCTGGGCATGCAAGAAAAATGTACAATGTGCTCTTCCCATTTATATTATTCCATTTTAGGACATTCTTGAAATCAGTCTCTCATGAAATTGCCTCGTTTCTGATCTTAGTTCAAACTATTCAGATGAATATGGTGGATAAAGGGATTGTGTGAAATGAAAGTGAAAAATGTGGGATAGACAGCATCATCACCAGATGGATTCCTAACTAGCTGATCAACTACACTCAATGTGTAGTCCTCAACGGAATTGCATCTAGTATGCAGTGGGATACCCCAAGGCTCTATTTTAGGCCCAGTATTCTTCAACATCTTAATTTAATTTAATTTATTTAAAAGTTCTTATAGGCCGCCCAATCCCGTAGGACTCAGGGCGGCGTACAGCATGAATAAGAACAGTACAGTAAATAAAAAACAATTTAAAATCATAACATAAAATTGTTTTAAAAAACAACAAAAACCATTCATCCAGGAGGAATCCGATCTTCTTCACCCCGCCTGCGGGATGAACAATCTATCTAACAAAATGAAATTTGCAATGAATTATTGACACTACTTTATCAAGCCTTAGTACAGCCACACTTACAATACTACATCCAGTTTTGGTCACCATATTTAAAAAAAGATGTTGAAACTTTGGAAAGAGTGCAGAAAAGAGCGATAAAGATGATTAGGGGGCTGGAGGCTAAAACATATGAAGACTGCTTGCAGAAATTGGGTATGTATAGTCTAGTGAAAAGAAGGATTGGGGTGGCATGATAGCAGTCTTCCCATGTTTGAGGGGCTGCCACAAAGAAGAGGGGGGGTTTCCAATCTATTTTCCAAAGCATCAGAAGGCAAGACAAGAAACAATGGATGGAAACCAATCAAGGGGAGAAGCAACCTAGAACTAAAGAGAAACTTCCTAACAGTGAGAACAATTAACCAGTTGAAGAACTTGCGTCCAGAAGTTGTGGGTATTCCATCACTGGAGGCTTTTAAGAAGCCACTCGTCTGAAATGGTATAGGTCTCCTGTTTGAGCAGAGGGTTAGACTAGACCAGGGGTAGGCAAAATTGGCTCTTCTATGACTCATGGACTTCAACTCCCAGAATTCCTGAGCTAGCATGATTGGCTCAGAAAGTCTGAGAGTTGAAGTCCATGAGTCATAGAAGAGCCAACTTTGCCTACCCTTGGACTTCAAGGTCCCTTCCAACTCTGTTATTATGATGGTCTTTCTCTGCCTGCTTTTCCATTTTGTAATGTGTGGACCACTGATTTACCACAAGCTACCCTAATAGGAGTGCCTAGTCGCTACTGTAATAGCTTTTTCACAGCTGGTGACCTCCTCCAAGCCATTTTAATTATATGTTTTTGCACTTGGGCTGCAAGATAGCAATAGCACTTTACTTATATACCGCTTCATAGTGCTTTACAGCCCTCTCTAAGCGGTTTACAGAGTTCAGCATTTTGCCCCCAACAATCTGGGTCCTCATTTTACCGACCTCGGAAGGATGGAAGGCTGAGTCAACCTTGAGCCTAGTGAGATTTGAACAGCTGAACTGCTAAACTAGCAGTCAGCCTGCAGTGGCTGCATTTAACCACTGCACCACTTCAGCTGGTTCAAGATGGTTGTTGAATCAATGCAATTTTTGCTAGTTTTAATCCCTGATGCTTTGTGGCCATTTTGAATAATCCTTGGAATTCTGATATGACATTTTAATAGTTTTTATCTACTTTTATTAACCTGATATATGTAACTACTTTTTAAATTATGTTTTTAAGATAGGCTATTTATCATTTTTAGGGTACTTCATCTTAAAAGCCTTAAAAAAAGATGAATCAATCCAAAAATAAATGTATCCAGTGTAAGCTAGTTATCAAAGGCATTTTTGGGTTCCAAAAACTCAAGATATATTATTCCTTTGGCTGTTGGTTTAGATGATAGGACTGTGTGGTGCTTCAGTTTCATTTCCAGAAAAGGGCTTTGGAGAGATAGGGAAGGCAAATTCCAATCTTCCACTTTGTCTTTCCTGGTTCACCTGGTTTGTCTTAGATAAGTTGTATTTATTATGTAATGAACCAGCATGCATGAACCAAGTTTATATTTCATTAGTGATGGGGATCACTCATAAACATATACTGCAGATGTAGTTCTTAAACTCTTTATATGATGATGATGATGATGATGATGATGATGATGATGATGATGATGATGATGATGATGATGATTTTTTTACATTCATGGCCATACTGTAAAGTTTGCCTAGGCTTGAATCCAGTTGACTTTTTAAATGAGAGGTCACTTAAATGTTAAAGGAAGAGAATGGGGGACAACACAGATATAATTCTGTTTCACTAAGACAAGCCTATGAGCTTTTGAAAAGATTAATGGACATAGTGGGAAATCTTGCATGAATTCTGATGAACAAAAAGGTTGGAGAGAGGGGGGAACTTTTAAAAAGCGCTCAGCATGCCAGAAAGCATGCAAGTAGTCATTACTTTTACTTTTAGAATTTCCATATGCATTATTTTTTTCCCCAACTGGTAATAGCTTTAATGACTCCAGAAATATATGCTTAAAGTGTAAGTGTTGAATTACATGCTGCAAAATAATTGCATGTCACGGTGAGAGACTTGGAAGAGGTTTATTTATATACTGCACACAGAGAGTGCTAAAAGGAAGTGATATGTGTGATTGGTGCCTACATTTTATTTTCTTATACCCCACTGAAGTAAGCAAAGAAACAGGACAGAGGAATAGAGCTAAGGGTTGGATTATTTTGGGGGGGTGGGGTTGTCCCCCTCCTTCTGATTCAACTCAAAACAGGGTTCCTGGTGCACGTTACTTAAAGAGCAGGGGCTGAAGACTGAAATGTGCTGCTAGGTGTGGCTGCTTTCTATCCACATATTTATTGCTTCCAGGGCATGCACAATGTTAATGCAAAACTCTCCAATATCTGGTTGACCCCTGGAGGATCAGAATTGGAGTCAAAAGATCTGAGCCGCAGGACTTCTTTCACGTTCTCATTACAAGCAAGGGAGGGGCAGCAAAATCTCTGCTCATGCAGTTCATTCTTAATTTCCTACCTTCTATTCACCAAATAACTGAGGCTCCGACATTACGGCTATCAAATCTGCTCATCGATTTTCATTACATTAGATTCAAACAATCTCAGCTTTTCTTTCCTCTTCCAGGTTGTTATTTTATACATGGTCACTACAAGCTCAAGATGTTCATGGTAGGACTGTTGTCCTCCTCCTCCCCCTCCCCCCTCCCCCTCCTCCTCTTCTTCCTCGTCTTTCCCTTCCACTTCCATGCATCCAGCTGGTTCATGGAATCAACAGCACTTTGAGGAATCATGATTTAGGCTAGTTTCCAATCTTGAGATTATTTAGGGGTGTTCTGATATTTATTTATTTATTTATTTATTTGGTGTTTCTTATATGCCGCCCAACTCCCGGAGGACTCCGGGCGGCGTACAACAGAAAAAATACAAGAAACCAATATAAATAAGCATTAAAACAGATATAAAAATTAAAACTGTAATCTTAAAAGCATCCAATATCCATTCAACTTCATACATACTTGGGGGTGAGCTCAAATGGATTACGCTCTACCCTCTGCCTGCAGGAAAAGCCATGTCTTAACAGCTTTCCGGAAGGCCAGCAGGGTGGGGATAGTTCGGGTCTCTGGGGGAAGTTGGTTCCAGAGCACGGGGCCTGCCACAGAGAAGGCTCTCCCCCTAGGGCCCGCCAGGCGACATTGCTTGGCCGATGGGACCTGGAGGAGGCCAACTCTGTGGGCCCTAACCGGTCGAAGGGAAGTGTGAGGCAGAATGCGGTCCCGGAGATAACCTGGTCCTAAGCCATGAAGGGCTTTAAAGATGGTGATCAACACCTTGAATTGGACCCGGAGACCGATGGGCAACCAATGCAGCTGGCGGAGTACAGGTGTCACGTGGGTGTACCTTGGCACACCCACCAAAGCACACGCAGCCGCATTTTGCACCAGCTGAAGTCTCCGGATACTCTTCAAGGGTAGCCCCATGTAGAGCGCGTTGCAGTAGTCCAGGCGCGAGGTGACAAGGGCATGAGTGACCGTGAGTAGAGCCTCCTTCTCCAAGTATGGCCGCAACTGGTATACTCTGTGTGAGTTGTACATCTATCTCTGGTGGATACATCTTATTCTTAAACATGCCATGAAAAGATATGTCAAAATATTCTAAACAAATGGAACAAAAGAAACACTTTTATAATGATACATCTGCCTGCCCCGGGGATCTAATCTCAGGGAGACGTCCTCTCATTGGTTTTTTCCCCCAATGAATCATGTTACAATCACCAGTGAGAAATTTGGGGACATTGTCTTAATTTTTTTCTGCCAACACATTTGATGGGCCATTGTTGTGGCCACCAGTGGCCAGGGGAGCTGACAGCAGATTCGGACAGTGAGGAGGTTGGGGAGGAACATGGGCCAGTCCTGGAATCTGGGGAAGGCACTGACGAGTGCTCTGCATCAGAGGCAGGGATGGGGCCAGGGCAGTCTGACAGTTATCAGTTGCCTTTGGAGTCAGACATCAGTGAGGCAGACGAACAGCTGGAGCCTGTTCCCAGTGTGCGCATGCACAGAGTTGCCAGACAAAGGGAACAGCTGAGGAACAAGGGTTGACTTGGGAGTAAGGTCACAGGCGGACGATGAATGGCCCTTCCCATAGGGCCGTGGTGGCGAACCTATGGCACACGTGCCAGAGGTGGCATGCGGAGCCATAGAAGCCGGCACGCGAGGGTTTCCCACCGGCAAACCGGAAGTGCGAAAAAACGCACTTCTGGTTTGCCGGTGTGCTGTTTTTTGCACTCCGGAGGGTTCAGGGAAGCTCCCTGAAGCTCCGGAATGCAAAAAACTACAAAACGGACAAACTGGAAGTGCACTTTTCCGCACTTCCTGTTTGTCCGTTTTGTAGTTTTTTGCATTCCGGAGCTTCAGGGAGCTTCCCTGAACCCTCCGGAGTGCAAAAAACAGCATACCGGCAAACCGGAAGTACATTTTTTCGCACTTCCGGTTTGCCGGTTTCGTGGTCCCAGGCTCCGGTAAGCCTTTGCGCTGGGGTGGGGGGGTGTGCGCATGCGCAGGGGGCAGCATGGGGGGGTGTTGTGCGCATGCGTGGGGGGGAGGGAATGGGTGTGGGAACGCGAGCGCGCGCGAGCGCCCCCCCCTTTTTGGCACGCGAGCCGAAAAAGGTTCGCCACCACTGCCATAGGGAATAAAAGAGGAGCGAACGAGGAGGGGAGTTTGCAGGAGACAATTAGTTCGCTTAATTGGTTCGTGACTCTCAGAGACTTCTTGCCAAGTTTTGAAGAAATCGGCCTGGGAGCTCTCCAAGCCAGATAAGGTCTATAAATGCTCTCTTGAAAGACTTTGTTGGATGTGAATGAGAGAAATTCACAGTAACTTAATAAAAAGGGGGGGGGTTGTCAGCACAAGGAGTCTGCTTCGTGGTTTGGGAACACCTAGGTCAGAACAGCCATTTGAAAATACCATTTGACTGAGGTGTGGTTAAACTACATTTTAAAAAACTGCAGGAATCAGAACTTTTTTGCTTTGGGTTGAAAGGAAAACTCTGGGAAGGGAATTTCTCTAACAAGGATCAGCACTGAGAATGCTGGTCATCCCAATGAAAGGAAAGGAGATTTAACCTGCCTTTTTCTGTGAAATGCAAGGGGGGGGTTGTCTTTGCAAATATGAATCTCTTTCGTTCACAGTATCAGGCAGGGCAGTCTTCAAATGATTTATAGCTGCAGAATGTACTATTTGTGATAGGCCACATCTGAGTAACCTTTCCACTTTATATATTTTGTGCACTTTACATGACACAGTGGCTGAATTTAAATGGCACACTAGAGCATAATGTGGTTTGTTTGGTTTTGGCACAGTGAGAATATAGCCATATATTGATGGAAAGATTATCTATGTCACAAGTCCCTGATAGACTTTAAAAAGCTGCAAAAGGGACGTTGGTACTCACCTGTGAGACGTCCTTTCTCGTAGGGCGGAGCTAGCCTCCAAGAATGGGTTAAATCTGCCCCCTAGCCAATAGGACCGAGTCTTAAAAAAGGTATAAATAGTGCCCTCTCAGATTGGCACTCCCTCTTTTAATCGAGGGATCAAGTCAGACTCGATGTGCTTTTTCCAAAACAAACAGACAATTTATTAACTATGTACAGACTCATTGCAGAGAAAAGGAATTATGTACATGAGACACAGCTCAGAATAAGTAACTATATACACACCCTCAGCAGAGAAAAAACCGAACTATATACAGGTGAATCATTGCATACAAGGGAAGAACTATATACACCAGATAGTCGTAGAGCGCCCAGCCAGCCCCATGGGAGGGACTTGGAGGCTAGCTCCGCCCTACGAGAAAGGACGTCTCACAGGTGAGTACCAACGTCCCTTCTCCATAGTGGGCGGAGCTAGCCTCCAAGAATGGGACATACCAAAGCTGGCGTCCCTAGGGTGGGATCAATCGTCCTGGCTGGGAAGAGAGCTCGATGTCACCCCTGTCTCCAGCACCCGCCTGCCAAAATCCGCCTCCTCCGAAGCATAAACGTCTAGTTTGTAATGGCGGATGAAGGGAGTAAGGGAGGACCAGGTGGCCGCCCTACAGACCTCGAGGATAGGGACCCTAGCATTCCACGCTGCAGAGGTCGCTGCGCTGCGGGTGGAGTGTGCCGTGAGACCCGAGGGCTTAGGTAGTGCCATGTGTTTATAGGCCAAGGAGATGGCCGCCCGGATCCATCGGCCAATTGTCGCTGAAGACGCCTTGCGACCCTGAGTAGAGGGGCGAAAGGTCACAAATAAAGTCTCCGTTCGCCGCAAAGGACGCGTCCGACAGAGGTAAATGTTAAGGGCTCGCTTAACGTCCAGCATGTGCCAAGCACGCTCAGAGTCCGTGGACGGATTTTGAAAAAAGGCCGGTAAGATGACCTCCTGCGCCCTATGAAATGGCGTGTTCACCTTGGGCGTGAAGGCCGGGTCCAATCGAAGAACGACCCTGTCGCTGTGGAAGGTACATAGGTCCGCGCGCACGGACAAGGCTGCGAGTTCAGATATCCTGCGCGCTGAGGTGATTGCGACGAGGAACGCCACCTTGAAGGAAAGGTGCGACAAGGGAACAGAGTCCAATGGTTCAAAGGGGGCAACCGTTAGGGCCGAGAGAACCTTGGAAAGGTCCCACGTGGGGAAACGATGCACCACTGGTGGGCACAGGTTAGTGACCCCCTTAAGGAACTGCTTCAAGAGAGGGTGAGCAGCCAGCGAGTCCAGGTGTGGGCAGGACAACACCGTCGAAAGCGCCGCAACCTGCCTGCGCAAGGTGTTGGGAGAGAGGCCCTTGGCGAGCCCCTGCCGCAGAAACTGGATGATATTAATGATTGAAAGATCAAGAGGGGAATAACCCACCTGCGCACACCAGACACAAAAAGTGCGCCAGGTAACCGAATAAATCCGCTCCGTTGACGGCCGTCTGGAGGCCAACATGATTTCAGAGAGGTCGTCCGGAACTAGGCGGTGTTGCAGAGTGAGCCGCTCAAGCGCCAGGCGGTCAGTTGTAGCCAGTGCAGCTCTGGATGCTGCACTGACCCCTGGGCAAGCGACCACTCTGTCAGCGGGATCCGCCAGGGAGGTGATGCGGACAGGGACATAAGGTCCGCGAACCAGGACCGCCGGGGCCAGTGTGGGGCCAGGAGGATGACTTCTGCTTTCAGCCTCAGGACCCTCCGGATGACCTGCGGGATCAGCGGAAGGGGGGGGAAAGGCGTACAGCAATTCCTGTGGCCATTGACAATGAAGAGCGTCCGTGTCCTCCGCGCCCGGAGTTCGGAACCTGGTCACGAACCTGGGAAGCTTGGCGTTTTCCAGGGTGGCGAACAGATCCACGGCTGGTAGTCCAAAGCGGTCCACTATTTGATGGAAAATGTCCGGGTGCAGGGACCACTCTGCCGGGTTGATGGCATTCCGGCTGAGCCAGTCCGCCGTGGTGTTGCTCACCCCGGAAATGTGCTCCGCGGTGATGGATCGTAGATGCCGCTCTGCCCAGAGCCCCAGGGTCATCGCCTCGGACATGAGGGCCCTGGAGAAGGTCCCTCCCTGTCGATTTATGTGGGCTTTCGTAGTTATGTTGTCCGTTAAGACTAAAATGTGACGGCCCACCAGGTGAGGGTGAAAATGCGCAAGGGCCAACCTGACCGCCCTGAGCTCTAGCAAATTGATCGGAAGGGAGCACTCTGCCCTGGACCAGGTGCCCTGGGCGACGTGGGATTCGGTGTGGGCCCCCCAGCCCGTGGTGCTGGCGTCGGTCGTCAACGTGAGCCTCTGTGGCTCCATGAAGTCGGAGCCCTCGTCCAGGGCGGGCGAAGTCCACCACCGGAGTGATTTCCTCGCTGACACTGGCATCCTGACCCTCGCGGGGGAGTGGCTGCGATTCGCCCGCTGAAAGGGGAGAAGAAACCATTGAAGGTCTCTGGAGTGCAGATGAGCCCACGGGACGATGTGTATAGCCGAAATCATTTTCCCCAGGAGGGAAGACAGCTGGTTCAGGGGAATCCTTGTTTGAGCCAGAACATGCCGGACTAATTCCAATATGCTGTCTCTCCGTTCCTGGGACAGGTAGACCCTGCACTCCAGAGAGTCAATGATGGCCCCCAGGTGGGTGACCCTGGTAGAGGGGGACAGTTGGCTCTTTCCCAAATTAACGAGAAACCCGTGGTGCTCAAGTGTGTTGAGGGTAACCTGGACATCCTGCTGAGCCTGGGACAGGGAAGAGGACTGGATGAGAATGTCGTCCAGGTAACACTGAACACGCACGGGAAGAGCCCTAAGGTGGGCGGTCAAGGCGGCCAAAACCTTGGTGAATACCCTTGGCGCTGAAGACAGGCCGAAGGGTAGCGCCTGGTATTCATAATGCACCCCTGCATAGCAAAATCTGAGGAACTGGCGGTGAGAAGGATGAATAGGAATGTGGAGGTAGGCCTCCGTGAGGTCAATTGAGGCGAGAAAATCGCCACGCCTAATTCCTGCCAAAATTGATTGCAGGGTGTGCATTTTGAATTTTCTGTACCTCACATATCTGTTCAGGCGTTTCAGATCGAGAATCGCTCTCCACCCACCCGAGGATTTCGGAACCACAAACAAGATGGAATAAAAGCCTTGCCCCTGCTGGTCCTCAGGCACTCGCTGGATGGCTCTAATATCCAGTAGGTGCTGGATGGCCTGATCTATGAGGACCCGTTTGGAAATGTTTGAAGACACGGGGCAGCGTAAGAAAAACCTCGGAGGGGTGGAAATAAATTCCAGGTACAGTCCTGTCGACAGGGTTTGCAAAACCCATGCGTCATTGGTGATTTCCTCCCACCGACTGGCAAAGGATGCCAGTCGACCCCCAATGGGAGGGATCGAGTCGGGTCTACTTATACCGGCGGTAAGGGCGACCACCGGCTCCTCTAAAGGGCCGTTTCGATTGCCCGCCCCGGTATGGCCTGTCAGCAGCCGAGCGCTGCCGTGGGGCATATGAACCCTGGGAAGCCCCATATTGCCCCAGGGGTGCCCCGTATTGCCCTTGCCCAGCAGAGTAGGAGCCCTGGTACCTATTGTATGGGGTCTCAGAAGGCCTGGAGCCTCGCCGGTAGGGAGGGGCCTTATTTTGGGACTTTTTATTGTAAGAGGGAAGGATTTTCCTCTTATCTTTGGTTTCCGTAGTGATCCGGTCTAGGGCCGGGCCAAACAGGGACTGACCAGAAATCGGGGCCGCAGCCAGTTTCCACTTATGCCGCAAATCGGCTGACCAGCCGCGGAGCCAGTGCATGCGCCTGGCCACCACCGCCGTTCCCATTGCCCTGGCCGCGAAACGACCGGCCTGGAGCGCGGAGTCAGAGGTAAATTGGGCTGCTGCAATTAATTTCTGAATATCCTGGTGAGCCCTTGTGTCGGCTTGCGGGATATGGTCCTGGAGACCATGTAACCACTTCAAGGAAGTGCGGCAAAAAAACGACGTTGTGGTCGAGGCTCTAACCGCCCAGGCCGCCGACTGGTGGGTCTTCTGGAGAATGGATTCTGTCCGACGTTCCTCCGGACGAAGAAGATCATCTGGCTCCCCGGGAACTGGGGCATTCGAATAGAGCGCCAACACGGGAGGGTTGACAGCCGGAACTGGAAGATGCTGCGCCAGGTGAGACGAGATGTTGAAATACCTCTTGTCTTGAGCGTTAGGCGCTGGCCCCGAGGTGGGCGTAAGCCACTGCTTTGTTATGGCATCAACAAAGAGGTTAGGCGTTGGGATTACCTCGGTGGAAGAGGTTGAGGCTTCGCCAAATATGGGGTCACCCTGAACTGCAGAAGTTTGAGGATCAGCAGCCGATGGTGGGATGTTGGCCGTGGCCCTGGCCTTATGGAGCAGGGAACAAAAAAGGCTGGGGTGGAAGAGGGAGGTAGATGTTGAAGGTTCGGGAGCCAGGTCCTCGTCCTCTGATAGCTGTGGGTGGGGAGGATCGCATCCTCCTTGACCTTCGTCAATTTCCCCTTCCTCCTTGTCCAGGTCTCCGGCAGGGATGGGGGAGCTGTGGACTGAGTAGTCATCATCCTCCATGTCCTCAATGGTTGCAGGTTCAAGGACGGGCGGAGGTGAAACAGCTCTAGGGGGAGGACGGCTCTGGGAGGAGTGAGCCATGGCCTTGACAGCGGCCTCAATCCCTCGTTTAATAGCGTCATCCATTCTCTGTTGGACAGCAGGATCGTCCAGTGGGTCATTGTGAGCCGCTGATGTGACCTTGCGGTGAGAGGAGCGACCCTGGGAGCAGTTAGCACCCCAAACGTCCCCTTCTTGGAGATGAACACCCGGATTGTCCAGGGAGACATCTTCAGTGGAGCAAGACTGCCCCACCCCGTGTGGCAGGTATTGAGGTGTCACTGGGGAGGGGGAACCCGCAAGTGTGCCCCCTGATATAGGCCGGGACGTGCCCTTGTGCCCCTCCCCCTTAGAAGCCGTTTTTGGAGGCTTCTTGGTCTTAGGGGGGGGTGATGTGAGGGGGGATCTGTCCCTGTGCTCATTGGTGGCACGTGGCAGGGAGGAATCCTCCTTAGATCCTTCGGTAGGGCAAGGCCTGGATGACTTGGACTTGGCCTTGCCCTGCCTGTGAGCCCCCTCAGCCATGCTCGCGATCTGTCAAGCAAGTCTACTTTATTAAACAGCTCCTTGTTTGATTTCCTCCCTCTCTGTGGCTTCGCAGCACTTGTCTCGAGAGCTAGAGCCCACTGCGCATGCGCAGGCTCTTTACTCGATCGTCGAATCTGCCCAGCAACCGATGACGAATAGAGCAGCCAATCAGGAAAGCCGATGCTTTACTCGATCGTCGAATCTGCCCAGCAACCGATGACGAATGGTGCAGCCAATCAGGAAAGCCGATTTGGGAAATTCAAAATGGCCGCCGTGACGTCAGCGACGAGCTCGCAAACGGCCGTTCCCGCCAAGATAGAGAGGCTGGGGCGACGGATTTAGGCCTGCCGGCTTGATGGCTGAGGCGACCGCAGAGAGAGAGAGAGGGAGAGAGAGGTAGGCCTGGCAGAGAAGGGCTCTGCTTGGGGCGGCCGGAATCAGCACAGTTCGTCAAATTGGCTGTGGGAGGATCGTCCTCCAGCCGGAGGGGGGGAAAAAGCCTTCAGCGGCTTTGGAGGATCCCTTGACGCTTTCCCCCCCAAGAGATAGCAAGGGTGGCCGATGATGGTAAGGGCCTCCCTTTAATACGCCCTGAGGCCCTGGTTGGCTGACAGGGCCGTTGTATGCAGCTGGGCAGCTGCCCACGCCGCGCTCAACCCAAGGATGACAGCTGTCAAACAGGGGAGACTTTGGAATCACGTAGGATTTCACTCACGAGAACAGCAATCAGGAAAGTAAGATCAGCAACGGTGGAACTAGCCTCCAAGCACAGGAAAAAGCACAATGCCCTTTGGCTACGGACCGAGATTAAAAGAGGGAGTGCCAATCTGAGAGGGCACTATTTATACCTTTTTTAAGACTCGGTCCTATTGGCTAGGGGGCAGATTTAACCCATTCTTGGAGGCTAGCTCCGCCCACTATGGAGAACAGATTGTTGAATGGATGTCTAAGGCCACTTTCCTCCCACAGGTCTCCAGATCCTTAAATATCTTTGTAAATACTTCCTCCCTCATACTTCTCCGAGGAGTAAGGCTGCTTTTCATTATGAAAATCTATTGAGATTTTCTTCCACCAATTTGCTTTTACCCAAGAGCTTATATACTTGTCTGACTATGCATCCCTGCCTGTCCTAAAAAAGTTTGCATACATTTGTACATTTTCCTGCAGAAAAACAAGAATTCGCTTTTGAACCAAATCAGTTGTGTTGCCATGAATATGAATCTAATTCTCACTATTGGCAGAATGATTAATTCAAGCCAGGGAACCTTATTTATTTATTTTATTTTATTTTATTATTTATTTTTGTCAAGTACGTGTTGGTAATATAAATAGATATAACATTGTTTATATACATAAGATGGGTACTGATAAGAGGGAACATTAGGACAGGGACGCTAGGCACGCTGGTGCACTTATGCACGCCCCTTACTGACCTCTTAGGAATCGGGTGAGATCAACAGTGGACAGTCTAAGGGTAAAGTTTTGGGGGTTTGGTGACAAAACCACAGAGTCAGGTAGTGAGTTCCAGGCATTTACCACTCTGTTGCTAAAGTCATATTTTCTACAGTCAGTCTACAGTCTACAGTTGGAGCGGTTCACTTTGAGTTTGTATCTGTTGTATGCTCGTGTATTGTTTACCTTCTTTGGAAGGTAAATAGGATAGTCATGGCCTGGAAAACTCAAGTAACCTTTGGCTTCGAGCCTACTGAGGTCTGGGAGACAGTGTTAAAAAGCAGGATCTTCAGTGAAATAAAAGCAATTTTTCTGAACTCAGTTCTTTGCATCTAGTAAAGATACTACTAATTGTCATATAAACCTAGTAAGTGTACAGGAAATTGGAATCCAAGTTTAAATCCACATCTACTCCAAGACTTCCTCCCCCCCACTGGTAGGCTCACTCCAAAATCTGAAATACCATTTCAGGGGGGAACCAAAGACCATTCATCAAAAGAGATATGAAGCCATCATGACCTTTTCTTCTTCACTGATTCTTTCTGGAAAGAAAAATGTTAAAAGCAGCATTGTGTAAAGAATATTGGGTTACAAATGGAAATAAAAAGTCATCTTTAAAGCCCTACATGGCTTAGGACCAGGCTACCTCCGGGACCGCATCCTACCTCATACTTCCCTTTGACCGGTTAGGTCCCACAGAGTGGGTGTCCTTCGGGTCCCGTCAGCCAAACAATGCCGACTGGCGGGGCCTAGGGGGAGGGCCTTCTCTGTAGGGGCCCCTGTTCTCTGGAACCAACTTCCCCCAGAGATACGAATTATCCCCACTTTGCTGGCCTTCCGAAAAGCCATTAAGACATGGCTCTTCCTGCAGGCAGGGTGATTTTGAGACAACCTTACATCTGATGTCTCCCCCATGTATGTATGGTGTTATATGTTTCTTTTAATTGTTTTTAAATTGTTTTTAATGATTTGTTTGGTGTTCCTTAAAATGCTGTACGCCGCCCTGAGTCCTCAGGGAGTAGGGCGGCATAGAAGAATTTCCAAATAAATAAATAAATCTTTATTGATCCATTGGTTAAAAAAAATACCAAAACCTTAGCCTGGATGATACATTAATTGTGGCCAACCAAAGTATCTGAAAATGGCATAAGCCTTCAAGCTACCCAGCACATTTATCAGGCAAGATGATATAAGAACAAGGGAACAAGGAGTATGAAACTTTGGACAGATTTTGAAGCACACAAAATGGAGTTTTGGGAGCGCTTTGATTCTGATTGAAACAGTTCTTTGGAAAATATAAGAGGTATAACAAAATCCTTTTTTTTTCTTTTTTTCTTTTTTTTTCTTTTTTGAGATTTCAAGCCCTACACAATTGCTTCAGAAGTTGTTAGAACTTAGAATAACTTTATTGTCACTTTGAATGTACACTAATGGGCATACATTAAAATGAAATTTCATTGAATACAGCTCTCAAAGAGTCTCCACCTCTAATATACACTACATAAACATAACAAAATAAATAAATAAATAAATAAATAAATAAATAAATAAATACATACATACATACATACATACATACATACATACATACAAAATTATGCATATACCCACATATATTATATGACATGGAGAAACAATACAGTCTAGTTCGGATGTATACATGTAAATGGCGAGAGAAATAAATCTTGCAAGTTTACCAGACGGATGGGCATAGGGAACAAAGCTGTTACAGAATCTGGTAGTCCTGCTAGAAATACTTCGAAATCTCCTCCCAGAGGGGAGCAACAGAAACAGACCGTGAAGTGGGGGGGGGTTCTCTAACAATGCTTTGAGCTCTAAGCACATAGCACTTATAAGCAGTATCCTGAATGACAGGAAGCCAGCTTCCTATAATCTTCTCGGCTGTCCTTACCACTCTCTGTATGGACTTTCTCTCTGGGGCACTGCAGCCACCAAACCAAACAGTGATGCAGTTCCTGGCTGTTTTTCCATGTGGACACATGCACAACAAATTTGCTTCTTCCTCATCCCCAAGCATTCCAAAATACAACTTCTGAAGACATGTGCAGCCCTAATTCAAAGTATAAATGAAAAATGACAACATCTGGACCCTCACAAAGTTCCATTAAGAAGGTTTGGCATACCCACAAGCAAAATATCCTAGGAAGCACATGTCTGCAGAACATTTTATCAGACTTCAATGTCAAATTTAATTTAAGTTGTTCGGTAAGGAAAACATCCACAACAGGTCCTTCAAAAATAGCCCTCCCTGTGCAGAGTCTCACACTGTCATCTTTGTTCAGTTTCAGCTGATTCATTTCTGGTTCAGCTGCAGTGTACGAAAAATTGCCCCAAAGGCCATTTTACTATTTGCAGTAGTGAAGCTCTGCAGAACTTGTGGGCAGACCATTGGTGGAAACTTGATTTGTTCCAACTCTTGGATTTAAGCCAGCCTCTCTCTCTTCCCTATAGAGGTTGAGCTGCCATGGCATCATGCCAAAATGCTCTCGTTTCAACAAACTCTCTTAATGTTAAAGACAATTGTGCCTTCACCGCTTTGCTTTCAGTTCCCAGCATCAGTTCATGGGAGGGGGGCAATCCATAGGCAAATGTACATTGTATGAAACAAAGCAATGGATGGGAGTGCGAGGCCCTAATTGGAGGCTACTTGTTGCATTCTCCTTAAGAATATTAGTTCATACCATTCTCAGTGTTGTGAGGCAAGTTTGTGGACAAGAAGGTGATCACAGAAGCTTCCAGTTGTTTTTGCACAAGTAGAGATAGTGACGGTGAGGAAATGTCCATTTTTTAATAAAGGCTTGGATTAGGGACTATTGCTCATTTTCAAACTCTTCAACACCACCACAAGAAACAGAAAATGAGGCAGTTTATTGTCTTTTTCTGTTCTTGCACCTTCAGAAACAGGTAATTGCACAAAGAAACAGGGAGCAATTTACCAGGATAGAAATACATCGAATAAAGTGATGAATATATAGGGCATAATCAAATGCTGTGATAGCAGCAATTAATTTTCTGGGTATATAATCCTTCACATTCCTTACAGTCCTCCTGCTAGCCTTAAAAGTGCTGAAAGGACCTGAAACATGTTGGGAGAACTTTACACAGAATGGCTTTTCACATGGCTACCTGAAAATGCCTTATTGAATAAGCTCCAAATCAACTAAATGTATACGTCATGCAAAATCATGATCCACAAACCATGATGGCTGGGCCCATATGATGGACTGCACCAAAAGCAGACCAACCTTTACAGTTGGTTGTCAGGAAGCACATGAGGGTCTGTAAATCTCCCACAGGCCAGATATAAGGAAGAATAAGTTCAATTTATTAAATAAAATAAAAAAATAAAAAAATATATTAAATAAAATAAAATTTAAAAAAATGGAGCCGAGGTGGCGCAGCAGTTAGAGGCAGGTACTGCAGGCCACTTTAGCTGACACTGATCCGCAGGTCAGCGGTTCAAATCTCACCGGCTCAAGGTTGACTCAGCCTTCCATCCTTCCGAGGTAGGTAAAATGAGGACCCAGATTGTTGGGGGCAATATAAATATACATTGCTTACTGGTGTAAATCGCTTAGAGAGTGCTTGCACTGTGAGGCGGTATATAAATCTCACAAAATAAATAAATAAATAAATAAATTTCAAAATCAGGTTGGCAGCAGCTACCCTTTGATCAAAGTCCATCCTCTTTTTAAAACCCCATTTCTTCTGCAGATGCTCCTGATTTTCATGCTCCTCTAATGGGCACATATTCCTTCACCTGCACCATATTAATTGATCATTGCTAGGACCCCATGTGCTTTATCACGCTTTCTCCTTGCAGCCTGGTCTCCAGGATCTAATCATATGATCAGGTAGCTGTCAAGAACCAAGCTGCATGCTTTTTTTCTGTTATTAATGGCATCAGAAAAACTTACTGACCAGCTTTCAATCAGCCAATTAAGTAAATTTATATCCAGCTTTCCACCTATAGTGTCAAACTTGCAGCATCACGTTGCTGTCATGTGACATTTCACGACTTTTTCTCCTTCATGGAGCTGGGGTGGGTGTAGCCTGCATGTGACACATCTTGATTTTTACAGACATTGACCCTTATTCTAGAACAGGCAGAAGTCTCATAGAGAAACTCAGATGGATTTGTTTTTTTCATTCTGGACAAGGATGATACCAAACCCATATAGAAGGGCTTCTGTTCTAATAGTAACCAGATCCAATTCAGCTTAGCTTCTGAGTCTACCCAAGATGAACCAAGTGTTGTCAGTGTTGTTGAGAATGTTGTTGAGAGTTTCCTAAATGTCCTTGATTTCTCAGCCAGAAACCAAGGAATATTAGGGGGCTTTCTGGAAGGAAATACCTTTGTAGAGCTGTGGAAATTTGCTGGCAAGGCTGTTTGGAATTAGGAATGTACATTGTTTGGGTTGCAGCTGCCTCCTTTGAAGCATCTTTGGGATTTGTTTGTTGAATAATAAGGCAACTCTGTTTTATGCACAACCATAATGTACATTCAAAATGCATCGCCAGATACTTAATGAGCTACTAGGGATAGCAGACTATCAATAATGCAAGTAGAAAGGCAAGGAAAGTGGATTATGCATATCATTATGCATGAACATGCTACAGTGGTTGATATTCCAACATATTAGGACCATCCAGAGATGGTAGCTATATACAATCCAGATGGCAAGAAAATCCCATCGAAGCAGAGGGATTGGTTGAAAGCAACTTAGTTGATTAGCCAGGAGAAATTAACTAAATTTGCCAACGGATTTATTATCATCAGAGGATCAGAATCAGAGATTCTGAAACTCTAGCACATCAAATAAAATCAGTATATTGACAATCCAAACAGGTTTCTAGACATTTGTGATGTTTGAAAATACATGGAATATCCTCACGGGCATATTAAAATGCAGAGAGGGATTCAGAATGGCTTAGATCTTCAATATCTGTGACAGAAGACTGCGATTTCGTCTGAAGAAGATATTAAATCCATAACATGCATCTAATTTCACTTTCGTCATTACAGTAGAAAAGCCTATATGCTTCCTGAATTTTATCTTCATCCTTGTGGAGTTTTTTTCCCTCCAAACTACGTATTTTCTGCAATTTAAACAAAGAAAAGAAAAACAACAACTATCCGTAACATATTTATTTGAGTGCCTCCCTCCAAAGTGAACTTGAGCATGTCTCACAAAAGTGAAAATCTGATCTTGGAAAATCCTAACACTGTCCCAATTCACTGAAACCCTAAAATGGGGTGCAGGGGGGCGCCACACAGCCCCCTGCGCCGTTTTGCCTTCCAGGGTGGTGCAGGACGACTTCCAGGCCCCAAACCCTCTCTAGGGTGAGTTGGCAATGGGGATTTTGCATGATCATCATTACTGTGGGGTGAGTTAGAAATAGGGATTTTGCATTATGATTGCTCTTAAGTAAGTAGGAACCAGTAAAAGAGGAATGGAAAAATCCCTATCTGTAGATCAGTGTTTTTCAGTCTTGGCAAGTTTAAGATGGGCGAACTTCATGCTGCCTGGGGAATTCTGGGAATTGAAGTCCATGCACCTTAAATTTGCCAAAGTTGAGAAGCATGAGTCTACACTAGCGCTTAGGATTTTTCATTCCTGTTTCATTCCGAGTTTGATGCAATTAAATAAATCAGTTGTGGTTTCATTAACAAATAGTGATTAAAGCGATATGAACCATTACTGGATTTTTTGTGAGAAACTGGAATTAAAACTTGATCTGGGCTTTGATGATTAAATAAGGGATTATGGAAATAATGTAGACAAATGTTAATCTTAGAGTAAGAGTTTGATATATTGTATATATTTTACGTTTATCTGTATCAAAGAAAGTTGGAAGTCATTCTTTTTCAGTTTTCCTTCTTTTCCTTTCTTTCCTACACTTTCACTCTTTTTCTTTCCTGAGCCTTTTCTTTTATCAAATCTGTTTTTTATTTGTTTATCCCTTAGCTTTGTATTTTTTGATGTATGAAGGATCAAATACTCAGCCATTATACTACTACATTCCTTGTTTACAGAAATCATATCAAAATTTAGAATGAAATCCACTGGGAGCCATCTCATATAACGCAGGCTCTGAGTCCCTCTAACCCAGTGGTTCCCAACCTTTTTGTGATCGAGTACCACTTGGAGGTCCCGTACAGTCGCCGCGTGCCACCTGGTTCCAGAGAAACTAAATTCGATCAGATATCACTTTATTTCCATAATTGTACAAGTAGAACACACAAACCAACTACGAAAATAATAAGTATATAAGTATACAAAATAATAATAAAAATAGTAACATACAGACTGAGATGCAGTAATGAATATCAAAGGGTAACTTGAGTCAAGCGAACATAGTGCTAACAATAACAGAGTGAGATTAACCTTAGCTCGAGAGCTCGCTACGACGCGCACCTTCTCGCGAGGGTTCTACTGCGCGACTGCTGAGAGTTCAGAACAGTCACCGTTCCTTTTTTGGCCCTGCGCATCCAGCAACTGGATTCTCGGGCCGCTGGGACCAGGTGGATGGCGTGTGGCAACAGTTGCAAATCGTTGCCAGATTATCTTGTGTTAGGCAGTAAACATTTTTGTGAAGTAAAAAATAACTAACTAAAAATCGTTCATGACCCCGAAAGTGTTCGCGTACCACCTGGGAGGCCCTCGCGTACCACTAGTGGTACACGTACCACAGGTTGGGAACCACTACTCTAACCAAAAAGTGTTTATTGATAGAAGAGAATGTTTGTAGCTCAGGGTTGAATTATGGGTTCCTTGGTGCTCTCTGAGCTTGATGGTTTTCTTGCAGATGTTTCATTACCAAACTAGGTAACATCATCAGTACTAGAAGGGAGTGGAGTTTGCTCTTGTTTGCATATACTAGTGGCTTACCCTGTCAGTGTTGATCAGTTGCTTCACAAAAAGTGTTTTGATTGGTGCCGGGTCTCTACAGCCTCAGGCAAAGAAGGGCTATTCTGCACCCCTCCCTCAAATGTTCTTTAAAATACAGTGTTTCCCAGCATTCCTTTAGGAACCCCCAACATGCAAACTGTGGTTACTTATCCTAAAATGAATCCTCTTTACCTGGAGCTTCAAAATTTGCTGTTTTCTGGGGAGGGGTGTAGCTAAAAGTCAGTCTACATTTAGTGTACATCTGACTTTGGGGATATTTCTTCATAACCAAACAAAAGTGTATTTTCTGTGCAATTCACACCCCTTGCTCACTGGATCTGGATGTCACAAAGCAAAGCCCACATTTTGTAATTAACCCCCACGCTCTGTTTTGGCTGGCAGAGTGCTGCAGGAGGCTGAGTGCTGTCACCCACCCTTGCCATGCCCACCCTGGCCATGCCCACCCAGCCACACCCACCCAGCCGGTCATTAGGGCAGAGAACTGGTTGTTAAATTATTTGAATCCCGCCACTGCCTTGGTGCTCTTTGAGCTTGGCTGTTTTTGTGCAAATGTTTCATTACCTGACTAGGTAACATCTTCAATGCTGGAAGGTAATGGGATTTGCTGTTCATATCAATAGCTTGTCCTGTCAGTGTTGGCGGGTGTGATGTTTTCTCTTTGATAGTTCCATCCTCCTCCGGATAGATCTCTGCAGAGCTATGTTAGCCCAGCAATATAATCCACACAAGAAGCACAAGCAGGAGTATTAACTGTTTATTATAAGAGTACATTAACAAAATTTTGCTAGACTGAAAGTATTTCTCCATCCCCCTTCCTTTTACTCTCCAGAAAACTAGGGAGGGTTCCTTTTGAAATGTTTCCCACACCATCCTCTTTTTTTGTGAATTAAGCCATCTTTTATATGCTGGTTGTCCAGTCTACAATTCTCCCTCCTGTCTCCCAAAGACATTCCCACATACCTTTACAAGCTAGCAAGAAGGTAACTTGCCACTCAAGGTAACTTGCCACTCAAGGTAAACCGCTCCAAACTCGATTGCAGAAAATACAACTTCAGCAACAGAGTGGTCAATGCCTGGAAATGCTCTACCTGACTCCGTTGTTACATCCTCAAACCCTCGCAGCTTCAACCTTAAACTGTCTACCGTGGACCTCACCCCATTCCTAAGAGGTACGTAAAGGGGGCGTGCATAAGCACACCACCATGCCTACCATCCCTGTCCTACTGTCCCCATTTATCTGTATTCATTTCCTTCATTCATGTCCATGTTCACATTTATACCTGCTATCTTTTACATGTTTGACAAACGAATAAATAATATTAAAATAAAATAAAATAAAATAAAATAAAATAAAATAAAATAAAATAAAATAAAATAAAATAATAAAATAAAATAAAATAAAATAAAATAAAATAAAATAAAATAAAATAAAATAAAGGTCTTAAAAGAATGTGGAAGCCCAGGCTAAAAGATGCAGGCTTGGGTGACAATGGCTGGTAAGCTACAAGATGTCATCATTACATCAATCAATACAGTCATGGTGATAACTGTGAAATATGTTTCAACTTTTTTTTGTCAGAATCACTTGAGTTTCCTTTACTGTATGTTTTATTTCAAGAAAGCAGTTCTTTTTCTCGGCTCAGCTGTAATCAACACAGTACCACACAGTATTCTGAAATATGAGGGGGCTCCCAATTCCAACCTTATGTACCTCAGGACACCAACCCTTTCTTGTGCAAGCACATTAATCTTCCACCCCTTCCCCCTGATAAGCTCCAGTGACAATTCTACCACGTGACAGACTGGTTTTGCGATTGTTCTGACATACTGTCACAACCTGTATTCTAACTCAGTTCTGCTGTTCCACAGATTGTAGGCAACTGCAGTCCAAAAATGTGTCATGGCATTCAAAAACCCAGGAGACGATCTGTTGAGAGATGAGAATAAAATCTCATAGAGGCGATTTGGATCTTTACTTGGAATTCAGGCAGTTAGAAATAAAGCCGAGATTAAAGGTCTAATAGAAATATTTATTTCGGTACAAAAACAATAAATCCTGTATAATTACATCTTTGCTAAGAAAACGCGACCGTTCCGATCAAGAGCCAAGTCAAAAGTGATTAATGGTGGATCAGGAATGTGGACATGCGTACAAGATCATATCACGTGTTCTGCTTGTATTGGAATATACCATAATATTAGAATAGGGGTGCATCACCCTGCATAGACATACAACTGACAATATTCACACCGTGACACGATCCTTCTAGATTAAGCATTTGAATCTCTTCTAAGCAGATGTCCCAAAGGTGCTTTTTCAAGAGGCAACTGGACGCTCTTGTTTTTCTTTGAAGATGTTTTGCTTCTCATCCAAGATGCTTCTTCAGCTCTAAGCTTCTAAGCAGATGTTGGCTAAGCTATTCTTAAAGATTTTTTAAAAAAACATTATTATCTTTTGTGCAATTTTATTTTCAACTGTTCGAAGGTTTTATATTTTAGCTTCAAATCCAAAGCTTGCAGGATTTGGAAAGGAAAAAAAAACCTGTCCTAGTATTGCTCTCTCATTAAATGCTTTTAAATCTGTCTTTTTCCTAGTACTGGATAAATGAATACACCTCCACATTGGGTATTGGAGTCTTCCATTCTGGAATTGAGATCTACGGTAGAGGTATGGAGCTTTCTGTGAATTATGCCTGAAAATAGCTGTAATATTCCACTTTAAAAAAAACAAAGGGGGTGGTGTCTCCTTGAGGTTCTTTTAGGGAGAATTAAAATGGTATTTTTGAATAGGTTGTTAAAAAAAATCCTACATGAGTGAAGGGCTGGGACAGCTAAGTATTAAGAGCACCAGTCTCTTAGGAAAGCAAAAGTGCAGATGGAAACCCACTGAATAGATTAAACTTTATATTAAAAAATAATATAATGGTTTTTCTAGTGATATAATGTATGGCTGTGAGAACTAGATACTAAGAAGGAGCAAGGGATAGGAGATACTGTTGAATTATGGATTTGGAAATGGTTACTAAGATTATCATGAACTGCAAGAAGAAGAATCAATCAGCCCATCCTGGATGAAATGAAGATTGATGGCTCCCCTGAGGCAACAATCAGCACTCAGCTACTACGGGCATCTGATACAAATGGATGGCAGTTGGCAAAGTTGAGGCAAGTAAGAGAAGGGGGAGACAACAGATGGACAGGATCTGGATAACTTAAAAGATCTGTGGATTGCTGCGGAGATAGGAAGAGGTGGTGGACATTTGTCCAGTCATCAGGGTTGATCCTGATTCAAAGACACCTCACTAAGTGAACCAAGTCTTTATATCAAAGGCTGTAAACAGCAAAATGACTGCAGATATGATCAGGTACATTAAAACTGTAGGCCAATGCCTTATTTCATCGGGAGTTACTGTGAGATTCAAGGCAGCAATTTTTGAAACTCAACTTCTTTGAAGTGGAAAATCTCTAGCAGCCCAGATATTTTCCTTTATTTCAATATATTTCTTAGCTCACTCCAAAAGAAAGTTGTCTTTTCTTGCAAACGCGGAATCCATTTTGGAAGCAGAAAGCAACTCAGATTACAGACTCTGCAATTTTACACCCTTCTGTTCCAAGAGCTAGGAGTCACCTCAAAGCAGGGGTGGGGAACTATGGCCCTTTTATGACCTGTGGACTTCAACTCCCAGAATTCCTGAGCCAGCATGGATGGCTCAGGAATTCTGGGAGTTGAAGTCTATAAGTCATAAAAGGGCCATAGTTCCCCACCTCTGCCTTAAAGAGTTGAGGAGATGGCTCAGGGGTGCAGGCAAAGAAGGAAGTGCTGAGCTGCCTTGAGGAGCCAAGAGCTGCGTGGTAGCCCTGCAGAACTTGAAGTATTGTGATAGAGGTGTTAGACCAGCGGTTCTCAACCTGGGGGTCACAAGCCCTTTGGGGGTCGAACGACCCTTTCACAGGGGTCGGGAGACTTCACCCGGACGCCACCATTTGGGTTCTTTTATCCTCTGTGTATGCGCAGAACGCTTTGCGCATGCGCAGAGGGTAAAAGAACCCAAATGGCGGCAGCAGGGCGGGATCGTGGCGGCGGGGTGGGTCGCGGTGGGGGCATGGAAACGGGGCACAGGTTGCGGCATTAGGAAGGTTGAGAACCACTGTGTTAGACTAAGATTGGGGTGATCCCAATTGAAATTCATCTTCCATCATGAAATTCATCTTCCATGTTTGCCCATTTTTCTTCATAGGGTTGTCACTATTGGGATAACTTGAAGGAGGATTCTCAAATAAATTGTCTTAAGGTCTTAGTGGAAAGGCACATGTAATAAATGAAAATAATCAGAAGAACTTTGTCACGTTGCTCTCGGATGCAAAAGATGCTTTGTATTTTAATGGAGATATCACTCAGCATTCCCATGATTGACTCCAGATTCGTTAGGCTGCAATTCCAATAATTCCTAACCATTGCTAGGAATTGTATGAAGTTGCTAAGAATTGGGCATAATTATTCCAATTGTTTCTGACTAATTCAAGAATGAATGCAACCTCATTTGCAAAGCTGTATATTTATTCAGCATTGTCCTATTTTAAAAATAAAAGCTAGTGAGAAAGACTAGCTACTGGTAGTTCTTGCTTTCGGGGAAAGAACAAATATATTATCAAATGGTTCCTGAATCTGACTACCATATTAGTAATTGGCCTCACCTCTCAGAGCAGATTCCAAGGGAAATTAGAATTGCAACAAGATAATCTGAGAGTTCGGCTGAGTTTCAGGCTGCTGAATGTTCTCCTTTGCTGTAAACCCGTGATGGCAAACCTATGGCACGCGTGCCACAGGTTTAATTAATTTAAAGGTGGCACGTGGAGCCATATCTGAGGGCACGTGAGGCATTGCCCTTTGTCAGCTCCAGTGCGCATGCATGTGCACACTGGCTAGCTGTTTTTTAGCCTTCCGGAGGGTGGGGAGAGGCCGTTTTCGCCCTCCCCAGGCTTCAAGAAAGCCTCCGGAGCCTGTGGATGGCAAAAAACGGACCCAACGGGCGTACCGGAAGTTTGGAAATGAACTTTCGGTAGGCCCTTTGGGCCGTTTTTCGCCCTCCCCAGGCTTCAGGAGGCTTTCCTGAAGCCTGGGGAGGACGAAAAACAGACAAATGGGCTTACCGGAAGTTCATTTCCAAACTTCCAGTGGGCCCATTTTTCGCCATCCACAGGCTCCAGAGGCTTTCCTGAAGCCTGGGGAGGACGAAAAACAGACAAATGGGCTTACCGGAAGTTCATTTCCAAACTTCCAGTGGGCCCATTTTTCGCCATCCACAGGCTCCGGAGGCTTTCCTGAAGCCTGGGGAGGACGAAAAACAGACAAATGGGCTTACCGGAAGTTCATTTCCAAACTTCCAGTGGGCCCATTTTTCGCCATCCACAGGCTCCGGAGGCTTTCCTGAAGCCTGGGGAGAGCGAAAAATGGCCCAACGGGCCTACCGGAAGTCCGGAGGCTTCAGTGAGGTCTGCACGCATGTGGGAGGGCAGGGGGGGTTGTGCAAGCATGCGCAAGGGGAGGGCATTGCATTATGGGTGTGGGCACTTGCACGCGCGCTATCACATGCACACGCACCCTTTTGGCACCCGAGGAAAAAAAGGTTCGCCATCACTGCTCTACACAATTGTATGCTGTTGCTTAAAACTCTACTACAAAGCTATGATGAAAAAAAATTAGGGGAAAAATCCTTCAGAGATCAGGGTAGTTCAATGAGGTTGAATCTGCTCAAGGGCCACAGAATTACATCTTGGAAGATTTAATGGAAAATAGGATGGAAGGAGAGAACATTTTATGGCGTATTTTGTTGTAAGTCTTGTTACTACTACATCTTCCACCACCACTACCACCACCCAATCATTGGATGACACTTCCAAAGCAGCTGACCATCCAGGATTTACATCTGAGATGCACACGTAGAAAATTTGATTACCATCCTTTAATTCTGGAAAAGAAACAAGATGTGATAATAATACTTAGTGAATTCATATTAAATATTTGTTTTTGCACATGGTATTATATGGATTGGATCAAGCTGCAGAATATTCCAGAAATCTATCAGCTTATCTTTCAGTCTTGGTGCTTGATGCTGACTGTAAGCCAGCTCAGCAAAAATGCCCTGTTTGACAAAATACATTGGAGAAGATTGCAGTAGATTGGGGTAGATTGCAGACTAAGGGGGAGAGTGGTTAAAGATGCTGAGCTTATCAGCTGGAGAACTGACAGCCTGAGTTTGAGATCCGAGCTCTGTGCACCACGGTGAGCTCCTGTTACTTGCCCCAGGTCCTGCCCACCTAGCAGTTCGAAAGCATGCAAATGCAAGTAGATTAATAGGTCCACTTGGGTGGGAAAATAACAGTGTCCTGTGCATCTTTGGCGTATAGCCATGCTGGCCGATGACCACGACTGACAGAGAAACATTTACCTTAGATTGCAGACTAGTCCGGTCTCTTTGAAGGAGGAAGAGAACCAAGTTATGTAACTGTAGATGGAAAGTGTCACACTGTACCCTATCTTAACTTGAGCTGGAGCCCCACCACAGATGCTGCTCTTACATTCTTAATTACAGTCTTTTTCTTTTCTTGCTAGAGTTTGCCTATGGAGGACATCCCTATCCTTTCAGTGGGATTTTTGAGATCACACCAGGCAGTGCGGTGGAGCTTGGAGAGACCTTTAAATTCAAGTAAGAGCTCTTCTACCCTTTCTCTGGATTGGCCACCTGCAGGGCATTGTCCCAGTTTCTGCTTCCTTTCCCAAGGCATTCCTTTCTTTGATTCCTTCTGAGAACCAAGGAAGCATGTGAAAATCAGCATATACACAAATATGTAGGGTTGTTACCTTAATTTTGTACAATACAAAATAGCCATGGACAAGATCTCATTTTGAGAGATGCTTCTGACCATGAAACTTGAAAACTGCCAGCAAAATTTCTCACATTAAGGTGGAAAACAGAAAATAACTGTAGTATAACTCTTAAAAGTAGTAACTGTGAGAGGGATCTTGGAGTCCTAGTGGACAAAGATTTAAATATGAGCCAGAAGTGTGCAGCAGCTGCCAAAAAAGCCAACACAGTTCTAGGCTGCATTAACAGAGAGATAGAATCAAGATCACGTGAAGTGATAATACCACTTTATAATGCCTTGATAAGGCCACACTTGGAATACTGCATTCAGTTTTGATCGCCACAATGTAAAAAGGATGTTGAGGCTCTAGAAAGAGTGCAGAGAAGAGCAACAAAGATGATTAGGGGACTGGAGGCTAAAACATATGAAGAACGGTTGCAGGAACTGGGTATGTCTAGTTTAATGAAAAGAAGGACTAGGGGAGACATGATAGCAGTGTTCCAATATCTCAGGGGTTGCCACAAAGGAGAGGGAGTCAAACTATTCTCCAAAGCACTTGAGGGCAGGACAAGAAGCAATGGGTGGAAACTAAACAAGGAGAGAAGTAACTTAGAACTAAGCAGAAATTTCCTAACAGTTAGGACAATTAATCAGTGGAACAGCTTGCCTCCAGAAGTTGTGAATGCTCCAACACTGGACGTTTTTAAGAAGGTGTTGCATAACCATTTGTCTGAAGTAGTGTAGGGTTTCCTGCCTAAGCAGGGGGTTGGACTAGAAGACCTCCAAGGTCCCTTCCAACGTTGTTGTTGTTGTGTTGTTGTTGTTGTTGTTGTTGTTGTTGTTGTTATTATTATTATTATTATTATTATTATTATTATTATTATTATTATTATTATTATTATTATTATTATTATTATTATTATTATTATTATTATTATTATTATTATTATTAAAAATCCATCACAGGTAGCAAACAAAGATCCTCACCGAACTCCATCTTGCTCAAATGAATGTGCTTCATTCCCCAGACTTAAGAGCTAAGAGCAGCCCTTTTCTATTAAATGGTCTACCCCACCCCCACCCCCACTCTATTTGAAACAATGCAGGTTGTAGATTTGAGAGGGTTAAAACCTGTCCTATCCTGCAGTGCAGCAGCTTCTTCCAACCTGGTGTCTACCATGTGTTTGGGCCAACCCCTAACATCCCCAGTCAATACAGTGAATTGCCTTGGTGGCTTCGGTAATTGGACCATATTTGGTTGACATCAAATGGGGAAAAGTTGGTGTAAGGAAGGCAATCTTAACTCTTTTCCAGTTTTGAATCCTCTTTTAGGTAAGGTTGAGCAACCTTTTTTTTTTTTTTTCTCAAAAAAGTTTTATTAGTACAAACTTACATAAGTGGTAACAAAATATTGAATCTAAAGTACAAACATTTTTGTTTCCCCCCCCCAAACCCACCCCCTTCCCTCCCCACCTCCCCCCCCCCGGACTTCCCAGAGATAATACAGGGCATAATAATAAGTTTAAATTGTTAATAAAAAGAAAAAGGAAAAAGGAAAAAAAGAACACTATTTTTAAAAAAACTTCAACTCCAAACTATACAGTACTAATATATCGCATTTGTATACAATAGTAAAGATACAAAAAAGAGAAAGAAAAAAAAGAAAGAGAATAAAAAAAAGAAAGAAAGAAAGAGAAAACTCTTTAACACTACAAACAAACAAACCTCCTACCTCCTCCCTTCAGTCCTCTATCTTATACAAGGTAAATGTTACATAAGTAATAACTAAATATAAAATACACAAATCTTAAACTAATATTATTAACATTAGAAATAACCTCTAAGATAAAACTTAACTAAATGTTACATAAGTGATCATCAAATATTAAATTTCATCATGATATTAATAAGATAATATTATTCTAAATTAATTCGCTAACTTCAATAAACAAAAAAAGAAAATAAAAGAAGAATAAACAATAAACAAATCTTCAACAAACTATATATATCTAATATTATCAACATTAAAAATAACCTCAAAATTATATAAAACTTAACTAAATATTGCATAAGTAATCATTAGATAGGGAAAAGATAAAATACAATCATATTAGTCTCTATCCATCCAATATATTTCAACATCACATCGTTTTGTATCTTGATAGTTCATCTTTTAATAGTTCAATAAATTCAAATTTGTCGAGTCGTCTCCCGTCTGCTCCCAAACCTCCATCTCCTTTTCCCCAGCTATCTGATTCAGGCACTCCTTTTGGATTTTTGAGTCTATTTCTTTTTGATCCATCGAAGGTGGCTTCCCCTCCTCCTCCTCTTTTATTTTCATACACCCTTCCTCTGGAATCTTGGATATATCAGCCTTTAGAACATTGACATAAAATTCAGTAGCTTTTTTTATCGTGTTGAGCCGGTATCTTTTTCCAGAAAATTTCACTGCTACTCCAACTGGTGCTTCCCATTTATATTGTAAATTTAATCTCTTAAATTCATCAATCAAAAAAGTATAGCTTTTCCTGGCTTTAAGCATTTTAGAGGGGATTTCTTTCCAAATCTTTAGTTCCTGACCATTCACCATAAGATTATTGTTAAACGTTGCTTGTATAATTCTGTTCCGTAGAGCTCTTGTGGTAAAATATATGACAATATCCCTTGGTAGATGCTTTTGTTTGGCGTACCACGAGTTGATTCTGTATGTTTTGTCGATTTGTGTAGCCAATTCCGCTTTAGAAATTCCAGACACCTGATCCAATATGTCAACCATCCTGCCTTTTAAATTTTCATATAATCCTTCTTTCAAACCTCTAATCCTTATAGCAACTTCCATAGATCTGAACTGAGTCATTAAGACCTCTTTTTCAAAATTTGCAATGTCATTTTGGATTTTATCTATGTAATTCACCGAAGTTGCCAAAGCTTGTTTATTTGTTTCAATACGTTCTGCCAAAACTTCAATATTTGTTGCTAAGCCTTTGCAAACCTCTAACACATCAAATCTTAGTTGTTGATTCATATTCTTCAAAGCAGCCTGCATCTTATGGTCTATCTCACTTATTTTCTGGTTAAATTCCAAAGTAAGTTCATGTTTCATAATCTTTAAATTATTTAATAAATTTTCAGGTGTCAAAAGCTGTGGAGGTGTTAGCTCAGTGTTAAGTTGCATTTTAGAAATATATCCAGATGAATAGTCATTTCTTTTAGTCAAAACAGTCTTTCCAAACTTTGAAGCCATTGGTGTTTCAAAAGAGTACAAAAAAGAAAGAAAGCCAGATGCCTGATTAAAGTTCTTTCCAGTTTAAAAATCAGATAGTCTTTTATTATTGAAAATATTTCTATTATAACTTTAATCCAGAGTTAGGAGACAGAGAAAGAAAAAACCATTTTTCCAAGTTAAAAGTTTCCATAAGAGAGAGAGAAAGAAAAAAAAAAAGGCCTCTGGGGAAACGAAAGTCACTTTCACTTCTCAATCGCCATATTGTTACTCTGTTTCCTTTGTTCCCTTGCCGAAGTGAAAGCTTACCCAGGAGTTGAAAAAAAAAGGAAAAAAAGAGGTTTCAGTACTTGCCCATCTCACGCCTGTTTCTCTCTGTCTGCTTCTATAGTTTAAATGTAGTTATAAATCCCATTTTTGAAGCAGCGGCTGGTCACTCCATCTAGCTCTGCAAAGGCAGAGGTTTCCGGATCTTCGGAGCTGGAGACAGGCTGCATGGGGAGCTCTCCCTTCGCGCCCTACCAGATGGCTCCTAAGGCGCTGGGGGGGCTCTACCCCTCCTGTCAGGCTCTCATCTCTCCCCTTTGCCCGGGGAAGAGATTTTAAAGCCGCCAGACAGCTGTTCTGGCGGCTTTTAACAAAGATCGGAAAGGCATCCAACGAGGGATGTCTGCGATGAAGCGCTCCAAAACCGGAAGTCTGAAGGTTGAGCAACCTTAGGGCAGTCTCTATCCCCCAACCTCCTTTATGAGATTATTATGATGATAAAATGAGAAATACTGTGTGATGTGTATGGCTGGTTAAGAATGTACTCACTATATGCAATACTAAGAGATGCACAGCATATAGAAATAACATGCATCTGTAACACAAAAAAAAGCCTTTGCTACCTCCATTCATTGAATGACTGCACCCGTTCTGGCACTTTTAATTCAGAGCCATGGTGAGTTAATGAGTCAAAAAGCATAAGAACACATGCTATAGTTCTCACATGCTTTCCCCCCCCCCTAGATTCCTCTTTCCCCCACATTTAAACTGCTATGGTGAATAGCAATAGCACGTAGACTTATATACTGCTTCATAGTGCTTTTACAGCCCTCTCTAAGTGGTTTACAGAGTCAGCATATTGCCCCCAACAATCTGGGTCCTCATTTTACCCACCTCAGAAGGATGGAAGGCTGAGTCAACAATCTCACCTTGTGTTACTGGGATGTGCTCTGGACTGTACAAATGCAGTCCATCCTGTGACTTACCAGATTGCTTCTTTGTCACCGGAGGAATAACATTAGATTCAGGGTCAGTTGTCTTCCACCCAGGTCTCTCTTATGTGGAAGAATTGCAGGAGCATCCCTGCAGCTGTCAGCATAGTGGAAGCTAAACTATAGTAAATGAAATCACCGAGAAACAGGAGGAATCGGAAGAGACAAATGAATGTCTGAATATGGAGGCCTTTGATCCGCTGATCTAACCCATCTAGAGCAAACCGGGGGAGGCAACAGAGTAATTGTTCAGTCTTAATATTGGAAACTTTTGAAATAAATAATTTATGATGTGCCTGAAGAACCTTGGATGAGGGGGGAGAAACACATTTCAAGTGGGAGGGGAATTTCTAGGAAAAAAAAGCTGGGGATCAGTTGCTAGCCGCCACACAGAGCCTCCCTGCAATTGTTCCGCTTTGTTGCTTGCTTTGCTAGCCAAACAGAAGTCAGTGACAAGAACACAGGGCAAAGAAAGATACAATATCCAGGGCTAACCACTCTGAATGAACTCTTTGCAACATAAACATGGTACAGTATATAACATTGTTTTTGAAATAAGGGGACGAGAACGACACAAAGTGTCTCTCATACTCTAAACACTGCAAGGACATTTGAATAGATTTGCTCAAAAATGCCTTCTTTGACCCCACTGTTGAAAAAAGTACTGATTCGGATGGATTTATTTACTTTATAATTTATGACTTGCCCCCTTCAGCAGGGGTTAGGGGGGTAGGGGGGAGAAAAATGAAAAATGTTTGTACTTTGTACTTATAAAACTTTTTGAATAAAAAAAAATCACCGTTTAGCCATCAATTTCGACAGTAAAACAATTAAACCAAATTAAGATTTATTTTTGAGTTGCCTCTAGACAAGGTGGGTGGCACACAACTTAATAAAGAAAGAAAGATTTAAGACCTAGAACTGAAAGAAATTTAACAATAAGTATTAGTTAGATTTAAAAATAAGCCTTGGGAAAACAGCTCAGCAAAATACCCCAAAGCCTAAACAGGCAACAATCTCCACTGTTCTGTTGCTAGCAAAGAGCATAACACCACTCAATTTTGGGAAGGCAAAAGGCTTCCCCAAAGAGCTAGAGGAACTACAGAAAAAAACCCACCCATTTAATATTTGAAGTGGAAGGCACGAGATGATTGCAAAAGATGGATAGATTCTCTCTGGAGAAGATGGTGTCAAAGGTTACCTGGACCCAAGTCACATAGGGCTTTCTTGATCAAAAGCATCATCTGGAATTTTGCTCATAAAACTTCTTGGCAACAAACGCGGCCCCTGAAATCAAGAGCCAACATCACCAAAGCGATTCCCATGCAATGCATTCTGCTCCCACTGTTGATCATGTTCAAAGGCAGCCCGGAGTAGAACGCCTTGCTGTAATTCAGCTGTGAGCAAGGGGGGGCGTGAATGATGGCTCCAGAAAGGGCTATGGTTAGTGCAGTAGTCAAAGCTGCAGAAACAGCACAGATCAGCAATGTACCATAGAGTTATCTTTCCAGGATGGTATAAAAAATACTTGAGGCCATCCATGTGAAATGATTGATGCTTTTTTGGGGGGGGAACATTTGCCAACAGACTGTAGGAAGTTAATACCCACCCCCTCCTGGAAGGGTGAAATACCCTGGGAAATATTAAAAGGCAGAATATTATATACAGTAGAATATCCCTGGAAACCTGCTTCTAAGCAGACAAAAGACTCATCTTATGCGCCAGCTCACCCATTCCTCCCACCCTTGCTAATGGGCCATCAAGGAATGGCCTAGCCCAGCCCATTCCCCCCACATAGCCTGAAACAGTATTTTTACATTACAAACAGGAAAGGAATCACAAAGCCTTTTCATTCACCACATGGGACCTGGTAAAATTCCATCCCAACCACGCACCTGGGATTCAGGACAGCCCACAAGAGATGCCCCAGAATGCCCTGTGAATCTTGACAGCCAATAGGATAGATTTCTGTATAGGAAGGGGAAACAGTTGGGGAGGGACCCCAAGAGAGAGTATAAAGCAAGGAGCTCCAAGCATCTTGCCGCTTCCTTTTTCTGGACCCAACACCTGGAAACATGTGATCCACCTTTTCTGTTCAGGAGCCATGTGCTCCTGTTCCTTTGTTCTCCATTAAAACCTTCTTTCCAAGCAACTTCCATGAATCCAGTGTTCTTTTTCCCCACTTGGAACTGAACCCAGAAGAATATTACTTCCGACAATTGGCACCCCAGATGGGACTCCAAGCTAACCTCTCCAGATGGACCTGGCCTAAGTAAGGCTTCCCTTGCTGGCAACAGACCAATTGAAGTCTGTGGGTGAGTTTTTTCTTAGGCCTTGGCCATTGGGAAGTAGGTTTTAAAGGGGGTTTTGAGTTTGAACTCAAAGGTTGCTTGGAAGAAAGGTGAGTACCTCTAAATTTTAAATTTTAATTTAAACCATAGAAAACCGTGGGAAATGTGTGTATGCCTGTGTGTGTGTCTCTGTTTATTGTCTAAAGGGATCCTTCTCCCAATCAAAGCTGGTTTTTGCTTCTGTGTGTTCTGCAAAGAAAGCCTGGAAAATATAGGTCAGGCCAGAGCAGAGGACCTTCTTTTTGTGTATGGGTAATAAGTTTTATTTTATTTTATTTTATAGCATATGAAATTTCAATTGAACAGTGTGTTCTCTGGTACAAATCATTTTAGGAAATAATACTCATGCTATTTGTTTAACCAAATTAATTGCTTTTCCTTATATCATAAATAATTTCATATATCTTCTTTCTCCTGACTCCCTTTTTGTCTGCTAGCCATTGCAGGATATTCATTTTAAGGTGGCTACTCTTCCCATCAATGATAGTTATAGATTTTTCCACTTTTCCACTTCTCCAAAGCTGTTTTAATTTGTTGCACCAATTTATTTTGCTGGTTTACTAATTTAGCCACTGTGTTGAAGAATGAAATGAGATTGGTTTGGCATGATTTGTTCTTAACAAACCTGTGTTGGCTGTTGGTTATTACTTTACTTGTTTCTAAGTGTTGGCAGATCTGGTTTTTTTTTTAAAAAAATAATCTTTTCCAGTATTTTCCCTGGTATTGATGTTCGGCTGATTGGTCTGTAGTTTCATGGGTCTGGTTTTTTCTTCTTTTTTGAAGATAGAAACCATATCAGCTCTTTTCCAGTCCTCAGGTAGTTCCCCTGTGTCCCAACATTTTTTTTTAGAAAGATGTGGTGCAGTGGTTCTGAGATTTCATCTACCAGCTCCTTTAGGACTCTGGGATGTAATCCATTTGGTCCTGGTGATTTGTATTCATCAAGTTCAGACAGGTGTTCTCTTACTGTTTTTTTTTTTGCTTACTTTAACTTTAGTTTCCAGTCTGTTTTTTTTCCAGTTATATTTCTGGTTAGTTGGGCTGTAGTTTTTTGCATGAAGACCAATGCAAAGCATGAGTTAAGCAACTCATGGCTTTCTGCGTTGCCTTCTCACTTTAGTGGGCCAACTGTTTCTTGACTTTTTTAGTTAGGTGTTGGAAGAAACTTATTATATTTGACTTCAGTTGCAAGTCTTTGTTCATTCTGGGCCTTTGCTTTCCTGATTTTTCTTCACAGATTCTGACTATCTGCTGATATTCTGCCTTAGTTATGTGTCCAACCTCTTTCCATTTTTTTTATTTGTCCTTAATTCATTCAATTTGTCAGTGAGGTCTTTGTGCAGCCATGCTGGTTTCTTGGATTTCTGATTTTTCTTTCTCATTGATATTGTGCTGTTCTTGGCTTTTATAATCATTTTTTTTTCAGCTTTTGAGTTGCTTTTCCCTTTAGGACTTTCATCCAAGGAATCTTTCTCAAGTTTTCTCTGAGTTTATTAAAATTGGTTCTTTCAAAAAAATCTAAGACTTTGGTGTCCTTGTGTTCAATTGTTTTTGTTTGCATTATGTTGCATTCTAGTATGACTGCGGTCACTCTCATCCAACGTTCCTGCAGTTTCAAATCCTTCTACAACTTCTTCTTTGTTTGTAAGTATTAACTAGAGCTGATTTGGATACAGATTGGATACAGATACAGATTAATAGAGTTGGAGGGGACCTTGCAGGTCATCTGGTCCAACCCACAGACCAAGCAGGAGATCCTACATTTTTTTTTCTCAGCCTGCTAACAGCTGAGTTGATGATCCATTCAGGGCAGGTAGCCCTCATTTAATGACCATTCCAAGTTACAATGGCATTGGAAAAAAAATGAGTTAGGGATGTCCTCACCCTTACGACCTTATGGTCATGTGAATGAAATTCGGGTGCTTAGCAACTCCAATGTATTTAGGATGGTTGTGCCAATGCATGATCATGTGATCCAGTTTCCAAGAAGTAAAGTCAATAAGCAAAGTTGGATTCGCTTAATGACCGTGTGATTCATTTAACAACTGCAGTGATTTGCTTAACAGCCATGAAAAAAAAGGGTTTGCCATAATGTCCCTCTAGTTCTCTCCTCTACCTTTTGAAAAAAATTAGTTTTCCAGTTTCCATGCCTTTAATTTCTGTGTCTGCCCTAATATTTATATTTAGCCCTTCCAGTGTCAATGTGAATAGCAGGGGAGATAGTGGACATCCTTTTCTTGTGCCTTTTTATGTATTTAAAATCATTCTGATTTTGTTTTTGATCTGTCTTTTAAGAAAAAAGCTTAAAGAGATCTGAATGTATAAATTCATTTAGCAACCTTTTAGTCTTACTGCCATTATTGAAGTATATATTTTATAATCAGCATTCAGTAAAGAGATGGGCCTATAGTTTATCTGCATTAAATCCGAATCTTCTTTTGGAATCAAACTAATATTTGCTTCCATTCACGAATTTGGTACCTTTCCATCAATCAATACTTCATTATGTAAAACCTTTGTAAAATTCTGCCACTGGCCTACCTGGTCCTGGTGTTTGGTTGTTCTTTTGTCTCTTGATTGCTTTTGATAATACCATCATTGATATTCATTCATTTAGTTTTTTACCTTTTCTGGTACTTTAGGCAATTCCGCTTTTTCCAAATATTCTTTAATTTTATTTTCTGAAACTTCTTGCTCATACAGCTTTTCATAATCTTGAATTATTTTTTTTATCCTCATTTTGGTAGTATAGAGTTTCTTTCTCATCTACCAGCCTATGTGTCAATATCTTCTCTTTCTCTGTTTTTGATTTGTGTAAGTTCTGTTTAGCTTTTTCAGAGCTTCTGTTAGGTAAGGAGTAAGAATGTGTGTGCATGTGTGATTGAAGGGTGGGAAAGCAAATTTTGTTAATTGTTTATCCTGTGAACAGCCCAAAAGCAAACCCCAGGATTTTCAAGTAGACAAGCAAGGAGTGAAGTTGTAGGAGTTGCTCGTACTGATCTGCGTTGGGGGCAGCAGTTCTCCCGGATTGCCGTTTTTTAGAGGGATCCGAAAACCGGAAGCAGAGTTCCCTAATAGAGAGGTACGCATACTTTGTGTAGGGAACCGAAGTCCTCTCCAGACCTTTTTGTCTGAAAACTGACGTGGTACCATCCCGGCTGCATCAAAGTGTCAAGGCCCACATCAGAAGGGAAAAAACATGGGAAGTGCAGCTCGAGGGAGGTAGAACCCCTTTAGGAACCTTGCTTGTGGCTCAGGACGAGAGGCAAATGCCTTCCTGGCCGGTATGATGTAGAAGAATATGTAGAAAATGGGCTTTGCTGAGGGATGACATAGGAAAACCGATCTGGCTTAATAAAGGTACTTAAAAGAAAAGGAAAATGTTGGGGTTTTGTTTGTTTGTCTCTCTCTCCTTTCCTCTCTCTCTCTGTCTTATATGTAACCACGTGGTTTATTTGTTAAGATTTGTGCCTTCCCTAATTTAACTGAGATTTATGGTGGGAATGACTTGTGTGTTTGTCCCTGTTTTTGTGTTCCTGTTTTTGTGTATGTGTACGTCTTAAGTCCTTGTGCGCACTCGAGGTAATTGCAACTGTAAAATGTCTCTGTTCCCTAGAGATATGAATTTTAAATTGTTAGAAAAGAGTTAAAAGCACTGAAAAGAAAAGAAAATGTCTTTGCCCAGCTAGGTCCGGCCAACCTAGACTTGGGTGACGAACAGAGTTCAATTTTCCTATTCTTTTCTGTGTTTTTAAGAAAAGCCCAAGTTTAAGAGGGAATGTTTTAAGTTAATTTACGGGAAAATTTCATTCTTACATTTATTGTATGTAAATGCAAACAATTTTTTTAATATTGCTCTTTTGTGATGTTTAATGGATGCCAATTCTCTGCTGAGATGGAAATGTCTGTCCTTTTTTTCTGAAGCAGGTGAATCCAGTTTTTCTTCCTCATTTGATGTCTCCATTTTGTTATAATTGATTTAACTGTAATACTGATGTGTTGTTTGTTTTCCTCAAACCCTGCCTGCAAGCTATCTACAACCCCTCCAAATCTCTAATCCTTTTACAATGCCTTTCCTGGTAGAATTACCAGCAAAAAGGGGAGGGGACCCTGCTCTTATGTCTTTCAGCCCTGCACACATGATCCTGAAGCCTATGGAAGCATAGCACATGGACTCAGATATTGCTTCCAGTAGAGATCTTCCATCCATTTGAGCCAGAATTGGGTTTGAATCTAGTCCTCTAGTCATCACAGCAACCAGAGTGGAGCAGATCTTCCCAAGCCTGACTGACCAGCCTTACCACCAAGCCTAAGGCCACCCAGCAGACATGAATGAAAGGACCCTGAGATGGACAGATAAAGACCAAAAGTCTATTTTCAATCCCCAGAAGACAGCTGAAAAGACTAGGGGGGAGGGGGGGAATTCATTGTAAGGTTTTTCTTTCTCTCTCTCTCTCTTTGCTTCAGTCACAGAAATTCATTGTAAAGTTTTTCTTGCTTGTCTCATCTATATTGTAATCAGTTTAATGTACTCATATAAGAATTGTATTTGGGAGTGGTTGCCACAGCAAGTTCTTTACCCTTTAGATTTCTATCTAGTGGGAGGGAAAGTTGTGCAGAATGTCTGTAATTGCCTGTATTTTAGAAAGTAGCTGCATACACAAGCACACACAGAGACACCCCATTCAGAATTAGACTGAGGTTATCCTTCATCTACCTCCACCCAAAGCTGCCTCTAGATTACTGTTTGTTTGTTTTTTTTCCCTTTTTTTCTGCTTTGTGGCATTAAAGCCCAGGCAGTCATATCTCCCTGCTAATCCCATGGGGGAGGGGACAAGTCCCCTCAGGCAATTTCCCCACTTGAAGAGCTAGCAGAAAGAATCTCCCAAAACTCAAGCCCTGAATGCTGCCCAGTAAAGCAGGGTATGTTGCACTGGTGGTCTCATGAGTAGGAGTCCCAGGGCTCAGTGTGTGTAATTTTGGAAAGAAAAAAGAAAAAAAAGGGGGGGGGTGGATTGCACATTGGCTAACCTCAATTTGGACTCACAAACAATTTGGACTCACAAATCCTACATGCACTAAAGTAAGAGCTAGGGCAGATTCAAGAACCATCCCTTGGAAATGGGCAGCCTATGATTTAAAGGTAAACCATGGCTGTGGAAATATTGTGGGGCCTGTGCTTGCTTGAAACCTGTCTGGGAGCTCACAGAAAGTGTTATCAAACATCTGAACATAATTGGCATGGAAAATTGGATACTGTAAATTTACTTCCAGAACTTTTGCCCTGGCACTGACCATCATGGTTGAAAGCTCTCCTTTTGGGAGCCACTGAAGAAATCCTTCTGCTGCCTCTATCAAGTCTTCCCCTTTGTATCAGAGAAAATTTAAAGCACCCATCAAGTCTCCCTGACCTGATCAATCTGAAGCTTGTGTCAAAACATGTGTGTGGCACTCACATGTTTTGAAAAAAAAATGAGGGATTGTAGGAAGTTAATACCCACCCCCTCCTGGAAGGGTGAAATACCCTGGGAAATATTAAAAGGCAGAATATTATATACAGTAGAATATCCCTGGAAACCTGCTTCTAAGCAGACAAAAGACTCATCTTATGCGCCAGCTCACCCATTCCTCCCACCCTTGCTAATGGGCCATCAACGAATGGCCTAGCCCAGCCCATTCCCCCCACATAGCCTGAAACAGTATTTTTACATTACAAACAGGAAAGGAATCACAAAGCCTTTTCATTCACCACATGGGACCTGGTAAAATTCCATCCCAACCACGCACCTGGGATTCAGGACAGCCCACAAGAGATGCCCCAGAATGCCCTGTGAATCTTGACAGCCAATAGGATAGATTTCTGTATAGGAAGGGGAAACAGTTGGGGAGGGACCCCAAGAGAGAGTATAAAGCAAGGAGCTCCAAGCATCTTGCCGCTTCCTTTTTCTGGACCCAACACCTGGAAACATGTGATCCACCTTTTCTGTTCAGGAGCCATGTGCTCCTGTTCCTTTGTTCTCCATTAAAACCTTCTTTCCAAGCAACTTCCATGAATCCAGTGTTCTTTTTCCCCACTTGGAACTGAACCCAGAAGAATATTACTTCCGACAAGACAAATTTGAATCTCAGCAGCGAGAATCTCAAAGAATGTCCTTGCCAAAATCCCAGCATGGGTGGGTTCCTGACAACTCCCAATGGGATTAGGTTCCTGGCTGGCTGGCTGTTCTCCATATAGCTGCTTGGAATGCCACTGAGACTCTGAATATGATTGTGCTGGGAAGCAGAAGGGGACAGGGATAGCTTTTCCCCCAAGACGAGCATGTAGATTCAGTATTAAAATAGTCAGTGCAGACCTTAGGTGTTTTTTTTTTTAAACGTATGCTATGTAAATACTAAATGATTATAGTGGTACTATTTACACCCCATATATGTGTTGCTATTTGTTTAAGGGGATATAAAAATAGACCAAATAGAACAATGGCTTTCAGTTATTTGGGAATTTAAAGTGAATGCTATGGTGAGTTAATCTAAAAGGATATCTAAATGTGTAGTACTGCTGTGCCTGGAGGCTTCATTAAACAGTAGATAGACCAGGCAGATAAACAGACTTAGGTGTGTGTGCGCACGCGCGCGCACGTGTGCATTGTGCAGTTTGAAAAAGACTTGGATGAAGAGATTCACTTCTGCTTTTCATTAAAGTAGCCTGAAAAAAAGATGCTGCTGCTTTAAAAGGCTCACTCTTCAAAGTTAATCCAGCTCTTTGAGCAGGAGAATCTTCTTTTAGCCTGATTGTGGAAGCCTGAAAAAGAAACTGGGCTATTTTCATTCACTCCAAGGATTCACTTTCAAAGCACAGCCTGGTATCTTGTCTCTCTGACTGCCCATTTCCTGTTGTTTGACTTTTCTTTTCTTTTCTTCTTTTTCAACTAGAGAATCCATTGCCTTGGGCACCACAGACTTCACTGAAGAAGATGTGGATAAAATCATGGAGGAACTGGGCAAAGAGTACAAAGGCAATGCTTACCATCTCATGCACAAGAACTGCAATCACTTCTCAGCTGCTCTGGCAGAGGTGGACTCACCTTCTATTCTTTCTCTGGGTATTACTTTATAATCCTCCGGCAATGTTGGTGAGGTAGTTTGTGGGCCAAAACAATTCCCACTATGATTAGATCACTATGGCTTGAATCGCTTATCATAACACAACAGTAGTACCCTAACTGATACCATCACATCTGTCCTGCTTAGTATCTATGGTCTCTGTTTGTTAAGAATCTAAAGATGAATTTTTTACACTCCAAGTTTCTTACCCTGATATTTTCTTACAGCCTTTATATCCAAAAGAGGCTGTGTAATTCAGATCCCAAAGTTCTTCTGGGCAATTATCCTGCTTTATTTATTCATGTAGTAGGGAAATAATGGTGATTTCATATATTGTCTTCTATTCTTTCGAATCTTCTCATGTTTCCTAATATTTTGCCTGCCTTCCTCGTTTTCTTATCACCGAACATCCCTTAAAATGGAATGAAAGTGTATCTTTTAGTGGTTAGTGCTGGCAACTGTCCAGCTAGAGAGGGACTGGAGGCTCACAGAGTATTTCCCCTGTGCCCTTTGGTAGCCATAGGCAAACACAACTGACACGTCAATCCATTCTTGCTACAGACAGTTATTGTCTTGGTTGATGTGTTCTTAAGACGAAGGTTCCATGATTAGGAACAAAATGATTGGGTGGCATTTATTTGCTTTTCTTGAGCATTGAAATTATTAAGTAGGGCTTATCAGGTAAGGATCTGATAGTTTCCTCTTTAAAAAAAGAAAGGAGGAGGGGGAGGGGACACCCCACATCTCATTTCTCTTGACACTGATCTCTTTGATATTTGTAGGTACAATCTAAATGAAGTGTCACAGAAAAGGTCACCAATTTCTTTTGTAGCAGTTTCCCATTTCCTGAGTTATTTATATGTCTCTGGACTATCATGAAATAGCCGTGCATTCTTTTTTTAACATAATGAGAATGGAAAAGAGGAAAAGGCCAGATCAGTCATTTTGACCTGCTTGATGGGTCTCTAGGACCACAGATGAAAAACTTGTTTGCTCTGACAGAGGATCAGATCCCCCATTCTCCCCCCCCAAAAAATAATCCTTCCCTAACCCTTGGTTTTCTACAGGTATCCAGTCACAATCCCCTGCTGACTGGGGATACAGACATACATTGCAAGACAAGACCTGGGTTTATAAGACTAGCAGACATCAAAGGAATCAAGGGGAACTTAGAAGAAATCAAGTGGCAAGAAGGAAAGCGTTAATTTTCCTTTCCCCAGAAGGTGCACAATGCCTATTCCACAGCAGCATTTTGCAATGGGAAATGGGGTTGATTGCTTCCTTGCAAATGACTGCAAGGAAACTGCAGTTTCAGAGGTCAGATTACTGAGATGTATTCAAATTTCCTTTGCAATGGAGAATTGGGCTGTGTAGGCGTGTAATGTGGGTTCCCCTCCCAAAGACTCTGTGGGATATTGAGGCATAATTAAGCATCTCAAGGCATTTTCTCATTTGCTGCACTCTCTCTCTCTCTCTCTCTCTCTCTCTCTCTCTCTCTCTCTCTCTCTCTCTCTCTCTCTCTCTCTCTCTCTCTCTCTCCTCTCCCCCCTCTCTCTCTTCCTAGCTTCTGAAAGGAGCTAAATAAATGTACCTTAAGCTGGAAATTATTACACATCAGTGGAAGAATCAAGTGCTATTACTGGAAGGCACTTGGGTTTTTTGTTTTGCTTGCTCTGTTTGATTTGATTGACTTATGGAAAGCAGTGTTCTCTTAGTGACAAAACTTTTTCTTTAAGGGATTGGCACCATGGTTTCCATTCTGGGGATTGTAAAGTAGATTAAGTGATTGATTTATATAGCTGCCTGCTTGGCAATCATCTGAGGATGGTGCATATCATTAATAAACAGCCATTAAATTTTTATAAATGCAATGCACTAAGCAAATAATAAAACAAAAAACATGAAAACAGGGTCAGAAAAAAAGATATTGTTTCTTGACCCTTTGCCAAAATGCCCGTCATAAGCAGAATTTGGGAAAGAATTGGCTGGGCTCACAAATTGGACGAAGCTATTATTTTGAGCGTTTACTTGTTTTGACATGATGTTATATGCAAACCCATCCAGTATGCTTGTAGCATTACAATATTTTTAATTTAAATCATGTCTTCTTGCTTAGCAAAAAGTTGAGGTTTAGCTAAGCTTGACTACATATAGTTTTCTTGGCAACAATATGAGAATTGCCAGGACCTTCTTTCAGAGTGCTTTGTCAACTTCTATCAGCTCTCCAGCTCTAGAATTTCCTAGTGGTTTCCAATCCAAGCATTAACCAGGATCAATGTATTTAGCTTTTTGGAGGCCAGTCATTAGTGTATGGGCACCTGCAGGGGATTGGGGAGAACAAGTTTATTGGACATCTATTCTGTTAAAAATAATAATAATATGAAGGAGGGCCCCTTAAAGGGAGCAAATCATGATTCCCCAGTAGGAAATATTCTTATTCTACTGTAGAGTAATAGTAGAGAAAAAGAAGAGAAGAGAAGAAATATTCTGTTACACACGTTAACACTTAAACTAGAATGAAAGAAGGCACAATAGGAATGTATTTTAAGCTACTTACTGTATCTGAAGATTTATAGAAGTACTGACGTTGCGAGACAAATTACTCTAGATGCAATGATGAATGATGATTATATGGCAACAAGTTGGTAGTAACTCTTTAGTGACCAATTATATACATTGTCTTCGGAACGATCTGCCCCTAACCGGTTTTTCAGGTCCTCCAATACTGCATTCAGTTCTGTTGTAATTCAGCACATCCACTTTTCTGCTAATCATTGCCTTGTCCTTTCTCTTTCCACTGTTCCTAGCATGATAGACTTATCCAGAGAAAATGTGTCCAACATTTACATTCAAAATATGACAATTTGAGCCTGGTCTCATGTGTCTGGAGTGAGAAATCTAGGCTGACTTCTTCAATGATCTGCTTGTTTGCTTTAGTTATATCTGATATTCTCAAGAGTCTTCTCCAATGCTAAAGTTCAAAAGTTTCAGAACTCTTCCCATATCCTAATTCTTCAAAGCCAGCTTTTGCTTCCATAGAGTGTCATGTAGTAATGATTGCCTGCATCATTCTGATTTTGGTAGGCATAGATACAACTCGGCATCTGAATATCTGTTCCAAGGCTTTCATAACTGCTTTTACCAAATGCTATTCTGCAGATAACTTCTTGGCTGCTTCTTCCTTCCTTTAGGATAGTTCATCCTAAAAGGGAAAAGCTGTCCACAATTTTAATATCTTCATTGTCAATTCTAAGGCTGGTTGCTATGCCTTTATCATTAATTTGATCTTTTTATATTTAATTTTAATCCTAATTTTTCCTGTGCTCCTTGATTTTCATTAGTGCAGTGTGCAGATGATTTGCAATTTCAGCTGTCAGAGTACTGTCATCAGCATTGCATAGGTTATTGACGTTATTTCCTCCAGTTTTAAAAACCGTGGTGGCTCAGTGGTTAGAATGCTGTATTGCAGGTTAACTCTGCCCACTTATAAGAGTTCAATCCTGATGGGCTCAAGGTTGACTCAGCCTTCCATCCTTCCGAGATCAGTAAAATGAGGTCTAAGATTGTTAGGGGCCATATGCTGACATTGTAAACTGCTCAGGCAGTGCTGTATGGAGCGGTATATAAATCTATTGTATTGCTATTTAAAATCATGTTCCATCTTCTTCCAATCCAAGTTTCTTCAATATATGTTTTGCATGTAGATGGAATACAGAAACAGAGAGTATATAACTTTGTCTCACTCTTTGGCCAACTTGGAGCCAGGCTGTTTCACCATGTTTTGTACATAGAGTGGCTTTCTGACTTTTCTACAGGTGAGGAGAATGAAATGTTCTGGGATTGTCATATTTTTAAGCACATTCCACAGCTTAAAAGGATTGATATAAATTGAAAGTCTTTCTATAGCCAATGAAGCAGACATTTCCAGCTTGCCTTCTTTTCTTTCTTGGTCTTTGGAAATCATCGCTGTCACATTCATCCTTAACAACCCCTTTAAGTTCATTCCACAGTTTCTCTGGTTCTGCATCAATGAGGTTCAGAATTTTCTGGTGTTCTCTTTCTTCAGATCATACTGGTTGGCTTCCCTCTTCCAGTTTAGCTTAACATGGAATTTGCACACAAACAGTTTGTGACCTGTTCCAAAGTCGGCTCCATGGCACGTCTTTGCTTTTATAACTATGCTCTTTCACCTTTTTTGCGGGATGGGGGGGGGAAGGAAGATTGAGGGAGCCTCTGAACTCTACTAGTAAGGAGACTCTAAACTGATGCATCCTGAACAATTCATAGGTGCAGAGAAGATTCTGCTAAGAAGCAGCCAAGAGAGTACCATCCTACTCCCTTTTTCACCGCTGATCAGTTATTGTTCTAATTGAGTTGGTGCAAGGGAGAGGCCACTGTAAAAGAACTAACCTGTTTCAATGCCATGTAAGGTACTATGTGGGAGCCAGAGGAGAAGGGACATGCTTGTACCGACTAAAGTGCCCAAAAGATGCTGGGTTCATCACATCTCTTCAGGGTCATCAGAGTGCACCATAATGTGATGCAGATTTCATCCATAACAACAAAACCCCTGGTGGAACCTGTTGCTTGCTTAAAGGAGAAAACACCACTGTGACACCAAAGTTGTCAGCAACAACTTTAAGCAGTTTCAAGCATGAGCTGGGGATGAAATGCAGACAACCTGATGACCTGGCAGAAAGCGAAGCAAAAACCATGTTTGTGCTGTGCTTCGGTGTAAGAGGAGGGAAGAGGCAAAGGACAGTAGAGAGCTTAGATGAGGTTATTGTTGTTATTTTTTTTGACGATCCTAAAACCGGAAACCATGTGACTGCAGAAAGCTCTTGGCCAAGTGCTTTTGGAAGGAAATCAAGTACTCATTAAATCTTTCAGGGCACACCGTAGAATAAGATTTCCTGGTATGCAATGCAGGACTTGTGTTCATCACATTCATCACATTTTGAGCTATACACTCTTAGCACCGCAGGAAGAAAATTGCTCTATTTCTGGAATGTGCCTGCAGAATAAACTACATGGCATCCTGCCATTTTCTCCAGATGTTATTGATTCCTGTAAAGCTTCTGTTTTTCTCTGCAGGGAAGTTCACAGCAGAGTACCCCCTTCCCACAGGCAACCCCATTTTCAGGGTAATTGTAAGGTCTGAAAAATAGTAACATATCACATATCAATGGTACGAGTAATTTTTAACTCTCAAGATTCTTCAGTGTAAGGATTAAGCATAGCTTAAGCTTTGCCGGCTAACTTGTTGAAAGGTCATCTTGCTCCCTGGCCCCATCCATTTATTGGTTAGTAAATTTTATTGGATTCTTTTTTTCTTGCTTCTATGCCTCATGGTCAAGGCCTTGAATTTTCTTTTCTCTTGCCAGCGGTAAAAAAAGGAGGCAGTGGCAAATTATCTGCAAATCGAATAATAACTGTTTTGTATGTGTGTGTGTGTTTCCCTATCGTTTCTCAGATCCTGTGTGGGAAGGAAATCCCACGCTGGGTGAACCGCCTGGCCTACTTTAGCTCCTGCATTCCTTTCCTGCAAAGCTGCCTCCCCAAGGAATGGCTGACCCCTGCCGCTCTGCAGACTCATATCAACCTTGGCCTTCATAAGGAAGAGCAGGGAGACACCACGTATGAGGAATCGCCATCGACTTCGGCAGCTGCTTCAGCCCCAGGGCCTTCGCGAACCTGCCGGCACACAAGGGTCTGAACTCTGCCCGTGGAAGCGACCCTCAAATCTTTCCCCCTACCCCACCGGTTGCTCCTTCATCTTTTCCTGAAGCTGCTCGATCTTTTTCCCAAGAACCCGCGAAGCCTCCTTGCCAGGACAAGCTGAAACCTTTGCCTCTTTTTCAAAGGGCTGCTGTTACTTAACGCAACATTTAGAATTGCATCAATACGTCTCTTGAGATTAAACTTCTGGAGCTGACATTCTCCGTATTGCGAAAACGAAGCAAAAAGTACTATGGTCTCTGGAATATGACACAGCAGCCCTGAAAGGAAGCCATATTGAGGGACAGATGCTTCATCTGGAACTCTTTTTAATTCTCTAACTCCAGTCACACATGCAGAAGGCCTTCTCTCCCATTCCTCCCAAAGCTGTATCTCCTTTAAATATTGAAAAGAGGAGCTGAAACTAGAGCCTCACTTTCTCCTCCCTCAGACCAGCAGCAAACGCCACTCAACTGTCTCTGCGTTCTTTTTAAATCACTTAGTTTCTTAAGCCACTGGAAGGGTCAGTGAAAGGTGCTCCTATTCAATCACTGCAGATTTTATGTGTGTGTGTGTGAATTCAAATACTGTATAATAGACTAAAGAACACTTTGCTCTCCAACTACAGTAGCAAAAACAATCTAGAAATATGTGTCCGAGTCTGTTTTTTTTTAAAACTAAGAAAGAGAAACTTTGTGACTATACAACATCCTAAATTGTGAAATTCAGTTAATGAACAGGAATGCACCACCGTGTCAGAAATACTTTGGAAGTGCTCCAAGAACCCCACCTTGGAAGCACAGGTAGTCCTTGACTTATGACCACAATTGAACCCAAAATTTATGTGGTTAAGTGAGAATTTGTTAAGTGAGTTTTCCCCCTTTTTTTTACAACATTTCTTGCCACAGTTGTTAAGTGGATAACTGCAACTGATATGTTAATAACCTGGTTTTGCAATAGTGGCAAATATCTGTAGCTCGGGTGGAGGATGAGGGTGAAGGTTCGTTCTCCAAGCTCAGAAAACGAACCTTCACCTCCAGTAACCTGGTTGTTAAGTGAATCTGACATCCCCATTTACTTTGCTTGTCAGAAGGTTGCAAAATGTGATCACATGACCCTGGGACACTGCACCGGTCATAAGTATGAACCAGTCGCCAAGCATCTGAATTTTGATCACATGATCACAGGAATATTGCAAAGGTCGTAACTGTGAAAAACAATCATAGGTCACTTTTTTTTAGTGAACTTTGAACAGTCACTAAACAAATTGTTGTAAGTCAAGGATTACCTGTAGTTCTTTAACTGAGATTTGCAGTTTGCCATGACTCCTTATTTGGACATCCACGATGCCATTGCTTTGAATCCAAATAGAATAGTAAACTCCTACCTCTTTAAGGAACTGTTTTTAATGATGGCAACATGGTAGCACGTGCAAGGCCATTAATAATACATAATAGTTTCAACGGTATCTGGGGTGGCAGTGGGTAAAAAGAATGGCAAACATGACCACACAATCGAAGCTCTGCCTTTTTAAATATATATTGTTCGTGTAACAGATATAAAATAGGGTGGGATTCAATCTTGTGGTCACTATCTTGACGATTTTGACACACTTGTTCACATATGAGCACATATGAGCACACACAGGGGTTCTCTTGAACAGCTTAGCATGACGTGAGAGTACAGGCACTGACTTATATACCATGCATAACCTTCACGCTATTCCTCTCAGATAAGCAATATCACAGAGTTATTCCCAGAAAGGGAATAAGGAATAGTAAGTTTAAAAAATTAAAAGTATCAGAAAAGAAAAAGAAAAGGGAATAGAGCTAAAGTTAGAACATAACAAAAATTGCTCAATTTTATCATGCTTTTCTATCATTGCAATCTTTGCTTCAACCACGCCATTCTGTGCATTACTTCTTGTTCTCTAAACTTCTCTTGTTTCAGTATCATTATATCATATCTTATCCCATTCTCACTACATTAACTTACTGGCATGCCAGTTTTTATTGCTATGGAAAATATAAGCAAAATCATGTTCTTATACGCTGCCTTTTTAAAAAATCACCTTTGGGAAAAAGCATCTAAAGAGAATAGAATGGTGGGAAGAAATTCCACCAGTTTGCCTCCTGATAGGGATAACCTATTTTGAGATTGGCTATGTCTGTCATGGCAGCCATTTGTGAAAAATCCAACTATAGCTTTGCAGTGTTCCAAATGTGCTCATTGGTCCACAAAAGTTGCCTATCTCTATCCTAATCTGATCGTGAATGACTGAACAAGAGCCAAATTTTTTATAATTGGACTGATTGAATTCCTTGTTGCTGAGGGGGAAACCCCTGTGAACATTCACAGACGATTACAAAATGTGTTTGAGGACAATACCAGATTTAGCACCTTCAGACTATCATCTTTTTTGGGGAGGGGGTCATGTCAAATAAATGGGAACAAGTCAAGAAGGCTGGCATGGGTAGGCTTAGGAAGAGGATACATATAATTAGAAATCAGTCTTTGGGCAGCAAAGGAAGACTTTTTAAAATATTAGCCTTAGCAAGGAGGGAAAGAGGGTAAATGTTTTGGCCCAGGACAGCATGGAAACCTACATCTGGAATAGAACTGGTCATTCTAGCTAAGACTCTGGTAGTATTTGGGATGGCTTTCTTTTGATGCTGCTTATAATATTTGTTTAGACAATATATATAAATATACTTTGTTTTAGTTAGTCACATATACTGTCTTAACAAAGATTAGATCCATAGAGGAAATAGCTGTTTCTAACTTTTAAGAAGATGCAGAGGATATTGTTTTATACAGCTTAAAGATACAAGAGAAGACACCAATTATATCCTATTTCATTTTATCAGGAATGTAACTCGGTATCCTACATAATCTCACCATACTCTAGATTAGGGGTGTCAAACTCAAGGCCCACGGGGTGCTTAAATCTGGCCCACGGGGCTGGCCTGGAAATAGCAAAGGACCGGGCCATGGTGCCTCTGGCAACCAAAATGGGGCATGGGGTGTGTGCATGCACCCTCCCCTGCGACCCATTTTCAGCCTAGACAGCCTCCTGCAGCACTCTGCCGGCCAAAACGAGGCCTGTCATATAAAGACATTTGTGAAATTTGTCAATTACTTCTGTCCTGCATTAGAAAGACCTGGTGTACAGTATATTTTTCCAACTGACCCTGAACCCTGACAAATTGACATAACCTTAAAATCCTAAAAATCAGCTGCCAAAAAAGCCAATACAGTTCTAGGCTGCATAAACAGAGGGATAGAACCAAGATCACGTGAAATGTTAATACCACTTTATAATGCCTTGGTAAGGCCACACTTGGAATACTGCATTCAGTTTTGGTCGCCACGATGTAAAAAAGATGTTGAGACTCTGGAAAGAGTGCAGAAAAGAGCAACAATGATGATTAGGGGACTGGAGGCTAAAACATATGAAGAACAGTTGCAGAAACTGGGTAAGTCTAGTTTAATGAAAAGGAGGACTAGGGGAGACATGATAGCAGTGTCCCAATATCTCAGGGGCTGCCACAAAGAAGAGGGAGTCAAGCTATTCTCCAAAGCTCCTGAGGGTAGGACAAGAAACAATGGGTGGAAAGTAAACAAGGAGAGAAGCAACTTAGAACTAAGGAGAAATTTCCTGACAGTTTGAACAATTAATCAGTGGAACAACTTGCCTCCAGAAGTTGTGGGTGCTCCAACACCGGACGTTTTCAAGAAGATGTTGGATAACCATTTGTCTGAAGTGGTGTAGGGTTTCCTGCCTAAGCAGGGGGTTGGACTAGAAGATCTCCAAGGTCCCTTCCAACTCTGTTATTTCTATCTCATAAATGGATCCTCAGAACAAGGGATTCTCCCTATTCAGGGAGGAGAACCATGTGAATTTATGGGAACTCAAAAAGAGAACACCAAAACAATAGTACTAAGGATTATTATTCACTATTTAAACTTCCTCTCCACCTTTAAAAACTAAGTAAGAATAGCGGCTACTTAAAGGTCTAGCATTATTTACTATTTTTTCAGTCATAGCCCTATCTACTACAACCTGGGTATAATAATTGTGGATTTAGCATGAAAAAAGTACAAAAAGTAAGCTGAAAAAAATACAAATTCATATCTATGCTGTCATCTTTGGTTAGTCAAATTATTGATCAATCACATCTACACTTCAGTCCTAGATTTATGAACTCTTATAAAGACACAATAGTTCCCATTCTCTTCACTCTGGCACAGCAAAGCTTGTTTTGTTACCTGGTCCCTGACATTAAATATTACTTCAATTTTTGCTATTCTTAGTTCTGTTCCCCCCCCCCCTTCTTCTCAGGACTAGTGTCTCCATATTGTCTGCTATTCTGTTTATGTTTCAAATTGCAACTGCACTGTCTCTGCTGACCATATTCACTGAGCATTTTTTATCATTATTAGAAACATAACAACAGTGTCTCCTATTAAAGGAAAAAAAATCTAAGAGATTTTTATACATTTGCTTTATAAAAGGGCAGCTGAAATTCTACAAAATGCCTGTTTACTAGATGTTGCAATCATTTATCTGAACTAGGGGTGGGTTCCTCCCGGTTTGGACCGGTTCGCCCAAACCGCTAGTGACCCGCTGGTGACACGATGATGTCACCGAACTGGATTGGTCGGTGCCGGTCCGTGGGCGCCGCCATCCTTTTTTTTGAATATTTATTTATTTATTTATTTATTTATTTATTTATTTATTTATTTATTTATTTATTTATTTATTTATTTATTTATTATTAATATATTAATAAATTAATGAATGAATTAATTAATATATATATATTAATTAATTAATATATTAATTAATATATTAATATATTAATTAATATATTAATATATTAATTAATTAATTAATTTCCTTCTGAGCATGTGCAGAAGCCGAGTTCCGGTGCTTTTTTTCCCGGCTTTGGTTTTTTTTGGGGGGGGGTCATTACTGCGCATGCGCACGTGCGCCCACACAGCGCACCCACGCAGCGCGAGAGGGAGCGAACCAGCAGCGAGGTAAGTTGGAAGCCACCCCTGATCTGAACCATATACAATTTTATTTTTAGGTTTTATTTCAGAATAGGCAAAGTTCTACCTCTGGTTACCAATACGTCTACAGATATCTCCCTTGGTGCCTGCCAGATTCCCTACCTCGTCTGATTAAACTCTTTATCTTTAGATTCTTTCATTTTCTGTGCTCATCTGCACTGAAAAAAGACAGAGGTAAGACGGAGATGGATGGAAGCCAAAGGAGATGGCAAGGCGCAACCTCTTTTTTTGAGAATGCCCATATAATGCTCTTAAAATTCCTGAAGTGGTACTGTATACTTTTAACAGAAAGATCAACAGAATAACAGAGTTGGAAGGGACCTTGGAGGTCTTCTAGCCCAACCCCCTGCTCAAGCAGGAGACCCCTATGCCATTCCAGACTCTTGTCCAGTCTCTTCTTAAAAGCCTCCAATGGTGGAGCAGCCACGACTTCTGGAGGCAAGCCGTTCCACTGGTTTATTGTTCTCACTGTTAGCAAATTCCTCCTTAGTTCTAGATTGCTTCTCTCCTTGTTTCAAGTTTTGAGTTTTTAAGTTTTAAGAGAACTTATAAGTTCTCTTCTACAGGACTGATCTTAACATTTTTCCTGAATATCTGTCCTGGTAAAGGAGAAAGCATAAATCCCCGAATGCTTGATTCTTATTGCTTCTCTTGATGTGGATTACCAGCGAGTGGATGGATAGCCTACTGCATGGTTTATATAGATATGGCATATGGTCAATAGGCAGCAGTTGCATAAACATGATGCCAAATGCTTATTGACTTATTGACTAGCTTTGCTCATGTAGGGCAGCTGTACATGTGATTTGCTTGGCCTATGTCCAGCAGCAGCAGCAGCTGTGTGTGTGATATTATGTATTTCCTGACATTTGGAAAAATGTAGGAAAAGTGAAACTTCCATTTTTAAAATGGTTTAGTTTAACAACTGTCTTCTTTTGGCACCTGTTTACATTTCACATAACACTAATAGTAACGTAGGTGAAAAAAGTACACACACACACACACACACTATTTCTATATATAAAAAGAAAAGTCACTCACCAGAGACTAACTAAAAATAAAAATACGAAAACTTGAAAAATACTGCATACAAATGTAAAGATAGTAGATTAAAAAAACAACACAAAGCAAAACCAGAAACAAACAACAAATAGAAATCAACAACAAAGCAAATATTACAAGAACTTCCATATGAAATGTACTAATCTACTGTCCCAAGATAAGGTCACCAATTCCCTGAGAAAGAAAGAAAGAAAGAAAAAAGAAGAGAGAGGGAGGAAGGGAGAGGGAGGGAGAGGGAGGGAGGGAGGAAGGAGGAAGGGAGGGAGGGAGGGAGGGAGGGAAAGAAAGAAAGAAAGAAAGAAAGAAAGAAAGAAAGAAAGAAAGAAAGAAAGAAAGAAAGAAAGAAAGAAAGAAAGAAAGAAAGAAAGAAAGAAAGACTGATATTTCTTTACTTCAAATGATCACAGACCAAAACTCTTCCTACTCTCTGGATCGAAAATACAAGATAAAACAAAAATTGCTGGGGGAAAAGTATTCAAAATGTTTATCCAAACCCATGACTTATGGAATGGAATAATTTTTTTTGAACGCACAGGTAGATTCTTCTGTGGTTCTGTAATTACTGAAAGGGACGTGTGTAATGAGGATCATTTCTGAAATGCCACAATGGCACATATTGTAGCTAATTTAAAAAAGCAGAAACCAGTGTAGAAAGTTAGCACCCATCCTTCTCCTAGAAGACTGAAATATTCTAGGAAATATTAAAAAGGCAGAATATTATACCTCCCTGGATGAGAAAAGGAGAAACATGCTCTTGGAAAGCAGCCCTCACCTTTGTTAATAGCACCAGAAAGACTGGTGCCAACCTATCTACAAGACAAAAGACCTTCACCCTCAGAACATAATAGGATTAGCCCTCTACCTATCTCACCACACAGCACCTGGGAAGATTGCATCACCCAGGAAGGTTCAACCAAGCTTGGGACTCAAGACATCCTACAAAGTTACCCCTGCATGGCCCCATGGGAGCCTGACAACCAATCAGAATACATGCCCTTGCCACAGGAATAGGAAGCAAGTTCAAAGCCAAGAGAGGGTATAAATCTCTCTCTCTCTCACCCATATGCTCAATTGCCCATGACCTCAAACCATGTGGTCCTGTCCACCATTAAACCATCTTTCCAAACAGCCTCCATGTTTCCAGTGTCTTTCTCCCCACTTGGAACTGAACCCAGATGGACATTTCTTCCAATACCAGAAAGCAGAAGCTCTTTTCAAGGAAGGGGCAAAGAGGAATATTAAGAGCTAGCCCTAGGAAATGTCAGTAGGCCTTAGAATTCAGGCGGGAGCTGTACAATCATATTACCTCATCAAAGCAAGCAAGTGCAAATATGAAAAAAAGACAAGAAGCTGAAAACCCTAGAATGCAGCAGGTGGCAATTAGATATATTTTTTATTCTTTTTGTAATCAGAGAAAGATGAAGAGGCAACACTAAGTATTGCATTACTTAATGGGATAATTTCTCCTTCAAAAAGCTGCTTGTAAAATTAGAAACTAGGAAATTTTATATAGGATAATAATAACCTTGAATGCCCTGGCTCCAAAAGCACAAAGCCCAGAAGGTTGAAAAACAATAGGCAATTCACTGTAATGCCTGCTGACCTACATTAAACATACTAAATTTAATGGGACAAAGAGGGCAGTGAAAATCCTGCTGCAGAAATCATTCAAAGACGATCCTCTATGTACAGATTAAGACACAGTGTTGTTATTCTTGGTGCAATGCAGCTACATACTTATCTGGGAGTCCACAAAGCAGCACAGAGTTGATTATAAACAGCTTATTTCTATTCTAGTTAAGTGCTGTTTGGACTCATATGGATATACGAAGCTTGATTATTTATGGTTGCTTCTGAAATTCAGTGGGAAATAGAATTATCTCTGAAGCTGATCTTAATGAAAGTGTCTGGGTCAGCTCTTAGGATTTTCTATTCTTTTGAACAGTATTGGCTTTAAAACATTGAATGCCTTTTCTTTGCTGCTTTACTCTTTGTGGTCCTTCCTGACTTTTGTTGTTGTTTTTGATGCTGTTCCTAGATTGCAGTTTATTGTTTCTGATTTTATAAAGCCATTTGGATTTTTTTTTTAAATAAGTGGTAGTTAAATAATTATTTAAACATTGTGTTCTTGTTTATACAAATTGACAGGTCAAATTCTGAGTTCTTGTCCTGTATTATCATAACAAGAAAGAAGCAGGGTTGGCCATACCCCTAAGCAGAGCTGAACTAGCTGCCATGGTTGATGCTGGCTTTTAGAGTAATTAAAAAGAGAAGAGAGTTGTATGAGGCATACAACCAGTGCTGTTGCCCTCAGAAGTATACCATCACATCATTCATCTTGAAATAAAATACAACTGTCAATCCAGTTATGTATGAAAGTAAGTAGTCTTCAGGTAAAACATTTGGGCTGATTCCAGAAACAAGAATGCTGATCCATCACCAGTTATTCTCTATTATATCGGTAATTGGACTGATACAGATACAGCTATTTATTTAATTTACATATTTTTGTGTGTGCAGATGAAACAAAAGTTACTATTGCACAAATATTGCATTATTTAGCAAGACAAGTACCGGTATGTATTTAAATTGCTTTCTGGACATTTAGAATTGGAACTCAAATCTATCATATAGCAATAGCATAATAAAATAATAATAAGACAAGCAACTTCAAAAGATTAATGTACATTGACAGGCCTCAGTCATGAAACTCAATGTATGACTTTGGCCCAGTCTCTGTTTCTTGGTCTAACCTACCCCATGCAACATTGCAGTAAGGACAAATCAGGTGCACCATTTATGTTAGTTTGGGCTTATGGAAGGCAGGAAGAATATAACTAAATAAAGAAATAAAGGAAAATGAAACTCATAACTTAAGAGTCTGAACAAACACTATAAATCTGAACCAATAATTATTTTGCAGGAGAATACCATGATTGCTGATTTCATTACTAGAATATATGAGTCATCCTTGCCCAGGCAAATGGCCTTCTCGTGATGGTAAATATTATGTAGCCTTTTATTTCAAGTGTCATAAGCATAAAATGAAGCATCTGTGATGTACAGTTAGAAACACTTCAGGTTCATCTGCTATCACAGTATGTGCTTGTTATTAGAATGTTGGCTCTTCATCCATTTCTAATTTCTACCCATATGATTTTACTCTGTCAAAGGAGAAGAATAGTTTACCATTGGCTTCTCCCACACAGAATGCTTGAATTGATGCCTTTGCCACTGACATTAAAGTGACCCTCTGCCTCCAGCATCTTTCTATATTGCTGCTGCCCAATATAGGCTTGCTTTACTGAGAGGATGTCCTAGGTGAGGATGACCCCTCTCGGAAGTTGCTGTATATTCTTGACATACCTTGTCAATGTTCTTAGCTCACCCTTCCTAGGAACAAATCCCCTGCCACAAGGAGCAGTACAGCAGTGTGTGTGTGTGTGTGTGTGTGTGTGTGTGTGTGTTTAATGTTTTTGTGCGTGCGTGCAAAGGGGTACAAAGAGTTGATGCTGACCTGATGACACATAATCAAGCAATCTCTACCCATTTCTAAACCAAATACTTCTCAATCTATTACTCAGGTACAGAATATTAGGGAATTAAACAAAAATGATGCCCCTCCTTCTTGGAATGTAGGGCCACACTTTGGGGAAAGCAAGGGCTGCAGGTATGATGTAAGTGGAGTTGTGTCCTGTAATATGGGCCGGGCCAGATTTTCCACTCTATTTTGGTGGAGGTATTTGTTTTAAAGCTATGCAAGTCTTTGTGGCTTCCATAGGTTCCACATGTTTCCAACCTCAGAAAACTATGCCATAGATTTTTTTAAAAACACAATTGCTCCAATGGAGATATCTATGAAGATTCTCAATCATCCAGGTCATGGCTGTCCCAAAGGTACTTTTCAAAAGGCAACTGGACTTTCTTGGTTTTTTTTCCCTTGAAACATTTTACTTCTCATCCAAGACACTTGGATCAGTGAAATCTAGATTCTATGGCATGGAAGTTGACTGTAAGACTGAAAGCTAATCACTACTCTCAGCGCACCAATTTGTTGTTGACTAAGAAAAATATGTGGGAACTTTATGTACACTTGAGCTTTTGAGTGAAAAGTGGGATATAAATCAATCAATCAAATAAATCCTGTCTTTTTGTCTCCAGCATTGAGAAACCTAAAATACAGTTCATCTCTACTGCAGGTTTAACAGACAGCAATATCATTACTGTTTTGCTATGGAACTGCAGCTAGACATCAAGTTCATTTTTCTAAACTTATGAGGTTTATATATCCTGCTTTTCTCCAGCAGATGGCACTCAAGGTGGCTAATAAGAATAATTTTAAAACAATACATTAAAAGCTTACTAAAAACATAATTGAAATATATATTACAATAACTGAAAAACAACTTCAAACAATCTTGCAGCATTTCAGTTTTTAAATAGTATGGTGCTGTGACTCAAGTTTATTTGAAAGTTAAAGGTTGTGGTTTAGGCCATTCTAAGACTGATTGCTGGTGAATGTTGGCTCAAAATTAACTTTAAGTTCACGCCTTCTCTTTTGGGCACTGAAGTCTGAGTGGTGCAGAGAAGAGCAGCAAAGATGATTAGGGGACTGGAAGCTAAACTGTATGATAAACAATTGCAGGAATTGGGTATGTCTAGTCTCGCAAAGAGAACAATTAGTGATGACATGACAACAGTCTTCCAATATTTGAGGAACTGTCTCAGAGAAGAGGGGAGTAACCTATTCTCCAAATCACCTGAGGGTAAGAAAAGAAACAATGGGGGGGGTGTAACTTGTTAAAGAGAGATCCAAACTGAAACTAAAGGAGAAATTTCTTGAAAGTGAGAATGATTAATCAGTGGAAGAGCTTGCCTTTTGGAACTGAGGATGCTCCATCGCTGGAGGTTTTCAAGAAAAGATTAGACAAGCATTTGTCCAGGATGGAATAAGGTCTTCTGCCCTGGGCAGGGGTTTGGAGTAGAAGACCTCTAAGATCCCTTCGAGCCCTGTGATTCTATGATTCTGATATCCTTCATGTTTTCAGAATGTAATTCTCTACAAGCAGAAAGAAAAAGTATTATTAACATTTGACATAAAGAAGGTGCCATCTAGTGGAGAAATTAAGTACATTGTTCTGGGTCACCCTGAAATATTTTAAACACTTAACTGACCTTGAGTAATGCATTTATTTTCAATTAATTTATGAAATTCCATATCCTCCTCCCTTTCTCAGATCTGCATTCATTTCGTAGCCCCCGTTTCAGCATGTATTTTACTGCCTGATAAATATTATCTTACTACTACCATGTCAGCCTTAAAGTGAGCATCTGGGGCAGTGCATGTTTCTGAGGGAGATATTTATTGACAGAATGTAGCTCATCAACCAGAGCTTTCTTTCTAGAAAGAGGTATTTTAATGTAATTTGCTTGATGGCAGGAGAAATGAATAAGGTCAATTGAAGGTGTAAGAGGAGAGAGGGCGTCTGAGTGATCGCTGAGATCAAATGCTAGAATTATCTATGCAATGTCCAGCACCAACAATGTTTTACAGTCCAGAAAAAGTACTAGAAGAGTACTCAGTTTTCAATTAAAAGAAACGAAATAGAAATGTCTCTACTGATCTTTAGGGGATACCTAGTTGAAGAGATTAAGCTACTATCACAGGTATCTTTAGCCCTTTCGAACTTGCTTCCGAGCAGAGGCACAATATGAAATGTGCAGGATGATGCATCCATCTGATGCTTCAATTATCTGAAGAATGGAGTGTCGTTGGCGAAACTTTATGGCATAGTATTGCTTTGCTTTACATCAAACAGTGGCAGAACTGTTCCATTATTAGACTCGCCAGGAAGCCTTCACGAGATTTCTGTTCGGCAAGTTTCCTCCTCCACTGCAGGCTCATCCTGCATTCAACCTTTCGCCTGTGCGCCCTTTCGAGAAGCGGAACCTTGTTGCTTCCGGCCTCCGAATCCAGGGGAATGAAATTTCTGCTGGATCGCGGCAGACCGGTAAAGAGACGATTTCCCTCCGAGGCTAAAAAGTGAGCCATGGCCTGGATGCAAAGGCTGCGGAAGAACAAATCGCTGCAATATGGACTCCCGATGATGGTGAGACGTCGGTGATAGGACAAAGGGCAGCTAATTTGGGGGAGGGTGGTGGTGCTTGGAAGGGGGGGGAGCTAGCAAGTGGTTGCACTTCGCAGGTTAGCATACCATAGAGGAGGCGGTATTCTCGGGAGTCGCGGCGCAAGGGCTGCTCCCACGCATTCTTTGGGACGAACAAGTGAGAAATCCTATTGGCTAAAATCCTATTGAAGGCTCACCTTTTTCCTCGAGGCTCGCTGGTCATTGGATGCCACTCCTGTCAGTCTGAGAAAGGGGGCGTGCGTTTGCCATTTTGAAGGGGAAACATTGGAAATATTCATCATTCTGAGCAGGGAGTCATTATTTATATTGTATCCTTTCCTTTCTATACGTATGGATGGCTTATACCGGTAGTCAGTCCACAGCTCTCCAGAGGGATTGGACTACATGTCCCATTATTCACTTGGCTATCTGGATGAGGATAATAAATATTGGACAACACTTGGTTGGAGACAACAGTGTTGTAGAATGACTTGTATAAATTAACCCTTTATGTGCCATGAAGTTAGTATTGATTCTTTGTAGTGACCATATATTTTAGCTTTTCTCCAGGATGAACTGTCCCTAACCTGATCTTTCAGATCTTTTGACAGTACATGTATTACTACTACAATTGAGTCCTGTTGGTCATCTTCCACTTTTTCCTGAGACAGCTAAGTCTTCACATAATGTGCTCAAAATATGATAACTTTGGCCTAGTCATTTGTGTCTCAAGTGAGAACTCTGGCTTGATTTTTTTTTCAAAGGTTCATTTGTTTGTCAGTTTGTTTTCTTGGGCTGTCATTCTCTCTCAACCCAACAAACTTCACAGGGTTGTTATGAGGAAAATAGGAGGAAAAAGTATGAGATATGTTGGCCGCTTTGAGTTATTTATAAAAATAATAAAGGTAGGATAAGTACAGAAACATAGAATGAAAAAAAATCTTTCAATCCTTCTTTAAAGTCCAACTTTCACTTCTATACAATGTCACAGGAAAAATCTTTGCCTCCACATTGTAAAGTTTAATTGTCCAGTCTAAGCCTGAAACCCACCATGCACAATAACTTGTTCTGTGTGATGGCTGCAACAAGTATATTACCTATTCTCCTTTACAATTTCAAACAAAATTCACTTCTTCAGGCTTAGAATGTTTCTCACATACCTCCTGATACGCTTCCCTTTGAATGCAGGTTTCTCGTCCAGTTCACTAGAGAGCTATCTACTGATGTCTATAAGGAGATAAATGTATACTACAATGTCACAATGCAAACTTCACCCCTTGCATGTAAGATCACCACACACATTTTGCCATAATCATGAAACTGCTTGTTGATTTGAGAACTATTTAATATTTTAAGAATATTCTCTCTTTTTATTATAAAACTCTAGATCTGGTCCATCCATCTAGAACTACCTGCAATTATGCATCAGTTTTTGTTAGGAGTTTATATATGCTGCCACTACCTTCTTTTCCTTCCCTCCATTAGAAGAGAAAGGCTAAAACCAAAAAAAGAAAAGAAAATCTCTAATTGAGAAAAACAAACACACCTTAATCACTGTCTCTTTGAGTCACTCCAGCAAACTCTAGGTCAGTGGTTCCCAACCTGGGGGTCGGGACCCCTTTGGGGGTCGAATGACCATTTCCCAGGGGTCGCCCCGGCATCCTCAGCTCCCCCCCCCCACTGCCACAAGCCTGGCCATATCGACTCAACTCGCCCGAGCCCTCCGATTGGTCAGGAGAGGTGCCATTCGGTGAGAGGCATTTGTGACACCTGGCGGCCGAGCTTTGGCAGCATCAGCTAAGGGGCCACCTTTGCTTTGAATTCTGGGAGTTGAAGTCCAGGCACCTTAAAAGTTGCTGAGATTGAGAAATATTGCTGTACACTTGTTGATTATCAAGTCTAAATACAGAAGTAGACTTGTTGTGGAAGATGATATTCCTTGTGCTCTTGCAAAGACTGGCCCGAGATTTTCTGATCTGGCATAATTACATATTGTTTTTGTGATTAATTGCTATGCTTTAATTATGTTCAATTTGTAACAATGAAAATACATCCTGAATATTAGATATTTACATTACGATTCATAACAGTAGCAAAATTACAGTTATGAAGTAGCAACGAAAATAATTTTATGGTTGGGGGTCACCACAACATGAGGAACTATATTAAGGGGTTGCGGCATTAGAAAGGTTGGGAACCACTGCTCTAGGTCCTCTGGGGCACTTTACTAGATTGTAACTGTTCTTTTTTAAAAAAACAAATTGGCACAAAGATATCTGTTTAAAATAATATTTAGAATTTATGAAGAACACACAACAATTATAAAAATTAATGGGATTTAGCTTGAAGAATATGATTAGATTTTTAAGGGAGAAAAAAGAACAATGGGTAGACCTATCCAAAATGATGGTGAGGCTTCCAGGGTGTGTGTGTGTGAAGGAAACTGGGTAAAGCTACTGCATACAAAATAAAACCAAATTGTAATTGTATGTACTCACTGGAACTAGAAGTCTGGGAGTATTAGATTGCTTCTGAGTTCTGGAAGAATTCACCCTACAACTTGGGGATACAATTCCTTTATTTTCTTCCTCACAGCCAGTTGCTACTCTCTGAGGAAATTCAAAAGAACAAAATTTATTGCATATATGTTTGTTAGTTACATCCTGCCTTCATTTAAAATCTTAAGTTCATTTACATGGAATCACTTTTCACTGATCCTTAGGTGGACATATCTAGGTCCTCTTGTAGGAGCTTGCTCTCCTTTTTGGGTTTTCATATTTCCTTGCCATTTCCTTTTTTATAATAAGCCCCACACTTGATTTCAAAGAGAAAATGAACTATACCTTTCCTTTTTACAGCGTATAGTGCGCTTGGCTCTCAAATACAGTAGGTGGTGCTCCAGTAATGCAGTAAGAGAAATATTACAGTCAATTTCTGATCAGGGTTGCAGCACCTGGTGACTCACTCTATGTGACTTTTGCTTACTGCACGGGGATGGCAAGTTTTCTGACACTGCTATAATAAATTGTTAATCAAGATCGAATTATATAATTGGACAAATAAGCTTGTTTTTAATGGTGTTTAAAAGAGCCGGTTTAAGAAACAGATACAAAAAATAATCCGACCTGAATGGTAAATTGTTCCCCATGTCTATTCCTGGGCCTGAATTATGTGTCAATCCAATTTTATTGTTTCAACTATTGATTATAAGAAAAAGATGTTGTGCAGACACACAGGTGGCAATGGGTAGATAAAGCTTGAAAACCTTACAGAGCAGTATTGTCCTGCAGTTACAGGTAGTCCTCATTTAGCAACTATCACATAAAGTGGCCATTCACATTTACGGCAGTGATTAAAAAGTACGTTTCTGATTAGTTTTTGCATTTATGACCTTTTTAGGTTTATAACCAAAGAAAAACTACAGTAATGTCAGGCCCGTATAAGCAGATCCATACTTGAAAAGTTCAATTAGCTGTTTATTGCAGGTGGGTAAGACTAGATAAGGTTCAACAGCATTCATTGGGGGTCACACTTTGCCCTCTCATGCCCACAGATGGATTCCAGACTAATTCCCTGTTTGACTCCTTTCCGTGACTCAGCCAGTTTCTCTCCCACAAATCGGATCATAAGCCCAGACACAGTTTCACTTAGCAACCACTTCATTTAATGACCAAGTTGCTGATTCAGTTTATATTTTGATCATAGGATCCTATCCCAAAATGAAATATGATTACCTTAAGGAAGTGCTTATGCAAAAGGAAGAAAAATAGAGACCAATTAAACAGCTACTTAACACAAACTTTGCATTGTGCAATGAAAGTGGTGCATTTAGCATATTCTGTCACGACTTCACTGCTCTTAGTCAAATGCTCTCATCATTAACCAGTGTTTTGCTTTGTGATTCTCATCACCTCCTATTATTATGTTCGTGGGGGCTGTAATTAACTAGCTTTGCTATAGTTCGTTTCAGTAACCAAGTGAGTGCCTAATGGAAAGAGTTGCAGCATTCACTTCTGAGCTAATGCCTCAATATTTTATTTATTTATTTATTTACTTATTTACTTATTTATTTATTTATTTATTTGTCAAACATTACAAGATAGCAGGTATAGGTATAAACATAAACAAAGGAAGTAAGTACAGTTAAATGGGGACAGTTAAGATAAGGACAGTAGGCACGCTGGTGTGCTTATGCACGCCCCCTTTACGGACCTCTTAGGAACAGGGTGAGGCCCAGGGTAGACAGTTTGAGGTTGAAGCTGTGAGGGTTTGAGGCTGTAACAACGGAGTCAGGTAGAGAATTCCAGGCGTTGACCACTCTGTTGCTGAAGTCATATTTTCTGCAATCGAGTTTGGAGCGGATATTTGGAGTAATACAGTACAAGAGTTGGCAGGGACCTTGGAGGTCTTCTAGTCCAACCCCCTGCTCAGGTAGGAAACCCTACATCATTTCAGTAGTTGTCCAATCTCTTCTTTAAAATCTCCAGTTTGGAGCACCCACAACATCTGAAGGCAAGCTGTTCCACTGATTGATTGTTCTAACTGTCAGGTAAATTTTCCTTAGTTCTTGGTTGCTTCTCTCCTTGATGAGTTTCTATCTATTGCTTCTTGTCCAGTGCAATTAAGTTGGCATTCCTTAGATAGATTTTCTCTAGGAGGATTTGTCCCCAGACTGGTCTTTCACATCTTCCAGTGGTATACTTATGGTCATCTTTTTCCAATCCATCTTCCCTTAATATATATTCCATATACAAATTGAATAAATAAGGGAAGTGTACAGTCTTACTCCATTACCAACCCCCGAACCAGTCTCTTTTGTCATGTTTTGGAATTTCCATATGTCCAGCACATTCCACAGCTTGGTATAATCAATGCAACCAAGGCCTTCTATAATCAGTGAAGCACACACTGACTTCTTTTTGGTATCCTTCGGCTCTCTCAATTATTTGGTACACATCAATATTATTGTGTTGTGTTCCTCTGCTATTTCTAAAGCAGTCTTTAACATCTGGCATTGTGCTGTGATCTGTGTTCAATAATCCTGATCAGTATTTTGCTTTCACCTGAAATTAAAAATATGCATGATAATTTTCAGAGTCTGATAAGTCTCCTTTCTTGGCATTGACATGTAGATTTACCTCCTCCAATCTGTTTCGTTCTTTAGATTTGCTGGCATAGCTTAGTTAGAACCTTTACTGGTTCTTTGTCATTTGCCATATTTTATTTAATTATGAAAAAGAAGTGAAATACATATTTTATTGTAACATAGACACAAATTTTTTAAAAAATTGAGCCAGTGTAGTGTGCTGATTAGATGTTGGACTAGGACTGGTGAGATCCAAGTTCATTTTTATTCTCAGCCATGAAAACTCATTGAATAACCTTGGAACAATCACCTCCTCTCAGTTCAATCTACTTCACAGGGTTGGAAAAAATAGGTGGAATTGTACATTACGATCCCTTGAGTTCAGGGAGGAGATGCGATGTATAAAATCTATCAAATAATGCCAAACTCAACAATTTTTTCTATTACAGTTGAAGAAGATAGCATATTCTATCTATCTATCTATCTATCTATCTATCTATCTATCTATCTATCTATCTATCTATCTATCTATCTATCTATCATCTATCTATCATTTATCTATCTATCATCTATGTATCTATCTATCATCTATCTTTCTATCTATCTATCTATCATCTATCTATCTATCATCTATCTATCTATCTATCTATCTATCTATCTATCTATCTATCTATCTATCTATCTATCTATCTATCTATCTATCTTTTAAATGCAGTGTGTCCTTCTTTGGAGAAACTTTGCGGGAAACTGTTTTTGACTCTCCACAATAGAGTTGCTTGTCAGATAGTTCCAACTGTGTTCATTCTGAACTGGCCAAGCCTGTAATTCAAAATGACTACAGTGTGGTTCAAAGAACCATTTACTCATGCTTCTACTATGGAATACAGCTTGCCTTGTTCAAATTAGATTTGCAAAATGCCTTCTGTATTCCCTCACCAATTTTGAACTACACGTCTTAATCTTGTTTAAGGAACCTCCCCCGCCCCACCATGAACCTCCTTGTGTGTTTTATCTTGTACGTATATTTCCGTGCTGAAAATATTGTACTGAAAGAGGTTGAGATTGCATGTACTCTCCAGCCACAAGGAATTCCCAACTGTTGAAGCATCACAACCATAGTGCCAAACTGTTGACACTCCTTTATAAATGTCAGTGAAGCAAACTTATGAGTTAAACATCCATGCAAGGAAAGGGTAAGTGTTGTTTATTCATGTGTTAAACAGTGATGTAGAAAAACTAGTCAGGCAGTACTGGAAGCCAAATTTGTTGGATTGTTGATGAATCCGGAGCAATCAAGATGCCTTTCTTAAAACTGCTCCATAAGCAAGGGCAGTTAAACAGGTAGTGCTAAATAGCATTAACGTATGGATAAGATGAAGGTGCCGGGACTAGAGATTTTGATTGATGCTCTGAGATACCTTTGGAACAAGTCCAATATGTATAAAAACAATAGCATATAAACTAATAGGGCATCATACTGCTGCTATAACTGCAACAAGATGTTGGAACAGATAATGTCTATAATAAGCAAGCAGAAAAGCATGACTCAATAGATATAAAATAAAATAGATTGGAAAGTCTTTGACAAAGGTCATTATCAGAAAACTCAGCTATCATTACATAAAAATACAGGCAATCTCAGAGATTGGCAACTGGTTAATAATCAGAACACAAAAAGTAGGAATAAATGAGCAATTCACACCCTGGTGAGTTATGTATAGTAGGGTTCTTCGTGGATAAATTTATTTATTTATTAAATATATATGCTATACATCTCACTGCCAAGCAGTGCCTGTACGAATGAGTGGTGAGGTCGCCATTTCTGATCACCGTGGCAATCTGAAGTGGTAAAATCAAAAAGAGATTGTGAAAGAGTTCAAAAAGAATCTCTCCAAAACGGGTGAAATGTGAAATTTTTCCCTACCGGTTCTGTGGCCGTGGCTTATTTTGTGGGTGTGGCTTGGAGGCCAGGTGGGTGTGGCTTCAGGTGGGCATGATCATGTGACTGGGTGGGTGCGGCCAATTTAGCACTCCATTTTGCCAGGGAGCAGGGGGTTGGACTAGATGACCGCTGAGGTCCCTTCCAGCCTTTGCTGTGCTGTTTCAAAGCATCCTCTGAAGCTGTGTCTAGTGCCAGCCAGGATTGTGGTCCTCCCTCCCTCCTTCCTTTCTTTCTTTTGTGGGAAGCAAACCCTCCCCCCAAATAGAATATTACTCATAATAAAAGGCTCACATTGAAATATAGGGAGACTCCGGGCTTACAGAAAGATTTTTTTAACATACAGAACATAGTTAAATTGTGGGATTTTGTTGCCAGCAGAGCCGAGGTGGCGCAGTGGTTAAATGCAGCACTGCAGGCTACTGCTAGTTCAGCAGTTAAGCTGTTCAAATCTCACTAGGCTCAAGGTTGACTCAGCCTTCCATCCTTCTGAGGTCGGTAAAATGAGGACCCAGATTGTTGGGGGCAATATGCTGAACTCTGTAAACCGCTTAGAGAGGGCTGTAAAGCACTATGAAGCGGTATATAAGTCTAAGTGCTATTGCTATTGCTATTGTGCTAATGTTAGCCAATTTGAATGGGACTGGACAGATTCATGGAGGTTTTGAGTAACTATTAATATCGATATCTATTTACACCCTTTTGAATCATAAGTGAAAATCTTAAAAATAAGTTTCTAGGAGGCAACAAGGGGAGGGAGTTATTTTTCTCCATTCCAGGCTTGTGAGCTTCCCAAAAACATTCATATTGACATCATTACACAGTGGACTGGATGGTCCTTTGGCCTGACCTAACAAGACTGTTACACTTTTATACATTTCCTTGCCCAGAGCTGTTACTTGTTTCTGTTCACTCATTTCTTTTGCTCAGTGGGGTGTTTTGTGCAAACATACAGTCTCTGTTATGTTTCTCCAAGATGGGAGAGAGTCAGAGGTGGGATTCAGCAGGTTCTGACCAGTTCTGGAGAACCGGTAGCGGAAATTTTGAGTAGTTCGGAGAACCGGTAAATACCACTTCTGACTGGCCCCACCCCCATCTATTCTCTGCCTCCCGAGTCCCAGCTGATCGGGAGGAAATGGGGATTTTTTCAGTAACCTTCCCCTGGAGTGGGGTGGGAATGGAGATTTTATAGTATCCCTCCCCTGCCACGCCCACCAAGCCACACCACACCACGGCCACCAAGCCACGGCCACAGAACCGGTAGTTAAAAAAATTGAATCCCACCGCTGGTGAGTGTTAAAGTTGCATTTGTCTCCTCACATAAAAGATGTCATAGAGTGACCGATTTATTGGCAGAATAGTGTTCTTTTTGAATCAATAATGTATTACCGTAAACTACCCCAAACATGCAAAAGTCAAGAGTTATATACAAATTTTCAATGAAGTGTTTCACTTTGATCAAAACTTTGATTGAAACAATGCTGCATAGCACTTAAAAAGATAGTTCTTACAAAGTGGCTACACTATTTTGAGCTGATAAGGGTTGTTCTTAGACATGGGTGTCGACACTTGTGCAGAAGCCACTCTTATTGAATTGAGCTAGCAGCTCAGCTTGAATGGATCAAACTTCAATTCTTCATAGAAGTACAGCTCTTTGTGTGCCTATGAGGAACATTAAGTGTAATTTATGTTGCTTTTAGCAATATAAACTACATTGGATGAGCCGTTTCTTTTACAGTCAAGAAATACTAGGAAAATAAATCATTTCTAGGAAAATAAATATTTTTTCTTTTTTTAAAAAAAGAACATGCCTAGTCACATGCCTTTACCTATTTAACATAAATGATTTACTACCTTGCTGCTTACCTTAGTAGTTTATCAAGAGAAAATGTGGTCTGCAAACTTTGTAATATGACATGGGATTTCGAATAACATGAAGTTGACTTTAAAAAGTTAAAAAAGGAACTTCTGCCTTATATGTTTAATACAGGTCAATGATGTGAGAGCTGTGGCTTCATGGTGCTCATAATGCCAGTTATGTTAAAATATATAAACCATTATTTGTCCTTCTTAGACATGATAATAGCATGTTATTATTTCCAGCATCAATTTCTGAACTGGTACCATAATTACCCCCCCCCCAAACAGTACTGTATCAGAGGTGGATTCCTCCCGGTTCAGACCGGTTCACTTGAACCGGTAGCAACCCGCTGGTGACATCACGATGACATCATGGAACCGGTTCAGTCAGTGCCGGTCCTTGGCACCGCCATTTTTTTTTAATTTTTTTTTAATTTAATTTTTTCTTCCTCAGAGCATGTGCAGAAGCTGAGTTTCTGGCACTGTACATGCGGTCACCATCTTGTTTTTGGCTTTTTAAAAAAATGTTTATTTTTTTCTGATTTTTTGGCACTGCGCATGTGTGTGCGCGGGAGGAAGTGAACCGGCAACAAAGTAAGTTAGAACCAACCCCTCTACTGTATGGTTGATGTTTGCAATGCTATGAATTCTTATCTGCAGGATCACTCCATGTCAGATCAACAAAAAGTGGCAGGTGAACTTTGAACTGAGTGTTATGCATCTAATTTACAGACAAAAAGAAAATCCCAAGGAGAACATTTGTAATATATGTAGCTATCCTTATATTTCCAGATAAATAATCCTCATGCAAATTTTCAAGAAAATCCATGACTATCAACAAAAACTCTTTTATTAATCCATGCTAAAGCCCCATGTGTTGAACTGAGAATCAAAATTGAGGGTCAGCAATGAATTACAGTGTTCAGTATGGATTATATCAGACCCAGATTGTGGAAACCTGTTTCATTATCATTGTTATGCAAGGCAGCATGTGTAGAATCAGTTAAATAAGGAAGCTAATAATGATATATTTCTTTGTGGGTATGCAGTCTCTTTGATGCATTTTTCATTGGTTGAATTACTAAATCTGCTTCCAGTTAGCCATTTTCATTCAGCAGAAAAAGTGACAAAATATGAAGACTGTTACATTTTTAAGATGTCATCACATATTGCTAAAGTGCAAAATAGCTTATTTTGGGCAAAAATATTTTAGTTGGTGTATGTTCCCTAGTGCAGGCTAAATAAAATTGCCTCTTAGTCTGAAACAAGAAATTCAAGAGACATTGTAATATATATTTATCTAAGACAGAAGCTGAATAATATTTCTATGCCAAAATTGCCTCTTGTACTTGCCTAGTGAAAAAATGAAGGGCTACAGTTTCCAGATGTCAGATTGGAACCTTATTGTAATTGTAGACTACACATATTGTAATTTTTTTCAAAATTGAAATATCCCATGCCTTTTCAATTCTTACTGAGTAAAGAGAAAAAGAATACAGTATTTCACTTGACTTTTCCAGTTCTGCAGTTTTGTAATGAATAAAGAAAACTTTTGATTTAACAGACTAATGGGTAAAGAATGGCTATTACAGCCAAATGTCAATCAAATTGCAATGCTTTTTGTCAATCATAAAAATACACTTGTACATAAGAAGACCTGCTATATTGTATGACTGATTACCATTTTTGAGGGAAAGCAGTGAACATTTTCTGAACCTACCCAAGAACAGGCAGTGTTGTTGCCTGAAATTCAGACAAAATTCAGGTCAGGCAGATTTTTGTTGTTGTTGTTGAATTGAATGGCCTTTTAGAGAGAGAAAAGGAGAGAGAGAGATGAAGTACATTTGGATTTTTGGATTTTTGCTAGTTTTAGGTTTCAAGTAGTAACTCTATTCAGCTCATGGTTTATGGGCTTGAGAAGCAGAAGTTTTCCACAAGAGACTTGAAAATAAAATATTTGTTCCTTAAGTAAAACGTTTCATAAAATGTTGCCTTTTTCCTTTTCTCCAGTAGACAATCTTTACTACCAGCAGTGAACATTAATTTAGGGATTTAGGTAAAAAGAATACAATTTTGTGATTTGACTTTCAGAGTCAATGATGCAGAACAGTGGTGGCGCAGAGGTTAGACTGCAGTATTTGACTCTGCCCACTTCCAGGAGTTCGATCTTGACCGGCTCAAGGTTGATTCAGCCTTCCATCCTTCCAAGCTCGATAAAATGAGGACCCAGATTGTTGGGTTGACTCTGTAAACAGCTTAGAGAGGGCTGTAAAGCACTATGAACTGGTATATAAGTTTAAGTGCAATTGCTATTGCTATACACAACATGTGTTAAGTCCTTCTGGTAAGAGAGGAGGGTCTAGTAGAGCAAGTTGCAGAGAAGGAGCAATTGCTGCCTATTTTATTAACAAAGAATTCGACGTTTGGAGTTGTACTGAATAGCAAGTTATTGGATAATCAGAGGTGTGACTGAATGTATCAAATTGGTATATTAATGAATGATAACCAACTTTAATAGTTTGCCGGATGCTTTTTGTAGCATAACATGCTTTTTTTTCAGAAAGAAAATTGAAATAGGTTTTTAAGAATATGCTAAGGAAACATTAATGTCACTTCATGAAACATTTACTAATGTTCATGAAACATTTACATCAAATTGGTCAGCTTTGCCATTTCAGCAAATTCTGACATTTTCACAATCCATCCCCCCACTGTGGGAATTTGATTATTCTTCCGTACAATGGTCTTTCTGCAGTTCCCATATACAAAATCAATCTTCCATGAGTCGTTTCTAATCCATTGTCCGTAAGTCCCAATAAAAAAAGTTCTGGTATCTTCACAATATTTATCTTTAAAACCTTTTGCATGGTTATATGAATTTGTATCCCAATTTCTTCGCTTTCGCACAATTTCACCATGCATGATAAAATGTCCCCTCATGTTTTTCACATTTTCAACAATGGTTTCAAAAATATACCTTTATATATTTTTGTTAATTTCTCTGGTGTACCTACTGTCCATTCTCTCCTAAGTATCCATCTGCATATCCTATGCAAAATTAGTACTTGCTTGACTTGCTACCGTTTGCTTAGTAACTGTTTGAAATTTCCATAGACCTACCTAAAGGATTCTTATGACCTTGGTTCAAAGTTCTAATGGTTGCCCATCCCCCCATGTAGTCACGTGACCACACTTTAGATGCTCAGCAACTGGACTGCATTTATGGTCGTTTGCAGCATCCTGCAGTATTATGACCATATTTATGAATATTTTTGCCTGAAAACTGCAATTACTTCAGTTTTCAAGAAAACTAGCTCCATAGTGAACCACTGATTTATTTAACAACTGCAGCATTCACTTAATGGCTAGTCTTTACAAACTAGGCAGTCATTTAACTACCACCACAAAAATGGTTGTAAACTTGCTTTAACCTGTTTATTTAACCAAAATGTGCTAAAGAAAGTAGGTTCAGCAAACTAGAGGTAGCTTCCTGCTGGTTTGGACCAGTTCTATAGAACCGGTAGTGGGAATTTCCCCCCGCTCGCCGAACTGGCAGCGATCGCCGGCTGGCCACGCCCCCAAACAGTCTCTCTCGGCAACACCGTAGGCGCCAACATCTTGTTTTTCGCTTCTGCGCACGCGCAGAAGCTGTTTTTTGCTTCTGCGCATGCACAGAAGCTGAGTTTTCAGCACTGCACATGCACCCGCATGCAAAGCATGTGCGCAGCCATGCGGCGCGGGAGGAAGCAAACCGGCAGCAAGGTAAGTCAGAAACCACCCCTGCAGCAAACCCAGTGGTGTTAATGGTGTTCACCTGAGGCTTTGAGCATGCTGTTATTTTATGTAGCTCCTGGCACTCCATTTGACAAGATCCCTCTGGAACTTGCCAGACTTCTCTCAAGGACTGCCCCTCCAAAAAGTGAATGGGTAATCTCATGACTTCCTCCTTGTCCAGGAAAGCTCCTTTGCCTCTGGCACAAAGCCCAGCTGCTGGTAATCACTCAGCATCTTTAACTAGAAGAGGGTTGTTAAGTCACTATTGTTCTACCCAGATGTCAAATTTGTTATCTCTCTTGTACATTCTATGCATATGTAATGTGCTTTTGGTTTATAGTCATCTGTTTATATTTTTTCTTGTGTCTTGTTGTGTCGGATTCTTGAAGACTTAATAGACAAATCTATGTGTGTAAGTACATTAGTATGGATTATTGGTATTACATTTTGTAATATGGAAAGGATGTAACATTTTTTCATAACTTTACAACAGGCAGAGTAAATATAATACAATTCTGTATGTAAATTTTGTTATTTTGTGTGGCATGTAGAATATTAACACTTATTTTGTTAATTTAAACTTGGAAAACATTTGTTAAAAAATATGTATAGTAAGTAGTTCTTACAATTATTCCAATAATGATACAAATAGGTTGTGTAAAGAGTCAAAATTCAGTTTGGAGATACGTTCTGCTTTGGTTTTTGACTTAAAGTTTAAAAAAATTGATGTTTAATTTGTTTAAAGATTTAATAGTATTAGGGAAGCGTCGGAATCGGCATAGCAGAGCATAATTACATTTTAAAACTTGAAGGCATTTTTAATGGCATCTCATTCTAAAAGGTCATTTTATTTTCTTCATGCCAATTTCTCCTGTTTTATTATTCCTATTCCTAAATCTTAGTGATTTAAACCTATAAATGAATTGATGAAAATGTAGGTGCAGCAAAAATTTATTTAACTATATAATGGGACCACTACATATAAAAATCCTGGTCATTTACTTCAGCAAGAGAGGTTTCCAGCCATAACGGTCCCCCATGCCACTGGAGTAAGGTCTCTTCTTCTGAGAGAGTTGTGCCATGGCCATTCCACTTAAACCACTTCCATCACGCACAAGTTTCTCATTTGCAATTCATCTTCAACTGTGCTAGACTGTGGGACTGTAGAATCACCTCTGTGTCCACAGATGAACTGCAAAACAACACGTCTTTTTTGAACCCAAAGGGCCACCATATCCAGCGGTGGGTTCCTGCCAGTACGCTCTTACCTGTTGGTCGCCGCAGAACCGAAGAAGTCAGTGGCGTTCGCAGCGCGGGGCTTCCCCCGCCTGCTTTCTCCCGCCTGCCTAGATGCCGCCATTTGTGTTCTTTTGACCTCTGCGCATGCACAAAGCGTTCTGCTTGCACAGAGGGCAAAAGAACGCAAATGGCGGCGTCCAGGCGGGCGGGGGAAAGCGGGCGGGGGAAGCCCCGTGCTGCAAACGCCACTGGCTTCTTCGGTTCTGCAGCAACCAACAGGTAAGAGCATACCGGCAGGAACCCACCTCTAGTAGGATCCTAATTTGTTGAAAAGTTCCAGGAACATAACTGTATCTTTTTTACCTTCATGTCTGAATCCATCTAGCAATCACTGTTGCTTCAGCTGTTACATGCTAGACATTGCTGAATTTAAAGTTCCAGAGAAATGAGATACAGAAAGGTAGGGACAGTAGAAAGCTGCAGTCCTTGCGTTGAGGATGCTAATATAAACAATATCCACATGTATTATTATTGAAGTCCTTTTACCATAGTTTAGCAAAAAAAATCAGCATGTTGGGCTGACAGTTTCTCATAATCTTATACTTGGACTGTTCTCACCTTTCCTATCCTGATTATTTTTCCCTTATTTTAATATTTTAGGTGTTAATAGTTGGTGGGTCATTTGGGCTCCGTGAATTTGCACAGATTCGATATGATATTCAAAAGATTCGTGGCAAGGTAAGCAGAATTCTTCTCCTTGTAGGATACAAGATTCAAGAATATTAGCCAACTTTTAAAGGGAAGGACAGTATTTACTTTCCAACAGATAGCTGAAATTTTGAAATTTTCATCCCACACAAAATCCTTTCTATTGTATTTTTCTTGCCCATTTTCAAAGCCCAAGAGAACAGTATATTGACAACAAAATATTCATTCAATTAAATCAATCAATCAATCAATTTGCATCCCTATTTTTGCCCACAAGACAGGTTATGAGAGTCTACATCTATTTTATTTTTATTTTTTACATTTATATACAGTTTTTTTGCCATTACACTCAGGGGCGGGTTCCTCTTACCTGCCTACCCGTGCGCTGCGCGCGCATCATCTCATTTCGTGCGTGTGTACACTCGCTACCCGCGTACGTCCCCTCACGAGATTTTGCTTCCGTGCATGCGCAGGAAGCAAAAAAAGCCCAAAAATTCCAGAAGAAAGTTGGCGCCGCACGACGGACCAGGAAGACAGCACCGGAGCCGTCGCATGCAAATTGCACAATCGGCGGGTCCCTACCAGAATGGCACACTGGACCACACCGTTAGGAACCCACCACTGATTACACTCAAGGAAATTCAAGCCCTGTGCCAGCCAATGCAAAACAGAAATCTATGAGAATAAAATCTGAAAGATTTTAGTTCCATGTTATAAACTTCCCGAGAGCAATTAATAGAACAGTGGGCATTGCCTTGAAATAAATTGTCAGCATTCTACTTGCAGGGGAAAGGTAGAAGTGATAAAACTGTTAGTTTGTTGCTTTATTTCTTTATTGTGATCCAGGGCGGTATACAAAATAATTAAACAAAAATACAAAAGAAAAGTAACACACACCAATATAGGAAGCTGAAGCAATTACTGTATTTTTCAGAGTATAAGACGCACCTTAGTTTTGGGGGAGGAAAATAGGGGAAAAAATCTACCTACCAGGTATTCATCTGGCTAGCGTCCTTAGTCTGTTCAGCTTCAGCACATTATTTTATCCCCTGGTTAGGGCTGAAAAAAATATTCTTCGAAGGGAGTATGAATGAAAACAAGCCTGCAAAGACTTAGGGCTGGTAAAAAAACTACTTTGAGGGAGTAGGAATAAAAAAATGCTACAAGCCGGTAAGATCATTAGCACCTCGTTAGGGGTGAAAAGACCTTTTTCAGAGGGAATAGGAATGAAAACAAGCCTGCAAAGACTTAGGGCTGGAAAAAAACTTCTTCAAATGGAGTAGGAAGCCGGGAAGATCGTTAGCACCTCGTTAGGGCTGAAAAAAAGCTTCGAAAAAGCTACACTCGGAGTATAAGACGCACCCACATTTCAGCCTCTTTTAGGGAGGAAAAAGATGCATCTTATACTCCAAAAAATACGGTAATTGTTGATGAGGATTAAAATACATTAACTTTCACCAATTGACAACTATATTTATCCTGACCGAGGGAAACAGCCAAGTCTTAATTGCCGTTCCAAGCATCTACAGGGTTGGAGTCAACCATGTGTGGGGAGGTTGAGGGAAGATCATTCCAAAAGGAAGGGGCTGCTATTGAGAAAGCACATACCTCTTGGGTCCCTCAAGGTAATATTGTTTCAGAAAAGGGACCTGGAATGGGCCTTCTCTGTTGGACCATATGGGATGGGAAGATCCCATGATAAAATAAGGGTACTCATGACAGACAAAGCTTTTGGCAGCAGGGAATTGCATGAATTAATCTGAATGTCAAGCCAAGTGTATGAATGCAGGGCAAGCAAAAATAGCAATAGAACTTGCAGCAGGGGTGAAATCCAGCAGGTTCTGACAGGTTCTGGAGAACCGGTAGCGGAAACTTTGAGTAGTTTGGAGAACCGGTAGCGGAAACTTTGAGTAGTTCGGAGAACCGGCAAATACCACCTCTGGCTGGCCCCAGATTGGGGTGGGAATGGAGATTTTGCAATATCCTTCCCCCAGGAGTGGGGAGGGAATGGGGATTTTGCAGTATCCTTCCCCTTCCATGCCCACCAAGCCACGCCCACCAAGCCACACCACGCCCACCAAGCCACACCCACAGAACCAGTAGTAAAAAAATTGGATTTCACTGTTCTGCCCCAGCTACGGACCAGAAAAAATGTAGCACACACGCAGTTTGTTCAAACCTATATTTAATTGATTAACCACTACTAATAAACTGGCTTAGTAGTGTTCACACACAAACAAATCTTAAAGCAGTCTTTTCTTGAAAAAACCAGCTGTTAATTATACGGCATTAACAGCTGGCATAAGTCCATAAAGTCATAAAGCAAAGATAAGTAATTTGTCCTGGATATCACAGGAAGCTTACAGAGGTTGGCAAGATGCCTGGAATCAGTCCACAAAAAATAACCCAAAACAGATAAGCCGAGCGGAGGTTTCCAAACAAGAGGTACACAAACAACAAACTATCAAACGAGTTGTTTCCTGCAGAGTTTTTTCCGTCTTTGTCGTTCCTTAAGTAGGCTTGGGGAGTGGCCAATTAGCCCCAAGCCTACTCCCGAGCAGACCTCCTCCTGAGTAGCCATTCCTGCCTTTTGGCAGCTCTGCATGCCCGTGCATGCAGGCTTCTCTTCTCCTTCTCTTCTTCCTCATCACTGATGTGAGGTGCTGGAGGTTCCGAAGGCCCTGGCTGAACCTCTGCCTCTGGTACCAAGTCCTCACCAGCCTCCTCACTGTCCGACTCGGGTGCCAGCTGCACAGGCCACTGGCGCATTACCACATCAGCCTCGTCTTGGACGGGATCCGCTACCAGCTGCACGGGTCACAACATTCACCACTGAGTTGCAGCATTGCTTCTCATGGAAGAGCAAAGGCCTGGAGACTGTTCTTGTATAGTCCCAGGTCTAGGATAGCTTGATTAGGGGCCCTACTGCTCTCTCTCCTTGAAGGAGGCATGGTGATGGCCTTTCTCTGCCCTTCATAGCTTCTGACATATTTGGAAGCTAAGTACCCTGCCAGAATTTCAAGCTCTCATTATCTAAGATAGGTCTTTATCTTCTAGGGCTGTCAGAGGTAAGTGATTACCAGCTGATTCCTCAAGTTGATGGTTCATATGGTCTGCCTTTCATCATAGCTTAGAGTTTAACTAATGGTCTAAATATAGCAGCCACAGTATATAATATCAGGGTAAAGAGAAACATCTTAATCTACCCCAGCTGATAATTAAGACGATTCTGGAGAATGAAGTCTAGACATAATTAACACAGTTTGAATATCTATAGTTTACTTTAGCATGATTTATTAAATAAAATTGGAAAGTTTCAATATAGTGAGCCATAAACTATGTTTTAGAAACAGCAATATCTGAGTTCATTCTCTAAAATCTATCTGGTTACCCACCAAAATGAATGAATAGATAAAGTTTCACTGAATATGTCAACATGCAGCTCCTGATCAGCATGGTGGACCTGGAATTGCTGTTCCTCAGAATTTTATGTTCCTGTGAGTTAGCATCAAGAATCTTTCTATAAATGCATGAATTTCAAATCTTTATAAGACATATAGGCTAAATGCTGCTAAAACATATCATTCAAAAAGTTGAATGCAGAGTGAACGTTGCAACTATAATTTATATTACATCTTCATAAGAAGCTGTACCTTTCTGTCTGATCATGTAGACAACTCCTGTCTCTGATTTTCTCTGTAACATTCAAATAGAATATTACAGAGTGCATTATAATACCTAAATCTCTTAATTAATTTTTTAACATCATAGCTAGCTATAGCTTGATTTCACTGAAATTGTTCATTCCAGGGAAGAAAAAAGCTGTTTCCCTTGGATTTTTTGTTTCAAAACTAGCAATTGCTTATAATCCATCACTGAATATGAATCATTTTTGATTTCTCAATAATGGGAAAAAACTCACAGGTGCTTGGACCTGCTGACCATTAGTACACATGTAGGATTATAGGATTCAGAATCAGACGATTGATAAGATTCCTGGACTTTTGGCTGCTTCTTGTCTTTTCCAAAAGGTAGCAGCTGTTCTTTATTCATGTATGCAAGTGGTATTTATTCCATTTAATTTTTATAAAGAAAAGTAAAGGATTTGAGTGTTACAGTCCTATACAACAATATTGGCTGGGTTAAACATATATTATTATAAATACAAGAATTATTGAAACCGATAGGGCCATGTAATATTTCATATTCAAATTTAAAATAATGTTTCATAGTGCATGGGATCATGAATTTGGCATCTGTCTGCAATTCTTTAAAGTGATAGGTCTGTTCCCAGAGAATCATGTAACTGATCTCTCCAACTCCAACACGGTTCTGGAAAATAACACGATTGTTTCAAACAGATGCAGACAGGTGTTGCATTAGCACACAAACACTTTCCATAAAGCCTTTATGGGTTCAAATCTAAAGCATTATACAGATAGGATCCAACATCTTAAGGCATTTGCAGTACTACCCTCAGAGCAGCGGCGAAATCTACCGTATTTTTCAGAGTATAAGACGCACCGGAGTATAAGACGCACTTTAGTTTTTGGGGAGGAAAATAGGGGGGGAAATCTGCCTACCAGGTATTCATCTGGCTAGCGTCCTTAGTCTGGTCAGCTTCAGCACATTATTTTATCCCCTGGTTAGGACTTTAAAAAACCTTCTTCGGAGAGAGTAACAATGAAAGAGCCTACAAGCCAGTAAGAGCTAGGAAGATCATTAGCACCTGGTTAGGGCTAGAAAAAAACTTTTTCGGAGCAAGTAGAGCAATTAAAAAAACCCTGCAAAGACTTAGGGCTGGAAAAACCTTCTTCTGAGAGAGTAACAATGAAAGAGCCTGCAAGCCAGTAAGAGCTGGGAAGATCATTAGCACCTGGTTAGGACTAGAAAAAAACTTTTTCGGAGCAAGTAGAGCAACGAAAAAAACCCTGCAAAGACTTAGGGCTGGAAAAACCTTCTTCGGAGAGAGTAACAATGAAAGAGCCTGCAAGCCAGTAAGAGCTGGGAAGATCATTAGCACCTGGTTAGGGCTAGAAAAAAACTTTTTCGGAACAAGTAGAGCAACGAAAAAAACCGTGCAAAGACTTAGGGCTGGAAAAACATTCTTCGGAGAGAGTAACAATGAAAGAGCCTGCAAGCCAGTAAGAGCTGGGAAGATCATCAGCACCTGGTTAGGGCTGGAAAAAAAGCTCCGAAAAAGCTACATTCAGAGTATAAGACGCACCCAAATTTTCAGCCACTTTTAGGGAGGAAAAAGGTGCATCTTATACTCCAAAAAATACGGTACTTACCTTTCCTACCGGTTCAGAACTGCATGCTTCGCGTGTGCACTTTTTTACCCATGCTCCACTCATACGTGTGCTTTTTCACCCAATGCGCATGCACATAATGCTTTGTGCATGCGCAGAGGGTTAAAAAGCCTCACGCTGCCGCCACTACCGGTTCTCCGAACCACCGGCAGCCGCCACTACCGGTATGCCTTAACCGGGCCGAACCGGTAGCATTTCACCCCTGCCTCAGAGTAACTAAGGTATTGGTTACAAAAACAAAATAGCATTCAAAAACAATCCCACCACTTTTGATATAAAAGAAACAATAAAGATCCTTATTTTATCTGTCTTATAGGCCAGAGTTCCCCAATCTTTCCAGCTTTGCGGACCGGCGTGGGTGGGGAGAGGGGATGATTTCCTGCGAGCGGCCGGCAAGCACGCACATGCAGCTCCATTTGTGCAAGCTGCAGGCACGTATGGCCACCACTCACGCACATGGAGGTGCACGCACATGCTCGCCCGCTGCTCACGCAAGTGGGAAGATGCACTTGCTCGCTGCTTTGCAGCCCAGTTCCAAAGGGCTCACGGCCCAATAGTGGGCCACAGCCAAGGGGTTAGGGACCCCTGTTATAGGGGCTTTAGAAGTGATTTAAACTTAACTATTTATAAAACACTTCGGTTTGAAAAACACAAGGTAAATACTTAATGTACAGACTTCCCCTGTACTGTTGTAAAATTTTACTAGATGTCACTACAGAAGCTATTTTAGCTGATATTTAACAAAACTTAAACTGAGTCCTGATTTTATTACCTTTAACCATCAAGGAGAAATGAATCAATTGGATGAAAGATCTAATGCCTTTAATGAAACCTTCAAGAACATTTCAGTTCATATATAAATCAAAAGACTGAGTTAAATTCCATAATTTATTTACACCCTACATAAATTAGATTTCCTAGTTGCTTTCAGAGAGGCACCATTTTGAAACTAATTACTACTGCCAGGTAGGTAATATCTATTTGGTAGGTAATAGAATTTGATTGTAATGTCTCTCTGGACAGTCACAAAGAGGAATATCTTTGGGAATGTGTTGTTTCAATATAGTCAGTTTTTTAAAAAAAATTGGAGTTCCAAAGGGCCATATAGAAAGAAAAGTAAGAGTTATAGAATAAACTAATTTTAATCAAACTTAAAAACAAAAGTCAAATCTTAGCACATGCAAAGAAGAAATCATGATGACCTAAAAGTTCTGTCTATAAAGACACAGAATTAGATGCAAGTCCATGTTTGCATATTCAAAGTTAAATTTTCAGACAAGAATATTCTTTTTGAAGAAGGAAAGTTTTGAAGCATTGCAATATAAAACATTTCCACTTTCGCACCCAAGCCTCAAGGGCATTTTGTTTCAAATCTAGCACTTCAGGCTATTTAAGTGGTTTGTAAAAGTACAGGTACAGCATATTAAGCAGGCTTTACAAAGGCACCTTCAGGAATTGTCCTTTAATATTTTAAACATAGGTGCCTTACTTTTCTTATTCCCTTGCCCCTTATTCTTCCATTATATTCAGGATGAGTCAGCCAGCTATTCAGTGGCAGAGTTACAGTTCCAAAAGAAGAACTTATGTCCCAGGATATGCATTCAAGTCAAGTCGAATCAAGTCTTTTTGACACAATTTTAATTGGAGAGGTGGTAAATAAATGGTCTCTCTCAATATGATCTTTTATTTCCTCTCAACCAGAGAGCACTTTTACATTTTTAAAAAAGTCCATTCAATAGAGCACATCATTTAATTAACTATTTGACAAAGAGTTATTTAGGATTCACAAGCTTGTATGTATTTTGTAGTTCTTCCGATGGTCTTATAAAAGGTAGTGATTGCCTCAACAGGTTTCTAGAATATTTTTCTATCATAGATACGGGTAGTCCTTGACTTACAACCACAATTGAGCCCAACATTTCTGCTGCTAAGTGAGACATTGTTTTGGCCTATTTGCTTGCCACACAGTTGTTAAGTGAATCACTGCAGCTGTTAAGTTAGTGACACAGTTGTTAAGTGAATCTGGCTTCCCCATTGACTTTGCTTGTCAGAAGGTCACAAAAGGTGATCACACGACTCCAGGGGATTGCAACTGTCATAAATACGAGTCAGTTGCCAAGCATCTGAATTTTAATCACATGACCATGGGGATGCTGCAACGGTCATAACTATGAAAAATGGTCATAAGTCACTTTTTTCAGTGCCGTAACTTTGAATGGTTGTAAGTCGAGGACTACTTTCTTTAACCTCTTCTTGGTGTCAGCCACACCTTCGTTTCTCTTTCCTCTCTTCATAGCAAGCTTGTTTAGCCTTTTGCGTATTATAGTGCACCTTTCTGAATTTCATACTTTTTGTCTGTTGCACATATATGAAACAGATATCACCTGGATGTGTGTGTGTGTGTGTGTGTGTGTGTGTGTGTGTGTGTGTGTGTGTGTGTAACATTCTTTGCTGATAAATGAAAATAAAGGGAGACTATTATAGATCTATTTCAAGCTATTTAGCTCTCATCAGATAGCCATACCCTTACTGGGATTTGAACCTGGGCAGTCTGCCTGTAAGGCAGCAGCTTAACCTCTAGGCCACAGGCTCTCTTCCCTTATCTCATATATACATACACACACACACACACACACACACACACACACACACACACACACACACACACACACACACACACACTTATATACATACAAACATATATATATCCAGGTGACATGAGCATGTCTTTCTATTCTAGTTATTGTTTGAACAAGTGACCTTTCTGATAGTGTAGCTGAAATAATACATTGGGGCAGACTTAAATATTTTATGGGGCCCACCTTGGCTACACCAGAATGAATAAAATGTAAGAAATAGATAAATTAGTTTTAAAAAATAAATTGCACTATAGGCTACTCTCAGAATTGCAAGCTGAAAGGAGAGGGAGAACACGTTTTCTATAACTATATTCAAACATTCTATGTAGCACTCCCATATATTTTCTTTGTACTGATCATCACTTTGCATTCAATCTCAAATATTTCACTGTTGATCCTATGTCTTACTAGTCCATTTCCCCATACTTCTAGAACTTCTTATCTCTTTAAAAGCATTACAGCAGGCATTCAAAATTTGTTCAATCAATTCAGTATTTTTCTGAGAGCCCAATGTCTTAATATATGCTACAGTTAACTTCTGGCAGTTGAATTTCTCTTCAACTTACTAGCATTCCAGCATGCAAAAAAAATATTGGATAATGAGTTTTGTAAATATAATCAGTCTTGAGACATTGAATTTTAATGAGGCTTCTGCAATCTGGAGCTATTTATTTTGTGATTGCTATTGGTCTAAATCAAGAGGGGTTCAGGGAACATTCTTACCTATGAAAATAAATAAACCTGAACTTCCTTTGAGATTTATTTCAGATTTCCATTTTATGAATAGAAATTAATATGAAATATTATCAATAAAATGCTTCAAATGATATAGATTATCTTTCTTCCTCTTACTTGAAATAATTAAGGTTTTCATGCTAAGCATAAATTATTGGCCAAACCTACTATGATAGAGCCTATTGGAATTATGGTTATCTGAGAATGAACTGTGTAAGAATTCCTTTTCCTTTTCTTTATACAGGGAATTGCCTGTATTTGAAGGTGCAGGGAAATTACAGTCCTTCATAGGTTAAGTTTTCTTTCTAATTAGAAGTATTCAATTGCTATACTTTATTAATCAGATGGATCCAGAATTGGAAAAAAAGCTCAAAAAGAGTAAGGTGACACTGGAAGAAGAATATGAGGTATGATATTGGTATATTTGCTTTATTATATGGCTATTTGGTTATAATATGTATTCTAGCCATGTCTAAAATTAAATGAACTTTAACTTTGATTCATAGAGACTCAGCAAAAACAAATTGCTTTGAAAATTCAAAGCTTTGTAGGATGCAACCCCCATTTTTCATGTTCATACAGTGCTGCAAATGCAGTTTTACTGTTAAGAAAAACTGCAGATCCAATTAGAATGTGCATGTATTGTTGTGTTGCACTTTCCAGCTTTAAGATAGGATCCATGTGGCTAATTGCAAATATGTATTATTCTTTAGTGATACAGACTGTTAATCTATCAGGTCTTTGGACTAGCTGTACATTTCTAGCCTCATTTGGTGCTCAGCATTAAAATGTATACCAGATTTTGGAACCCAAAATCAAATGGATTCACATATTATTTAAATGGACATTAATGCTATTCCAAATTAAAATTTATATATAGGCGTAATCCAACCAATAGGAACAGCAGAATGCTCCGGTAAAGAGCCGTGGTGGTGCAGTGGTTAGAATGCAGCATTGCAGGCTAATTCTGCCAACTGCCAGCAGTTAAATTCTCACCGGCTCAAGGTTGACTTAGCCTTCCATCTTTTCGAGGTCGGTAAAATAAGGACCCAGATTGTTGGGGGCAATATGCTGACTCTGTAAACCGCTTAGCGAGGGCTGTAAAGCAGTATATAAATCTAAGTGCTATTGCTATTGCTAATTATAGAACTAAAACTGAAAAGTAGTAGTTTTTTTACATTCTTCAGATGAATTAATTCAATACTACTGATTACACAATCAGCAAAAGAATCCTGCTCCTTAATTCATTTTTAATGAAAATAATGTAAAACAAATATCCCCATTGATAAGATGGGAAGCAAGGAAAACAATAGTAAAACAGGATTACAATGAATTAAATGGTATATGCACTTTCATTTGCACTAATGAAGTATACCTTTTAGACGGAAGGTGATAGTGGCAGACAAAAATGGAATATTCACTATCATAAATTTTTTATCTGATCCTCTATAGAAGCTAAAAGAAAATCTCAGGCACCTCTTTCTACCCAATAAAATTTCATAGCTTTTCAGTATGAAAAACTGATTCTAGCTGATACACTTATTTCATTGTCTAGGCTGTTGGGTGGAGGAAGGAAATGGGAATTCAGGGTCACTTCCCTTAAAGATCATGAATTGGAATGGACAGAAACAAGCAATGGCTTTACATAAATGTATCTGTTTTGCAGTACTTATTAGTCCAACTTCAAATATTGTGCTGGACAGAGTATCACATCAATAGAAAGAAAACCAAAACCTATCAGTGTCTAAACCCAAAAATAATCATGATATCAAAAATAAACCCAAGATAGTCAGTTAAATGACCAAAGAGGAAAGAATAGAGTGAGAATCTGTTCCCATCTAAATTCTCTTAATTTTAGATATGCTAATGATTCTCTACTTTAGACCTCAAACAATGTTGACTGGACCCGTTGTTGGTGAAGTGTTATAAAATTGAATTTTATTGACATACTTTATTTTAATGCTGTAATCCATTTTGTATCTTTGAAAAACATAATAAAATTGTTATTTTTTATGTATCTAACACTATGTGGGAAACTCATATAAATTAAATGTCTGCTCACTCTCTCTCTTGCTCTCGCTCTCTCTCTCTCTCTCTCTCTCTCTCTCTCTCTCTCTCTCTCTCTCTCTCTCTCTGTATATGTATATGTATATGTATATGTATATGTTTACATAAGCACAAACACACACAAACAATTCTCTGATTTTTCCAATAGTTATGGAGGTAGGAAATCAGTATGGAAGTAATATTTGTATTGAAACACGTAGGCCTAGCAAGGTGCCCTGTCTAAATCAGGTTGCACTTCAGATATTTGAAGGATAATAATGATGCAACAATAACATAATGTTCTAATTTGGAACATAATGATATAATCTGAAAGCTGGGAGTGTTGTGTTTAATCTGTTAATTTTCAGTATCCAGACACAAGTGAATTTCTAGCTGATAATATACAATCAAACATTCCCATTTCACTCTCCCTGAGTTTTAAAAATATGTTTTATTGCCTATTTCAAAGCTCCACAGACTGTTTCAACCTTCTTTCATAATCCTGAATGAATCAGTTGCATCATTTTGTTAACTAAAGATATACATGCTGCCCACTCCTGATTCTAATAAAATGAGATGCTACTCTGAGTTGAGCTGCAATATATTGTATTGTCATTTGTATTTTAGAAAATCTTGCACTTTTCAGTGGTGACGAATTTGGATAATAAATCACTCAGCAGTCTCTTATTTTTCATTTATTAGGGATTACCTAGTATTACCTAGATTTGAGCTGGGAATTTCATTTTGTTGATTTGAGAGCTGAAGAAATAATTTGTTTTAGGCTGGTGGATCATGTTCAGAAGAGACTGCTTTCACACATTCCCTTCCCTTCCTTTTCCACCCCACAAAACACACTATTTTAGATAAAACAGTGGACTACTTTAGAACGGAAGATGCTTCTTAGAACAAGGGGAGGGGTATTGCTTTTTCCTTTCTACGTAGTTTCCACCTTCCCTAGAAATTGTAATAAGGTAATAACAGTTTCTGAGCACAGCAAAGAGGACTGAAAAGAGCCAGATGGAAATTAATGATTCCTACCATATCCATCTAACCCAAGAGTCCCAATTTTTTACTTTAGCTACAGAGAAAAAAATGGTTATGCCGAAGTATGGTTTTATTTGAGTTCATTTTTAGAATACTGCCTTACTATTTATCTCTACAATCTTTTATAGTCATAGCTGAGTTTGCATACTGCAATACTCACCCATCCCCATAAACTAGCTGATCGTTACTTTAGATTATAGTTGGTTTCATAGTCAGCTAGATGTTTAGACTGGATTTGGCATTTTTGTCCACCTATCAAGTCCTTCCCAAGGACCTGGGATAGGGAGATGTTGCTGTTTAATAATATTAAAAGAATTGTCACACTGATGTGAGCTGTTTCAAGTAAAGCTGCCTTTTGCTAATGACTGATGGTGAATTTATCAATGCTGACGGGGTTCAAGTGGTGCTCCAGATGTTTTGGAATTGCACCCAAGGCACCTATTATTATTGTTATTATCTTTGCTTTGTTTTGCCACAGTCATTCTTCCCCTATTTGCAAGTATTATTATATACACATCAACTGCCAGTTCTTTGCATGATGTTGGCCTTCATCTGCATCAAGTTCTTCCCAAGAACCTAGGATGTCATAATGTATTGGTGTAGTATATGTGCAGATGCATGCAGTATGGCCTTTTATAATTGACAGATGGAAATTTTATCAATGTGCTGATTTTCTAAGTGCTGTCCAAGATTTTTTGGTATGGTACCCAGTGTGCTGATAACCTCTGGGACCACCACAGCCGGTTTATACCATAATCTTTCAATTTTGAAATCATTATTATTCAACATTATATCAAACATACTATTATTCAACTTATTATTTAACAAAATAATTATTATGTTATGGTTTGTCTCACAGTCAGCCAGATATTTAGACTGGAATTGGCATTTTCATCCACCTATCGAATCCTTCCCAGAGACCTGGGATATTATTATATGTTGTATGAGCCGTTGTGGTTCATTGTTCAGTATGTTGTGTGAAGCCAGAAAACGGGGTTAAGTCAATTAATTAATGATGCTTTTAGTATGTTGTGTGAACACTTCCCATTTAATAGCATACCTATTGCAGAAATAGACAAATAAATAACATTTCTATGTTATGATTTCCCTTCTTCCTTTCTTTTTCCATAGAAAATAAAAACTGCCTCATTTGATGACTGGAAGAACATCAGAGGGCCCCGTCCATGGGAAGAGACTGGGTCTGATCAAGAGAAGCAGCAGTAGCAGTAAATTTTGCCTAAAAGCCTTACTAATTAACTAGTTGCGCCCTTGAACTACTTTCTTCCTCCTGTAAGATGAATAAGATGGGTGCATTAATAGAATCAACTACTAAGAATATGGCTGAGTTTGGCATGGCTAAGCAGAAGCCTTATAAATAAAAATTTTGAACTTTGCCATGGCAATTGATAATGCTACACCTGGCATTAGTCAAATAAATTTAGCCAAGAACATGACTTGTTCTTGGCTAATGACTTGAAAGGCTAAACATTGTCATAAAGGTAGGTTGTGTCCAGTGGTGAAATCTAAAAATTTTCCCTACCGGTTCTGTGGGCGTGGCTTGGTGGGTGTGCTTGGTGGTCATGTGACTGGGTGGGCATGGCTTGGTGGTCATGGTCATGTGACAGGGTGAGTTCAAAAATCAACTTTCACACACGAACAAAAAAGCCACACAACTGACTCCATACACAATGCAAAAGCACACAAAATGGCCCCTGCAACAACAAGCAGGAACTTCACAGAGCCACAAAGAGCTCAAAAACCAACTTTCACACTTTACACACAAACAACACAAAAGCTACACAACTGACTCACACACAATGCAGAAGCAGCTGGACTTCACACAAAATGGCCCCTGGAACAAGCAGGAACCTCACAGAGTCACAGTTCGGATGAATAGGTAGTAAAAAATGCTTTTAAAAAAGTAAAAAAAAAAGGTTCATCAGCTGTGACAATCAGCTGTGCCACCGATCGTCGGAACCTTTTTTTTTCTTTTTAAAAGCATTTTTTACTACTGGTTCGGCGAACCGGGCCGAACCGGTAGCATTTCACCCCTGGTTGTGTCCCAGTAATTTAGTTTCAGACACTTACCTTTTTATTAGATTTGTGTTATTAGGACAAAAATCTGTTCCATCCATATCCATTTATATTTTCAATTCATCCAAAATTTTGTATGCAACTTTACTTAATATACAGGGTTATTCAAAAAGAATGAACCGATTTCATGACGCATTGCTTCAGTTCTCAAGCATCGTCATGTATTGAGTCAGTGACCATTTGAAAGAGGAGTGATCTAAGTTTTGAATGGCTGCCACAGGGGCGATGTAGTCGCATCGTTCTTCCAGCAACGTTCAGTTGTTTGTTTACCCTCGGAATGGCGAGTCCTCAGGAAAAGGCATTCTGCGTTGGGGGGCCCAAGACCTTGCTCTTTGTGCTTGGCCTGCGAAATCACCAGACCTAACCGTGTGTGATTTTTTCTTGTGGGGATGTAAAAGATCGTGTTTATGTTCCACCACTACCCACATGACCTCAAACATCGAATAACAACAGCTATCAATTCAGTGGATTGTGATATGCTGATATGCGCCTCGGAGGAATTCTCTTATCGCATTGATATTGCCCGTGCTGCAGGTGGTGGCCACATTGAACACTTGTAAAACAAGAAATAAACGTTGATTGTGAGTAGAATACTTGTGACTTGGCTGGAGTTTTGTATTACTTTTCCTTAATAAAATATTTCATCATGAAATAGGTTCATTCTTTTTGAATAACCCTGTATGGAACCCCGCCTTCTCCAACATACCTCCCTAAGACCGATTAGAGCCCACAGAGTTGGTCTGCTGGTGGTTCCGTCAGCCAAACAATGTCGGCTGGCGGGCCCACGAATGAGGGCCTTCTCTGTGGCAGCACCGGCTCTCTGGAATACACTACCCCCCCCCGAGATCCACATTATTCCTACCCTGCCAGCCTTCAGAAAAGCATTAAAAACATGGCTTTGTTGACAGGCCTGGAGCCAATGATTTTAATACAACACCGATCATTCTTGGCCCCATGAATTAATTATTGTATGGGTTTTTAAATTGTGGTTTTTAATGTTTTTAAATGTTTTAATACTTATTGTTTTTAATGCTTTTTATATTTGTTGTTGCATGTGAATTTTTATTGTTGTGAGCCACCCAGAGTCTCTGTGGAGTGGGCGCCATACAAATGCAACTAATAAAATAAATAAATAAATAAATAATAAATAAATAAATAAATAAATAAATAAATAAATAAATAAATAAATAAATAATCAAAATATGGTTTCTTGGGGAACTCACATTAACACAGCTTTTCCTAACATACTTTGTTCATGAGAATCTCTAAAGATAAATTAAGTGATGCTCAATACTTCTCATTCTGCTATTCATCTATCCCAGGGGTGTCAAACTCAAGGCCCGGCGGCTGGATCTGGCCCACGGGGTGCTTAGATCTGGCCCGCGGGGCCACCCTGGAAACAGCAAAGGACCAGCCGGCGGTACCTCTGCCAGCGAAAATGGAGCTCGGGAGGGCCATGTGGCTCTGTTTTTGCTGGCAGAGGGCTGTAGGAGGCCATTGCAGCCAAAAACCAGGGCCCGGGGGCAGGCACGCGCAGCCCACCCGAGCTCTGTTTTTGCTGGCAGAGGGCTGCAGAAGCTGTTGCAGCTGAAAACGGAGATTGGGAGTCTGTTTTCGCTGGCAGAATGCTCGGGCCACCACAGATGCCCCCAACATGAGTGATGTCAAGCTGGCCATGCCCACCCTGGTTCCCGAGGTCAAACACAACCATGATGCGGCCCTCAATGAAATCGAGTTTGACACCCCTGATCTATCCTTGTTGGTTTTGACCTTTAAAGCCCTACATGGCTCAGGGCCAGGTTACCTACGGGACCGCATCCTACCACATACCTCCCTAAGACCGGTTAGGTCCCACAGAGAGGGCCTCCTCCGGGTCCCATCGGCCAAACAATGTCGGCTGGCGGGGCCGCGGGGGAGGGCCTTCTCTGTGGGAGCCCCGTCCCTCTGGAACCAACTTCCACCAGAGATCCGGACCATCCCCACCCTGCTGGCCTTCCGTAAAGCCTTAAAAACATGGCTCTTCCGGCAGATGGGGTGAATAGGATAATCAGATTCCCCCTGAATGTTGCGTTTATTATGTTTTTTCTTTAATTTATCTTAATTACATTTTTAACTTAAATTATGATTATGGTTTTTTTTTAAATGTACGTTTCTTATTCATGCTGTACGCCGCCCTGAGTCCCACGGGATTGGGCGGCCTATAAGAGCGTCTAAATAAAATAAATAAAATAAATAAATCCTAAAGATAAGAAGCATTTCACAGCCAAATCAAATTCTAACAGCTGTCCAAGGCATGTACTGTACTGTTGTAGGCCATTGACTCAGGATTACAGCCCATATTTTCTGTTCCGAATAGAAATTACTCTGATTTGAGAATTCTGTATTCATAATATGGAGATCTATCCCTGTTTTCTTACCCAAAATCCTTTTAAGTGCATGTGCTAGGCATGGAATCTATTATATTGGACAACTGAGTTCTGTATGGGGGAAAGCTAACAGTTATTTTCCTTGGTTACTTTCCTTGAGAGCATTTCAACCATTCAATGATAACTTACCAGGGAGAATTCTGTTTGTTTAGAACATACTAATTTCTTGTTCTATACAGCAATGGCATTTGACTAAATATAAGTTCATAAAGCCACAGGAGTTACTGTAGCCCATAAATTGCTCGTTCTGCCTGCCAAACATTTCATTCTTCACTGTCCTCATTCTCTGCAATTTGCTAGCGGCAGCTTTTTCCTATGAAATCAGTGAGAGTGTTGACATGCAACAAGTCATCCAGTAAAGCTATGGAAATGTTTTAAGACAGCAGTTTTAGGTACAAGCATCTTTCAGCAATATTTTCTCATGCTCATGTATGTATTTAGATTCCAAGAGGCTGTGAATAATTCATTTGAGGCCTTCTGTTCATTTGTGCCATTTTGTATGTGTCTTTATTTAAAATATATTTATTTCAGATATATTTGTATCTCATCTTTCATTAATGTAAGTTCAAGTGGCAAGCAAAATAAATGGAACTGTAAAACCTATTGCTCTAAGGCTATTCCAGCTCATAGAAAAAAAGTTGCTTAGATTTAGGCATTGAGCTGCGGTATAATAATCCTTGTTCATGCTTATTGAGGTATAAACCCTATTGAATGCAGATCAGCTTGGATAATCATGTCATGGATTGGACTGTACGTGGAGTATTTACCAAGATAACATAAGAGCAGAAGAAAACACCATGAATAAGAGCTATCATAAATTTTATTTTGTTCACTGTTTATCTCTTCCGGTACATTACTGATGTTTTCCATTGTTTCATTTGAAATCCATATGAATCATTGGTTGGAAGCTTACTTGCGATTCTGAGTAAATCTGAGTAAATTTAACTAATGCATAGAGTAAATGTAACCTGGACAGGGATTTGACTAGAGCAATGCTTTCTTTACAAATGCATCCCGAGATTCAAAACTTTGGAATATCTTGTTGCTGTATTTTGAGCATTTTGGAGCCCGAATTGAGCAGACTATAACACATAATTACAACGTGCCTAAAGCGGTGATGACAAACGTATGACACGTGCATCATAGATGACATCCCATGTCATTTTGGTGCCACCAGGCCTCTGGACCCTCTGAGAGGGCCCTGCTCTCATGCCCCCTTTGGACCCTTCAAAAAGTGCACAAGAATGAGATGTCTTTTCCTGCTGTTTTCAGAGGCTGCAAGCCAGGCCTCATAAGAGCATTTTCTGAAGTTTCCAAGCCTTGTACAACTCAGAGATATCAGAGTCTTTTTTTTCCTGAGGTACAAAGACAAATAAAAGAAATTTACAATTATATAAGTGTTTGTTTATTCTCTCTCTCTCTCTCTCTCTCTCTCTCTCTCTCTCTCTCTCTCTCTCTCTCTCCCTCCCTCCCTCCCTCCCTCCCTCCCTCCCTCTCCCTCCCCCTCCCTCTCCCTCCCGTGTAACATGCCAGCAGAATCAAGTTAGGCATTTTCTGAATTTTTGACATGCTGAGCCCAAAAGAGTCACTGTCACGGGCTACAGAGTACAAACTTGCCTTATTCGTTTAAATTTAGATTGTGTTCTTTATACACAATCCCTGTCAATGATTTTGGGTGACTTACAACTTTAATAGCAATAGCACTTAGACTTATATACTTCTTCATAGTACTTTACAGCCCTCTCTAAGCGGTTTACAAGTTCAGCATATTGCCCCCAACAATCTGGGTCCTCATTTTACCCACCTCAGAAGGATGGAAGGCTGAGTCAACCTTGAGCCGGTGAGATTTGAACAGCCGAACTGCTGCTAGCAGTCAGCTGAAGTAGCCTGCAGTGCTGCACTCTAACCACTGCGCCACCTCGGCTCTTTATTTTTAAAGAAAAATAAAATTCTGAAAAAGTTAATAGGAGCAGTGCCATCCTCACTTCCACAAAACTGCCTGCCTGTGCAGTTCTCAAGTATTAAGAAACTTCTTTCTACTTAAGCCTCTAGAGATTTCTTTTTATTATATAGAAAATCCCCCAGGATAATGTTAAGACTTGCATTGCAAAGTCTCTTGTTTTCTTAGGCCATTCTTTGGCATCTAAGCCACAGAAAATCATCTAAAGGAGAGATATATTACCTGTGGCCTGTAAAAGCCCTGGGTGTAGACCTCAATGGCTTTTCCTAAAAGCTGCTTTCATATAATGATATTTTAAAAAATGATGAAACATATGAGCTATAGTCGTACATGTTGCATAAATACATTTTATTTATGTAAATTAAACTACAGTCTAAATTTTGCCCTGCCTCCATCTGTTTTTTAAAGTAGGACTCCTGGCATATTGTATAATAATTTAGTGTGACTGGACTACTAAATTTCCCTGTCTAAACTTTATGTAGCTATATCAAGTAGGGAAACTACTTTATTAATATAATTTGATACAATACTGCTATGTCAATATATTAATAGGTCCAGGACTTTATTGAAACAGAGTTAGAAACTTCCACTTCCTACAAAGGTGGCCAATGTGATTTCCCTGTAGATCTAGTACAAGGTCTCCTCCTTGATCAGTGGGTTGGACTAGAAGACCTCCAAGGTCCCTTCCAACTCCATTATTCTGTTATCTTTAGGGAAAGGAAGGACAGGGAAAAGTGAGTTCTCTGTTTAGATTGTCTCTAAATTCATTCCACTCACAAATTAACTTCATGGAATGTTTCCTAAAAATGAATGAATGATTGCTTTGGGTTGTGCTTGGCTGCTGGTGTCTTGAGACACATCCTTACAGCTTTATTTGGCAACAATATGGAACCGCTTGCCATTGCAGCTTTTCTGATGCTTTCTCAAATTTTCAGGATATTTTACTTTATTTCAAAGATTTATATGGTCACGCATCTTAAGCCTGGGTGCCAGCACAAATCAAACTCATAATGTATTAAAAAAATACAAATATTCCCTCCTCTCCAAATTAAAGACTACCACATTCTAATAAGGTACCATAACAACGTCATACCAACTGCAGGGGTGGGTTCCACTTACCTTCGCCACCAGTTCACATCGCGACACGAGATTCCCTGGAAGTCTTTCATGTTGGCACTAAGCATGGCTGACCCTGCTTAAGTTCCCAGCCCAGGCAAGAATAGTTAAGGTGCTGCCACCTTAATGGAAATCTTTAGCTATCAGATTTGGTTGGGCTTGTGGCAGGCTGGCCTTGTACATTTTCAGCCAGGTCCCAATTGTTGCTGTCCTAAATTGTTGCAGGAATGTTCATGTCCCACAGTCTGGAGGTCTTTTGCTGGGAGGAGAGAAGCTCATTACCAGCCCCAGATGGCTGTTGAGTGCCAACATTTCTGGAAAAAATGGCTTAGCTGCCAGGCTTCTGCCCCAATCAGTTTTTGGCTAAATGTGCATCTGAATTCCATTGCTCATTTTTTTTAATGCTGCCATTCACTCATTACATCTTGCACTTCAACATGTTCATACAGAAACAATATGCAAGAAATTAACAAAACTGAATCAAAAACAAAAGAAATAAGAACCGTGAGACAAACAAGAGCAACAAGTAAAAAATAAAATGCAAAATCAAATCAAAATATTTTCAGTTAACATAAATGGAATCAATTCACCAATAAAAAGAAGACAAATACTCAATAGACTACAGAAACAAGGTTCAGATATCACATGTTTACAAGAAGTTCACATTAAAAAAGAAGAGTATAAGTTATTACAGCAGCCCAAGATAGGTAATCTTTTCACATCCTTAGCTGACTCAAGGAAAAAAGGAATAGCACTATATATCAAAAACTGGTTAAGCCCCAAACAAATATATAGAGACACAGAAGGAAGAATACTTATGGTAGAAATCACAATTGATAAAACTAAAATATTATTAATAGCCATATACGCTCCTAATAATGGACAAAAAGAATTCTATACTAAATTATATCAACAAATTATAAAATTAGAGAGAGAAAACATCTGTATAATTGGTGACTTCAATGCAGTAGTAGATGCCAAAGAAGATTATAAATCGGGATCAAAAAAAAATTCTGAAAGAAAAATTTTACCCAAAAATTTCTTTGAAATCGTGAATGAATTTAAAATAAAAGATATATGGAGAGAAAGACACCAGAAAAAAAACCAATATACATACTTTTCAAACCCACATCAATCCTGGTCCAGACTTGATATGGCCTGGTCAAATATAGAACCAATTATTAAAATAGAGAGTGTAGAAATAGAACCAAATACGTGGGCGGACCACAATCTCATAGTAATTACAATGAGAGGAATAAATAAGACAAGAAGGAGATGGATGATGAACCAGAAAATAATAAAAGAAAAAGAATTTAAACAATATATGGAGAAAGAACTAATTTTCTTTCTACAGGAGAATTGGAACGAAGATACATCTATACAAAACATTTGGGACACTATGAAAGCATATGTAAGAGGACTATCTATTGCTTACTCTATTAAAAAAAAATAAAAATAAAAATAAACAGATTAAGGATTTACAAAACAGGATAGGGGAATTAGAATACAAATTACAAGAGACACCACAAGATAAGGAAATAAAAGAAGAAAAGAAATTAATTAAACACAAAATAAACCTCATAACACAAGAAGAAATCGCATTAAAAATTAAGTCAGCCAAACAGAACCATTTTGAACATGCTAACAAACCAGGTAGATGGCTGGCTTATAAATTAAGAAAAGAAAAGGGAAAAAAAACAATACAACAACTAGAGGATTCGCTAGGTAAAATGCAGTTGGCAATAGAAGAAAAAAAAGAAATAGCACGAGAATATTATAGAGAACTATACAGCAAAGATACTATACAAATCCAAAATATACAAGACTATTTAAAAAATTCTAGTATAGCGCAATTACCAGAGGATATTAAAAATAAGATGGACGAAGAAATAACACTGATTGAATTAGAAAAAGCAATAAAGAACCAAAAAAATAACAAAACCCCAGGACCGGATGGTATTCCAGCAGAGTACTATAAAGAATTACAAACGATTTTAAAAAGTATACAATTAATTACATACAATGAAGTACTAAAAAAAGGAGCAATTCCAGACTCATGGACAGAGGCACTAATAACAATCATCCCCAAAGACACCAATACGAAACATAAGATCCAGAGTTACAGGCCAATCTCGCTGTTGAACTCAGATTATAAAATCTTTGCCTCCATAATGGCGGAAAGACTTAAAAAAACGCTTACTAAAATTATACACTCAGATCAAAATGGTTTTTTACCAAATAGACATATCAAAAATAATATCAGAACAATTATAAACATTTTAGAATATTATGAGACTCATCCAGGGGAATCCATGGCACTCATATTCCTAGATGCCCAAAAGGCATTTGATAATTTAAACTGGGACTTCATAACAAATCAATTAGATAAAATGAATTTTGGAGAAAACTACATAAGAACAATTAAAGCAATATATTCAAAACAAACTGCAAAAATCCTCATCAATGGAGAAACTACAAAAAATTTTAATATAGAAAAGGGAGTTCGACAAGGCTGTCCTCTCTCCCCTTTATTATTTATATTATCATTGGAATCATTATTACAAAAGGTAAGGGAAAACAAAGAAATAAAAGGACTCAAGATAAAAGAACAGGAATATAAATTGCAGGCATTCGCAGACGACATGGTTTTCAATATAGAAGAACCTCTAGAGGTAGGATCAATTTTACTAAAGAAATTAATGAATTTGGGAAAGTAGCAGGTCTAAAAATTAACAAACAAAAAACTAAAATAATAACCAAAAATCTGACAGATACACAAAATAAGGAATTAGAAAGGAAATTAGAAATACAAATTGTAAAGAAAATAAAATATTTAGGAATCAACCTGTCAGCGAAATGCACAACAATAAAAGAAGAAAACTATATGGGAATTTTAAAACAAATTGAAAAGAAACTAGATAACTGGAACAAATTACAAATATCTCTAATAGGCAGAATTGCAGCGATTAAAATGTCAATACTACCTCAAATTTTATACTTATTTCAGACTATACCAATCAAATTAGAGAAAAAATATTTTGAAAAATTAAATAAAATACTAACCAAATTTATATGGGCCGGGAAAAAACCAAGAATCAAATTAAAATATTTACAACAAAATAGAAATCAGGGAGGGTTCGGACTGCCAGACTTTGAATTATATTATCAAGCATCTGCTTTAACATGGATAAAGGACTGGATACAAATCAAAAATAGACGCTTACTGGTATTAGAAGGTTATGACTTACATGTAGGATGGCATGGATTCCTCTGGGATGATAAACATAAAACACACTCATATTTTAAAAGACATAAAATCAGAGACTCCCTATTAGGAATCTGGCTTAGAATTAAAAAACAATATTATACTAAGATACCACCCTGGTTCTCTGGCATGGAAGCCATTACTTACCCAAACACAACAAACCTGGAAAAAATGGTTACATACGAAGAAATACTGGAAGAAGGAGGAGCCTTAAAATCTATATCAAAATTAGAACAGGGAGGAATTAAGATTGACTGGTGGCCATACTTTCAAATTAAGAACAGATTAGAAAACGACAAGAGAAAATATGGAATACAAAAAACTAAATCAGAATTAGATAAAATCTTATTAGACCAGGAACAAAAAGCAATAACTAAAATATATAAATTTCTTCTAAAAAACAAAACACAGAAAGATATAATAAAGGGAAATATGATAAGCTGGACGAAAAATTTTGGACATGAAATACCAATTAATCAATGGGAAAAAATATGGAATCAGAACTACAAAATCACAAAATCAGTCTCATACAAAGAAAATTATTATAAACTATTCTATAGATGGCACCTCCCTCCAGCGAGATTGGCAAGAATGTATAAAAATCTACCACCAAATTGTTGGAGATGTCAGTGTAAAACTGGATCTTATTATCATATGTGGTGGACCTGTCCAAAAATCAAACTCTTCTGGAATAAAATCAAAAACTGGTTAACAGAAATCACACAACAAGACTTAGATATTAAACCGGAAATTTTCTTATTGGGAATCATCAACCAAAAAATGGAAAAAAAAACACTACTATATCATTTTACATATACTAACAGCGGCAAGAATAACGATAGCACAAAATTGGAAATTAAATGATATTCCCGAGGAAAGCAGTGTAATCAGAAAAAATTTGGATTGTGCCGAAGCGGATAAGTTAACTATGGAATTGAAAGGAAAGGAAGACTCCGACTATTATGAAATTTGGAATTTATTTTACAATTGGTACGAAAAACGAAAACAAATATCATCAATGTAATAAATGTAAATATAAGCTAAATAAGACACATAGAAATTAGGATAAGGAATTAATAGAGAAAATAGTTATATTATAATAATATATATGTATACTATGATTTTACAAAATTGAAAGTGCCTTATTTCTTATGAACTATTATTATTATTATCAATACTATCATCAATATCACTATCGTTGTACTATTATTAATACCATTGTTAATATTACTATTAACACGATTGATTTATAAAATTTATCACATAAAAGACAAAAGTTGGAAAATACATAAAAATATATCGCTAACATATACTCGCCGTAGAACAAATTATAGAAATTAACAGCTCTATAGCTGTATGCGTTTTTTATGTTTTGTAAATGTTTATATTGTACTTCTTAATGTCATAATGTTCTTTTTTTTTGTTTTGTATGTTTGTTTGTTTTTAAATGTAAATAACTTAATAAAAACTATTTAAAAAAAATAATAATATTGTGATTGGTATTAGAATTGCATATTTAAATATTGAACAATGAAATAATGAAGGATAGTATTGTAATACAAAGGGAACGTCTTTTAATATAATGGTCACATGAATAAAAGTTCGAACAAAGACAGAAATAAGAGAAAGGGGGAATATTAGTATACACATTTTTATAAGATAAGATAAGTGCAATGATAAGAGAGAGGTTTAGAAATTGAACAGTGATAGTATTATGTATGTTTAAACAATATGAAATAATGAAAGATTATAAGCTGGATGAATGTGATAACTATGATTAATAATATGATTTTATTTGTACTGAAATGTATGGCACCCAGGTGTCACACTGTTCACACATTGATATCAAAAACTTTATATATATATATATATATATATATATATATATATATATATATATGTATGTATGTATGTATGTATGTATGTATGTATGTATGTATGTATGTATGTATGTATGTATGTATGTATGTATATATATATATATATATATATATAGAGAGAGAGAGAGAGAGAGAGGAGAGAGAGAGAGAGAGAGAGAGAGAGAGAGAGAGAGAGAGAGAATATTCTTCTCTCTTTAAGAATGGAAGGACACCAAAAAGAATTAGCAATTTAACCCTGTTTGTGTTTTAGCTAACTCAAACTAACCGACTGTGTGTTTAAATGGATTTAATTTAATTTAATTTAATAATTTAATTTAATAGATTTGTATGCCGCTCAACTCCTGAGGGACTCTGGGCGGCTAACAACATATAAAATCATTGTTACATAAAAACATCTAATTAAAAAATTATAAAAATTAAAAAACATCTGACATTCATAAACCAAGGGGGGGGAGACCCAAATGTAATCTAATTGGTCTCACTTTCACCCCGCCTGCCGGAAGAGCCAAGTTTTTATTGCTTTACGGAAGGCCAGCAGGGTGGGGATAGTTCTAATCTCTGAAGGGAGTTGGTTCCAAAGGGAGGGGGCTCCCACAGAGGGGGGGCTCCCACAGAGCGGGGGATGACCAGGGAGTTAAATAATCTTTTTGCCAACTAGGGATATCCTTACGAAAACCCATAAATAGTTCCTGTTTAGACACTTCTTCTATGTGGCAAGTTTAGTTTTTACATATCTCCTGTGGCCCCATGGGTAAAAAGAATGAAGAAATAAGTAGGTGATATTTGTCTGTTTGTATCCTGCCTTTATTGTTTTTACAAATTACTCAAGGCTGCGAACATATCCAACACACCTTCCTCCTTCTATTTTACCTACAACAACTCTGCAAGGTGAGTTGGAATGAGAGAGACTGTCCAAGGTCACCCCAATAGCTCTCATGGCTAAGATGGAACTTGAATTCAGTCTCCCACTTTCTAGCCTGGTGCCTTAACTACTAGACCAGTGATGACGAATCTATGGCACATGTGCCACAAGTGGCACACAGAGCCATATCAGTGGGCACGCGAGCTCAGGTTCGGCGTGCATGCGCATACCGGCCAGCTGATTTTTGGGCCTTCTGGGCCCACTGGGAGTTGGGAAACAGGCTGTTTCCAACCTCCGGAGGGGGTGGGGAAGGCCTGTTTTTTTCTCTCCCCAGGCTTCAGAGCCTTTCTAAGAGCCTGGGGAGGGCAAAAAGGGCCTCCCCCCCCAGGCCCTCTGGAGGCCAGAAATTGCCCATTTCAAGTTGGGAAATGGGCCATTTCTGGCCTCCGGAGGGCCTCCGGGGGGCTGGGGAAGGCCGTTTTTGCCCTCCCCAGGCTCCTAGAAAGACTCTGAAGCCTGGGGAGAGCAAAAAAATGGGACTTCCGGTCCAAACAGAAGTTGGCAAATGGGCCATTTTCTGCCTCCGGAGGGCCTCGGGGGTGGGGTGGGGAAGGCTGTTTTTGCCCTCCCCAGGCTCCTAGAAAGACTCTAAAGCCTAGGGAGAGCGAAAAACAGCCGTGCCATCGTGTTCCAGGAGCGGGGGGGGGGGGTGTCACGCGCATGCACAGGGGATGCATGGAATTATGGGTGTGGGCACGTGTGTGTGCGACCCCCCCTTTTTGACACGCAAACAAAAAAAAAGGTTCGCCATCACTGTACTAGACCAAACTGGCTCTGGTTATGTCCCCTGTATTACTTTTCTCAGATATATACTCTGTTCACAGTTGTGCCATCACATTTATTTTTTCACTCCAACACACAGAATTGCAAAATTTCCCAAAAATGGGGAAAGGGAGTATCAATCCCTAAACTTCTTTGTAACAGCTGGAGAACAGCAAAATTGGTTGCCAGTCGACTTATTGGAATATTCTCAACTGTGCCCTGCTAGTAGAAGGAAGTGTGATAAATAGAAGAGGTAGTATCTTAGTCATCCCTGTTGAGCAAACATGACCAAACTGTTCATGAATCACATTAATAAGCAGTTATGATTTAATCAATCATAATAAAACAATCCTTCATCAGAGTAATGCATTATTTTCATAATGAGCTTTGTAAATCTTAGTCTATTTGCTGAATATATTTTGCTGTTTCAAATGATATACTGTAAGTTCAATCTTCTTTTTTCTTACATTTATTAAATCTCACCAAGCAAGATAACTAACAGTTATGAAAGATTCCAAATTTCATTTAAAATTAAAGGACCTTTTTCACTACTATGTAAAATTCTTAAATACTGTATGTATAGCGTAGTGGGAAGAAGAAGCACACATATGAAGTGGAAATAGGGTGATGTCATCAGTGAAGGGCCCATAAGGCTCATACCAATTGCCCAAAATTGACTGATGCTGGAAAGCTGAAGCTCAGAATTATCTTGGATTTAGGAAAAATGCTAGGAACTTATTTAGATATGTTGAAAATGAAAGGAAAGATACATCAGCCTCTCAGTGAAGATGAAAAATACTAACAGGTAATAAAGAAAATGCAAAGTTAGTCTTATTACTCCTTTTTAGTTCAGTCTTTTCCAACAAGAAAATATATGTTTCATTACATAATGGTGATGAAGAGATGCAGGAATGAAACTGGAGGGTGATGGAAACATGGACTGGGAATAAATCTCCAGGACTGGATGAAATAAATTATAGAGCACTAAAGAAAGTCTGTAGTTTGGCTGAACTACTATCTATTACATTTGAGAAATCCTGGAGAATTGGTTAAGTGCCAGATGACTGAGGAACAAATGGGGTGGGGTTGGGTGATCTACAGACCTGATGTGAATATCTGGGAAAAGGCTAGATATCAAAATATAAGCACATGGAAAACAATGTGATAATTATCAGAAATAAAGATGGGTTCATCAAGAACAATCTTGTGAGATTAATCTTACCTTATTTTTTAATTGGATAACTGTCTGAAAGATTGTGGGAATGTGTAGACATAATATATTACAGCAAAATACTTGTCAAAGTACACGAAGACATTCTAATTATTAAATTAGTTAAATATAGGCTGGATGGCAAGATAGTTAACTGATTATATAGCCAGCTTGAAAATCATATTTAGAGAGAGTTCATCAATATCAATTGAAGAGAGATCCCAAATGGGATGTCAGAAAACTTTTAGTGTTTAAATTTTTTACTAATGACTTGGACGAAGAGGCGAAGAGAAGGCTTATCGGTTCTGCAGATAAGATACCATTGGGCGGTATAACTAATGCCTGAAAAAAAGGAAAAAGATGAGAGAGAGAGAGAGAGAGAGAGAGAGAGGAGAGAGAGAGAGAGAGAGAGAGAGAGAGAGAGAGAGAGAGAGAGAGAAGAGAGAGAGAGAGAGAGAGAGAGAGAGAGAGAGAGAGAGAGAGAGAGAGAGAGAGAGAATACAAATTAATGCAAAGTATATTTACAATAATTCTAAGAAGTTATGTGTGCATGTATTTGTGTACATGTGGGTGTGTACTGCGTGTAATGTACATAGGTACACTAACAAAATCTACTAACAATTTCACACATTTGATAACTAAATAACAAAATATACTAAGAGAATTATAACCAAGTGATTCAGATTTCTACTCCTTTACTTTGTAATAGAAAACACATCAGCTTCTAGTTTCTTTCCTCCTCCCACACATCAGTATCTACAGCAGTGGTTCTCAACCTTCCTAATGCCGCGACCGTTTAATACAGTTCCTCGTGTTGTGGTGACCCCCAACTATAAAATAATAAAATTATTAGGAAACTCAGTGGTGAGTTCTAACTTACCTCGCTGCTGGTTTGCTTCCTCCTGCGCTGCGTGGCTGCACCTCATGGGCGCATGGGTGCTTTGTGCGCACACGCATGCACAATGCCGTTTCTTTTAAAAAATCTCTCTTGACACGCTGCCAAAGACCTAATTGGCAAGGAGCTTTGCAAGGCCAAACAGAACACGGAGTCAGAATGGAGCTGCTGAGTTACACCAATCAGAATTGAACCAAGTTGCTTCCTGCAACGAGCACATCCGGTTGCTCCTCTTTTATGTCCTATGGGAGGGGCCAATCATCTCCAAGCCTTACTCCCTAGTAGTCCCTTTCTTCCATAACTATTCTTGCCTTCTGGCAGCTCTGCGCATGTGTGCATTGGGAACAGGTTCCCTCTTCCTCTGCCTTGCTCATGTCAGCCTCTGGAGACTCTGGAGTCAGCACAGAACTCCCAGATGGCCTGGGCCCCATCTCTGGCTCCGGCACAGAGCCTTCTCCAGACTCCAGGCCTGGCCCATGGTCCTCCCCAGCCTCCTCGCTGTCCGACTCTGCTGCCAGTGCCGCAGGACGCTTGTGGACCTGTGAAGTTGCACAACACAGCACCTCTAACTAACCTGTTATCTAACAAAGCTAACCTTTCCATCCACCTCTTGTAAATCTGAGGATGCCCTCTGTGTGTAATATATCAGATAACTGATTATTTATCCCTTAGATAAATGGGAGCGTTGCTCTTGTTTCTCTTCTTCACAAGCAATAGAAGTTACACTGAAGAGTCACTGTCTGCTGTCTGCAAAGAAAACTCCTCTGCTCCTTTTATGTGGCTGTTTTCTATTTGAAAGTTAGTTATGGCATGATAAGTATCTCCAATATGCCTTGTCACTCACTGCCAGATGCAAATGGATGAAGTGGAAACCCTTGAGTTGTGGATTGCATCAGCCCTTGTTCTAACTCTTTTCGGTCTTCAACATCATCTCTGCAGATGGTCTCGTCCCTCTGAGAATCACTTCATTGTCTGCAGACATACAGACACACAAACATTAAAGACAGAGATAAAGAAGGCATAGAATATCACACAAATGAAAAAGCTGTGCAATTCTAAAAGCTTTGTCCTCTTTGTTTGCCTGCAGGGATTGTCTTCTCCTAGGGGCAAAGGAAGACTAAATGAAGGAATAGGTAGGGGTCACTTGCGTTTCCAAAGCCAAAGTCCCACGCCAAACAAACTCTTATTGTACTGTCATAGTCAAGTGCTCAGCAATTAACTAACGAGAAATTAATTGAAGTACACATATTTGCCAACTTTTTAAATCTTCTACCACACGAACCCTGCTAGCCAGTTGATAAAAGGAAACATTTGATGGTTGCAAGTGTTTTATTTGCAATAGCCACAATATTAGAACATTTCAATCAAACCACCCCAAAGAATGCCAGAATACCTCAAAATGGCATTTCAAAATTAATGGGAAGAACATCATCCATTTATAGAAAGTTAACTATTTTTCTTGCAAAGTGGTGGTGTTGGGTCCTAGAACAGCTTTTCCCAACCTGGAACCTTGCAAATTTGTCACATTACACCTGCTCCCACCCAAAAAGAGTTGTGTAATGTGCATCTCTGAATGATGCCAGACTAAAGAAGACTGAGCATCTCTGAATGATGCCAGACTAAAGAAGACTGTTATCTCCTGCAGAAGAAGGCATTCACAAGCTGGTATTCATTTGTGAAGGAGGAGCTACTGCTCCCTTTGAAGGAGGGAGGAGACTCGATGTCTTATTTCTGGGTAAGACAGCTATTTTTAGCTGCACCAGTGACAATAATGAGAATTCTGTTCAGACAGCATCCCTTCAGCTAGATCTCAATCTGCATGAGCAATGAGGTCAGAGCCATTGGCTTCCAGATCACATCCAAATCAACGGAATGAGTAATGTTCAGATGTCTTCTACCATTAATGATTGTGTTACATGTGATACAGAGTGGGTGATCAATTTTTTTTTTAAGGGCAGTACGGGGTCTTAGTTTGCCTTGTGCTAATTCTTTCAAGTTTTTTTTTTTACAATGCATAATTCTCTTTGAGAGCAAATTCAAATCGAGCCTCTCCCCACCCTTTGTGTGTGTTATGAGACACACTAAAAAAAATCTGGCAGAGTCGCAATTCTTTATTTATTAAATGTATTTGCCACCCATCTCATTTCAACCCGTGTCTGAGTGGCTTATTGTACTGTTGCAGCTGCTGCCTTGACTTTTGTGACCCCATTCCATGGACGTTCCTGATAGTTAAACTGCAACTAAAAAAAAATGTCAGTGAAGATTCTCAGTCATCCAGGTAAACTTGTCTGGAAGTTGAGACTGAAGAAACTACTTGGATAAGCAGTGAAACCTTTCAAACAAACAAACAAACAAAAAGAAGAAGAAACTCAGTTGCCATGACTCAACTTCCAGACATTAAAAACAAACAAACGGGGGGTTTTTTGGGGAGGGAGAAAACCTTAAGTAAGTAAAACACATGAAACCGACAGAGCAAAGACTGAGCATGCTCAGGGCCCATTATTTTGAAGGTAACAATTATCAGGAACTCTAAGAAAGACCCTCCTTCAAGAGTGTCCACAGGCAGGGCTCAAATAAGTCAAGAAGGGCGCTGCAGCTGCCCTCTTGATCTTTCTGAAATTACTCCCCCATCCAGCAGTGGGTTGCTCCCGGTTTGGCCCGGTTCTAAGAACCGGTAGCACCGGCAGCGGGAGCTTCCACCCACCCACCCGGGACGCTTCTGCACATGCGCAGAAGCATCGCATGCAAGCGCGAGCATGAGCACAAGTGCAATCCGGCAGTAAAGGGTTTTAGAACCCACTACTGCCCCGGTCCCTGTATGCCCTGGCCTTCCTTTCAGAAGGAAGGATATTCCAGAACTCCCCAAACCCTCAGAAGCACAACTGCATGATTGCCTTCATTTCTGTGGTTTTGAAATGCTTGGAACAAGGAGTGAAAAATCCCTGCCCCACCCCAAGTTGCTGCAGATCCCAAGGCAACTAATGTATTGAAAGACTGGAGAAGTTCTCACTCCAGTCCGACCAGGGATTTACATAGGTGAAACCTGATTGGCTGCCTGCTTGCCGGGCTCCCTATTTAAATTCCTGTCACAGACCATGCATCACTGATGTTTTACTTGCTGTAACAGAATTAAAGAGCTGAAGTCACTAGCCTCGCCTCTAGCCTCTTTTACAGGACTTAACATCTGGCGATGAGGATGGGATTTTGAAGACAAAGACATTCCAGCCCGGCCGGAAGGAAGCGAACCACGAGGCGCCAAAATTGAATCCTGGACAAAGGGTCGGCTTCTAAGAAGCCGAGATGGCATCGTCTTACCACCCACCGACACCATTCAACCAAGGAAGAGAGACTTGGGAAAATTACTTAAAAAGATTCCGATGTTTCCTGGGAGCAAACGACATGAGCGCACTTTCGGATGACAGGAGGAGGGACATGTTCTTGACTCACTGCAGACCAGATGTTTTTGATATGGCTGTAGCACTACTGGAGCTGGCTACAATAGAAGCGACCACATGGTCCAGACTACAGGAGGTGCTGAAGAAAAACTATGACCCCGCACCTTCCAAAATTGTGAGCCGTTACCAGTTCTATGAACGTTTGCAGCAGGAGCACGAGAGTATCAACAGTTATATGACTGCCTTGAGGAAAATAGCAGTCCACTGCAAGTTCACGAACCTAGATGAAGTATCACTGGATCAGCTGGTCTGGGGAGTTTGAGACGCAGCACTACAGAAAAGATTCCTAGCAAAAGATGATGGCCTGACGCTACAGGTAGCTTTAAAGGAGGCCACCGCAGCTGAGACGTCTGACAAGGCTGCTGATGTACTGTGAAAGAAAACTCCGCTGGCTCAAGCAAAGGCAAGTTCCGAGGTAAACGAAACCCATCTCCAGAGTCCCGTGGAAGCAGCTGAGGAGGGAGAAGAGGAAGTTTTCCGAATAGAACACCGTCCAGGTCTGAAATTAACACCTTGTCCCAGCTGCGGGGGACCGCATCCCCGAGCATCATGCCAGTTCCGGGACACGGTGTGCCAAACCCTGTAAATGCCAGGATAAGTTGAACACAACTAGTCCGGCACAATCTATGTGTTGTGGCCCGCCAGCTGTCAGCAGAGCTGGCAGTGGACTCGGACAATGAGGAGGTTGGGGAAGAACTTGGGCCAGTTCTGGAGCCTGGGGAAGGGTCTGATGGATGCTCAGCGTCAGACACAGAGATAGAATCCAGCATTTCCCAGCCAGAGAGGCAGCTGCCTTTTGGAGTCAGAAATGAGTGAGGAGGAGGAACAGCTGGGCCTGTTCCAGATGTGTGTATGCGCTGAGCAGATAGGAGAGGTGAACAATGGAGGACAATGAGACGGCTTGGGAAGCAAAACAAATGTGGTGAGTTGTCTGCAATGAGTTGTCCTGCGGCAAGCTGGCTGCGGTGAGTAGTTCTAGAACTGCAGCTCTAGAATCAGGAGGACGGACAAGGTGAAACCATTCCCTCACCCCATTGGGGAAAACAGGGCTACAGTGTCTTTAAAAAGCCTGGCCTTGCAGCAGCTTTGGTTATACTGTATTGCAGCTGAACCAGAAATGAACTGTCCAGTCTGCTGATCATGCAAGCACAGAGGTCCAAAGCTGTTTTTAGCACAGAAGCACTTTAATACAGTTGATATAGCCCATGCATTTCTACAAGTTCAATTATCTTGCTTGCTCTATGGGACATGGGACTTGATTTGATGCTTTGGGGGTGGGGCTTTTCTGAATCAATCTATCATAGATCTTGGATATGTTAAAATCACTGCACAGTCAGTTGAACTACGATTGAAAGAGCTCATCTAAGTGTATAGAAAGCTACAGTCTCTTTCTCTGCACATAACATGTAATTTAGCATGGAAAAAGGTTGCTGTGCTATGCTATGCTATGCTATGCTATGCTATTTATTTCTCACATTTCTGAACTGCCCGTATAGGGACCCTATAGTATAATTTCTAGAAGGATCCAGGGATTTAATATATATTTTTTCTCCTCAGTTTCTTTCAATCTAATCAGGCAGGTTGAAAAGACAAAGGGCAGGCAATTTTGGGTTGGAGAATCAAAGCATTTGGTCTGGTTATAAAATGATTTCTAGTGTGCTTAATTGGAAATTGCTTTTTGCAGGAGAGTTAGCAGTGTGCTCTGAGAAAAATCAAGAAAAATCATTCTTGTAAATTTAAAGTAGCATTGAGGATACAGCCTGGATCTTACCACTAGGCATAGCAAGGCACCCAAGTTTGGGTGACATGTTAAGGGAGAAAATTGTCTTTTATAATTTATTATTGTTTGCCAGGGAGGTGGAAAGGGATTATCCTCTTTCTGGTGGCCCAGAGATGAAGCAAGAAATTGGGCAATGATGATGAAAAGGAGGAGGAGGAGGAGGAGGAGGAGGAGGAGGAGGAGGAGGAGGAGGAGGAGGAGGAGGAGGAGGAGGGCTCATAGTGGGGTTCCTGACTATAGTGAACATATTTGAACAACCTCCAGAAATTGCTGACTCTAATTCCAAAGATCCCTTGTTGTTATTAATCCTGCTCATGTATTGGTTGTGTCATTAGACTAGGCATGGCAAATACATGGCTTCTCATTGAAAGACAGGAGATGCCTTCGAAGGACATGCATATAGCTCTCTGTTTGGACTGCTGTCAGTCCTTGAATAGCTCTTTTTTCTGAACGGCTGTCTAGTCCCGGTCTAGTTTAATAAATCAACGAAGTCCTTTGAGAACTCCTGGAATACAGACTGAATGAGCACAGGAGGTGTGTTTTTAGTTATCCCCTGTGATATGACAAAGTGTGCATTGGATAATACATGTCCTGAGTTACCATATCACATGATTCTTTCTTGGGGAAAATCAGCCATCTAGACCAGTGGTTCCCAACCTGTGGTATGTGTACCACTAGTGGTACGCGAGGGCCTTCCAGGTGGTACGCGAACACTTTCGGGGTCATGAACGATTTTTAGTTAGTTATTTTTTACTTCACAAAAATGTTTACTGCCTAACACAAGATAATCTGGCAACGATTTGCAACTGTTGCCACACGCCACCCACCTGGTCCCAGCGGCCCGAGAATCCAGTTGCTGGATGCGCGGGGCCAAAAAAGGAACGGTACAATTATGGAAATAAAGTGATATCTGATCGAATTTAGTTTCTCTGGAACCAGGTGGTACGCGGTGACTGTACGGGACTTCCAAGTGGTACTCGATCACAAAAAGATTGGGAACCACTGATCTAGACAGTGTCAGGTTGAAAACGCTCCTGCAGATTGTGTGGACATTTCATTTCAAGGTACAGTGTTTGGACAATTTTATTTATAATTTTTGGCAAGACACAGTAACTGTCCAAAATTCTTCTTGCATACAATATGTGCCACATTTGAAGTGATTATTTTCTTAGTAATAATTGTGACTGATAGATTTTGAGGCTGCTTCCATACGAGTCCTTCTAACAGCATGACAATATTTTGAGCATTCCATTTCAAAGAATATTAATTCTGCTTTGACAGATTGGTCTTATCATTAGGCTACTGCAAAAGCTGGTTGGTTGCTTGCCTTGTCTGATTGAATTGAAAAATAATTGTACAAGATAAAATCTGCTTCGGAGCCAGAGCACTGGCTTATAACATCACATAAAATGCCTGATACCAGACCTGGCCCAACAATATATAATGAATATATTGGAATAATGAGGAATAATGAGGAATAATTAATAATAATAATAATAATAATAATAATAATAATAATAATAATAATAATAATAATAATAATAATAATAATAATAATAATAATTATTATTATTATTATTATTATTATTATTATTATTATTATTATTATATTTATATATATATATATATATATATATATATATATTATATATAATAATAAGTTAGATTGCTTCCCCCCCCATCCCTGATCCTGCCTTTTGCCATCAACTGGCAGTTAGATTCCTTCCCCCCCCATCCCTGATCCTGCCTTTTGCCATCAACAGGCTGTTAGATTCCTTCCCCGCCCCCCCATCCCTGATCCTGCCTTTTGCCATCAACAGGCAGTTAGATTGCTTCCCCCCCATCCCTGATCCTGCCTTTTGCCATCAACAGGCAGTTAGATTGCTTCCCCCCCCATCCCTGATCCTGCCTTTTGCCATCAACAGGCAGTTAGATTCCTTCCCCCCCCCATCCCTGATCCTGCCTTTTGCCATCAACAGGCAGTTAGATTCCTTCCCCCCCCCATCCCTGATCCTGCCTTTTGCCATCAACAGGCAGTTAGATTCCTTCCCCCCCCCATCCCTGATCCTGCCTTTTGCCATCAACAGGCAGTTAGATTCCTTCCCCCCCATCCCTGATCCTGCCTTTTGCCATCAACAGGCAGTTAGATTGTTTCCCCCCCATCCCTGATCCTGCCTTTTGCCATCAACAGGCAGTTAGATTGCTTCCCCCCATCCCTGATCCTGCCTTTTGCCATCAACAGGCAGTTAGATTGCTTCCCCCCCCCATTTCCGCTGTTGCCGGTCCCAAGCCCGGATGAGAAAGGAGGAGGGTTGGGGTCAGGTTGGCAACCTGGCCTCATAAAAAAAACTCGCCAACCCATATAACATGGTGAAAGAAATGAAGAAAAATTCTATACCGCATCGGTCGTCATGCGTGGTTAACAAGGGCCGCGGCGGATGTTGAGGTCCCCGGACATCCGTCGACAAGTGGGCTACAAGTGGACCAGCCAACAAAACGACAAAAATATAGTGCAGATGAAAATCGTGCCATAATGGCCTGTTATTACAACTCAGAGCCAGAAAGAAGAGGTTATTTGAAGCGAATGCATGAACTTTGGAAACAACAATATCCAGATTCAAATGTTAGCGAACAACGACTAGCAGATCAAAGGCGATTTATTATACGAAATAATGTGTTCAGTGAAATTGAACTTGAGAAAATTCAGACAAATTGCCAAATTAAAAAAATAACACCACCAGTGGAAACAACAGAAACTCACAAAACAACTGAAGACATCACACTGGAGCTTCCAACAGAAGAAACTGTTAGTGGAGAAGTAATAGCACCACTACCAGAACCAGTCATGATTGAACCAATTGATGAACTAACTGAAAAACAAAAGGAATTGAAGGACAAAATCATGGAGCATTGTACTGTCTAATGAGGAAAGGCAACGTTTACCATCATTAAAAACTGTGCCTAACAAAAACTTGGCACCTATAATGAGAATGGTTAATGCAGTACTTTCAACAATTGAATCGGCATCCATCTTAGAAACAAATCAGTTAATGTACAGTGCAGCTGCAATAGTCACTAATGAACTAGGTTTTAAAAACAAAGCACCTAGTCGCAAGGCAGAAAAAGCATCAAAACCAAAGTGGAAAATTCGACTGGAACAAAAAATAAAAAAACTCAGAACAGATGCTAGCAATTTAAAAAATATGAATGAACAACGGCTAAAAAATAGCAAGATCATGGATCAATTAGCCAGAAGATACAGGCTTGATACAAGGAAAATTGAAGAAGCACTTGAAATTGTAAAACAGCAAATAACAGCAATAGCCAGAAAAATTGAAAGATATGATGCAAGAATCATTCAGTACAAGCAAAATCAGCAATTTCGATCAGATCAAAGACGTTTCTACCAAAGCCTCAATGCAAATGACAATTTCAAAAGTGAAAAACCAGAAAAGCAAGCCACAGTTGAATTCTGGAAAGAACTGTGGGAAAATGCAAAGGATTACAATAAGGAAGCAAAGTGGATACAAGACTTTGAGAAAAGTGTTGGCAAGAAGCAAATGCAAGTATTAGAAATAACAACTGAGATGGTCAAAAATCGAGTAAAAAAAGTAAAGAACTGGACATCACCTGGAAATGACCAATTACATGGTTTCTGGCTCAAATATCTGACCAGTTTGCATGCAATATTGGCCAAGCAACTGAACGAAATGCTACAAAATGGTCAAATTGATGAATGGTTGACAACTGGAAAAACATACTTGATTCAGAAAGATGCAACTAAAGGAACAACACCTGGAAACTACAGACCAATAACATGCTTGCCAACAACCTTCAAATTACTCACCGGGATAATTGCAGATAACATAATGGATTATTTGGAAACAAATAACATCTTGCCAGTAGAGCAAAAAGGCAACAAAAGAAGGAGCAGGGGCACAAAAGATCAGCTCCTAATTGACAAAATGATACTAGAAAACTGTAAGAACAGAAAAACGAACTTGAATATGGTCTGGATTGATTACAAAAAGGCGTACGACTCACTGCCACACAGCTGGATCATCAAATGCTTAGAAACTATTGGCATCAGCAAAAATATTACATCATTCACTGAAAAAGCGATGAAACAATGGAGAACTGTGTTGGCAGTAGGGAATGAGAACTATGGAATGGTTAATATCAAGAGAGGAATTTTTCAGGGAGATTCACTTTCACCCCTCCTCTTCATCATCGCAATGATCCCACTATCAGTAATCTTAAAAAAAATGAAACTTGGATACCAAAATAGCCAAAGACGCTGAAAAAATTTCACATTTATTGTATATGGATGATTTGAAACTGTATGGAAAGTCAGAAATAGAAATCCAATCACTGACCAACACAGTCCTAATATTCAGCACAGATATCTCAATGCAGTTTGGCATGGAAAAATGTGCCACTGTATCTATGAAAAGGGGCAAAATCACTACATGTGACGGAATTGAAATGCCCAATGGCCAATTAATTAAATGCAATCAAAATGAAGCCTATAAATATCTGGGCATTCTGCAGTTGGATAACATCAGACATGGAGAAGTGAAAACTATCATTAGAAGAGAGTACACCAACAGAGTTAGGAAAATTTTGAAATCTAAATTAAATGGTGGAAACACCATCAAGGCCATGAATACCTGGGCAATACCAGTCATAAGATACACGGCTGGTATAATTAACTGGACACAAGCTGATTTGGACATTTTGGACCGAAACACCAGAAAACTAATGACAATGCACTACAGTTTACATCCACGTAGTGACACTGATAGACTTTACCTGCCCAGAAAATCAGGTGGCAGAGGACTACTACAAGTAAAGCAAACAGTTGAAGAAGAAAAGCATGCATTGGCGGATTATTTAAAAGAAAGTCAAGAACATCTATTAATTGAAGTAAAGAACAAAAAATCTACTGAAGGTCCAACAGACGAAACAAGAATACAGAAAAAATGTGATAAAATCAAGAATGGAGAGTTGGCAAAATAAAGCATTACATGGCCAATTTCTGGAAAAAATAAAAGACAAAGTGGACAGTGAAAAAACTTGGTTATGGTTAACATCTGGTACTTTAAAGAAAGAAACAGAATCATTGATCCTGGCCGCACAAGAACAGGCAATTCGTACAAATGCCATAAAGGCCAAAATTGATAAATCTTCAAATGATGCTAAATGCAGATTATGCAAGGAAGCTGATGAAACTGTAGCCCATGTGCTCAGCTGCTGCAAGAAAATCGCACAGACTGATTACAAATTACGACACAACTCTGTTGCACAAATGATCCACTGGAATTTATGCAAAAATTATAACATCCATACTGCTACAAACTGGTGGGAACAGAAGCCTGAAAAAGTCACTGAAAATCAGATGGTCAAGATCTTCGTATACAAACAGACAAGGTACTGGCGCATAATACACCAGACATCACGTTGGTCGAGAACAACAAGGTGACTATAATTGACATTGCAATACCAGGAGATAGCAAGGTCGATGAAAAGGAACACGAAAAAATTGCAAAATACCAGGACATAAAAATTGAAATCCAACGATTATGGCACAAACCAGCAGTGGTAATTCCAGTAGTGATTGGAACACTGGGTGCTATCCCAAAAGCACTGGAATTACATTTAAAACAGCTCAAAATTGACAAAATCACCATCAGTCAAATGCAGAAAGCCGCACTGCTCGGTTCCGCACATATACTTCGAAAATACATTACGACTTCCTAGGCCCCTGGGTGGGGCTCGACCTAGTAATCAATGCCAAATCCGGCGAAACAACTGGCCGCTGTGATACAATTGTATAATAATAATAATAATAATAATAATAATAATAATAATAATAATAATAATAATAATAATAATAAAATAATAATAATAATAATAATAATAATAATAATAATAATAATAATAATAATAATAATAGTTGTTGTTGTTGTTTTGTTGTTGTTGTTATTATTATTATTATTATTATTATTATTATTATTATTATTATTATTATTATTATTATTATTATTATTATTATTATTATTATTATTATTATTATTATTATTACAATATCGCGCAAGCTGATTACAAAGCTAGACATGATCGAGTTGCTAAATTAGTCCACTGGTCATTATGTAAAAAATACAACCTGTATCCAAAAAGTCATGGGAGAACAAAGTGGAAAAAGTTACTGAAAATGAGACGGTGAAGATCTTGTGGGACTTTCGAATACAGACAGATCGTCATTTGGAACACAACACACCAGATATCACGGTTGTTGAGGGCCAAAGAATACAGTTTATTGATATTGCTGTACCAGGAGATGACAGAGTCGAAGAAAAAGAACTAGAAAAAATTACAAAATATCACGACTTGGCCATTGAAACTACAAGGCTATGGGTGAAACATGTAACCGTGATACCCATTGTCATCGGGGCACTTGGTACCATGTCCAAGAATTTCACAAAACACATCAAGAAATTGCAGCTTCCTGCAATAACACCAGTGGAACTGCAAAAAACTGTGCTACTCGGAACATCATATATTTTAAGAAGATACTTGGTTGATATCTAGGATGCTGGCAGCAACCCATATCAACCATTAGCACCAGTCAATGGTATTTGTGACACATTTTTAAATGTTCAGTTGACTGAGTTTCATGTTTAATGAATAAAAGAGATAATAATGATAATAATAGATTTTATGGGACTTTAAAATTCAGACAGATGGACATCAATGTTGCTATACAAGTTCTCGACTTAGCAACTGTTACAATGGGGCTACTTATGAGAGGAAGAGCCGTGGTGGTGCAGTGGTTAGAATGCAGAACTGCAGGCTAATTCTGCTGACTGCCAGCAGTTCAATTCTCACCAGGCTCAAGGTTGACTCAGCCTTCCATCCTTCCGAGGTGGGTAAAATGAGGACCCAAATTGTTGGGGGCAATATGCTGACTCTGTAAACCACTAAGAGAGGGCTGTGAAGCAGTATGTAAGTGCTATTGCTATTGGCCTAGATTCAAAGTTATAATGGCCACACACCCTGATCATGTGATTGTATTTGGGGCACTGGGCAACTGGCCCACATTTACAATAGGTAATTGTAACAAAGAGGAGGAATGCTCTGAGTGGATCCCATTGAATGTATGTAGACTGGAGTGCTATCAGTTTGAAAACCCATTCTTCCCTTGCAACTGTCTCCATGCCCCCCCTCACCCATTCTGAGAAATGTTTTATAAGGTTGACAAGACTTTTGCTGACTTTATGAATATGTAGAAAACCAGAGCATGGCTTTTCTGCCAATAGTGTAGAAGTGGTCTGCACTCCCTTCTTCAGGGGCTTTTTCAGACTTCCTAGATTAGATTTTTAGACTTCCTAGATTACAGCCACTCATCCAAGTCCTGATTCTGCTTAGTTTCTGAGCCTGGATGAAGTCGGCCAAATGCTGCCAAAAACGGAGGTAGCTGTTTTCAATACTAATCTTCTCTTGCATCTGGCTTTGTGCCAGTCCTTTAGGAGGAATATTTTGCAAATCGCCAGAAAATTGCACACACAAATACATGTAAACAAATGCATGACTGAGTATATGCAGTGGTGGGATTCAAATAATTTAACAACCAATTCGCCCAGGGTCAGGTTGGCTGTTGTGGGAGGCATGGCCCATCCCCATCCTTCAGCTCTGCTGGACATGTGGGATGAGCCTCCCATGACAGCCAACCTGACCCTGGGCAAACCGGTTGTTAAATCCCGCCCCCATCAAAATGGATCCTGGGTGCTGTGCTGCACTACAATGGAGAAACAGGCAATGGAGCGGCCAACACAAGTGAAGGAGGAGGGAAAGTGGCCTTCTCCTTCCTCGCGCCGGCTGCTCAGTTGCATGTTTCCCCATTGCAGTGCAGCGTAGTGCCCAGGATCCACTTTGATAACGGGGTGGTGGTGGTAATTTAATAACCGGTTTGCACCGGTTTGCATGAACCAACTGAATCTCACGAGAGAGAGAGAGAGAGAGAGAGAGAGAGAGAGAGAGAGAGAGAGAGAGAGAGAGAGAGAGAGAGAGAGAGAGAGAGAGAGAGAGAGAGAGAGAGAGAGAGAGAGAGAGAGAGAGAGAGAGAGAGAGAGAGAGAGAGAGAGCGCACAAGGGAAAATGTATCTCTTTCTCTGAAAGAAGGTGGAAGGATAATTTACAGAGTGCAGGAAATTCTCTTGGAAGGGCAAAATGGTAAACTTGGCAATTGAAAGTTTCAAGCAGAAAGCACTGATTGGCTAGCATTCTTTGTGCTCAGGATAAGCAGTTGTTTAATAAGCCCTAAAAGGGCCCTCTGTGAGCATCAGAGACAGAAATATCGAGCTAATATGATGAGCGGGTTTTTGATCTGCAGATGGTGACAGCAAAGTTGAAGAATCGTGGGAATGATTAGAAAATGGGAGGGTGGATGAAGGGGCAGGCTTCCATTAATGAATCTATTTATTCATGAGTAAGCTTAGTGAGTGGAACAGAACATACTTGAGGGACAAAAAAAATTGCAGAATGTGGATGCACTGCAAAATCCTTGCCTTGCTCATAGATAAGCTGCTTCTTTGACAGAACCAACCTTTCTTCCGTATGAGATGGATGGCATGTAATACTCCTTGGCAACTCAGAGTGATTAATGACCATGATAGAGAAAGAAGGAATGAAGCTATTGTTTTTGATTGATTGTCGCTTTCCCCTTACTACCTGTTTTATCTTTTGGGGGGGGGGGGGGTAATGCAGTGTTTTCTAAAAATAAAATTGCGCTATCTTGTTTTGGAAAGCTATGAACAGATGGCATAGTTATTAAATAGCAGCCTTCCCATAATTACCTATGTCATGATAAAGTCCCATTTGCCATGGTGCCTTGAACATGGGTATCCTTTGAAGATGGCTAACAAATCGGCGACAGTAGTTTAAAATGCAGTATTCAGAATTTGAGCTGATATGGCTCACTTGGATTCATATCAGAGAGCTGGTTGCTTGTTCCCTGCTGAAGACAATGCAAAGAGATGGTAATTGCTTTAAAGAGGGGCTTGCTTTTCTATCACACTGCCCCATTAGGCCAGGGTCTCTTGATAACCTTATCCAGGTACCACTTATCTAAAAACTAAGATGGATGGCCAAGAAAATAAATAAATAACTAAATAGCTTCTTCTGCAGTGGCAGCTATAATTCTTCAATGCTCTACTCCAAGAGCCTTGCTAGACACCAGTAAGATATTCTTTTGTACTTACTTAAGTATTTTCATTGCTACTTATTTTGAAGGATTTTATATCCCAACATTCAATTACATTAACAAGTTGTTTTGTTCTGCAACAAATATGCCACAGGCACATATTTGAAACTCAGTTGCTCTTAGAACAGGTATGGGCAAACTTTTATAGTTATAGGGCTTTGCAGAGCTGCAGGGAGCATAGAAATATTTGGTGAGGGGGAATTCAGACAGTCAATCATACCCTGATCCCCTCACGGTTTGACTACTGCAATACACTCTACATGGGGCTGCCCTTGAAGACCACATGGAAGCTCAGAATCAGAAGTGATTGAATTATTAAATAACAACAACAAACGTAGGTTTGTTTCGTGACCATAACATGTGACCTACTGTTTCTTATTAAACTATTTTAATTATTATTGTTATTGTTATTGTTATTGTTATTGTTTTTATTTTATTTTATTTTATTTTATTTTATTTTATTTTATTTTATTTTATTTTATTTTATTTTATTTTATTTTATTTTATTATTATTTTATTTTATTATTTTATTATTTTATTTTATTTTATTTTATTATTGTATTGTATTGTATTGTATTGTATTTTATTATTATTTTATTATTTTATTTTATTTTATTATTTTATTTTATTTTATTATTTTATTTTATTATTTTATTTTATTATTTTATTTTATTTTATTGTTATTTTATTTTATTATTTTATTTTATTTTATTTTATTTTACTATTTTGTTTTGTTATTTTATTTTACTTTACTTTATTTTATTATTTTATTTTATTATTATTATATTTTATTTTATTATTATTTTATTATTTTATTGTTATTGTTATTGTTATTTTATTTTATTATTTTATTATTTTATTTTATTTTATTTTATTTTATTTTATTTATTATTTTATTTTATTTCATTTATTTTATTTTATTTTATTATTTTATTTTATTTATTATTTTATTTTATTTCATTTATTTTATTTTATTATTTTATTTTATTTTATTTTATTTTATTATTTTATTATTTTATTATTTTATTTTATTTTATTTTATTATTTTATTTATTTATTTTATTATTTTATTTTTATTTATTATTTTATTTTATTTTATTTTTATTTTATTTTATTTTATTTTATTTATTATTTTATTTTATTTCATTTATTTTATTTTATTATTTTATTTTATTTATTATTTTATTTCATTTCATTTCATTTATTTTATTATTTTATTTTATTTTATTTTATTTTATTTTATTATTTTATTATTTATTATTTTATTTTATTTTATTTTATTATTTTATTTTATTTATTTTATTATTTTATTTTATTTTATTATTTTATTTTATTTTATTATTTTATTTTATTTTTTTTATTTTATTTTATTTTATTTTATTTTATTTATTTTATTATTTATTTTATTATTTTATTTTATTTATTTATTTTATTATTTTATTTTATTATTTATTATATATTTTATTTTATTTTATTTTATTTTATTTTATTTTATTTTATTTTATTTATTATTTTATTATTTTATTTTATTTTATTATTTTATTATTTTATTTTTTATTTAATTTATTATTTATTTTATTTTATTATTTTATTATTTTATTTTATTTTATTTTATTTTATTTATTTTATTTTATTTTATTTTATATTTATTTTATTTTATTATTTTATTTTTATTTTATTTATTTTAATTTTATTATATTTTATTTTATTTTATTTTATTTTATTTTTATTTTATTTTATTTTATTTTATTTTATTTTATTTTATTTTATTTTATTTTATTTTATTTTATTTTATTTTATTTTATTTTATTTTATTTTTTCTATAGCCGACCATCTCAGCCAAGTCACTCTGGGCAAGAAACAATTAAACAATTAAAAACAATACAAAATCAATGTATACAGCAGTCGAGAAAATTATCATAACAATTGTCAGTTATTTATTTATTTAATCTCAATAGCTGTTTTTTGTTGCTGCAATTTTTAATTGTTTTATGTGAATTTTATTACACAAAGTCACATTCTAAACTCTGCACATTGGGATGACACTCTGTTCTCAGTGAAAGAGTTCAGCATTTTAATATGCCTCCCTTTGATGTTAAAATGAAACTCTGCAGTCACATTTTTAGCTCTGAAACTTTGAAAGTGTTCACCACATCTTCATACTAAGTAAATGACTTGGTTTTTATATTAATCTAAATATGTCATAGTTTATTTTTTTGTTAATGGTAGTGTTAACATTTAAAAGAAATTTTTTAAAATATAATTGTACAGGTAGTCCTCAACTTATGACCACAATTGAGCCCAAAATTTCTGTTGCTAAGTGAGATATTTGTTAAGTGAATTTTGCCCCATTTTACACAGTTGTTTCTTTCTTGCCACAGTTGTTAAGTGAATCACTGCAGTTGTTAATTTATTAACATGGTTGTTAAGAGCATCTGGCTTCCCCATTGACTTTTCTTGTCAGAAAGTCACAAAAGGGGACCTTGGGACACAGCAAGTAAAAATCCAGTTTATAAGTTTAGTCATATATCTTAACCTTCAAAGGTTGCTTTAATTAGATCTCTTCCTCGGTCTCACAATTGAGCCTCCAATGGTCATAGAGTAGATAAATATAGAACAATAATTATCACTACAGGTCTTCAGATAGATGTTGTTTATTCTGCTTATCAGAAATTTTCCCAGGCTTGTAGGGGTATGTTATATTTTCCATTCAACAGTGGTAGTGCCCTCAGCTTAGGTTTCAATGTTGTCTCAATTCTAACTAGTATTTAATCCAATTTTAATTCAATTTATAGAAGCAAAAGTAAAAAGTTCCAGCATTTTAAAATGCCTTTCCAAAACAGCACCTCCCCAGCTTAGGAGTCCAATTTTATATATATATACATATACATATACATATACATACACATACACATATATATCTACACACACACACACACACACACACACACACACACACACACACACACACACACACACACACACACACACACACACACACACACACACACACACACACACACACACACACACATATATATATATATATATATATATATATATATATATATATATATTATATATATATATATATATATATGCTTTTCTCCCCTTAGTTCCTTTCTTTCAGGTCTGAGATTTTTCTCTGAATAATTGTTCGCCGCTTTGACAAATAGTTCTAAGTCTCTTTTCTGGATATTTTTTCCTTTTAGGGTTAAATTTTAGGTAGCAAAAGAATCATCTCACCCGGTTCCGATTACTGTTCATTTACACCGCTCTTGCACTTTCTTTGTTGCCTTGGCTGTCCCAACTTCACGGCAGCCTTGATGGCTGTCTCTTCTCCTCATTGAGAGTAAGAGGGAAGATTCCTGGATCAAGCAGGAGAGTTGCAACTTCCCCGCAACCTGCAGGGCACCCCTCTTTCCTTCACCACCCCTACAGGGTGGCTTTAACTCCTTTTGGAGCCCTTCAATGGGGAAAACTCAGCGCAGGAATGCGGAGATCCGCTCCTCGTGTCCAATCTTTCCGCGACATCAGCCAGAAGTCACACTGAAAGCATTTCTGAGAGGGAGATTGGAATAAACTTTGCCCCAGATTCTGACTTAAATATTGATCATTACAATATTGTAATACTTATCATTACAAGATATTCCAGACAAAAAGTCAAAACCAAGAATGCTAAACTACTTTTTACAACTAGTTCTCGAGTGACAACTTATTTAGCAACTGTTGGAAATGTACCATGTGCCATATATATGTACCATGTATGTACTGTGAAGGGGGACTTATAATGAGTCCTCGTAATTCTGATCTTTGCAGCATCTCTGTGGTTGTGTGATCATGATTTGGGCACCTGGTGACCAGCTCACAAATACAATGTTGCAGTGTATCAGTCTCATGACCACCATTTGTGACCTTCACTGCCAGCTTCCAACAAGCAAAGTCAATGAGGAAGGCAGCAGGGAGGCCATAAATGTGCTTATGTGACTATGGGAATGCTCCGACCATGTGGGATTTGCCTAATGATGGCAACTGGGACTGCCGTAACTGCTGTCATAAGTCAATGAGAACACATGATGTCACACTTTATGACTATATTGGTGACAGAGTTGCAAGTCCCAATTACCATAAAGTCAGGACTACCTGTATTATAAAGTTATAGTAACCGAATTGTGCAAGTCTAGGAAAGCACCTCTTCTCTCCCTTGCCTTACTTTCTAGAAAACCAATGAGGGTTTCTTCTGAGATGTTTTTTCCAACCATCCCCCTCCTTCTTGGGCTGAGGTTTATCTGACTGTGGTCTAGACCAGGGGTAGGCAAAGTTGGCTCTTCTATGACTCATGGACTTCAACTCCCAGAATTTCTGAGCCAATCATGCTAGCTTAGGAATTCTGGGAGTTGAAGTCCACGAGTCATAGAAGAACCAACTTTGCCTATCCCTGGTCTAGACTATGGCTCTTCCTCTAGTCTCCCAAGGTTGTTCTCACAATTCATTATATTCCCTTCTTGAACTATGGAAGAGCCGCTCTATTTTTCTGAACTCTCCTGTTAGAGAAGGGCACTTCCTCCCAGAACCCTGAAGGCAGCACAAAGAAGATAATTAAATGTGGCTGATTACTGCCTATCTGTATGTATACAGTGTACAGAAAAATGGATTTTAAAACATTCAAATATCTGATTATTCAAAAAGAGGATAACAGAGGGAAGGATTTGACCTCAAGGAGAACCTGCTGACTTCTGGGAAAATTTTCTATAGTTCCTCTCTCATAAACTTATGAGCTGCTCTTCTACTGTTTGTTACAAACACTTCTGAGGTTATATTGGTTCTATCTTCCATTACCTGTAAATAATTCTCAATATTGCCTTCAAGGAACTGGCTATTTAAAAACAAAAACAGCAACAGCAACAGCAACAACAACAACAACAACAACAACAAACAATAGCAACAGGTTTTACTCCCCAATCAGTTGTGCAGTGTGCATATAAGTTGGCATTTTATTCATGAAGGTAAAGGTTCCCCCGCACATGCATGCTAGTCGTTTCTGGCTCTAGGGGCGGCGCTCATCTCCATTTCTAAGCCGAAGAACCAGCGCTGTCCGAAGACGTCTCTGTGGTCATGTGGCCAGCATGACTAAATGCCTAAGGCGCACGGAGTGCTGTTACCTTCCTACCAAAGTGGTCCCTATTTTTCTATTTGCATTTTTTACATGCTTTTGAACTGCTAGGTTGGCAGAAGCTGGGACAAGTAACGAGAGCTCACTCCATTACGCAGCGCTAGGGATTCGAACCACTAAACTGCCGACCTTCTGATCAACAAGCTCAGCATCTTAGCCACTGAGCCACCATGTCCCGTATTTTATTTTATTTTATTCATACAAATCTCTAAATTGGCTTGTCTTCACACTCCTATTCCATCGCTGCATAACAGAAATAACAACCGATGACAGGAAATTGAACGTGTGCTCCATGACAGAAGCCAAGGGGAATGAGATTGAGTTTTCTGTCTGATGGAATATCTTTGGGTGACTCCAAAAGCCTCTGAAAGACAGTGTCAAATCTTGTATCCAATTTCCTGTTAGTCTTTAGGCATGTCAGTTGAATCTACCGCCTGTCATTATCAGACCATTCATCACAGAAAAACAAGGGGAGCAAGGAAATGAATGCTATATATCTTTCTGAGAAACAGAAATCAAGAACCTCCCTATCCATCTCTGCCCATCAAACTGTGACTTGACTAGCTTGCACCCAGATTCAGTTCCTGCCCAAAATGGATGCTCAAAAGATGCAGTGCAGAGCTAATGATCCGTAGCACCAAGAAGGCATGAAGGAGCACTACTAAACTAGAAGCAAGAATGTTTGTCTTCTGTAATTCCCAGATGTCATCTGGATGCTGCATTATGCTAGATTATTGGCAAACAGGGTAATACAAATTGTATGGATCTGCAAAAGGACAAATTGCTTAACCTCCATCTGGGAAGGGTTTTGAAGAAAATTAACATATGTTTTAACATAGTAACATGTTTGGTTTTCATTAATAGAATGGAATTGAAGATTCTTAAAACATTTACTATTGCTTAGAGATAGCATATATGTACTAAATGTCAAGCATGGGGAATCAGGAGTCCAGGCAATTCAAATGAACATAAAGGTTTATTGCAAGCTTAAGTGCTCTACAAGAATCTGAACTACTAACAGTCAAAGCAAAATGGCATAGATAAAAATCAATGTAATTCAAGGTGGGCTGGACTTAGATCTCTTGTGGGCACAAAGGGATTTGAGACTGATGATGCGTTTGACCCAGTAGTGGGTTCTAAAACCTGTTGCTACCGGTTTGCGCATGTGCGATGCTTCTGTGCATGCGCAGAAGCATCCCAGGTGAGTGGGTGGAGCCTCCCTCCACCGCCACTACTGGTTCAAAGAACCGGGCCGAACTGGGAGCAACCCACCGCTGGTTTGACCCCTCCCTCGGGCTCAGTCTGGTTATATTCTACACTAAAGATATATGTGGTCATCTCTGTAAGAATTTTCAACTACTCTTTTCTACCCACTGATCATAAAAGTGGGTATCTGCAAATTGATTAAACTTGTCAAATGAGATGTGGAGGAGGTCATTCGGATTCTGTCATTATATCTCCCTTCACTGTGTGATCCTATTCTCTCTACCTGAAACATTTCAGGCTTCAGAGCCATGAACTGGGACTAAATCAAGCCAAAGGTCCCAGCTGCTTGAGATATCACATACAATACATTCCCTAGTATCTGCCCGCCTGCTTCAATCCAACATGGTTAGCACACTCCAGGTTCCTTTGATTAAACAAAACTATCTATCAGGACCCCAGAAGGGCATCTTCTCTGCAGAGGCATCTGTTCTCTGGAATGAGATTTCCCTTGAGATCCTGAAGGCCCTCCACTCTGGTGAAGTTTCAAAGGATCTTGAAAACATGGCTGTTTGCCCAAGCTAATTGGTTAGGTTGGGTGTAGCCCATTCGGAGGAGTAACTATGTAGTCATTGCTTCCGGATTTTTGCCATCTTTGCTTTTTCCTTTACTGATGTATTGTTTTTATTGTTTTATAGTTATTATAGTTTAAGTGAACTGTCCAGAGTCATCGGGAGTCAGGTAATATGCACATTGAATAAATAAATAACTAAGCACTGAATTCAGGAGCTAACACAAAGGGGAGCAAGGATGCATTTGAAACACTGAAAGCATGTTATGGACATTGCTCAAAAAAAGTTGTCATGGTGGAGGTGGCCAATCACAAAGCACCTCCAGACCACATGGTAAACAAAGCCTTTCACAGTAGCTATCCACTACATTGTGTTCTACTAGACTTCTAAGGTATGGATAGGGGCCAAAGATATTGTTAGAAATATAAGCTATGCTTGCAGATGATACTTTGCTTTGCAGCACATTTGTATATTGTCCTCTCTGGGTTTCAATATTCAACAACATAAAGACAAGATTTTCAGAGGCTTTGTCCGACCAATCTTTCAAATTTTCATATTCATATTGCCTTTTCCTAAGCAAACCCTTAAGTGTCTTGTTTTACAGTCTCTATAATGATGACGATGATGTACATGCATTCAATCAGTGGACTAACCTCATAATCACAATAACAATTTTATTGTGCTGGAAACTCTCATCCTCTTTTGCTTTGCATGACACTGGATAAAGCTCTTTCCACATATCCACGAAAGAGGTCAGTGGAGCAGCTAGGCAAAGTGAGAATAATTTTGCTGCGGTGATTGCATTGGCCACACTGAGGCTTTAGGTCTTCACCTTTTGTGTGAAAATTACACTTATAAAATTAAACAGCAATTTCACACATCTTGATACACCATGGAAATGATTAGCCACGGCTGCAGCTGGAGACCGGGAAAGGAAGATCTACCATGGTCAGATTTCCGTAAATAATCTTGTTTTCTGAAGGCAATTATTCTTCACTTAATACTGCCAGACCCTGCGGATGGAAGGTCTGCATTCATGCCCAGGTGGCATCACTCTGGATGGAAAAATTATGATTACCGGTAGTAAAGGTAGCTAGATAGATTCTCGGCTGTTCTGGCAATTATTACAGCAGTGTTGGCTGGGGAATTTGGGGAGTTGAAGTCCATGCCTCTTAAAGTTGCTGAAATTGAGAAACACTGCATCGGGAACTTATCTTTATATTCCCCTAACCAAGCATGACTATGACCTAGTAGAGGGGCGAGTTCCTCTTACCTTCTCCTACCAGTGCGCATCGCAATGTTGTGCATGCGCGCACTCGCTACGTGTGCGTGCGTGCATCCTCTCGCATGATTTTGGCTCTCTGCACATGCGCAGGACAATTTTACTTCCGCGCATGCGCAGAGAGCCAAAAACTGCAAAAAATTTCAAAAAAAAGATGGCGGCGCACACAGACCAGCAAAGAAAGCACCGGAGGCGTCGCGCCAGCATTGCGCAATCGGCGGACCCCTACCGGAACAGCACACTGGACCACACTGGTAGGAACCCACCACTGACCTAGTAGCTGTTTATGTGTGGCATATAAACATGACTGCTTTCCTCTTTATCCCCGGCTCACAGTTGAGGCAGCAAAACTATTGTGATTTTGAAGTAGGCTTTACCTCTTTCCCCAACACAATTGTGGCCATAAATATGACTGAGCATACTTCAGCACAGATGTTTTGCTGATATGGCCAGGGATAGGCTTTGCTTTATTGAATGCTTTAGTAGGTTAGACCCACTCCCTCTCCAGTTGCTGGGAATTGCCCTCCATGATGATTCTGGTTTAGGCTGTAGGAAAACCAGACAGCTGACTTTCTTAGTGGCATCGGCCATCATAGTGCCTGATTGACACTTTTCAAAACACCTACCAGGTGCGCCTACTTTGTGGGCTTCTCATAAACCTAGGTTTAGCTTTCTTTTGAAAGAGCATTAGACATACATCAGTGGTTAGTGCTTTCTTGATGAGCACTTTGCTCATGTCCTGTACCGTTCAAGAGATTGATTTAAACTGAAGAAAACAGCCAGGTTCTTCCAGCTGTTCTGCCACCGCTGGTGCATTATAGTTTTTACCAACAAGTCATTTCATGTGCCCTTATTTTTTACGGTTTACTTGGTGAAGGGAGAATACACCATTTTGCCTAACCTAGTGACTATCTGCAGGGTCCTTCTGGAATTGTAGGTTACAAGTCTGGTACTGCCCCAGAGATGCTTTTTCAGGAGACAACTGGACTTTCTTGTTTTTCTTTGAAGATGTGTTGCTTCTCATCTAAGAAGCTTCTTCAGCTCTGACTGGATGGTGGGGAATGGATGGGTTTATATTCCTTGCAGGCAGCTGGTCATTTGCATTCTTTTAGGGAGTCATTGAGACCCCTTGGAGGTTTATCTGTGTCCTCACAGGGTCACCTGAGTAGTGCAAATGTTTGTGGAGCCTTCTTGGCTGTAGGATGTTTTCTGCCCTGTGTCCCTTCACTGTTGGAGACAGGCACAGGCTGTTGGGGATGAGCCTGTGTTGTCTGCATCTCAAAGTGAAGCACATATGGTTCCTGTAATCTGCATTTTTTTGGAAATCGGTTCATACTCCATTTGAAGGGTGTTCATCCCAAAGTGCATAGCTAAATATCTATGGAAATTCTCAGTCATCCAGGTCATGTCAACCATGACCTGGATCAGGGGCGGGTTCCTATTTTTTTTACTACCACTCTGTGGGCGTGGCTTATTTTGTGGGCGTGGCTTGCCAGCCATGTGACCGGGTGGGTGTGGCTTCTCAGACTGCTGAAGGGAGGGGAACTGAGATAGGTCCTGCCGCCCATTCCCCCTCCCCTCAGCCGCTCGAGAAGCCTCAAACATGCGAAAATGCCTAGGATCATCACCGCGTGTTCGTGGCTTCTCGGACTGCTGAAGGGAGGGGAACTGAGATAGGTCCTGCCGCCCATTCCCCCTCCCCTCAGCAGCTCGAGAAGCCTCAAGCGTGCAAAAATGCCTAGGATCATCACCGCGCGTTCGTGGCTTTTTGGACTGCTGAAGGGAGGGGAATGGCGATAGCTCCTGCCGCCCGTTCTTTCAGCGTCTCACACGCTCCCTCAGCCATCTTCCCCTGCTTGGACTCACTGTGGGGTAGGAAGGCAGCGCATGCACAGTGCCGGAAGCTCGGCTTCTGGGCATGCGCAGAAGAAAGTTTTTTAAAAAATTAATTTTTTTTTAAATGGCGGTGCCCAGGCACCGGCAACCGACCGCATCGGTACTGTGACGTCACCAGCGGGCGCTACCGGTGCTATAGAGTGGGCCACACCGGTAGGAACCCACCACTGACCTGGATGACTAAGGATCTCAATAGACAAGTCTGGTATTGAATTTGTGGCCACTACAGCACAACAGCAATTGAGGCCAGAGTTCTTATCACCCATCGTCTCCAACTTCACCCTACACTTTTCCTCCATGCTTGAGACCTGTCAGCCAGGCTAATTTTGAACACAGTTTTAGTACTGCTTCAGAAAAGCAGTGAACCCATATTCAGAAGCAACCCAGCTAACAGATCATAAGCGCAGAATACATTTGCTCTTTCTACCATTTGCCCAGGCAACTTTAAAAATGGTAAAAGATGCTGCCCTGCGATCCCGGGACCTGCCCATACTTGCCCCACTACATGCTAGGAAGAATGATCAGTGGTTCTCATGGGCAGAAATGCTTGGTGGGAGATGAAGCAAAGCCACAAAATTCATCTGTCATTTTTCTTAATTTGTCTTCCATAAAATTTTTGGGACTACATGAGACCTCTGCCTCACCACTGTAACAGACTAGCTCATAAATCAAGGCAGCAAATTTTATGTTGGCATCTCTTTTGGCCAGCTCAAGGAATTATGAATAGTATTTTAATGTGACCATCTGGCTATGCCTCATGAGTCTATTATTTTGATACTAAACAGGGATTCATCTGGAAAAGTCCAAGCAAGAGCCACCCAATTTCAGTAAGATGATTTCTTGAGAGACTTCTTGTCCTCTTCTCATTTTTTTATAGCTCTATGTGAGCTCAAGGATTGTTGCTATGATTTATGATAGGACAAGAAATCAACTAATAGAATGACCTCACGTGAACAATTGTCAGCCATGTCCCCCAAAGAAGTGTTTCCCAATTATGACACCATCTACCATCAAGCACAGAGATTTTATTTTACATGCTTTATAAGAGGAGGGACTTCCCTCCTACCGCTACAACCCAGATCTCCTTTGAAAGGCCTCTAAATCCAGAGGAGAATGCATAGGGGGAAAGATGTGCTGTTAAGTTTCCTTCTCATCCACCATCCCCCTTATTCCACCAAAGTTGGACTGATCATAACCAGATTCTCCTAGAATCGCCAAATCATCATCCTCTTTTAACGACCCATAATCCCTTGCCGGGTGGAGTCTGGGCAACTGAATGGAGCTGAATGTTTACTGGCTGGATGCCCTTCCTGTCGCCAATGCAGAGTTTTTTTCAGCAGATATACTCTACTCGCAACAGAGTACATACGCAACCAGACTTGAAATCCTGGGCTTAGAAAGCTTAGAACTATGTCGCCTTCGGCACGACCTAAGCATAGCTCATAAAATTATCTGCTACAACTACTTCAGCTTCAACCACAACAATACACGAGCACACAACAGATACAAACTCAAAGTGAACCGCTCCAAACTTGACTGTAGAAAATACGACTTTAGCAACAGAGTGGTAAATGCCTGGAACTCACTACCTGACTCTGTGGTTTCGTCACCAAAACCCCAAAACTTTACCCTTAGACTGTCCACTGTTGACCTCACCCGATTCCTAAGAGGTCAGTAAGGGGCGTGCATAAGTGCACCAGCATGCCTACAGTCCCTGTCCTAATGTTCCCTCTTATCAGTACCCATCTTATGTATATAAACAATGTTATATCTATGTATATTACCAACACGTACTTGACAAAATAAAATAAATAAATATATTCTCAGTGTGCCCAGAGGGAAAAAAAATCTGCCTCTACCTAGGATTGAACTCACAGCCTCCAGATTGTGAGGTGAGAGCTCCACCTCTAGGCCACTGCACCACTCACTCCAAGAATCTCCAAACGGTATGAGAAAATTGGATGGAGAAGGAATTTCTGCAGGTAGTGTGAAGCTTGAGCCAGTTTAGCATAGTGATTAAGATACCAGGCAAGAGACTGCAGGACTGTGAGTTTTAGTCCTGCCTAAGGGACAAAGACAGATGGGTGACTTTGGACCAGAAACACTCTCTCAGGCCTACGAAGTAGGCAATGGCAAACTACTTCTAAAAATCTTGCCATGAAAACTGCAGGGACCAGTCTGGCTGAGGAATTCTGGGAGTTGAAGTCCACAAGTCTTAAAGTTGCAAAGGTTGGAGACCCCTAGTCTAGACAGTTGCCAGGAGTCATTGCTGACTCAAAGGGCATGTGCATTCTGTGTGTGTATGTGTAAAACAAAACACATACACACTATGAGGCTAAGCTATGTAGGCCCTAAAGGCCAAAGGAGTACTTGGAAACTAACAATGGTGCAGTGCAGGACCTGAAGTACAAGTGTGTATGCTTAGATTGGTAGAATCCTTATGGTATCTTATTCCATTCCCCCCCCCCCATTTTTCCATTTTCCCCATTTTTCATTAACCCCCTCCCCTTTCAATAGGTCTTCACGATCCCGAATTGAGTTGTGAGCCAGATTCCTTTAATAGGAACTGCTAGTCTTTTTCCTGGCAAAGTTCCAGTGCTTTAATAGCTTCAATCCCAATAAAAATTCATCAGGTGAAGCTGTTAATGATATGCCAGGAAAACCTGGTGTATTACACTTATATATTGTGTTCCTCCCATTGATTAGCAATGAGGGTGAGAACTATTATATAATTTGGATATCTGCTTTTAGAACAAAACCTTCTTGAGAGGCTGCTGTAGGAATGGAATTAAAAGGCAATAGAGTCACATAAGCATCACACAGTGTCCATTGCTCTGCAAGATTCTGTATTAATAACCCTAACCTTAGGTGACTTCTGTGCTGAGCAGGAATCTCTTGCATTAACTGAACAAGCAGATAAGTGCAATAGTGAAGTGAAGCTGTTCTACCAAAAAAAGAAGAATTTGAGAGGTTGAAAAACCCACAGAGAAGTAAAACAAGCCATCCTTTTAGTGGTTAGATTTTAAAGATGTTTTAATGGGAAAAAAATAGAAAGGCAAAATACAATAGCCATTGTATTAGTTTAGACAGATCAATCAATAATGGAGATTAAGGAGAAATGGAAGAAGAGAAAAATAAAAAGCTGGATCACTAAGCCAGAAGCAGTTATTACAAATAGCTGTCATACTCATGTCCTGATGTGCAAGGAAGCTGAATTCTAAGTGCCACCTGTGTCAAATGGTTCCTTGCAGCTTCTCTGCCCCGCCTAGAATCTTCTAGATATAGTGGTGTACAATTCCCATCAGCCCAGCCAAAGTGAGGAATGATGGCAGCTGTAATTAAGAGGTTTATCATCCAAACTTTGGCCCATGACAGACCTGCTAGGGAAAGGGTGTGCAATGGTTTTATACATGGGTGTGCAATGGTTTTATACATGGGAAGATGTGTGCAATGGTTTTATACATGATCTCCAAGAGGGCTTCATATGGAGGGGGCACAATTTACTTTGTCAGGGCATAGCATAAGCTGTAGCAGAGACTTAGATCAGCCTTCTTGTCAAGATACTTTATGACATCTCAATAATTTTTCCCAGTGTTGCCAATTAAAAGATTTTGCTGATTGCTTTGGTGTGTGTGTGTGTGTTATTCTTCAATTTTTCTTATTTTATAAGATCACCTGCATTTTTTTAGATATTGATAAATAGTAGTAACCTCAATAGCAAGTCTAGAGTTTTGTCCTGATTGATTATTAAATTTATTTGTTACCCATCCCCTTGTTCGAGAAGACTCTGAGTGGCATACAATGTATAAGTTTGTATATAATTGTAGATATAAAACAGGCTAAAATTTCAAACAATTCAAACAATTTATAATTATTTTTCAGGATGGTATAATGAGTTTGCTTTTATTTGATAAATCATTGATAATCAATTATTTAATCAATGACATTGTAAATTCTGTTTATTTCTTGATATTTTTATATATAGCACTTACCGCTTCACAGTGCTTTACAGCCCTCTCTTAAGCAGTTTACAGAGTCAGCATATTGCCCCCAACAATCTGGGTCCTCATTTTACTGACCTCGGAAGGATGGAAGGCTGAGTCAACCTTGAGCCTGGTGAGATTCGAACTTGCAGGCAGCCAGCAGCCAGCAGAAATAGCTTGCAGTACTGCATTCTAACCACTGTGCCACCACGGCTCTTTTATTATGCCTTTTCTCACCTTCTTTTCCTTATTGTATTTATTCCTTATTTGTTTTAGTCTTTAAATGTTTTAAAATAAAGTAATAAGAACTTTAACAAATAGGGGGAAAAATTTGGAAGCTTCCGTGTTAATCAAGGCTTTGAAATGGAGTAATACTGCTGCTCTGCTTTTTGAAGCATCCATGAGAGAAGGAATACATTGCTTTTTGCAAGCATTTGTTGAAATGAAGTATCCCCCTGAAGCTTTTTAAGAGTCTAATAATAAGATAATTGTGTATATGTATTATGCATCATATCTGATGTTACATTATTATTGCCAATATACTTTGATTCACCAACATTCTTGTGTAATTAGAGCATTAGCTGATTTTAAATGGCAATTTTGTGTGGCCCCTATGAACTAAGATTCTTATGCACATCTGGCAGTTGTAATATGGACCAGTGATTTTCATCTGGTGGTAATTGCAAATGCCTTTGATGAGAATGTAATGGTTTGCATAAAGCAACAATCTGGGAAACAGTGATCTAGAAGGCTCCAGAGCGCAGAAAGCTTGTTTAGTGACTTTTGGAAGAAATGCAAAATAATTAGCAAAAAGATATCAGACAAAGCAGGGTAAAGATACTTTTACAATTCTTACCTCACTCATAATCTATATGTTACAAAAGCTCTCATTCCCACAACCTTTAACTGGGCGAAATGGTGCACCATAGGGCAAAACCTTTTAGACCAGTGGTTCTCAACCTTCGTAATGCCGTGACCAGCGACCCGCCTCTGCGCCCTTACTGCGCCCCACCCCACCGCCGCGCCTGGCGCCGCAAACCCCGCCATTTGGGTTCTTTTATACCCTCTGTGCAAGTGCAAAGTGTTCTGTGCATGCGCAGAGGGTAAAAGAACCCAAATGGCAGCATCCAGGCGAAGTCTCCTGACCCCTGTGAAAGGTTCATTCGACCCCCAAAGGGGTCGCAACCCCCAGGTTGAGAACCGCTGTTTTAGACCAAGGTGCCTCAAATGGGCTAACTGACAGAATGCATCCAAAATCTGGAACCTATGACTCCTCTGAAATTAAAGTTTTGGCAAATTTTATAAAACAGTTTATGACATAATACAAAATGTCATAAAACATTTCCTGTGCTGATGTTTACTGCGCTATCCGGTTCAACACAGACTATTTAATGGCTAGTTTAATGAAAAGTACTAGGAGTGACATGATAGAAGTGTTCCAATATCTCAGGGGCTGCCATAAAGAAGAGGGAATCAAGCTATTCTCCAAAGCACCTGAAGGCAGGACAAGAAGCAATGGATGGAAACTAATCAAGGAGAGAAGCAACTTAGAACTAAGGAGAAATTTCCTGACAGTTAGAACAATTAATCAGTGGAACAACTTGCCTCCAGAAGTTGTGAATTCTCCAACACTGGAAGTTTTTAAGAAGAGATTGGACAACCATTTGTCTGAAATGCTATAGGGTTTCCTGCCTAAGCAGGGGACTAGAAGACCTCCAAAGTCCCTTCCAACTCTATTATTTCATTCCATTCCATTCCATTCCAAGATAGATACATCTCTAAATGTATCCCTGATTTGCCATTAAAGCCAGGACATTAAGAAGCTCTGATATCATTGAAGATATTGAGAACTGAGATTGTTGGGGCCAATATGCTGACTCTGTAAACCATTTAGAGAGTGCTAAAGCACGATATTTCCGAAAGGGTGACCTACAGGGTCAGGGGTTGTCTAGTTTACTTTAAACACAGGGGCCTGGTCCACATAATATGTTAAACAATAAACTATGATTTATAAATCACAGTGACTAGATTCCCCTGCCTATACCAACATGCTTGATGATTTAGCAGATAATTTGGGAATGTCCACATCTAAGACTTTCAGTAGAAAGTCTGCAGGAGTTCTGTTCCAGCACTACAGCCATAGATATATCATTAACACCACTGATAAGACTTTGAGATGAGGGCAAGGAACTTTGCACATGTGCAAAAGGCCTGTCCACAGATAATAGAACTGTGGCTAAGACAGCCTCCTATAGAGGCATTTGAGGAATATAAGCCTTCATCCAGAATATTTATTTGGTCTTAAAATAACTGGTTTCGTTGAATAAACGAGTCCTGGATCTACACAATACATATGACCTAACCCAAATGCTAGTAGCAATTCATTTACTAATCCTCCGTGAATTTGTGTAACCCCTTTTAAAGCTCTCCAAGTTGGTTGCCATCACTACATTTTTGTGTAATAAATTCCTGAGGTCAGCTACATATTGTACAAATTATTTTAGGCTCTAGTACTTTTGTGATAAGTTTTCACACAGAAATAAACAATCTGAAAGTGGACGAGGCCAGTTATAAAATAAAGAACAGGTACAAACTGTTTCTTCCATTCCAAAAAAGTTTCACTTCCAGCCTTTTACTTCGAATGGTCAGAAGAGAGAGGTGTGGAAAATCTGAATATTGAGTTACTATTTGAGTTTACATTTGATACATAGCCTTACCTGAAATTTACTCACAATGACTTCATAGTTTTACTACAATAAGTCTATTTATTTGAGCCGCCATGTCCTGGGAGATATATTCTTGCAGTGCTTGGCTTTGTTAGCCAAGAGAGATTGGAACATTATGGAAGTGGATTGTTGTTACTGTTGTGTGACCACAACATGCTTAACAACTGGTTTGACTTATGTCCGTAACTCTGGGCTCAATTATAGTCCTACGTTGAGGACTACCTGTATATACATTGATCAATTTTTCTTTAATTGCAATTTTTATTATTAATTAATGCAGAATAGACTGTAAAGTATGTAATATATGATCTCCTAGACCCCATTTTAAAAACTGGCACTATACTAGCTACTTTATAGACTTCTGGTTCACTTGATGAAGTTAGGGACATGTTATGTGTTTTTATTAGAAGATCAGTAAGTTCTTTAAGAACAATTTGATAGGTATTATCTAAGGCTCCTTAATTGTTTTTAATCCAACAAAAAGATTTTGAAGTTAATCTTTTGCTATCACTGCTTGGTTCAATTCTGCAGGCTTTCTTCCTGGAAAAAAAAGTAACAGGCACAGATACACGTTCTACAACTTCTACAAAAAAAGAGAGAACTATCATAAAAAAAGCTATCGTTTAGCTTTTTTTCCTCATTTTTTATTACTTTAATATGAACTAGGCATTTGATAGTATTCAAAAATATTTTGGTAATAAAGAAATGTATTCTAACTTGCTACATTGTGTTAAGAAAAGAATGGAAACCCAAATGAATACAATAGCAGCAATTAAAAAAAGCCTTTGATAGAATATCTTTGATCAGAGGTCTTCAAACTTGGCAACTTTAAGACTTGTGGACTTCAACTCCCAGAATTCTGCAGCCAGCTATGCTGGGAGTTGAAGTCCACAAGTCTTAAAGTTGTCAAGTTTGGAGACCCCTGATCTAAACAATATTCAGTCTACGCAGACTTGAAAGACTGCTAGAGCACAAAGTTTCTCAACCTTGAGGATGTTGTGGACTTAAGGCACCAGGCTAGAAGCTGGAAGACTGTGACTTCTAGTGCTGCCTTAGGCGTGAAAGCTGGCTGGGCACGACTTTGGGCCAGTCACTCTCTCCCAGTCCAACCCACCTCACAGGGTTGTTGTTGGGAAAGTAGGAAAAGGTTGCCAAGATTTAAGAAACACTTGCTTAGAAACTTCATGGACATGATAGTGTTTTTTTCTTGACAACAATATGCAAGTGGTTTATTATTGTTTTCTTCCAAGATCTGTCCCCCCCCCCCCCCATTTCCCAGCACAGTTCCGGTTCTTTGCTGGACTTTTTCCATCCAAATACTAACCAGGTGTGACTGTTCAGCTCTAATCTCAGACTGGTTCAGGCTGCTGCTTGCTACATCTAAAAACAAGCAAGCTTGTTTTAATTGGAGCAGCTTGTAGGTTTTTTTATAAATAACAATCTAGGAAAAAAACCCTCTATTCTCTGTTTATAGAGGAATAAAACATGCAGCCTTTGTAAAGAAGACAAATGACATTCTTGGAATGAAATGCTAATGAAATTTTGTTTGGTTATTTTTTTGACATCCAAGCTAAATAGGGTATCAGCCCAAATGAGTTTTATAGCCTAAATGCAGTGCTAATTATCCAACATACTTAAAAATGAGTCTCATTTTTAAGAAGCCTTATTTGAAAACATTTGAAATAAGACACTTCACAGAATTGTTTTATTGGTACTTTTTATACCGCGTCTTGTGACTGAATTGATCAATTAATATAGATTTGGAAATATAAATTTGATAGATAATAAATAAACTTCCAAGAGAGGCTCCAGGAGACAAATCCATCGATAATATTATAGCGTAAATTATGCCCTCTCTATAACACTGGCACATTTGTGTTACCTTTGCTCTCCGCATAACAAACTGTGAATGGCTTTAGCGATATTTGTCACTCTCTCATTATAGGGATATTGCAAAACTGTGAGATTTAATAAAATTGTGAAAATGGATTAGGAACTCTGCAACACAAACATTGGTAAAAAGCTATTTAAGATACCGTCCTATGGTCTGAAATGTCCCCAATGAGAATACATTGTGTGTTTAATTGATTAAAAAATGTACAGTTGTAGATCAAAATAGCAATAGCATAGCAGTAGCATTTAGGCTTGTATACCACCCCATCATGCTTTACATCACTCTCTGTGTGGTTTACAATGTCAGCATATTGCCCCCAACAATATGAGTCCTCATTTTACCAACCTCAGAAGGATGGAAAGCCGAGTCAACCTTGAGCACCGTCAGGATTGAACTCCAGGCTGTGGACAGAGTTTGCCTGCAATACTGCATTCTAACCTCGGCACCACCAGGGCTCCAAAAGAATATATTGTGCTTTGCCTTTCATGAAAGAGAGGGAGGGTTTCCTTTGGAAAAAGATCTGCTTAGTCTTCTTATACAGGTCCTTCCTATATAGAAAACTGTCTTCTATAATTGGCCAACCAGTGGTGGCCCATGGGTGGTGACAAAAATTGTAGAAACAAGGATGAGAAACGATGGAACAAAATCAATGGCAGGAGAAATATTAAAAAGGGGGTGGCGCAGCGGTTAGAGTGGGGTACTGCAGGCCACTTTAGCTGACTATGATCCGCAGGTCAGCGGTTCAAATCTCACCGGCTCAAGGTTGACTCAGCCTTCCATCCTTCCGAGGTAGGTAAAATGAGGACCCAGATTGTTGGGGGCAATATAAATATACATTGCTTACTGGTGTAAACCGCTTAGAGAGTGCTTGCACTATGAGGCGGTATATAAATGTCACTAATAAATGTCACTAATAAATGGGGAAAAGGGAAAGGGAAATATCCATTCATTTCTTGTTTGATTAATAGGAACACAGGAGTAATTAGAAAGTGTTGGTTCTTCCAACACTGAACTTTCCCCAATATTCAAACTTTGCATCTGACCTTCCTGGTAAGTGCAGGGAAAGGGACTAGATTGAAAGTCCCAATCTTTGTCTCTGTCCAATCAAAATGGCTCTGGAGGATGATCCAAGGAAGGGAGGGAACATGTTTGCACCTGCCTAAAATGGCCAACAGATGCTAAGTGGGCAAAATACTGAAACCTCACAAATGTAATTGACCTTCTGTTGTGACATAAATTTACCATTTTTCCTTTGCTGCTTCATATACTTTCTCCATATACTGGAAGTGGCCTCCCAGAGCAGCTGCATTTTACCACCTGTCTTATTTTCTTCCCACAGCCCATCTTTTCTGTTAATGTAATGCCTCCCTGCGATACATGGGAGAAATTCATCAGTACTTTAGTGGATAATGAACTGGGTGGCAGAGATGAACTAAGTAAAACTGGACATTCTTCTTAACTTACTGACAGCCCGTAATGCTTTAGTACCTTGTCTAAGGCAGGATAAAACAGTTGCAACCAAGCCAGCCACTAGATGAGGAATTCAGCCCATCTAAAAACTTAACAGTAAACCTACAGTTCAGCAGAAGCATCACAGCTCATAGTTCAAAAGCAGTATTTTGAGCCCCCCCCCCCCAGATCTGAGAATATAATGAGTCCAGGAATAATCAGAAATATAGTGAAGTAGTTCTTACATTGGCTGCTAGGAAAGGAGAACTTGTGAAACCAAGATTCCTGGTATCTTACCATGGCTTCAACTAGAACTAATCCTTCCTATGAATAAAATCCTACTCTTGAGCAAGTTTTTACTTAGAAGTAAGCTTATTTCTCACTCTAATACAGTGTTTTTCAACCTCAGTCACTTTAAGACGTTTGGAATTCAACTCCCAGAATTTTCCAATATTCTTGGGGTGGGGGTGGGGAGTTGAACTCCACACTTCTTGAAGTGGCTGAGACTAAAAGACATTGTTCTAGCAGTACCTTTTTGGGTCTGAATGCTCTACTCCCCCCCAGGTTCAATCTCTTTCTCCAAATTTAGCAAGAGGTTTCAGGCCATAAAATGGTCTTTGAATGCTGTTCACAGAGTGTTCAGGATTCATCAGTGACTGTCAGCTTCTGGAAAATGTAATATATCTCCTGATGATTGACAATACACAGAAATTGTTCAGAAACAAGCTTTACAGAAATGTCTGGCTCACCCGGACGCTCACTGTTGTTTACAAAGCAAAATAAAATTAGGGCACTTCATCTTAAAACTAGCCTGGTGAATTAGAGAGATAGCGTGTGTGTGTGTGTGTGTGTGTGTGTGTGTGTGTGTGTGTGTGTGTGTGTGTGTGTGTGTGTGTGTGTGTGTGTGTGTTTGCATATGCATGTCTCATTTATTCCAAAGGACAGCTGAACTTATTTATTTATTTATTTAATGGATTTATTTATTTAATGGATTTTTATGCCGCCCAATCCCTAGGGACTTCTCAAGAATATGCTCCCATGGAATAGCAGAAGGATGATGGGTGCTGTAGTCCATTACATTTAGAAGGCATCACATCAAAGGAGGCTGCCCTCTATAAAGCACCATAAAAGAAGAGCTAGGCCAGATTTCTTCAAGCTCCTTTCCCAGTGCTTGCTTCTGATAAATATAGAGAGGCAATTCTGGGTCAGGAAACTTCTCTGCTTGGCTTCCCTCAGTTCCAACATTCAGAGGTTAACCTCTTCCAGGCTGAACAAATCCACATTTTCCAGCAAGCTCATTCCTTACTAAAGTCAGAGAGTAATTTGCCAGGCGGCAGGTCCTATTTTTAGCCTTCAAATATTCCCGCTGCCTCCCAAGTAGTTATTTGACTAGGGTGAAGAAAGACTCCCAAGTGGATGGGCTCCTCCGTGCTCGACCAAGCAGGTCAGGTGGCTTCCCCAACATCGCCACGCCACCTAACCCAAGGCGGAGTCTCCTAGGCAATTTCCAAAAGGCTAATTTAAGGTCTCCCGGAGGTCCCTTGGCAAACCCAAAGGACTCGGGCTGGCTGGTACGTTTCGCCACGTTTGCGCCCGCTCTTCCCCCGCCCTCGTCTCTCGCGTTTTCTCTTCCCGAGTTCAAGCCACCAAGCTCGAGCGCTCCTTGACCGCCGGCTTGTCCTTCCCTCTGCGGCCGAAAGGCCGCCCCTGGCCGGGCTCCTATAATAGCGAGGGGCTTGCCTGTGGCTTCCAGCCTCGCGATTTGCTTCAAAGTCCTCGTTTGAGTCCGAAACGCCTTTCCCTCCCCCGCCGCCTTCCTCCTCCTCCTCCTCCTCCTTGCGCGCGGCGTCGCGAAGGATAAATATGCAGGGCTTGTAATTCGCTTGCAGTTCTCGCTCCCGGCTGGCAGGGGTGACGCGGAGCTTGGAGAGGCTGGCAGATTGGGCTTTTTGTTGATTTGGTCCCTTCCCTTCGCTGCAGTTGTGCCCAAGGCGAGCTGTGCCCACCTTCTCGTCCACAAGCCGAGCGGGCGCTGAGCTTCCCCGGCTGGTTTGCTGAGATGCTGGGAAACCTCTGAAACTGGGGTGGTGTGAGAGGGAAGGGAAAAGCCCAGCCGATCCTTTGGGCTGCAAGTCGTCACTTCCCTCTCTTGCCTTCCTCCCCACCACCACCACCACCCCACGCTCTGCTTCTTCATCCTCCTCCTCCTCCTCTTCTTCCCCCGGCTCCCTGCTCGCACGCCCCCTCCCTTCCCAATTCCTCTGTACACGGCCGAAAGCTAAGCAGTCCCCTATGTTCTCCCCCTGACTCGTAGCGGCCGAAGGCAAGGCAACTTCGACTGACATGTCAAGGAGATCCCCCCGCCTGCCCACCCCGCAGATTCTGGCAACAATCTACCACGGGATGCAATGAGACCGCGCTAAAAACCGGGAAGGATCTGTAGCGGGGGAGTTTAGGAAGCGCCCTCCCCCGCCCCCGCCCCCGCCGAAAGGTAAGTGTCGGGGGGGGGGTTTCGATCCCATTTTAATAGCACGATCTCCGCAACGGAAGCCGGCGGTTTGCAGCCGAGCGAAGTGTACTTGGTATTTATTGCCTGTTTCAGGCTGGCGGCTTGGAGGAAGAGATGGGATGGTTTTGCAAAACCAGTCGTCGGGAACCTGCCAGGTATTAACCCTGCAAATGGAAACACGAGGCGTTATTTATTTAGTTAGTTATTTATTCTTTTCTCGCCTGCCTGGGTTGGAGCGGAGCCTTTGCTCGTGCAATTCTATGCGTGCGTGCGTGCGCGTGTGGAACCTGCATAAGGAGATAAGCCTGCTGCTGCCGCCGCCGTTGCAGCCTCTTTTTCTAGCTCCGCACTCAGACCAACAGAAAATCGCTGGGGGAAATTGCAGGGAAGGAGGCGATCTTGCTGGCTTTGCGCGCTCCATCCGAGGTGTAGTTTGAAGCTTTGCACCCCTGGCTTGGGCGGCCGCTCAAAAACTCCTCTCCCAGGCAGTGATTATAGCCGGGATCAGGCTTTGGCAGTGGGAGGAGCGGTTTAATATCAATCAAGTAATAAGCCAGGGTGACTACTAAGATGCACCAGGCGCAGGAGAGGGTTCTTCCTTGAACCCAAACCCGGGATTCCAATTTCTGCCGAACTTGCTGATAGACGCCGCAAGAAACGGGGGGGGAGGGGAGTGAGAGAGAGAAACAGAAAGGGCTCCAGAAGTGGCTTCTCGGGGCCGGAGACGAAGAACAAGGGAGGGCCTCGAGAGCAATCGGTTTCTTTTCTTTTCTTTTCTTTCTTTCTATTCTTTTTTTACTTTCCCCAAAACCGGATTTCTAGATTCAGAGGCAGCCTGCTTAGTTTATTCTCGCGCCGGTGGCAAAGAAAAACTGCCGTTCGGTACAAAGTGGCAAAATGTTATAAGGATCAGAATAATCCCGCCGGGGCCATCTCCCCCCCCCCTTCCCCGTTTAAACAGTAAAGGAGGGATTATTGGGGCGGAGAAGGGTTAGAATTGGAAAAGGAAGATCCGACTGCTGGTTGGATCCCGGATCCGAGGTTTCAAACCGAAACCGGCGAAGGATTCCCCCCCCCCCACACAAACAAACACACACCTTTTAGGGGGTAGTGCCTGCGCAAGCCAGCCGCTTTCTCTCAACGAGTGCGATTAATCTTTGGCAGCTGTTGCGCGCCATCCGTGGCGTTTACCTCGTTTTGCAAATATAGCTCTTGCGCCATCCTCGTCCCTAAATAGAACGAGAAGAGGGGACTTTTAATAGGGAGCAAGGGGGGGGGGTGGGAGGCCATGCTTGCAATGGGTCCTTAGCTCTGTCCGGGGCTGAGTATTCGGGCCTATCAAAGCCCCTCGTCTTTCCTTCAAGGCGGGGAAATAATGCCTGAGGAGAAACAGACGGGCCTTAACTTTATGTAGCAGTTTGTTGAGAGGTAGCCCTCTCCCTTTGGGGCAGCCAAAATAAAGGCTAACAACAGTGATGGTTGCATAAGCTTTGTAGACTTTTTTTAGACTTTCTTCCAGTTCAACATAAGGGACACTTAGACAATTGATGCTTTTTCCTGTGAAGAAAGAGTTAGAAATATGGGCAGAGTGAAAATTATTGTAAATTGGAAGAAGTATCATTGGTATGTTTTAACTTATTTGTTATGGTTTCCTCTCCATTTTCCTAGGTAGATATTGTAAGCAGAAGTTAGCCCAACAAAACCTTTTTCGTTTTTTAACCAAAAAGAACCCAAGAAGAGCTTATCTTATTTTGTCTAGTATAATAACTCTACTGCTTCTTTCAACAGTGGGTAGGTAGGTGGTTTTCAGGTTTGTGAACTCCATGTCTCTTCCCTGAAATCCCAAGATCCATCAACCAGTATTTGATGCAAAAGGCATGTGTTCAAGAATTAAGAAATGTTTTGCATCCTTTTCCTGCTAGAGAAGCAAAATTTCTTCATATGAATTGTACAGTGGGGAGGAGAATTATTCTTGCTGCATTAAATCTATGGGAGTAAGAAGTCTACCAGACAAGTAACCGTCTTTCCAGATGTGCCCTCTGCTCAACCTTGATCCAAATAACATAGTAGTCCCTGAAAAATGATGGACAATGAATAGTTGATGGTAGAATCTTGTAAGATCTCAGACTGTCCAACTGCTGCTTCTTTAATTCTAGTTGCTGGGGTTCCTCCCCCCCCCCCGTTTTTTTCCTCTGGATGTTTTTAGATCTTGTGGTTCTGTGGTGAGGTCACTGCAAAATACTAGCATGGTGCTTTTGCAGGCTGCTTTTAGTGCACATGTGTTGAGCTTCCATACATTTATATTTAACCCTTATTTTGGAAAAGCAGGTAATATTGAACAGTTTCCTCAGCAGATGCACAACTGAATGCATGTATGGTGGCTCCAAAGTGGAGGTTTCTCAGTTGGAAAGATCAGTTGTCAGGGCAAATTACCATTCTTCCTGTCTAAAATAAGATTGCCTCTTAGAGTGTTATAGGACTGGGAACGCGACAATACTTTCTAATGTATTTCATCTTCATAATTAGTCTGCAATGAAAAGACATTTGTATTTCATTCAGAGATAGGGAACCAGCCCAGCTAAAGACTGAGCTGTATAAGACATAAATCCACCGATTCCTCTTAGCTTGACCTTCTCATCTATCATGGAAAACAGGTGAAGGAGGAATCTGTGGGTTTGTGACCTATTATATGGCTCAATATTTGTCTGGCAGAAACCAGTCTTAGGCTACCTATTACTAATTCACCATCAACCTTTGGATAGACTGAGATTGGAGGGAGTTCTGTGTAAATAATGAAAGATTATTGTGCCTGATTATTCTCTTCCTAACCCAAACCTTTCACTCATGGATGTCTGTGCTCAGACTATCCAATGGCCCAAAATAGTTTCTTTCCTTCTACTTTGGCTGATAGAGGTTTTCTTTTACATATTGCATTATAATTTCAGTGTAGTTACCTGGGTGTGGTATCTTGTTAGTAATTATCCTGAATTAGTGGACTATCTGTTCCATGGGGATGTCTTTTCTGCAAATAGAAGTTGTTTGCAGTAAGAAGGCATATTTAGTGGATGTTGTGATTATAGGGAAAGGGAAAACCCAAATTAAAGAGAAGGATATGCAGCTACTAGTGGGATCTTTGATTTTTAACCATCAATATTTGTTTATCTAATCCAGACATGCCACTCCGGTTTCTAAAATCTGCCTTTCTTAATTTAGCAGCCCTCAGATTGTTAGTTAGACTACAGATTCTATAAATCCATCTCGCATAGCCTGTGAAGAAAGCTGCTTTTGATTAGCAGGTTTAATATCTATCATTATCCTATGTATCAGGGAAGTAAAATACAAATGGTATTTGCAAAATAAGAAAAATTTGCAGAGAAAGAAAAAAATGTTGAGACTCTAGAAAGAGTGCACAGAAGAGCAACAAAGATGATTAGGGGAGTGGAGGCTAAAATATATGAAGAACATATTGCAGGAATTGGGTATTTCTAGTCTGGTGAAAAGAAGGATTAGGGGTGACATGATAGCAGTGTTCTAATATTTGAGGGACTGCCACAAAGAAGAGGGGTTCAACCTACTTTCCAAAGCGCCAGATGGCAGAACAAGAAGCAATGGATGGAAACTAATGAGGGAGAGAAGCAACCTAGAACTAAGGAGAAATTTCCCGACAGAACAATTAACCAGTAGAATGGGTTGTCTTCAGAAGGTGTGGGTGCTCCATCACTGGAGGTTTTAAGAAGAGATTGGATAGCCACTTGTCCAGAATGTTATAGGGCCGTGATGGCGCGCATCAACATATGGCACGCATGCCACAAGTGGCACCTGGAGCCATATTAATGGGCACGTGAGCTCAGGTCCAGTGCATGTGTGCGCGCCGGCCAGCTGATTTTTGGGCCTTCTGGGCCCACTGGGAGTTGGGAAATGGGCCATTTCTGGCCTCTGGAGGGCCTCCGGGGGAGGAAGGCCATTTTCGCCCTCCCCAGGCTCCTAGAAAGGGTCTGGAGCTTGAGGAGAGCAAAAAAATGGGCCTTCTGGTTCAACCAGAACTTGGCAAATGGGCCATTTTCTGCCTCCGGAGAGCCTCCGGGGGGTGGGGGTAGGGAAGGCTGTTTTCGCCCTCCCCAGGCTCCTAGAAAGGCTCTGAAGCCTGGGGAGAGCGAAAAACGGGTGTGCCATTGCATGCCGGGAGGGTCACACGCGCATACGTGGGGAGGCACATGGAATTATGGGTGTGGCCACGCACACCCACCCATGCCCCCCCTTTTGGCACGGGAACAAAAAAGGTTCGCCATCACTGTTATAGGGTCTCCTTGCTTGTTCAGGGGGTTGGACTAGAAAATCGCCAAGGTCCCTTCCGATTCTGTCATTCTATTTTGTTTTGTTCTGTTCTATTCAAATGTTCTGGATTGGACTGTTTGAGTCCGCCCCTTTTTATGGCAGATCTTCTTGAACATGCTTAGCATCAGCATCACACTCATGGAGAGCTGGGATTTTAGTTTCCTTCTAAGTATTCTGGGAAATGTAAAGATCTGCAGATCTGTAAATTTTAAAGATTTGCAGATCTGGCTATTTGCTAACAGTGCTTGGAACCTGCTAGAATCTTATTGGTCGTAGGGCAGTGTTTCTCATTGTTGGCAAGTTTAAGAGGGGTTTAAGAGGCGTGGGCTTCAACTCCCAGCATTCCACTATTCTTAAATTTGCCAAGGCCAAGTATCACTGTTGTAGGGTGACTGATACTGAACCTGGGTAATTGAAATTTGAAGCAGTTGATATCTCTGTAAAATTATTTAATGGAATTCTAGAATGACTAGAGATCCTGGGTTTAATTGCTTTTTTATTGGTAAAAATATGAATTTCATTTATACACTTTCCATTTTTAAAGATTGAAGGGCAAATGGAATCGGTTTGAAACTGAAGAACCTAGAAAACAGGCATGGCTTATCCTATATTTTGGATGCTGAATTAATTCCTGATCTAGAGACATATGAAGAAATTGAAGCTATGCAATTTCTTCATTTTTGGGGAGAGCAAGAAAGCTGTTAATCTACCATAGTGAATAAATGACATCATGGTCAAGTCACAGAAAGGGGAAGAGTGCCAGAGATGCATTACAGGCATTTATCTGAGTCACAAAAGAACCAAGTAAGCTGTGTTCATAATAAGAAAATGCAAGCTACACATCCGTGCTCCACATTGAGCCTTATTTGTATGTGACAGATAGTCTCCTGATATTCAGAATCCTGATAATAATACAAACTTAGAAAACTTTTAGTCAAGCCAACCTTTTCGCCTCTTGCATGTTGCTTTTTGTAACTCTGGAGTGATGAAGACATCTGAGGATCCTTGACTAACAATAGCATTGTAATCTCTTGAATGGGACCACTGAAGTTTTTGGATTTTGAAACATTTGTTGATTCAAGTCCTGGTGAAAGTGCAATTCCATAACACTCTTATGTTTGGTGTCTTCTGTACCTTCAGAGTGATAGATTTTGCATGTTGCAAAAGTATGCAGGAGATGGGCTACTGAAAATGTGAGGAAAAGTTGACTCTAAAAAAGGAAACCTCTTAGCTCTAACTCAGTTGTAGAAATTTATTAGATCAGGGGTCGTCAAACTTGGCAACTTTAAGACTTGTGGACTTCAACTCCCAGAATTCTGGCAGTTGAAGTCCACAAGTCTTAAAGTTGCCAAGTTTGAAGACCTCTGTATTAGATTGATATGACCCCCCCATAAGATTCATGTATTTGAGATAGGTGGCCATATCAGTCTAATAAATAAATTAACTCTCTAAAATGATGATCTAATTTATAGTTATTGTACAAAGTCATACGTAAAATGCTTTTTATTCATAAATAATCATATGCTACTGTATTATAATAGCTTATATTTTTTATTCCTGAAATCAGTTTTCTTGTAAAGGTCTATATGAATTACTCCTCGCTTATTTTATTGCATGATCAAGTTACTTAATTCATTTTACATCTACCAAAAAGTCAGATTAGGTGGGCTTGTTTCAAGGCTTATGACATTCTCCTTGTGGGTATGGATCTGCTAAAAACGTAGTTATTTATGAGTTTAATTTGATATCTTGCCACACACATTGGTTATTTCTGGATCCCTTGTGTAATTCTGTTTTCAGGGACAGAAAAATGAGTCAACAACTTCTGATTACGGTAGAAATTGAACTAAAGTTTAGTAATTTAATACTGAAGTTTATAAAACTCTACTGCCAACCTACTGTAAGGTTCGGCGATGCGCTTAAGCCAACAAAGAGCAAAAGAAGAACTTAAGCGGAGGCTTGAGAAAGAATCAGTGTTTAATTTGATCAAAGCAAAGAGCTGAGTAAACCGTTCCAAACATATACAAAAGAGACATGTAAGGAAGGCCACACTTTAGAGAAGGTATGGCGTCCTTTTTATACTTTTAGAAACATAGCAATAGCAATAGCACTTTACTTATATACCGCTTCATGGTGCTTTACAGCCCTCTCTAAGCGGTTTACAGAGTTCAGCATATTGCCCCCAACAATCTGGGTCCTCATTTTACCGACCTCGGAAGGATGGAAGGCTGAGTCAACCTTGAGCCTAGTGAGATTTGAACAGCTGAACTGCTGAACTAGCAGTCAGCCTGCAGTCGCAGCATTTAACCACTGCACCACTTCAGCTCTTAAATATTTTATAGCACTTACTTATATACCGCTTCATAGTGCTTTACAGCCCTCTCTAAGCGGTTTACAGAGTTCAGCATATTGCCCCCAACAATCTGGGTCCTCATTTTACCCACCTCGAAAGGATGGAAGGCTGAGTCAACCTTGAGCCTGGTGAGATTTGAACAGCTGAACTGCTGAACTAGCAGTTCAGATTGCAGTGCTGCTTTTAACCACTGTGCCACCACAGGCTCTTGGTCCCCAATTCCGGCCTCCTGATTTCGGTTTTCACATTCCTCATAGTCCTGCAAAAGATAGATGCCTCCCCATCAATCTTATCTCATCCTTGGGTATTTCTTTGTTCTCATCTCCCCATTTGCTACTAGGCCCCCTGGTGCTACAGGGAACGGAACTGGACGCCTAACAAGACAGATGATGTATGCAGCTTCAACCCAGGATAGGTGCCAGGCTCAGGATGGTACAGGGAAAACAAGAATAAGATTGTTTGACAGATACCAAATGCTTTACAGAGGCCTAATGCAGCATATATATGTTACAGGAAACAAATGTTTAGCTGAAGCAAATGTTTACAGAACAGAATAACAAGCTTCTACTAATTCTCTTATTCCAGTATATTATATTCTACAATTATTTATTATGTCCCTATCATTATCTCCCTTCACTACCATTGTACATCATTCTACTGGAGATTGCAATTTCTTTGCTGCTGTCCCCTGGCAGAAATGCACACTTAATTAGGGATTCTTCAAAATCTGAGATATGCCAATGATTTATCTAGGCTTATTAAGTTCAGACCCTTTTAGAGACAGTAACAAGAATGAAAGTGTTATTTTTTTGATAACGTAATAGTTTTTCTATATTCTAACTTCAGGTAAAGACAGCTATTGCTTTGAGATTGTTTACACAAATGAAGGAGAAAAGGTACAACAAGAAGTATTCTGACGGATTTGAATACTAAACTAGATACATTTTCAGTGTCTCCATTAGCCAGGATTAAATTTACCTGTATATTAAAAACTGATGCTTACTTAAATTTATCTCCATAAACAATTACTTCTTTCTTGCTTTCTAGAGAGTTCCCATAGACTTAAATTATACTTATGATATTATATTTTGAGTTTACTCAGCATAAGGGGGGAGGGGGTTCTCTGGGGGGGTGGAGAGCCGTAATATACCGGTCATAATGGGGATAATGTTGTACGCCGCCCTGAGTCCTGAGGGAGTAGGGCGGCATATAAAACCTGCCAAATAAATAAATAAATAAATAATTTTTAAAAAATAATATAAAAGTTAATATCTAGCATTTATTTATACTTCCTATTGAAACCTTTCGGAGAAGAAAGAAATTGGAGGGTTCCAATACAGCTTTTATCTGCCTGAAGCTCAGTTGATTGATACTATCAGATATAGATAGAATTGGAGAATTGTGAGAATTGGAGAGTGACATCACTCAGAAAATATTTGTGTCATTCTGACATCATTGTGGCTTGTGCTGGACACCTGTGTTTTCAGTTTATAATTCTGACAATCTTAACCAGGGGTGAAATTCAGCAGGTTCTGACAGTTTCTGGAGAACCGGTGATGGAAATTTTGAGTAGTTTGGAGAACCGGAAAACACCACCTCTGGCTGGCCCCAGATTGGGGTGGGAATGGAGATTTTGCAATATCCTTCTCCCAGGAGTGGGAAGGGAGTGGAGATTTTGCAGTATCCTTCCATGCCCACCAAGCCACGCCCACAGAACCGGCAGGGAAAAAATTTGAATTTCACCCATCACAATGATGACTAAGAGTACCTGAGAATACATGGATGGCCAAGAAAACAAACCAATTTATGATCAAATAAAGCATCCCGTAGATCTCACTCAAGGCAAAAAAAACCCAGGGTGAAATTGCCCTATTTCAGATAAATTATGTGAAGGCCTATCTCTCTGGAGAAAGTTGTCATTCTGGAAAGGAGGAAGGAGAGAGAAGAATAGGATGACTGGCAGGAAGGTGGATGGACTCAGTTACAGTGTTTGTGGGTGCACCATTGGAAGATCTGAAATACGGGGTTAGAGACAGATGGTCATCACCAGATAGTCACTAGGTGATCATCAGGATTGACTGATGGCCCATAATCAAAATCAATGAATGATGACTAAGTATAATACTCCAAGAACATCTGAGAATTCTTAGATTTTCTATCAAATGTATGATCTGTTAACAAAATGATATAATTGTAATGGAAGCAGTATATATTTGTATTTTTATAATAAAATATAGTTAGAATATTTAATCGGGGAGACAGTTTTTCAGCAAGTAGAATATCTGCCCTCACTAAATGTATTTAATTTAAGCACATAAACTTACATAGGATATCGCCTGAACATACACACTGTGTAGTTGAACAAATTTGTTTATTAGTATGTTGTGTGAACTTCGCCATGGAGGTTTATAAACTGTACCTTACACCTTGATTTGTTATATGAATTCAATCAGTAGTGGTTTGTTCAGAAAACAATGGCTTAGTATAATCTGCATGAATTCGGTCATAATCACTGTTCTCAGCATGGCTAATCGCCATTATGTGTACAGTTGCATTGTTACAATATGATCTTACTTATAACTAACTATTCAGGAGAAAATGCTGAATTGGTTTCCTATTCCTCTAAGACTACCTGGAACTACCTGAGTATGCAATGGAGGTCCACCCTACACATCACATGATCTGTGAACCACAGGCTATCAGTAAGGCATGGTGGAGCACTTCCATAAGTTGCTGTAGGTAAACAGAATGGGAATTTAAGCAGTGGCAGGCCAGAGAGGCCAACATTGATGGCTTGGAATAGCAATAGCAATAGCACTTAGACTTACATACCGCTTCATAGTGCTTTACAGCCCTCTCTAAGTGGTTTACAGAGTTCAGCAGATTGCCCCCAACAATCTGGGTCCTCATTTTACCCACCTCGGAAGGATGGAAGGCTGAGTCAACCTTGAGCCGGTGAGATTTGAACAGCTGAACTGCTGAACTAGCAGTAGCCTGCAGTGCTGCATTTAACCACTGCACCAACTCGGCTCTTAAGTTGTACAAACCTGATGAAGGACATTTCAGGATCCTTGAATATGGTTATGCAGGTTTGTTTAGAAAATGGATAAAATAAAAGCTGCTTATTTAGATGTTTATGATACTATATTGTTGCCTTAGGAGTTTTTAATAAGTCAGTTCGTTAAATTGGAATTAGATGTTTAGGCTCATCCTTCAGATTATGTTTAAATCCCAAGTGTCTTATTTGGAGTGAATCTGAACAAAATAAATAGCACTTAGTTCAAAAGCAAATTGTTTCAGGACCTTTTCTCAACACTGTTTTTATTTTCAAGTCCTTCCAAAGCAATTTGAAATCAACCTGCAATTTTCCTCCTGCTGGTTTGAAAACATAAGGAACATGCTGAGAACCCCGTGAGTCACTTAGTTCTTCTTCCTGTTGACCAACAGGAGGTCCAGAACCCCGACATTCAATCAGTGTTCTTCCACCTGAGCTGCCATAGGTCTTGGAGGAAGAAAAATGTCTTTCCCCCCATTCCACACCAAAAAGGAAATAAAATAAATAGCTACCACATGTTGCTATGAAGGGAAGCTTTGTAAGACAGGATAATTTGTAAATCCAAGCCATCTTGTGTCACCATTGCATTGCACTGCACATAACATTATCTAAAAGTACAGTGATACTCTGTCTATAGTACTGCAATCTAGTGCTTTCCACATTTTGCTAACCATGCTTGCAGGATGATGATCACTTGGAAGCTAAAACTGCTTCAGAATATGGCAGTATAAGTAGTGATGGGCAAGCTCTGTGGTGCTCACATAACACCACTGCTGTGTGAACTGTACTGGCCAGTTGGCTTCTGGGTGCCATTCAAAATGTAGAGGAGTGCAGAGACACATTGGAAAGGGAATATAAGCATTGTTAAATAAATATTAACTTAGCCCTAGAAATGAAGAGAAGGTGAAACTCAAGATAACTCCATCTTGGTTTTGTTTGGAATAAGAAGGGGAAGAAGCATTCAAGCTTCTGTTATTATACCCTATAACAGGGGTGTTAAACTTGTGGCCCGTGGGCCCAGTGCGTGACCAGGGAAAAAAGTCACAATACATCCCATGACGATAATGTGATGACACAAGTTTGACACCCCTGTGGTATAATGTAGATTTCCAGTAGTCCTTGCATTTTCTGTCCCTTACTTCGAAAGGCCAACAAGTCACCTAGCTGTCTGAAGGACCATTTATGTCTCATGTTGTCTATCCTTTTTGTTCTGATAGGATTGGTTGCTTCAAGTTCCTTCAATTAAGTAATCCCATCTAGGGAAATATATTCTGCCATGACACCTGCCTTTTGGAACAATATCCCCTTAGAGATCCACAAGGGTTCCAACTTGTCTGTCTTTGGATTGGAAGGATGGGCTCCAGGAGTTGTGAGGATTATGGACAGGGTTTTGCTCCCTGAATGGACACTGTTTTTATTGCTATATTCATTTTGTACTGTATGGTGGTTTTAACTTGTAAAGCTGCCCAGGTCCATCTAGAATGGTACTCTTATTATTCACTAAAAAAGGCACAAACAATATAGGAATTTCATTTTAAAATGCAGATGACTTTGAATGAAGGAATTAGCTGTTTGAAGGTCCTTGAAGACTGCAGTGATGAAATTGACAAATTTTGTTTTTGTTTTCTCTTTCTTTTTGATAGGGCCCGCAGGGGTGGGATTCAGCCAGTTCAGACCGGTTCAAGCGAACTGGTTGTTAAGATTTTGCACAGTTCAGAGAACTGGCAAATCCCACCACTGGCTGGTCCCGCCCTGCCTGCCCCACCCCGTCACTCCTCATCTTGCCTGCTCACCCGGCATTGCTGCTGCTGCTCTCTGTCTAGCTCCCTCGCTTGCCTCGACCACACGATCTCTGCGGGCCAGCCAGCTTGCCTGGCTTCTGCCGCAGTTGCATCCCACGTGATGCTCTCCCCGCGGCCCAACTGAGCGACCCTGATCTGCCTGGGTGAGCCTGCGAGCAGGACCTGAGTCCTGGCCTAGCTGCCTCACACATGGCCCAGCCAGCTTGCCTGCCTTCCACCGCAGCCTACTATGCAGCGGCCATGGCCCAGCTCTCTGCCTCAACTGCCTTCCTTTACTAATCTCTGCTCCTCCTCACTCGCCTAGACTAGACTCGCCCAGCTGCCTCGGCTTGTTCCTGCCCACTCCAGCAGCAGAAGCCTTGAGGCAGAGGTAAGTGTGGCCGGGCACCCCCTCGGGGAAGCGGGATTGGGAAGAGTGCTCGTCTCCAAAGTTCCTGTTTCTCCCTCTGCCTCCTTCCTCTTCTCTCCCTCTGCCTCCTACGTTTCGAGGCTCGAGACAGAGCACCTGGTCTGGGCACAGAGCCCTCCATGATGGAACCCTTCCTGGGGAGCAAAGCCTTGGGTGACCTGATCTTTCCCGAAGGCCTCGAGAAGCTCCAGACTTTCCATGCACCTCTGCTGGCCCGAGTGCTCTGCCCTTCAGATCCCAATGGGGCCAGTGCCCACTGCCACCAGTGCTCCGGGAGGGCGGGCGCACCACAGTGGAGCAGCAGTCTCAGACCCAGCATGGTGTCTCTACCGAGGGCCACCCGTCATCAGCCTTACCTTCGTGGGCAGCTGCGCGCTGTCCCCGTTGAGATATGAAGGGCAGGGTGTACAGGCCGGCGGAGGTTCATGGAAGGTCTGAAAGGTAAGGCACATGCAGATCGCGGGAGAGGGAGACCCGCTGCAGTCAGCTGAAGAGCTGCCTTGGGCGGACATGGCAAAGCTCGCTCACTTTTTGGGCCTGGCGCACTTGGCTTCCATGGGGCCTCTGGGCGACTGCCTTCACCTCCACCTTTGGTCCCACCTCCAGCCTGTGACGGGAGGGACATGCCGCTTCCAGGCCGGCCTGCTGCGGTGCGCGCTTGCAGCCCCAGGATATCCTCCAGCCCTCCCGGAGTGCCGTCGCGGCCGCTCTGGAGCTTGCCTTCTGCCGCTGCGGCCATTCTGGAGCTCGCCTTCGGGATGAATCAATTCGTCCAAGCCATGCTTTGCTCCCCGGGAAGGGCTCTGTCGTGGAGGCCTGTGTGCCCAGACCAGGCACTTTCTCTAGGGCCTCCTGCCTCACATGGCGTGGCGGGAGGAGGAAGTGTATGGCCAGGAAAGCTGCCTGCAGTTCTTGCAGCCAAAGCCGGGATGTCTGCAAACCCGCAAGTATGTATGAGGTCTTCTGCCTTGAGCAGAAGTTTGAACTATAAGACCTCCAAGATACCTTCTTCTAGCCTATAATTCTAAAGTCTCCAAGACAAGGGAATTTACTTAAATTGAGTGTGTGTGTGTGAGAGAGGGAGTTAGATGTGGCTTCTTGGGGGTGCATTTTGGAGAAGTATCAAGAGAAATGCCAAAAGGACAATCATCTTAAATTCCAAATGAAATTGGGTCTTCAGTGTATGAAGACATGAAAACTTTCAGCTGCAGGTTTCTAAAAATCTTATTAAAATAAATGTCTAGAGCAGGGGTGGCCAAACTATGGTTCTTTGGGGACCTGTGGACTTCAACTCCCAGAATTCCTGAGCCAGCCATGCATGCATGGCTAGCTCAGGAATTCTGGGAGTTGAAGTCCACAGGTCCTCAAAGAACCATAGTTTGGCCACCCCTGGTCTAGAGGCAGCTCTTTAACTCATTAGTCCAGATGGAGCAAAAGAGATAGGATCCCAATGAGGGTCTTAGCTATTTAGCTCAGGAATAACAGAATAACAGAGTTGAAAGGGGCTTTGGAGTCTTCTAGTTCAACCCTTGCTCAGGCAGGAAAACTGAGGCTGCCAAAATCTGAGTGGAGGGCGTGGGAAAGGTGTCAGAATAACAGAATAACACTTAGAAGGGACCTTGGGGGGGGGGACCCTATATCATTTCAGAGAAATGGCTGTCCAGTCTTTTCTTAAAAACTTCCAGTGATCGAGCACCCAGAACTTCTGGAGACAAGCAGTTCCACTGGTTAATTGTTCTTACTGTCAGGAAGTTTCTCCTTAGTTTTAGGTTGCTTCTCTGTTCAGTTTCCATCCATTGCTGCTTGTTTTGCCTTCTGCTTCTTTGGAAAATACATTCCCCACCCAACTTCTTTGTGGCAGCCCCTCAAAAGCCTGTTTTGTGACCTGCCTATCATACTCTTGGGCAAAGCATGTGAGCCATTTCCTCCTTTCAGTGGTCCATGAAAGCACATCTGTAGTATGTAGATGCAGATAATAAAGTTGAAAAAAGGTGAACAACATTTTTACAGAACTACAGATACGTTGAGACCAGGCATGACAATGAGTGGCTGGGAAGGGAGGGGCCTGGCAAGGCACCCCTTGATGTGAGTGATGCCAAGTTGGCCATGCCCACCCAGTCATATGACCAACTGACCATGCCCACCCAGTCACATGACCATGTGGCCACGCCCACCTGACCAGTCATTAGGGCAGAGAACCGGTTGTTAAAATTTTTGAATCCCACCACTGAATAGGGGTCCAGAGGTCATATAAGGCAGCTTTTAGGATTGATTAATGATTGATTGATTGATTGAGAGTTATTGCCTTGAAAAGAATAGATCAAGGATGCATAGAGCAACATTTCCCACCACTAAGAGGGCAGACCATCAGTTCCGGTGCCGAAAACAACTTTTGCTCCAGTTTCAAATAAAACTGGTATAAATACAAAAACAAGGAGCTTTTGACATGAGTTGACATCATTTGATTAGACAATTTTTGAGTCAGTTTTGCACTAGCGCAAGCACTTGTGTAGAAGGATCCTTAGATAAGATTGGGAAGTAAGGAGCTGTCCTTATTGTCTATGTTCCAATCAACAGTTTCCACCATTTGGAAAGTTCTGTTGGTATTCTATACAGTATGCTTAATGGTCTCTAATTGGAATCAGTGGGATTCCTCAAAAGTACCACTCCTTTTTTTTGAGTTTAAAAAAAAACCCAACTTAAAAAAAAATTCAGTAGCCCTGGAGTCCGGAGGTCCTCTTGTGGAGTTCTTGGTGCTCTCTGAGCTTGGTTGTTTGCTTACAACAAAGGTAATGTCATTAGTGTGAATTTGGGTGGGGTTTGCTGCCTGCTTATATGCAGTATAAAATTTGTCGTGGCAAGTTTTGGTGGCGGTTTGGTTTCCTTGAACTTTGAAGGCAGCAAACCCCACTCATTCACACTGATACTGTTATCTAATTGGGTAATGAAATGTCTGCAAGCAAGCAAGCAAGCAAGCAACCAACCAAGAACTCCACAATTCCTGAACTGCATTCTTTTCTAGTGAGATCCTTTTATCTACTGATGTGTCTGAGCAGCCCAGTGGGTTTTACCTTACGATCAGAGATTACATTCAGCCACAAAATTTGTAGTGTGATTTTGGATTGGTCACTCTCCCTCAACACAATTTAAATCACAGGTTTGTTATTGTGGGGGGAAAATAAGATTAAGAGGCATACACAACTCCAGAACAAAAGGCAGAATATAAATGTAACGAATAAATCTAACAAACAAGCCATAATGTAGTAGATCAGTGTTTCCCAACCTTGGCAACTTGAAGATGTCTGGACTTCAACTCCCAGAATTCCCCAGCCAGAATTTGGGAATTCTGGGAGTTGAAGTCCAGACATCTTCAAGTTGCCAAGGTTGGGAAACACTGTAGTAGATCATGTTTGCCTAATATAATGTGTGAACTCAGTCTTATGGTTTATAAATCATAGTTTATCACTTATTAGACTTTTGTGTTTTATTTAACAAACCTTGGTTTGAACAATCACATCTATTTCTATAAACCCAGCATTGGTAATTTTTGCATTAATGTAAAAAAACTGTTTTATATTCTAGCTAAAGCTTCAGTGATCATTTTGGGGGTATCTATTGAAAAGTCTTTCCCAGTAAAGTTTTATACAGCTGAGCAATTAAGAACTCAGGCTGAAAATACTAAGTTTGTTTTTTGATTGTTTTTATATTTATACACAATAACGAATCAAATAAGTAAACATTTCTTCCTTTTAGCTAGACTGTACAATATTTTTTTAAAAAAAACCCTTCATACTAACCCATGGAAAATTTTCTTTAGCTGGTCTCCAATATTTTTTTTTAATAAACTCCTAGTCAAAAACAGCTTTGGTTGCCTGCCAAGTTTCATTTGTTTTTCAGTCATGCAATAATATGATCTAATTCAATATTTCAAGAAATTAAATAAGTGCACAGAAGGTTTTCATGTTATGGCCAAAGCTCTCATCAAGACATTTGTCTGCAAATCTCCCAACTGAGATTCATATTCTTGGTTTTGGTATTTATTACCTATATTGCAGATGATTTTAATTGATTCTTCTTAATGATCATGTTTTAATGTAGTTTATGGACATGGATCATAATATCTGATGGATCTGTGAAAGCAGATGTCTTTTTTTTTCTAAAGCAATTTCCCTCCCATTAGTCATTTGTGACACATCACCAGCTTCAATGACAAAATATAAGTAACTTTCATGGTCTCTGGGAAAATAATATCTCTAACCATGGGTGACCATTTGAGAGGGGGTTTTCTTTCTTTCTTTTGCCTTTCCTTCAGTTATCCATCCTGCTAAGCTACAGTTTGTTTATCATTTTTTTATTGAGAATAATTATTATAATAAAGTGTTCCAAAGGGAACCCAGAATGGTGCATGTATCAATAAAAAAATTAAAACAGTCACTTATAATGTATCACACAAAAATAATTTAGCTGCATAGTAGTTTAAAATAAAATTAATATAAAAGGTAGCCTGGTCTTAGAACAGTTGTTATCTTGCTGATGCCCAGTTGAGTAAATAGATCTTAAGTTTTGTTTAAAACTAGAAGAGATGCTTGTAGAACTGTTGGAGGAAGACATGAAGTGTGCTTAAGTAGACATGGGTCAGAGTCCCTATTAGGGATTACCTCAGGATGATAAGGACAACAAATGTCCAAATGTCTTCACCAGGGGTGGGTTCTGACTTACCTCGCTGCCAGTTTGCTTCCTCCTGCGCTTTGTGTGCATGCGTGGATTGCACGCTGTGCGGCCGTGCTGAGCGTGCGCAGTGCTGAAAACCCAGCAAAACAGCTTCTGTGCATGCGCAGAAGCACAAAACAAGATGGCGGCACCTATGGCGCCGCTGAGAGAGCCAGTTCGAGGGCATGTCCAGCCAGTCATCGCTGCCGGTTCGGCGAGTGGGGGGAAATTCCCGCTACCGGTTCTATTGAATTAGTCCGAACCTGCAGGAACCCACCTCTGGTCTTCACCCTTATTGTGGCCACTGATAGCCATTTAGTAGCTCTGTGGGGGGTGATCTGTTCCCTTTTGGATGTGTGGGTGGTTCAGAACATCTGTTGGGCTGCAGTGAGGAATATTCAGGTTATCTGATGGACAAAGTCATTCAGATTTGCTTTGACTTGGACACTGATTGGGCAAGGCAGGCTGAGGTGCCTGAGGCACTAGTATCTGGGGGAATGATCAGAGTTAGAGTTAGTAACTCCTGAAAAAGTGGACAGGCTGTCAGCTCAGCCACCTCTTTGCTGGATCTGGGCCCCACTTGGGTCTTAAAAGTACCCAGGTATATATCAGCCCTTCAAGGTAGACCAGACTAAGAAACCAAAGTTATGAATGCTAATAATACTTTTGTTATAAGATTACAGTAATAGAATCTCACAAGTCTGAATATACCTCCCACCCTCTCTAGCTTTTGCCATGAGTTGACATTGTTTGATTAGACAATTTCTGAGCAATTTCTGAGGGTCATACCTGAAATACTTTCTCAAATGACATTTCTGCCTCAGACTGAAGCTTCTTTTGTCTAACCTTTGTCTTGGTTCCGGCTCTTCCTCCTGTCTCTCAAGGTTACTCTTACAGCCCATTATAGGAGGTGACTTGCAGTTGGATCTGAAAGAGGGGATGGTGCCTCCCCCCAAAGAGACTGTTTTTGGACCAACAGTTTTCGAAAACTACTAAACGTCTTCAACCTTCTTTTTTTAGGAAAAGTTTCGAGTAATTGATTGTTCTGCAGAGGAAATAGATGACCTAGACCAGGGGTCGGCAACCTTAAACACTCAAAGAGCCACAAAGGTCCTAACCGGAAGCCCCTTGTTCAATTCTGGAGCCGACCGGAAGTCCGGTTCCCCCACCATAGAGTCTCTTCCTAGCGTGGCATCCTTTTTCCCTCTGCCAACCGGAAGTCTGGTTCCTCCACCATAGAGTCTCCTCTAATGCGGCATCCTTTTTCCTTTTACCGACTGGTGACAGGGAGCCACAGCAGAGGGATGAAAGACCCACATGCGACTCCAGAGCCGCGGGTTGCCAACCCCTGACCTAGACCCATTTCACTTGGGTTTCAGGACAGGATTTAGTGTTGAGACAGCCTTGGTTGCATGTGTTGATAACTGGTGGTGGAGCTGGGATCAAAGTGGGGCATCAATCTTTGTGTTCCTTGATCTCTCAGTGGCTTTTGATACAGTATTCTTCTGTGTCAGATCTGTGGGTTAGGTAGGGATCACCATTTTATGCTGGTTCTCTTTCTTTCTCCTGGGCTGGTTGCAGTCTAAGTTGTGGGAAAGAGATATTACTCCCTAGGTCCTCCTATGGGAGGATACTACAGTATTCTACTCTTTCTCCCTTCCTTTCAACATCTACATGAAACTGCTGGGTGAAGTCATCTGCAGTTTGGGATTCAGTGTCATTAGTATGCTGATAACTCCCAATTATATCTTTCAAACGCAGACCAACCAAATAAGACTGTCACAATTCTATCCCAGTGCCTGGAGGCTGTAAAGGTTTGGATTGGAAGGAACTGTCTCTGACTCAGTCCTCCCAAGACAGAGTGCCTTTGGGCTACCCACATCTGGGGACATTCCATCTTTGATGTTGGATTTTAACGCTGGTGTGCAATCTGAGTGTGTTCCTAGACTCAAAACTCCTGCTTGAAGAACAGGTAGCAGTTAGGGCCAAGAAGACTTTTACACACTCCATCTGGTGCACCAGTTTCACCTTTTCCTAGTTTGGGAGGCCCTTCAAAGAGTCATTCATGCCCTAATTACCTTGTGCAATGCACTCTTACATGGGTCTGTCCTTGAAGAGCATCTAGAATTTTCAACTGGTCAAGGATGGAGTGACACAAGCAGTGAAAAGTATGTCTTGATATACCCATGTAATACCTTTGTTTTGTGAGTTGCACTGGTTGCCAATTTGCTTCCAGGCAAGATTGAAGGTGCTGGTTGTTACTTACGAAGCCCTACATGGCATAGGCATGCGTGCACCTTCTGGTTTGGGCACTCTGTGCCTAAAAGGTTCGCCATCACTGGCATAGGCCCTGGTTATTTATGGGACTACCTGACTGATTCAGTCTTACAGGGTTGGCAGGCTCCAGGGTCCTTTTATTAAACATCAGGACTCGGAAAGCACAGCTTCATTGTAGCAGCACCTGTCCTCTGAAATGAGGTGCCTTCTGAGATCCAAATTGCTTCCATTCTGCTATTATTTAGAAGAACCATGAAAGTCTGGTTCTTCACCTAGGCTTTTGGTGAGAGAGAGTGAGACTCCTTGCTTCATTCCATGCCTACTTTAAGCCAATGTCACCAAATTTCCTCCCCTTTAAAGTCACTCTACTGGCTACAGTATCCCATGATCACTGATGTTAAAGCTGCTTAGAAATACAGAGAGTCAACACAATAAGAAGTCTCTGATGAAAAAAAAAAGTGCCATGTATTAAAGCAGCCAAGGCTGTTCTGATTTTATAATCAGGCCTGAAGCCAAAATTATTTAGAAAAGCTTCTTTCAGACAAATTTTATTATGTGCAAGCACCGATCTCAATCACCTTGCCCAAGGAGAGGATACTTGTGGTGATGGACATAAGAGTTATTGTCCTACTGATACTAGGACTGCTATGAATGGATTGCAGAAATCCAGATGACAACTAAATGACAATTCAGTTTTCTGTATCTCTTTACTGCCAGTTAGTGTGGCGTTTTGAAGCCCAGTTATAGAAATCTGACTTGATACATAAAGAGCCATTAACTACCTGTTATTAAAGAGCCAAATTTGTTAAATCTACTGTGCTAGATTTTACCATCTAGGAATGGAAAGAATGTAGTTTGAAACACAGTTCCGAACACTCCGGAACACAGTTCCAGAGGGATTGATTGATTGATTTGATATTTATTTATTTATTTATTTATTTATTTATTTATTTATTTATTTATTTATTTATTTATTCTTTCTTTCTTTCTTTCTTTCTTTCTTTCTTTCTTTCTTTCTTTCTTTCTTTCTTTCTTTCTTTATTTATTTATTTATTTATTTATTTATTTCTGCTGACTGCCGACTGCCAACAGTTTGACAGTTCGATCTTCACTGGCTCAAGGTTGACTCAGCCTTCCATCCTTGCAAGGTCTGTAAAATGAGGACCCAGATTGTTGGTGGCAATATGCTGACTCTGTAAACCGCTTAGAGAGGGCTGTAAAGCAGTGTGAAGTGGTATATAAGTCTAAGTGCTATTGCTATAATTTAATTATAATTATATAATTATATTTTATATTTTATATATTTATATATTTATAAATATAAAAATAATTATATTTAGGTTTTTATATTAAATATATTTTTATATTTTTACTTATAAATATAAAAACAGATTAAAATAATTGAGGATTAAGATTATCAGGCAGATGATAATGATGACGATAATTCAACAAGATGTGATAAGACATTGCTTCTACAAACTCAATCAGTTCCGTATGCCTCATGATTGCAGTGATAAACCACAGTTAGCAAGGTTTATCATTCTGGACATGAATCGTAGCTTAAAACTGCAATGGTGGGATGCACTACACTAAGCAAAAGGCAAATATCCCATATTATGGTTTTCAGTCATGTGTAAATCAGACCATTCTATATTGGTAAGAGCACTTTGGCCACTTTGCTTCCCTGTCTTTCTTCCCTTTCTTTCGCAGTCCAGTTTCAGGCAGTTACTTAAGAGTGCAGCCTATAACCCCATAAAATTCTGCAGCAGGGAATTAATTTTATATCTCAATCAAACTGCTCTTGACTTGCATTATTGCTCCACATCATTTCTGGAACAGATCCAGTGACTCAAAGGCTTTTCCTTCAGCATAAATGAAAAGCATGATCACAGCACAACTTTCCGACTTGAAGCCCTTCAAAGATTGATTGATTGATTTGTTGATTGATTTATTGCCTGCCTGCCTGCCTTTTTGGTGGAACCACAACTGCCAGGACCTCCAGCTATCCTGATTCTCTCATATCATAGACATATCATAGAATTGCATTATTTATGTTGACTGGCCCTCTCAGGGGTTTCAGTTGGTTATTTTGTCCTAAAAAGAATAAACCAGGTCTTGAAGAGGGGGTGGGGGTGTAACTTGCATAGTGAGAATGGAGTTGCGTGAATCTATGGAGAACGTTGAATTTTGTACAATTGCTTGTCAACCTTTTATCTTAGGTGCTTACTTTAGTCGTTTCCCCCCCATGATTATAAGGTCACCTACTGACCCTCTGTAGCACCACAAAACTATTTTCATGCTCTGATGGATGATCTCTGGCGGGCCCGGGATGGGGGGAACTCCTCCATCCTGGTGCTACTTGACCTCTCAGCGGCTTTCGATACCATCGACCATGGTATCCTTCTGCATCGGCTCGGCGAGTTGGGAGTGGGAGGCACCGTTTTGCGGTGGTTCTCCTCTTATCTCGCCGATCGGATGCAGTCGGTGTTGGCAGGAGGGCAGAGATCGTCCCCCAGGCCCCTACTATGTGGGGTGCCCCAGGGGTCGGTTCTCTCGCCCATCCTGTTTAACATCTACATGAAACCGTTGGGTGAGATCATCCGCAGGCATGGGGTGTGTTTCCATCAGTACGCTGACGACACCCAGCTGTACATTACCACCCCGTCTGACTTCAGGGAGGCAGTTGATGTAATGTGCCAATGCCTGGACGACGTTAAGATCTGGATGGGGAGGAACAGACTCAGACTTAATCCCGACAAGACCGAGTGGCTGTGGATAATGCCTCCTAAGGACCATGATAACTGTCCCTCCTTGGTCTTCGAGGGTGCGAAACTGACTCCCTCAGACCAGGTCCGCAACTTGGGGGTCCTCCTAGATCCACAGCTAAAATTAGATCATCACCTTTCTGCTGTGGCTAGGGGGGCCTTTGCACAGGTTCGCCTGGTGCACCAGCTGCGGCCATATCTGGAGAAGGAGGCTTTACTCACGGTCACTCATGCCCTTGTCACCTCGCGTTTGGACTACTGCAATGCGCTCTACATGGGGCTACCCTTGAAGAGTATCCGGAGACTTCAGTTGGTGCAAAATGCGGCTGCGCGTGCTGTGGTGGGTGTGCCGAGGTACACCCACGTGACACCGATTTTCCGCCAGCTGCATTGGTTGCCCATCGGTCTCCGGGTCCAATTCAAGGTGTTGATCACCATCTTTAAAGCCCTTCATGGCTTAGGACCAGGATATCTCCGGGACCGCATTCTGCCGCATACTTCCCTCCGACCGGTTAGGGCCCACAGAGTTGGCCTCCTCCGGGTCCCGTCGGCCAAGCAATGCCGGCTGGCGGGCCCCAGGGGGAGGGCCTTCTCTGTGGCTGGCCCCGTGCTCTGGAACCAACTCCCCCCAGAGACCCGAACCATCCCCACTCTGCTGGCCTTCCGAAAGGCCGTTAAGACATGGCTCTTCCTGCAGGTGGGGGGGACAGCTTAACCATTTGAGCTTACCCCCCAAGTATGTATGTGGTTGAATGGATGGATGTTGTTGTTGCTTTTATACTGCCTTTTTAAATTTTGTACCGTTTTTAATTGTTGAAATTTTGTTCATTCTTGTATCTCTTATGTTGTACGCCGCCCTGAGTCCTTCGGGAGTTGGGCGGCATATAAGAATAACAAAATAAATAAATAAATAAATAAATAAATGAAGCCCAGCCTGCCAATTCAGTAGCGTCTGTCTATCGTGTTATTCCAGAGCAATATGCTGGGTCAGCAAAATGGCATTGTGTGACCGTATGCCAGCACTGCAGTCTTTCTGCTTGGCCTACACATTTACTTGCTGAAGTGGCAATTCATAAGTTACAGCTGCCGATGTTTTATGCCACTCCAGGTATCTACAACATACACCGCCTGTTTGTACCCTTCTCCCCTTCGTTTCTTCAAGCTGTTTGTTTTGTGCACAATTGGAGGGCAGTTCATAATTGTGTGTAGTGTCACAGAAAGGTTCAAAGCTCCAGGGCAACCTCCTGCACCCATAGAGACACTGTTGTAATCAGTAATATTGATATCCAGCAGGGCGGATAAAAATCGATGATTTAAAAAAAAATTTAAAAAATTAGATTTTTTAAAATTTAAATTGGATTTTTTTTATTTTTATCAAATTTATTTTAATAAAATGCTTTTGGAGTAAAAATCTAAAGATAGTTTTCTATTTTAGTTACATTAATAATTTAGTTTATTCAGCTTAGTTATGTAGCATGAGGCTGTATATTCTGCAATATTGGGACTGTCGGTGAGTCAACAGTGGGTCAGAATAGGAGCTGCTGCGGGTCAGAGATGACAGTTGCTCTTTAAAAATTATGATTTAAATCCAGTTGATTTAAATCAAGCCTTTTTACTAGTGATTTAAATCATGATTTAAATCGTGATTTAAATCGACTTGATTTAAATCAAATCCACCCTGATATCCAGCATTTATTTCTAAATGACTTTTGAAATTACTGTCAGTGTTTGAGTACAAAATTTCAGGAGCATGAGGTGGCATCTAATATATTCATTTCTGCTCCACCTTGGATCCGGGCATTGGCAGTCCAAAGTTCCATGGGCATTTTAGATTGGCTGGATGTTGATCAGCACCTACGGTAGTTTGTAAGTTGTACTATGTATGATTCTCCATGCACCAGGCAATTGGATATTCCATGCTTCAGATGTTTTTCAATCTGTGAATCCTTTAATATCAGAAAACAACCGGTTTGGATAACTAGATTAGGCTAACCCAGACTTCTGCAAAATTGTGAACTTCAGAGTCATTGTGAGCACAATGCAGGAATTTGTAGCCAATTTTATTCAGCAGGTTTGGAGAACTGGGCTAAGTAACTGGAAATGAGTCTTCAGTTATTACTGAACTGCAATTTTTCTTAACTTGGCTCCAAAGAAAGCACAATTGTGGCTATAATCACAGAATGTGAATATATTAACACAGTAACTTGGGTTTCCAAATTATTCTCATGGATTGTTTGCTGGGCTGCTAGCAATAGTGCATCAAAATATGATTTATAATCCCAGTGGAACTCTCTTTATTTAGAGGTATTTGTTTTTGATTTGCTGACATTTACAAACCATTAACATGGAATAAGGTGGAAGCTTGACAAGGGCAGATGGCTACATTCAGAGCAGTTTTGAAATGAAATGATTGATTTATCAAAATAACACTCCTAGCTATCTTAGGGTAGCCTAGTTAATCTGAATGCTGGCTTTGTCCACCCAAAAGACATGAGAGAATGAAGGCATTGGTTTCATTTGTTGATGATTTCATTTCTTAGCTTTTGGGGGAGGCTACATCGAGTCCTTTGTTATTTTTTCATATTAAGCCTTTCTAACCAAACAGGAACAACTGTTCCGTGGAAGCTACTCATGAAGCGAACCAATAGATTCCATTGCATTGTCACTAACAAGCAGGGTCAGTCATGGTTAATTTAATTGTGAAATGATCAGAAAACCCCAGGTTTATGGATTAGGCTGGGAGGTTGAAAAAGGGGCACAGGCAAATTACTTACATAATGTTTACATAGCAATTCCAAGAAAATACATATCTAAGTGATCACAAAGTGTCAAATTTAATTAAAGGGAGTCTTTACAATTCAGACCGAAAAGTTGATGTTATATATGAACCGATGTATAATGATTGGAGTTACACATTGCACTAACACATGGTTTGCTTAACCAAAGGCTATTGAGTTGGCCACAATTGGGTGGGTTACCATGACACTAAGCCCTAAATTACAAATCACAATAGCATATTGCACAAACATTAGTTACTATACATTTCATTTGAAGAACAGAGGAGATAGCTGAGATTATAATAATTAGCGGCAGTGATTGTCAGCTCTTACAGAAATGTAAACATGGCTTGTTGTTTCTGCTCAGGTTTTCCTATGAATTTCCTGTAGAATCAGTAAGATCTGTTTCCACTTGAACAAAAAGTGTGAAAGAGTCATACTGTTCTGGTTTGTGCATAAATGCATGGCAATTTTTTTTCTTTTCACACAAGACAGTTTGTGCTGGGTTTGTTAGATTTTGTTTGACACTTTCACTATTCTTCTGCTCCAGTAGTTTGCTTATCCAGCCTGGTTTTCTATCAACATTTTCAAGGTTATTGTCTTGGTGAAGAGGAAAACGATATGGAAGAACAGCGGTACCTAAGTTTGGATTAGTTTAAGACGCTAGCTGAAACTGCTCCTCTGTATGGGACATCGTAGGAGCAGATATGCTCCACATTATAGAAAAAAGAATTAAAATTGAAATAAAGCTACAGAAGGTATCACTGTAAGTGATGTAAGTGGCTTTGCAAGGGTTTATCCTGTTTTAAACTTTAATTAATTAATTTAGAAGTGTTTATATAGTTGCCCATCTTATAACCAACTGTGTCAGGCTCCCAATCAAAAGCTTTTAACAATATCACGACTTTTATTTGGTTTGGATTCCACCTTTCTGCACAAAGGGCACTCAAGGGACTAACAGTAAAAGATAAATAAAAATAAACAACATGAAAATAGATTACATTGCTATTAACAAGGAAAGAGGAACAAGAAAGGTCTGGCTTTTTCTAAAAGCCCAAAAGATGGGCATTCAGCACAGCTCCTGAAGGAGCATATTCTGTAACCTCAAACAGCGTAGGAGAAACATTAGCATGTTGCAATCCCATACTATGCGAATACTAACTTCCAATTATTTGTGGTAACATTAATAAAGTTAAGATGTTTTTTTTAAAAAAACATTATGGACCTTTGAAGGTGTGGAGAGAATTTAACACATCATTAATGATCCAAAGTGTTATATTAAAGCAGTGACTGTATTTAGTCCTGTGCAATTGTATAAAACAATGTATAGCCTCTTGAATTTCCAATAATGCTTTATGATACAAGTTGATTCATAACAATGGGAACAGGAAAAAATTGGATATGTTAGATCGGTGATGGAAGAGGCAAGACATGGCTGGAACTTGCTAACAGTAATCCTTTATTGTTTGACAGTTCAGTAACCCAGCCAAACTCCTGTCTGACAGCTTGCCCTTTTATAGGGAGCTGTCAGACTGTTTGGCCAATCATGTTTGAGTAATTTTCCCATTGTAATGACGGACCTGAGTGAAGCCTAGGCTTCAATTGCAATGAATACTTAACACCCCTCCCCACTTGGTTTGGTCCTTGGTCAATCAGGGTTGCTTGCTGAACATAGTCCCGTAAGTAGGTGGGGCGTTGGCGTGGTCTACTTGACCTGCACACTTTAGTTGATTCCTCGGAGTTCACCTGGTCGAACTGGATTATTGTTGTCTCTGGTTTTTCAAATGGAATCTTCTGGGCGTCGACCTGTGGCATTACCGCCTGGTTTTGGCCCTCCTCTCCGATTGTTCCTTGCTGGATTCCCGGCTCCTCAGGTGGGTGCACCCATTGCAAAGTTGGGTTTGAGACAGCTTTAGTTATTGTTTTATTTTGTAGGCTAGGGCTTTCAGGGTTTGGGCGCTGGTCGGTTTGAGTTGTCTTTGGTGGCCGTAGGGTGGGGGTTTCGATTTGCCCCCATAGTTGGTCTATGTAGCGACACCATAGCCTCCCATCTTTTAATTCAATTTTGTAAGACTTGGGCCCCGTTACTTCCACCACCCTGCCAGGTATCCAGAGGGTTCCCACTGTAATTGTGGGCATAAACCTTATCCCCTATTTTAAAAATCCTTATTCTACTGGTTGAGTCTGGTAGCGTTTGCACTATGAAGTTGGGGTGAAGGCGGTCTAATTGTGACCTGAGCTGATGGCCCATTAATAACTCCGTGGGGCTTCTATTGGTGGTGGCACTGGGTGTGATGTGTTGGACCATCAGAAATTTGTCAATCCTGGCCTGCCAATCCCCGGGGCCCATTCTAGCTAGGGCCTCCTTAACTGACCATACCATTCTCTCGGACAGTCCATTACTGGCCAGATGGAATGGCGTGACAAGGGCATGCCTGATCCCTTGTTAGGCTAGGAATATTTCGAACTGCATGGCGGTGAACTGGGGTCCATTGTCGGAGACTAGTATATCCGGCAGGCTGTGAGTGGTGAATAGGCACCGTAAAACTCAGGTGACTGCCTCCAACGTGGTTGAGGGCATCAGGATGACTTCCAGCCATTTCGAATAGGTGTCCATGACAATTAGGAAATTTTGGCCTTTTATTGGCCCTGCGAAGTCAATGTGTACCCTTGCCCATGGTGCCTTGGATGTCTCCCATTCTCGGACTGGGGCAGTACGGGGAGCGGCTCTGGATTCCTGGCAAGGGGTGCAAGTGGCCACCCATTCGGCTATTTCCTTGTCCATGTTAGGCCACCAGACATAACTCCTGGCCAGCACCTTCATCTGGACTATCCTGGGATGCCCCTCATGCAAGACCTCTAGCACAATTTTTCTTAGTTTTACCGGTACTATGACCCGTTCCCCCCATAGCAAACATCCCTTATTTACAGACAGTTCATGTTGACACATAGCAAACGATTGCAGCTCCCCTTTAAACGGACCCCCCGGCCACCCCCTCCAGACCCATTGCAGAATTTGTGCCAGGTTGCATCTTTGGCTGAATATCTGGCAATTTCAGCCGTGGTGATTGGGCCTGTGGTAATGTCCTCGATCAGGAGGACTGAAAATGCCGGAGCAGGGTCTTCCAGCAGATCGGGCATTGTTGCTGAGGGCATCCACGTGGCCCAGGGACCGCCCCAGCCAGTGCAGCAGTTTGTAACTGTATGCCGCAAAATGGTCCATCTAGTCATTCTAGGCGACAATACAGTTGGGGTCGGGCGGTCCCCAGCCAGCAAACCCAACAGGGGCTTATGGTCCATTATTAGTTCGAAGTCTCTGCCCATACAAATACTCATGGAACCGGCGGACCCCTGCAACTGCAGCCAGCGCTTCTCTGTCCAGCTGACTGTAGTTCCGTTCGGCTGAAGACAGAGTTCGGGAGTAAAAAGCAATGGGTGCCTCGCTTCCGTTTGGCATCCAGTGGCTAAGCAAACCCCAAATGGCGAGGCATCACAGGTCAGGATCAGGGGCCAGGTGTCCATGTATTGGATCAGGATATTGTCTGAGGACAGGAGTCTTTTCACTGTTGCAAACGCAGCGGCTTTAGGCAGACTCCAATGCCAGGTGGCCTTCTTATCGAGTAGCCGGTGAAGAGGCTCTGCCACCATTGCCTTCTGTAGCAAAAAAATGCTATAAAAATTCAGGAAACCCAGAAATTCCGGGAGCTCTGTTTTGGTTCTAGGGGTGGGGGCCTCTTTTATTGCTTTAACCTTGCTTTCAGTGGGGTATATTCCAGAGCCGTTGATCCAATAGCCCAGGAATTCAACTTCCGGGACTGCAATCAGGCATTTTTCTTTTTTGACCCTGAGCCTGGCTTCCTGGAACTGAGAAAAAACTGCCTTTCAGCAGTCCAGGAGCTCGGGCTTGGCATTTGCTGATATTAGGATTTCGTCAAAATAGGGTACTACCCCAGGGATGCCATGCAGTAACCATTCCATTATGCTCTGGAACAGGCCGGGGGCTACACTGACTCTGAATTGGAGGAGGCAGCATTTGAAAGCCCTTCTATGGGTGACAATAGTTTGGGCTTCTGCGGTGGCGTCGTCGACCGGCAATTGGTATACTTGAGCCAGGTCGAGCTTAGCAAAAAATTTTCCTCTGCCCAGGGAATGTAGCAATTGCTGCATGATCGGCATAGGATAGGCGCTCGGCTGCAATGCCTTGTTTATTGTTTTTTATTATTATTACAGATTCTTGCAGTGGATTGGAATATAAATTACTCCTTAGATGCGAACATGGGATAAGCTTCTGATAAGAATTCTCCCCAAATTTCAGGGAAGAAAAACAGGAGAATAAATTTTGTTTCTCCATTTCTGGAAATACAAAATCCAGCAGTTAAAGTCAACATTATCTCCTTCATTAACAAGATAAATATAACCTCTGTTCAGTAGAAAACAAAAGAGGTCTGATTTGCTAAAAATTTATTAACAAAACTGGAAATAATGTAAGATCTTGTATGAAATAAAAATAATAATTTGAAGCCAAATGAGACAGGGCTCTCTAGCAGTGACTTTTAAAACATGACTAAATTTTTAGTGTCGTTTATGTCTACATATTTCACACATATTCACATGAATCAGTGAAAGTATCCAATGTTTTAATATAAAATATGGCTTAAGTGCTGAACAAAAGTAATCCTTCCATATCAGATATGTATCCTGAGGAAGAACATGCCAAATGAGAATCAGATATTTATTGTGAAATAAAATATTTCTGAAGAAAGGCTTTGAAATATAGCTACCCCAAAACAGGATGTCTTCCAGAAGACAATTCTTTCTTGACTTCACCCGTTTGTTGTAATATTGTCTACATGTGATGTAATATGGTCTAGATTTGGTTCAATAAGAACTGCGTTTATGCTATTCTATAGTTTGTTGACATTCATGCCATTCTCAGAGCTGACTCTAGAGTTATTCAATTTTTAATAGCAGAATTAGGACAATCAGATTTTATCTAGGAACTTACATCTGATAGCTGTCATAACTCTGTTCATTTCTTCCCCTCAAGCAAGGAGAGACTCCTGTAATTCCCAAACAGAAATTAGTTGACAGGAGCTTAGGCACCATTTTTGGCTGAGACCAAGTGAACATCAGAAACTGTCTTTAGGCATTTGGGCAAGATTTTGTTTAAATTCTGCTCAAGAAAAGCAAGACTGAATTTGGAAAAGAACAAAAGAAATGCTGGGCATTTTAAAAATAGCATTTCTACCGTATCTTTGTTAAATGGCTTTTAATTTTTAACTATTTTTTTTATGCTTTGTCCTTTAAGCAACTCTAGAAGGTTTAATTTAAAATAGTTTAAAATATGATACTAAACAAATTTTCACCTAGTTGAGAAATGTGAAAGTATTGAGATCCAAACATTTCAGTTAAGGGTCTCTAGTAAAGCTTGCTAGGAGGAGTTGATGAAATACCAGCAAAGCTATTTAAATACTTGCAAAATAATGCAGCGAAAGTACTACTACAAGTAGTACTTGTAGTACAAGATACGGACAACATAGCAGGAGCTAAGAGACTGGAAAAGATCAATTTATATTCTAATGCAGATACCTCCAATCTTTTGGGCACCAGGGACTGGTTCCATGGAGAGAGGGTTTTTTCGTGGACTGGAGGTGGCCTGGTTTCATGTGCTGCGTGCATCCCACAGAGGGGGCTTTGCCCATATTAGGCCCATTTGCAGCACACCATGGTAATGTGAACATGGTTAAAAAAATTTTTTTCTCTGAAGTACAGAAAAGAAAAATAGAAAAGTAGAAAAGAAAAAAGAAAAAAAAATACATAAAAATTATTCCCGCTTTCACCCACAAGAATAAACAATCTTAGTAACTTACCACATTCTCTTAAAATAAAACAAATTATCTCTTTTTCTTGTACCTCATCTCTTACCTATAAACAAATCCTTAAAGTCCCCTCATTTCAGTCAATTCATAGGTTCTAAAAGCAGAAAAGCAATTAACGCCTCATATTTATGACAGTTGCAGAGTCCTGGGATCATGTGATCAGCTTTTGCAACCTTCTAATAAGCAAAGTCAACGCAGAATTCACATTCATTCAACAAGCATGTTACTAACTTAACCAATGCAATGATTCACTTAACAACTGTGGCAAGAAAAGTCATAAAATGGGGCAAACTCACTTAACAAATGTTTCACTTAGCAACATACATTTTGGGCTCAATTATGGTTGAAATTGAGCATGTTACTAACTTAACCGATGCAATGATTCACTTAACAACTGTGGCAAGAACAGTCATAAAATGGGGCAAACTCATTTAACAAATGTTTCACTTAGCAACATACATTTTGGGCTCAATTATGGTTGAAATTTGAGGACTACCTTTACCTCCATTTAAATCATTCTAGGGAATACATTCATTTTTATCAGAAAGATTCTATCAAACAATGATCGTTTTTCCTGGTGGCAACAATAATGACTGGGTTCACATAACATACAATGCCAAGGCATGATTTATTTGACTTCGGTTCACTGTGTTGTGTTAATCCAGCCACTGCAAACCTAGTCAAGTGACCCTTATTTAATAACTATAATTAAACCATGTATAGTTTAATATGATATGTAAGCTAAACCTGTATTTTAAAGGGTTCAGATTCAATTTTCTGCTTCATGTTTTCTAACCAGAGTTATCTTGATTAGAGAAATAAACAAAATAGTCATTATAGAGTATTAGGTGGCAGACAAGACTCTCATTAAAAATCATGCCAGATATATTCTCAGTTCCACATTCTATTCCTAAGGGGCATTTAGAAGAGACTTCTGCACCTAAAACGTGTGATGTAAATTCCCTCAACTGTATGTTCTTAGTACTTGTATATTGGGAATGGAACTCTCACAGCTCCTAGTCAGCATTATACAGATTGAAATCCAGCACTTCTGGAGGGCGTGGGAGTTGATCTTGTATTATTTTCCTGATGCAAACATCTTCATATAAAAGCAGTGTCAGGCAATTTCAGAACCAGGGGAAAAAAAGTAACTTTCATTCCTGTGCCAAGAAAGCCAGGGACAATATTACCAGATCAGACCTGAGACTCTGCCACAGCAAAAGGGCCAGGGGGCTTAGATCTGCTGAGGTTATGCCATTTTTTTTTACCAAATAGCATTTCTTGGCCCAAAGTAGGGGTGAAATCCTCCCGGTTCGCCCGGGCCAGTCCTTTGGCGTATAGCCGATGGAACTGGCGGCGGTCGCGGCGCAGAGCTTCTCCCGCCCGCTTTCCCGGCCTGGCTGAACACAATCACCGCTTTCCCGGCCCGGCTGAACACAATCATTCGGGTTATTTTTCCCTCTGTGCATGCGCGCGCATGCACAGAGGGGAAAATAACCCGAATGGCGGCATTCAGCCGGGCCGGGAAAGCGGGTGGGAGAAGCTCCGCGCCGCGACCGCCGCCAGTTCCATTGGCTATACGCCGAAGGACTGGCCCGGGCGAACTGGGAGGATTTCACCCCTGGCCCAAAGCCAAAGCCAGATTATGAATAAGAAGTTCAAGGGTGGGGAGGGGAATCTATCTCAGAGATTGCAGAACAGAACAAAAATTTGGGAGCCAGGACAATGATGGTTTAAGGCATATTGGTGGGAAGATCCTGCACTTCTCTGAGTCTTTGCCTAAACACACACTAAAATTCCCACATGTAACTAATTTTTTTGATGTATTAACAGTCCAATAGTCAGTGCTCAAAACTCAAGATTGTGCTCAAAAATTCCTTCAGTTGGCATCTTCCCAGATTGCCAGGATTCTGAGCAGGGGAGAAAGATCTGGTTGAAATAATCAGATTGTTGTTATATGCATCTAACCAGTATATTATTGCTTGGCTGTGTTTCTTTAATAAGTCATCTATCCCCTTTCCCTTTAAGAGCTTCCTAGCTGGACAATGAAGCCATTTTAAAATGGCTTTTATTTAGGCAAATTAATTAATTCAAAGAGCAGCATCCAAAGAGGTCAGGAGAACAGAGGAAATGGTGGCAACCCTAATTTTATATGGCAGGTTGAACTTTCTTTTATGATTGCTCATGTGATTTCTGTACCAGTCCCATCTGGTTCATTTGACTTCAGTTAAGTGAGGAGAACAAATATTCAAAGATAAATCTATATGCATGAGCACGGGCTGGGTGGATTAATCTTCAGGCTAGATGGACTTCTCCATAATTTTTAAAGATGCAAAATTTGGCCAAAGTATGTTGGTGAAGTTTAGTGACTGTGAAAAAGTGGTATTTAGGGAAAATGTTGACTCCAGTGTGCCGTAAAGGTTTACTTGAGGCATTCTAATTGGCTCATATCTATGCATCTTACACAATATTGCAACAGGCATTCCCCCATCTTGGAGAAAGATCAGTGAGGTGCAGAAAAGAATAGAGACATGTTTCTTTCATCTCCATTTACAAACGAACAGAAGGACTTAATTGCAGATAAAATAATTTGGGAGAGCTTCAGGGAAGCCATAGAAACAAACCAGAGCAATCGGGAACATTGAACAAACAAACAAACAAACAAATAAATAAATACATACTTTGAAGCAACATGGCATTTCTCCAATCAAGTATTTTCCACATGTGCCCATGCGCAGCTCCTATTATCCATGGTCAGCATGGACATTGGGAGAAGATCAGACAAACTGAGCAACATGATATATGCAGTACAATGCAGTGAGCCATGTGCAGATCTGCACATTGGGGAAACAAAATAACCACTTCATAGACACATGGCACAACATAGAAGAACAAATCCATCAGGACTAGATTCAGCAGTCAATCTGCATTTAAAAGACAAAAGCCACTCTTTTGAAGAGAGTGAAGTCCACATTTTGGACTGAGAGGACTACTGGTTTGAAAGAGGGATCAAAGGGGCCATCTATGTCAAAATTGAACAGCCCTCTCTCAACATAGTAGGGGGGGGAGATTGGATTGACACAGTCCTTTCAACAGTTTTCCAAGAAGTGTTTGCACCACTCAAGTGACCCTGATAACACAGATAAATCTCCAGGTGGCCTTAATGACTTTCTAAAAGAATGCAAATGACCAGCTGTCTGCAAGGAGTATAAATCCTTCCATTCCCCACCATCCAGTCAAAGCTAAAGAAGCTTCTTGGATGAGAAGTGAAATGTCTTCAAAGAAAAACCAGAAAGTCCAGTTGCCTCTTGAAAACGCACCTTTGGGACAACCATGACCTGGATGACTGAGAATCTCCATAGACATCAGATTAGGAAGGCTGAACTTTAAAAATGCATAAGGTATCAAGAAAGGAACAAAAGCACGGACTGTGCAGCCCCAGGCAAAAGAACAATTCTGAGAAGAGTACTATAGTTAATTGTAACAACATGGAATAATGAGGTGAAGTTTATGAACTCAAAGTTGACATGAAGTGGTGGTCATGCCAACATCAAGGCTAAGACGTATTGATCCTTATGACTTCCATGAGTTGGTTCAATCCATTTTTGAAGCCCATCAGGCTGGTAGCCAGCACATCTGGTGGTAAAATGCTCTGCCATAGCCTTCCTTAACCAGATACCTCCTCAGATAAATTGGCTAGGAATTGTGGAATATGGAGACCATTTGAGAAATATTATTTGAATATGTGATAGGATGTCCATGGGAAGACTTACGTTATTTATTTTATTTATTTCTTAAATTTATTTGCTGCTCACCTCATAATGAAATGACTCAGGGCAGCTTACAACATAAAACATATATAAAACATAAAACATGTTCACAGACATCTGAGGCAGAGGTGGGTTTCAGCAGGTTCTGACCAGTTCTGGAGAACCGGTAGCGGAAATTTTGAGTAGTTCGGAGAACCGGTAAATACCACCTCTGACTGGCCCCGCCCCCATCTATTCTCTGCCTCCCGAGTCCCAGCTGATCCAGAGGAAATGAGGATTTTCCAGTAACCTTCCCCTGGAGTGGGGAGGGAATGGAGATTTTGCAGTATCCTTCCCCTGCCACGCCCACCAAGCCACACCCACCAAGCCACACCACACCCACCAAGCCACGTCCACAGAACCGGTAATCAATTTTTTTGAATCACACCACTGATCTGAGGGATGTGCAGTATTTGTAATGTTACATTTTGTAAGCTGCCTGGAGTCACCTATATGTGAGTTGGGTGGCTATATAAATTAGTAAGTAAAGTAAGTAAGTAAGTAAGTAAGTAAGTAAGTAAGTAAGTAAGTAAGTAAGTAAGTAAGAAATAATAAATAAATAAATAAATAAATAAATAAATAAATAAATAAATAAATAAATAAATAAATAAATAAATATTGTCCACCAACCTGTGGACAGACCCTTTCTCCTTCTTTGGCCCAAGCCAGAAAAAAATGATGGGGCTGCTGTTAGGAGTTGCATTCATTGGAATTTTCTCCTTTAAACAATTGCATGCTTTTTTCAGCCTTGTACTGAAACTTCATAAAAGAAGGGCAGCTTTAATCAATAGCAGAGCAGTTCTGAGGTTTTGCTCATACGAGGGCTGCAACTATTCTTCCAAATCATTTTCAAAATTTGAAGTGCTGAGGCCCATTGCTGTTTAGCTTCCCAGACTGGGAATAATCAACTGGATATTGCTACCTGCTGAGACACATATAAAAAAAAGCGTGTTTTCTATTTTGCCTTGTATAAACAGATGTTCATATCAGTGGGGAATTCCAGTAGTTGTACAGAATATCTGTAGGGTATGCAGTTGGAGAGGAAAGCTTTTCCTTCATCTCCTAAATTAGAGAGAGAGGGAGGGGGAGGGAGAGAGAGAGAGAGAGAGAGTACATTTTATGGCCATAACTGGTCATTGATTTTAAGGATTATAGTCTCAAGTAAAAAATGTTCCCTCTGTATGTGACTAGATTGAATGAAAAATTATGTCATTGAGGCTGAATTTTATACTGACTCACAATTTTATCTCAGCTCCCAGATTCGTGATTTTTTTCGTAATGATAAATAATAAAACGTAAAGCAGTAATGGTTAAATGTCTTTGTAGTGTCATTTAGAAGCCAAAACTGTGCAATTATTACTGCCTCATCTCCCGGGGTTGTTGTGAGGAAAATAGGAAGAGGAAGGGGTTTTGTTATGTTCGGTGCCTTGAAGTATGAAGAAAAGGCAGGATAAATATATATATATATATATATATATATATATATATATATATATATATATATATATATATATATATATATATATATATATATATATATATATATATATATATATATATATATATATATATATATATATATATATATATATATATATATATATGGGCATTTTGGTTTATGAAGAATATTTATTCCACACTAGCCAGTGAAGGAAACTGTGAGAAAATGCTAAGCAGAACATAAGAAAGTAGAGTAAAATTGCAGTGACCTAATTTCATATTCCAGGCTGTGAAGAAAGTTTCTACTTTGGAGATCAATCAGATTGTAAGACTAGCCCCTGGGGAGCCTGGAATATTTCATTCCTGGGCTAGTTTCAAAGGAAAAGGGGCAATGTGAGAAAAATAGCATGCCTAAGGGACAAAACCGCCTTGGTTGCCATGAAGAGCAAAGAGGAAGAGAGCAGATGACTTAATAATTCTCTTTCCTCTAATGCCTGTAATTCTGTGAAATCCCTACTAATAGGACTAAGCTGGAGCATTGACTAACTAACCGTATCACAGCGTCTGCCTACCTCAACGAATTCTCCAGCATTTTAATTTACAGCTTGGAATTAAAAGATCTTGCTTCTTGAAAAATCACCATCCCTCCTCACCTTTTCTCACCATTCCCTCATTTTCATTAATACTCTTTTCACCATCTCTATTTAAGCCTAAGTATGAGCAAGTCAATCAAGTCTGATAAAAAGATTTTGCATTTACCTGAGAGCACCATTAATTGTAATGCTTACTTTGGAGGAAGTGCACTTAAAAATGATGATCTCTTCTAGAATGACAGATTATATTTTAGCCACTTGAGTTTCAGTGCCCAATAATGGGAGCTGTATAACTTTGACTGCTTTTCACACCAAGAATGCTCAAACAGTCTGAGGAGATACCGTACCTGCCAGAACTTAAAGTATGGCCTTTTGATGGTATGGCACATGTGCTTGCTTGGCATAGCATAAGCATAAATAATTACTTTTCTAAAAAGCATGGTTGAGCCAAAGGACTTCCTCTTGCATTCTTATTTTTTAAATATTTATAAAATGAATGACTAACCCCTTTTCCAAACATGTCACTCCAGATTGCAGATTTGACAAGATGATTAATGGGTATGTGCCTGTTTAAGCATCATTTCCTTCAGAAAGTATTATTATTTTGGAGAAAGGAAGTAACCTTTCTCTTGTCTCTCCTTTTTCTTTTTCCATGGCCACATTTTTATACTATAAGTTCTTGAAATGAGTGGCATGAATATGGCAAAATATCAAGTTGGAAAAAAAATCCCCTCCCATCAAACATGATAAAATTGTGGTTTTTAATTTCTATTTATACCCTTTTCGTTCTATATAAATCAGACATTTTGGGGATGATAAGCCAGGCACAGAGATTTTTCTTCCCTGTTTTGAATTCAGGAGACAGTTGGAAGCTGGATCACTGTGATATCAAAGGTTTGGATTGTGGATTTTGTCCTGCAACCTTGAACTTCCTTTGGAGCACAAAATCACATTTGGTGACTTTTGCAGCTGGCCAAACAAGTAATGAAAGTCCTTTGTTATACAGTTCCTTGGATCACAAAACAACCTTCAATGAATATCATAGGCTGCATTAATGTAAACTAGACTAATGGATTATTCAACAAAGATATTCCACAATGCAGCATCAATTGTCTATAATTATAATCAAACAGGATGACTGAGGTAGGCTCAAGAGGTCTTAAGCCCAGCTCGAGTGCAGCATAATTCTTTTGCCTGAGATCAGAGATTAGCATATTTTTTTTACAATTATATTGATGTTTTTATTTTAATTGAAATGTTTATGACTTAATGTTGCAATGGAGATGCTTATGGATGCTTTCAGTATTTAAAGTTACCACCCATAGGGTGAAAGGTTGAGCAGCTCATCAACAAGAGATACTTTACAAGAAGAGTCCTCCACTCCTCTACTCGCAACAGAATACCTTACGCAACCAGACTTGAAATCCTGGGCTTAGAAAGCTTAGAACTACGTCGCCTTCGGCACGACCTAAGCATAGCTCATAAAATTATCTGCTACAACGTCCTTCCTGTCAACGACTACTTCAGCTTCAACCACAACAATACACGAGCACACAACAGATACAAACTCAAAGTGAACGGCTCCAAACTTGACTGTAGAAAATACGACTTTAGCAACAGAGTGGCAAATGCCTGGAACTCGCTACCTGACTCTGTGGTTTCGTCACCAAACCCCCAAAACTTTACCCTTAGACTGTCCACTGTTGACCTCACCCGATTCCTAAGAGGTCAGTAAGGGGCGTGCATAAGTGCACCAGCGTGCCTAGCGTCCCTGTCCTAATGTTCTCTCTTATCAGTACTCATCCTATGTATATAAACAATGTTATATCTATGTATATTACCAACACATACTTGACAAAAATAAATAAATAAAATAAATAAATAAAATAAAGTCACTACTTCAAGAATACTTCTTGAAGTAGATAGGTGACAGGACAGCTGATTCTGTCAATTTGTTAGACATTGCTAAATCTTGAAGCTTCTGAAGATTTCTCCAAGTAACCCTATGTTGAGAACACGATATAAATCCAGTCTGAATGAAGCTATTGGTTTCATTTTTAGAAGATTCACCTTGTAGCAAATACGGGCAGCATGGAAATTTAATAAATAATAAACTTTATCCTGCTTTTCCTCTGAAAATTCAAGGCAGAATTTACATGGAGTCTCCCTAATCTTATACTGTGTCTTGCATCTAAGCGCCATGGTGCCTCAGTGGTTAGAATGCAGTATTGCAGGCTAATTCTGACTGTCACAGCGCCAGTTCAAAAGTGGCATTTGCCACCATAAGCAGACCTATCACCTGTGTACAATTTATGTGGGCCAAAAGTACTCATAGCTAAAATGTATCAGGTATTCAAATGCAAAGTCCAGAAAGAATCCAGATATGAATCTCATTCCTTAGTAGACTACCACTTCCTGCAAAACAGAATAGATATTTGACAAATAGCCTGAACAGATGCATCTTCATCTTGTTTCCATTAAAGCTATATTTGTTTGTCACTATATCAGAACACCCACAGTGTGATTAATGAAAAAGAGCAGTAGCAAGGCATGTCATTTGCATATGGTGACAATTTACCCCATTCCCCTGACAATCCCCCTCAGGGGGTTCTATGTAGATGCCATATATCTAAAAATGAAGTTGAATCTCAGTAGGAAACAATAAATTATTAACTAAAATGCAAAAGTGGATCCCCAAGCCTGTCACAATCTCTGGAACTGCCCCTCAGAGGACCAGTATTATCATAATATTCTTCTAGAATGATATAAGTTCAGAAGGATATAACAATCAGTGCAATTAAATCTTCAGTAAATATTCAATAAATAACCAATAAAATCAGTAGGCCTCCATTCCTCTTCCTAGTTCCCAGTACTCATCATCTAGCATAAAGATCAAAGCAATTGTCACTGGCTCTTTAAAAAGCCCTAGTGTGTAAATGGCAGTAGAGCAGCGGTTCTCAACCTGGGGGTTGTGGCCCCTTTGGGAATCGAACGACCCTTTCACAGGGGTTGGGAGACTTTGCCCGGCCGCCGCCATTTGGGTTCTTTTACCCTCTGCGCATGTGCAGAATGCTTTGCGCATGCGCAGAGGGTAAAAGAACCCAAATGGCGGGGGTTGCGGCGCGGTGGGGCACGGTGGGGTTGCAGGGTCGGGTCACGGGTCACGGCATTAGGAAGGTTGAGAACCACTGCACTAGAGGCTTGCGTGTACAGGTAGCCCTCGACGTATGACCACAATTGAGCCCAACATTTATGTTAAGTGAGAAATTTTATTAGAGTTTTGCCCCATTGTATGACTTCTCTTGCCACATTTGTTAAGCAAATCACTGCAGTTGTTAAATTAGTAACATGGTTCAGTGAATCTGGCTTCCTCATTGACTTTGTTTGTCAGAAGGTTGCAAATGGTAAATCACATGACCCCGGGACAGTGCAACCGTCATAAATATGAAATACGATCTACATTCAAATGTAAATTACATGACCATGGGGATGCTGCAACGGTCATAAGTGTGAAAATGGACTTATGGCGAATTTTCATAAGTGTGCAAATTGGTCACAAGCCACTTTTTCAGTGCCATTGTAACTTCAAATATTCACTAAATAAACTGTTGTAAGTTGGGGACTACCTATATTGTCTAAGACTGGCAGACCTGAGACTGATAGTTGACCAATCTGGTGAGATCTAGGAAGAGTTTTTTCAACAGAGATGTAACAAAGGATGTATTGATGGATGGAATTATACCTTCCTCTAAAGAGGTATTCAGCACAATCCTTGCCAACTCAATGTTTCTGACTGCATTAATTGGAGAGAATGGCTAAGAGTCTCAGACTGAACAAGTTGAAATGTGTCCTTTACAACTGAAAACATTAGGATCTTGTTTAACTGTACATATTTTAATTAGCCTGGATTGATTACCAGCCATTCAGCAAGATTGGCACAACAGGATTCTCTGAATAAATAATTTCTAATCCTGGAAGTCAGTGGCAGTATTGGCAAAGACTCATATTTGGCTCTTCCAGGTGCAGAAAAGGTTGAAGAGATTAATTATGCTATTCATATTAGCCCTGCTGATTATCCTTCAGTTTGCTTGCCCTTAGCTTGATTAAATTGTCATAAATTCTTTTTTTAAAAAAACTCTAGAGCAAACTACCAATAATTTTTGGGTTTTTATTATTTTAATATTCTATAATTATTTTATTGTCCTAATTGTAGTATCTTTTTTTAATTGTAAGCTGCCCAGAGTCATTGATTGAGATGGATGACTATAGAAATTGAAATAAATAAATAAATTATACAGCTGTATATAGAAATTCAGGAACTTTTCTTATTCACTTCCTTTAGAAACATTTGCTCTCCTCATTCTAATACGTAAAATCACACACTGCTATTCTACTTTTTTTAACTGGGTCTAATTAGATGTTGTAGAGATTTTTACAAATTAAAAAATACTTGCTGTGGCCTGCCTCTACTTGCAGAGACTGGACGATTTGAACCTTCCCCCCATTTATTTTCCCAGCCCAAAAATTACTCAAATGGTTTCTTGTTATGTGGTGCAAAAAATATTATTGCTCCATTTGGCAGAAAACTGTATGGGAGGTTTTCATTAGGAAAATCTACTATACCACCCTCCATGTAACATACAAAATTGACGTACTAAAAATACAATCCATTAACATTATTATCATTATTATTAATAATTACATTTTACTAATAAAAAGGTGAAATTCCAGCCATGAATCTCCTGATCTGTTTCATCCTGTATTAAGGACAGTGGGCATTTTTTGCTAATACACTTAAAATGAATTGCCTAGAACCTCCAACTGCATTGGAAGCATGCATCAAAAGAATAGAAGACAATATTCTCCTGTGCACTGCTTGGAGAGTCCAAGCATGGGTTAACTTCTGTCTGTTTGCCCAGGGACTGAGTAAGAAATATCCGGCCACGCCTCCTCTTTGGCTCCTCTGAGTCAGTTGTTTTACTCAGTCGAGCCTAGAGGGACATAAAAATTATTTCTCTTAAGAACTGAGCAACCAAACAGAAATTCTTCTTTATTAGCCAAAATATATTCAATTCGGTCTAAAACCTTTGTGCTTGGAGCGGGTGAGTGCAAGGAGGCTTCCTTGCTGCCTAGCGGCTTGTATTTCTGATGTCGGTGGGAGAGTGCTGGTTAGCCCAGCGTGCCAGCAAGAACCGCCCCCACCTCATTGAATTTCATCTAGGGCAGCCGGAGTCAGTGTCCAAGGCTCGGCAAGGCTCCTAGGGAACACGGAGGATCAGCTGTGAGTCGGAGTGCTCCAGACCACGTAGAGCAGATCTTGGTGAATTGCGGCTGCGAAGCTGGCACCGGGAGAGTTCGCTCCCCGCTCTGGTGCCATTTTAACCACGAGGAAGATCGAGTTGCAGTGGGTCGGTGCTAGGAGAGTGTGATCTCCCTAGTCACCATTTTGTTTGTTTACTTGATCCCGCATGTGCCACTAGCTCCCTATTGCCGCTGGTGGGTGTGCTGGTCGATCCTGGTTTGCCAGTAAGTCCACCACCACCTGGATTTATGCAACTGTGGGCAGCTCTGGAGTCTTTTTCCTGTTCACAGGCAAAGCTCCATCTTGAGGATCACTCCAGAGGCTTAATCCTGGAATAATTAGTGCCCCTTTAGAACAAGAACATGAGGGGGGGGGAGATTCTTCAAGGCTTGATCCTCCATAAAGAGTTATTTTTGCTCCTTATCTCTGCAACAGCCATCCAAATAGGTTAAGGATATTTCAGTAGCTCATTAATTCAAAATGGCAGACAAGTCCAGAAAAAGCAGGTCTGCAGTGAGAGATGCCTCTTCCAGGAGCAAGGATTCTGCCAAATCTGGCAATAAAAGCCACAAGGCAGGGAAAGGGACCCCTGAACATGGCAAGTCCCAGAAGGAACCCTCTAGAGGGGCTTCTGCAGCTGAGGATAGGGATGCTCAGAGGCGTCTGAGATCCCTAGAAAAACAATTTTCAAAAGCATGTCAGCAGGCTACAGCCAGTAAACATCTTTCTCCTGTGCAAGAGGATCTCTTCCTCAACTGGAGGACTCAGCTGGTGCCATTGAGTCTATTCAGGATTTATCTCCTGACATTGCCAATGATCCTCTGGATCTGGAAGAAGCAGCTTATAGGTCTCTATCTTTTTTTAATAAACCCTTTATAGGCCAAGGTGCAACTGATTTGGTGCCTCCACACCCTGCTAATAGGACACCTCCGACTGCCACAGTTACTCCAACCGCAGCTGGGCTCTGCTCTGGGTGTCCCAGGAATTGTCTTTACCCCAGGAGATTAGAGATCTTATAACATCAGCCATCTCTGAAGGGGTTACTGCTGAATTGCAACAAAGAGGCTTATCCCCTGGCTTGCAGGACTGGTCTGTCTGGCCTCCCCAGCAGGGTCATTATTCATCACATTCCTCCATTTCTAGCGAGCAGTCGCTCATGGGAGATGAAAGCCTGGTAGACCAGGATCTCTCTGAAGATGAAGGGCTTGTTCCAGACCAGCCTACCTTCTCTGGCCTGTTTAAACCTACCTTGTTCAAATCTCTTCTATACAAGGCTAAGATGACTGCCAATATGGGGTTGTCTGACACCCCAGCAGATCCAGAGCTGGGTCTTGACCCTACAGAAGGAGTATTTTCTGAGCCGGTTCTGGAGAGAGATGCCACCATAGATCACTCAGAGTGGCGCCTGCACCCAGATCTGTTCGAAGCTCTCTCCCAGAAATTCGGCCGACCAGTAGTAGACTTGTTCACCCACCCAACATATACTCATATTCCCAAGTTCTTCTCCAGATTTGCAGGGGGCGGAAGGGATCAATGCTCTATGCAGCCCGTGGCCACAGGGACTGTTGTATGCCTTCCCTCCTCTTCCTCTCATTTTGAGAGTGATAAGGAAACTGCTGGTGGAGCGGGCGGAAATTCTTCTCATTGCCCCTCATTGGCCCAGATGCCCTTGGTACGCGGACCTAGTCAGCCTGTCAGTGACTCATCCCTGGAGGATTCCCGACCACAGGATATATCTCAGCCAGGGAGCAGTGATCCATCCGGACCCTCAATGGTTACAATTGGCCATTTGGCACTTGAAAGGGATATCCTGAGGAAGGATAAGTTTTCCGGGAGGGTGATCCACACCATCCAAGCATCCAGACGAGCATCCACCACTCGCATCTATAATGCTACCTGGTTAGTATTTTGTCGCTTTTGTTCCAAACACAAGATCAATCCGATATCAGCATCAATACCACAAGTACCGGACTTCTTACAGGAAGGGTTGGACAGAGGTTTATCTTCCCACACTCTTCGAACATAGGCAACTGCCTTGTCCACAGTCTTAGTATATGAGAGTCTTCAATCTTTATCTCATCATCCTAGGGTCCGCAACATCCTCAAGGGAGCTTCTAATTTAAGACCCCCAACAGTGCATCATTATCCATCCTGTGATCTTACCTTGGTCTTACAAACTCTTACTGCTCTACAGTTTGAACTGCTAATGTCTATCAGTCTCCTGTTCCTGACGCTTAAGGTTGCTTTCCTGGTGGTGATTACTTCTGCCAGGAGAATCTCAGAGCTGGCAGCACCGTCAGTTCGCTCCGATTTATGTATTTTCCATCTTAATAGGGTGGTTCTTAGATTGGATCCCTCCTTTATTCCTAAAGTCAACTCATGGTTCCATAGGGCCCAGGATATTATTTTACCTGACTTCTGCCCAAATCCTGTTCATCCTCAGGAGAAACAATGGCACACCTTGGATGTCAGGAGGGCCCTTCACAGATCTATTAAACGGACTGCTGCCTTTCGGAAGTCCGAATCCTTATTTGTGTCTTTTCAGCCAACATCTATGGGAAAGAAAGTTTCACTTTCAATCGTTGGCCGCTGGCGTGCATTGCGAAGGCCTATGAAGTCCGGGCTACTCCGTTACTGGGCCGCATAACTGCTCATTCGACAAGAAGTGTGACTACTACAGCGGCATGGGCCACACAAGCCTCCACTGAAGACATTTGCAGGGCGTCGATGTGGACATCACCATCACCTTTTATTAGGCACTACCGGCTGGATTTTGCTTCCACTGAGGCCTCATTCGGCAGAGGGTTCACTCCACTTCGGGGCCCTGGACCAGCCTTCTTCCCGCCCTTGAGACATTAAGCTTGGGTCCATCCCATGCTTGGACTCTCCAAGCAGCACACAGAAGAATGAACGTTGGTTTTGCCTGAACGTTCCTTCTATGTGCACTGCGGGAGAGTCCAAACCTACCCTAGGGCCTGTCCTGGTCCAGGGTATAGACATTATTGGATTTATCTACGTTTGGACTCCCTGCAAGTCTACGCCTTCATAAAACAACTGACTCAGAGGAGCCAAAGAGGAGGCATGGCTGGATATTTCTTACTCAGTCCCTGGGCAAACAGAAAGAAGTTAACCCATGCTTGGACTGTCCCGCAGTGCACGTAGAAGGAACGTTCAGGTAAGACCAATGTTCATTCATCCTTGAACAATATTCAGGTTGTTATTTGCATAAATCCATTCAACTCAGTAAAATTTATTACCAGATAAATAAGTTTAGGGGTATGTTCAAATAAGCTAATTCATAAGCATGGCTGACTGGGAAATACATCTCCTGGTACTTGCTGTGTTGTTTCTCCAAGTGATATGACAAAGTGTCTTGTACCATCTGTAGGATGCTTAGGAGTGCTGTTCATCATAGGGCATTTTCATAAACAACTCTAAAACAAATAATAGGAATCAATATGAAATAGTTATACTTTGCAGATAATGCAAGAAGCTTAAATTTAGAGGTAGATAGGAAGAAGCCTATAGACTTGGGTGGGCATTTCTGTTAAGAAACTATGCTTCTGGTTTCTCTTGTTTTTCTGGTATACCTGTCCACAGCAGTTTAAATGGTAGTAAGGTCAATCTATCCATCTTAATGGTTCTTGAGCAATTAATAATTAATGTTTTGTTTTCTATATTATTTTAAAAAAAGAATAAAACACAAAAGCAAATTGACAGATGTGCTTCCTGACTTATCTAGAGATCAATAATAATACAATTATTTAAGGCTACTCCTCCAAGATATAGAACTTGTTTGTATCAGAAATCAAAACTCTTTACTTTGTAAAACAATTTTACCTTCTATGTTTTGCATCTTCAATATTTATCCAAGTTGTTCCATACTTTATTTAACCAACAATCCACATTTAAGGATTGAACTACTATGCACAGTGCATTGGCTCAAACATTTCTGTCCGGGTAGCATTAACACAAAGAGGTGATGCCTGTCTCTTGGGAGAGATGACAATGTATACATGACACTGTCCGTCAGCCAACAGGTCTCTATTGAGCAATGGATTTTGAGAGATCCATGTGATTCCCAATTATTGTAAAGGGGAACCAAGTGGTGATCCAGCCATGGTCCATTTGGTTGCCCAATGACCAATGGAGATAGGGCAACAACAGCAGAAAAATTGTGTCTGTCAGGCCCAAAGAACCAAGAACGATATGTGGAGTAATTTCTGAGTAGTTCTTTATTGTTGCTTGCCTACAAACAGAATCTTGTCAGACTAAAGCAACTATCTGAATAACTGTTAGATATAATCTGTGAATTGTTGGGGGTGGGTGGGAGGTTTGACTTTGCCCTGTTTCCTGCATACCAAACATTACAAATTCCACTGTTTCTTTGCCCTCTGGGAAATAGCACCTCCCTCCTCCAGACTATTTATTTATTTATTTATTTTGTTATTCTTATATGCCGCCCAACTCCCGAAGGACTCAGGGCAGCGTACAACAGGGAAAAATACAAGAATAACCAAAATACACATAATTAAAAAAACGAGTACAAATTTTTAAAAACAGTATTAAAACAACAACATCCATTCAACATCATATATACTTGGGGGGTGATCTCAGGTGGATTAAGCTGTCCCCCCTACCTGCAGGAAAAGCCATGTTTTAACGGCTTTTCGGAAGGCCAGCAGAGTGGGGATGGTCCGGGTCTCTGGGGGTAGTTGGTTCCAGAGCATGGGGCCGGCCACAGAGAAGGCTCTCCCCCTAGGGCCCGCCAGCCGGCATTGCTTGGCCGACGGGACCTGGAGGAGGCCAACTCTGTGGGCCCTAACCGGTCGGAGGGAAGTATGAGGCAGAATGCGGTCCCGAAGATATACTAAATAGATAGACTAAATTCCATCACAGTGGCAACAATAATTTGAGGGTGTCCTAAAGTATTTTAGAGTATTTTTTTTAAATAAAAGAAATAAGCTGCCAGATATTTGCGAATGATACTATGTCAGCAAATGAATAAGCCATCTTCTTTATTCTACCATCTTATTTTCCTAGGTTATTGAACATAAACGATTCCTGAGATGTTGGTTGATCCATGGAACTTTAGACAGCTGGAATAGAGGAGTATAGAATTGTAATACAAGGTTGAATCTTATACCGTTTAGAAGGGAAAAAAGCTTTACTGAGGGGAGTTATTTCCAAGTAAACTTGGATATAATTTCACTGTTAGAAGCTACACATACTTTATGGGTGGCTTCATGCAATGTGCTAAATCTAAATCTGAGTTAACAAGATGCAGTTGCTCTAATCACATAACATATGCTCCCCTGATTAAACCAAGTGATATAATGAAATAAACCATGCAACAAGCCAAGACAATGGTTGATTCATCACCACCTGCTGAACTGTAAATATCTATTCCCCATTGGAGCCTAGTTAGCATGTTGTTTGTGTGCAGCCTATTTGGTTTACATAACATATACCAGCCATGCATGGAAAATATATACCATAAATATAGCAAATATAAACCATTTATATATAATTTATTTACGTTAAGTTTTACAACTTTCTCCAGGGGCCATTGTGCTAAAGGAAAATAAGGTTGAAGTCATAATTATTAATAACATAAGGAAAAAGGAAAAGCTTGCTGAAAAAGAATCCTGTGTGTGTACTTGTGTTTGTGTTTTAATATCTTACATCAGGTTCTATCTGGGCTGCAAAATTCTGGGTGATCACAAGTTGGCAACAAAGTCCTGTTTGGTCAATTGTAAGCTTGGAAGTCAAGGAACGGCAACCTTAATTTTTCAGTTTATAGTGATGGGGAAGTTTATAGTAGCCCTTCCTTACCTTTGAACTGTGTGTTAATCATACCTTCCTCAGGCTGATGCCTTGCAGGTGTGCTGAATTACAACTGCCATCATCTTGGTACTGATGGAAGCTGTAATTCAGTGCAAAGGTCATAGGATTAGGGAAAAAGATCAGGTTTTTAGTGTGGAGGTAGTACATAATAAAGATAATGCTCTAATAAAAGTTAGAACCCTAGAGGTAAAGGAGCAGTAAATTACATTTATTTCCATTGGGGTCATGCATCTCCTACACATTATTTATATTTTAAAATTTAAAGGAACTTTTAGAGACTAGAGGAAAGTGCAAAAGTTGGCTTGAAACTCAACATTAAAAAAAGTAATAAGATCACGGCATCTGGTCTCATCAGTTCCTGGCAAATAAAAGGGGAAGAAATTGAAGCAGTGGCAGATTTTCTTTTCCTGGGCTTCGAGATCACTGCAGATAGCGAATGCAACCATGAAATTAAAAGACACTTGTTCCTTGGGAGGAAAACTATAGCAAACCTAGGCAGCATATTAAAAAGCAGAGACATCACCTTGCCAATAAAGGTCTGTATGGTCAAAGCTATGATTTTTTTCAGTAGCGTAATGTATGGCTGTGAGATTTGGACCATAAGAAAGACTGAGCGCCAAAGAATTGAGGCTTTCGAATTGTGGTATTGGAGAAGACTCTTAAATTGTTCCTTGGACTGCAAGGAGGTCAAATCAGTCAGTCCTGAAGGAAATCAACCCTGACTGTTGTTTGGAAGGACAAGTAACTGAAGCTGAAGCTCAAATACTATGGCCACCAAATGAGAAGAGAGGACTCGTTGGAGAAGACCCTGATGTTGGGAAAGATTGAAGGGAAAAGGAGAAAGGAATGGCAGAGGATGAGATGGTTAGATAGTATCATCGACACAGTGGCCATGTGTTTGGATGGACTCTGGGAGACAGGGGAGGACAAGGGGCCTGGTGTGCTGTGGTCCATGGGGTTGCAAAGAGTCGGACATGATTTAGTGCAGGGGTGTCTAACTCGATTTCCTTGAGGACCGCATCAGGGTTGTGTTTGAACTCGGGGTGTGTGGGGGGGCATGGCCAGCTCAACTTTACTCGGGGGTGCCTGTGGTGGCCCGAGTGCTCTGCCAGTGAAAACGGGCTCCTGAGCTCTGTTTTCAGCTGCCACAGCCTCCTGCAGCCCTCTGCCAGTGAAAATGGAGCTCGGGAGGGCCGTGTGCTGGCAGAAGCACCGCGTGCTGCTCCTTCACTGTTTCCAGGGTGGCCCCGTGGGCCAGATCTAGGTACCCCACAGGATGGATCCGGCCCCAGGGGCTTGAATTTGATACCCCTGACTTAGTGACTGAACAAAATACTTTTCAATTGCTTGCACTGAGGAAACCAACTAAACTGATATTTCACATTGCAACTATTGTAACATTCATTTTTGCCAGGATATCCAATCATTCAGCATGGGCTTTTCACCACTTGCCATTATATTTACTTAAATGTTACTTTCTTGTGGTTTATAGGTGCTTCCAGGTGACAATTTGAATTTCAAATTTTAACCTATGTTTTCACACTTCTTTCTTCCTTTTTAAAATTTCATCTACAGAGAAAAACAGATTTCAAACTATTCTAAACTCAGGGCTTCTCGAGATTTTTTTTGGGGGGGAATTAAATCTTGTATGCATATAATCATGCAACGTGCAGTGCAATCAAGCGAATTGCACATGCAAATTGTGCATATGTAGCTCTCCTAGTGTGGACTTTAGTATGCACATATTGTTACCAAAGAGAACTGAACTGTGTGAAATCAAATTTTAATATTTAATTTACATATTTATTTTCAGCTGTTGGTAATACATTCACAATGTGCTTTTTACTGAAGAAACCTATTCTCTGCATAGGGTACAGAAAACACAGCCAATCTTTTTATCACGCACTTCTGTGTTGAACAATGACTTGGAAAACAGGATGGCCTTCTGCTTCTATCTTTCACTGAAAAAGCTGAAGCTAGTAATCAATTTCACCATATGTTTGGAATGCAAAAAAACCACGAGCAAATTGTTATTCTAGTAATTCTGTCTAGGGTCCATTTTAAAAGTAGACTCAAAGCTCTGGCTTGTAGAACCTCTGCAAACTGATAAGAGAAGCTCGTTTTTTCCCATCTGATATTTTCCATTGTTCAGATTGATTGGGAATAATAAGAGTTGAATTCTAGCTATCCAGAGAATATGGAGTTGGAGACGGCTGCATCAAGAAGCTGCCAATCTTCAATAGTTTCCATCAAATTAAAATTTCATGCAGAGTACACGATCCCCACTTCTAAACTGTTGCTGAATGCAAAGTGAAACATTTGTACGAAACACGATTTCTACTTCGGCATTGATCCCCCTAAGCTCAGAGAACCCTGGCTAAAAGAATTGGCAATGAAGCTGGGCTATTGTTATCTCAAGCAATCCTTATACCAAAA